>CAKKTE020000188.1:2687991-3334176 GCA_920105625.2 Clusia tigrina
AATATAACAACCACGAAATCAATTTTGAATTGTAGGCGCTGATATTTTATAATCTTTATCAACCATTGTATTGTTAAAAATAGTTTTATTGTCAATTACGTAATCCATATTACCTGGCATTTCATATCGGTAAATTTATTTAAGGGTGTTATACACTGCGATCTGAAAGATCTATTGTGATGCCCCTATTTATTTGAAAGATGAGGATAGTCTCATCTACAGATCTTCTGTCAGGTTCCGACAGGAATTCATATATTTTGGAGAAATCAATTTGAAGGATCTTGGAGTATCCGCAGTGTCTACAGTGTCCGCTTAAAATGCCTGTTGATTCTTAATTTACTCCGGGGCATATTTATTAACTCCTTAGCTCTTTTAGGATTAAAATCTCCCAAAAGAGCTAATCCCGGAAGAGTTTTCCAGGTTTGACTTCTTTTTTCATCTGTACACTTCTTCAGCAGACCTCCAATAGTATTAGATGGTATTGATATCAGTAAATAGTTTAAAATTTTAAATTATGCTCAGGATTTTACGATTTTGGTTGCCTTCTTATTAGAATCAATCAGGGAATAAACCACGGAAAATGGGTTGAATTTTTAAAAACAATCAGTGTTATCCATCCATATTTTCAGCAAACAATAAAGTTATTCTATCTTTATTGTTTTTACCACAATGGCACTTCCTGCCTTCGAAACACATAAGAGAGAAGGCACTTTAAAAACAATTCCGTTTAATCAGCGTTCAATATCTTTTTGGACACATGATTGTTTAGCAGTTCACCTCATTTTTCTTTCTATATTTACTGGACGAACGATTCTATGATAGTCTCTTTTCCTATAAATTGACTGATAAAAAGTTGGTTAAAAACACACACCGGCGACCCTGAAATGCCCATTTTGGGTAAGAGAATTTTATAACGACAGCGCTGCAAAAAAGAGGAAAAATACCATGTTTCTTTTATGAATAAGTGGACTTTAAGAGTTATCGCATTTCTACTATATATATATATATATATATATATATATATATATATATATATATATATATATATATATATCCAGGGCTGTGGAGTCGTCAAAAAATAGTTGCGACTCCGACTCGGACTCCAACCGCCGAAATTTTTAAAGTACGGCTCAACATAACATTTTATTTTTTAAATATTTTATTTATTTTTTTTAATTCTTTTAATAATAACCAAAATGCTATGAAAACGAAAACTTAAAATAACAAAACTTCAAATAAAATAACAAAACTTCAAGTAATAAATCTAAAAAAAAAAATTTTCTGCATTTGTTCTTAAAAATAGGATAGCCTCAATAATGTCTGGTTTCATTGATTTCCAACACTGGTTTCCTTTCATGAAAGAAAGAATGCAATCAATACACATTTCTAACATTTCAAAGAATTTTTATTTTGGAATATATTTGAAAAATTCTTTCTCGGAGTCGGAGTCGCGAGTTTTTATAGCGACTCCGACTCCGGCAAAAACACCGCGACTCCGACTCCACGACTCCGACTCCGACTCCACAGCCCTGTATATATCTATATATATATATATTGTTGCGATCGTTGTTTTGGCGTCCACCGTGTGTAGGGTTGTTTTGCTCCCCTCCTTCTGTTGTTCCTTCCACTTGTCCGCTTTGCTGGTGAATGCGGCCAGGCTGAAACCTACCAGATTCTGAGGTACAGATGGCGCTGCCTCAGAATGGTAGAAATTTGAAAAAAAGGTGACTGACCGCCTCGACCGCTGGAGCGGTCACTGATGGAATAGCGGAAGAGGCCGAGGAAAATGAAGATAGGATGTTTTTTAGTTCGTGTCGGTGGTATTGGCAGAGAGAGTCGTCTCGTCCGTGGTCCGGTGATTGTTTGTTAGTAGCGTATTTTAGTTGAATCAATAGAAAAATTGTCGCAGCATAACTACAATAGTGTAAAAATAGTGTTTCTATTCTTATAATAAATGAAGTGAAAAGTTATTTTCAAAAATAAAGATTCAAAGCAGAGCAGAACGTGGACGTCCTCTGTATTAGTGGCACGGTCAGTGTAGGTCAAATTTCGTTGGCCTCGAATAATATCGTTTCTTTGAGTTATAATTCGCCACGCAAATTGCACAGAATCGTTATTTGTGGTATAAATTATATGCTCCATGAGTGATAATCGTAATTAAGCTGCTTTTTCGAGTTGAGCTCGCTCATATTTAAAGGTCGTGTAGCAGAGGTCGGGAAGGAAAAAGGAGGCTGCCGCCCGCCCCTAGAGATAAGTAAATATTTATTTAAGTTATTAAGTACTCGAGTATATGTATGTTATTCATTTAAGTAAAATGTGTAGTTATGTTTAATTTTATGTTAAAAATGTTAGGCTAAGGCGGTCAATATGGGGCGGGCTCGCTTGTCGACGTAGCGGAGGATGCTGGGAAACCTGGTGAGTTGAAGTTTTTTTTTGTAGTGTTGCCCCACCCGATGCAGTGTGGCGGGTTAAGGACCACGACCATTGCGGGTGAGCTAGCCGGTGGTCACCACACTGCATCATTCTAGTGGTGCGGTAACATTAATGGCGCCCAATTTAAAAATAATAGAAATATAAATTAAAATTTTCCTTTTAATGTATTGTGACGTTGTACTGAAGCATTGTGTAGTTTAGTTTTGATGTGTAGTTAATGTGCTCCACTCTTGCCGCTGACTTGACGTGCCAATGCGTAACGCCAACTGCAGCGACAAGAGGGGGAGGCTAAATGTGAGATGAAGCCGGCTACCTCATCGTGGCCGTGGTCTGTTGAACAGATCATCGTAGCACTGATGAGATAGCTGAGAGGCGGAGTCTCAGTAGAAGTAAAGGAAAATTTTAATAAAAAAAAAAAAAAAATGACAACTCGCCAGGTAAAAGAAACAGTCCTCCGATGGATTGAAGACAAGGGAGCCCCACCCATTTGAACATTAATTTGGATTAAAAAAATATTATAGTTTTTTTTGTTGGTAAATATTTAGTTTGGCTATATTTATATGGATAAAATTTTATATATTATTAGTATTATTATATATTAACTTAAAATTAAAATTTAAGCTAATTTTGAATATAGCTATGGCATCATGGGCCTTAAGCATAACTTAAAAGTTTACAGTTTTTGTTTATATTTGGTTGTACAGGCTGGTAATTTTTAGAAATTTTTATATAAATATATTATTCTTTTGGGGTATAGGGTGGCATTGGTAGATCTCCAGGCATATTTATAGGTATTATGTTATTTTTTTGTTGTTAGAAGTTAGTTGGTTTTTTTTAAAGTAAACATGTCAGCGGAATACGGGGAATACGGCGCTAGGCCATCAGCACTACCAAGTCAATATCGGTCAGCCGTGAACTTATTGATATTAGAGAGTGAAAATAGTTATCGGGCGGCGATGAAGGTGGAGTTTGGAAAGATAAGGGAAACGGTCCGTGCGAACCATTTAGAGCTGATGAAGCTCATTAGTGATGCAATGAGACCCATGCAGCAATCACCGGCGCAGGAAAGTAGCCTAGCAGCTGCAGAGTTGGATAAGGAGCCCCAAAATAAAGTAGTTGAAAACTGGGAAGAAGTTAGGGGAAGTGGCAACTCACATGTTAGTTTTGAAGAGGAAAGTACTACCATTTATAATTTAAGTTGTGAAGAGGAAGTTTTGGACAATATACCAACAAGTCAGGACGATGAGGACTTGGCCTCAATAGATCAAGATATTTTTGAGATATTGTTAGACGATAATTCTGTTGATGGTAGTATTATGTCTGAAGCGTGTAACGCAAAATTAAGAAATAGTTGCGAAAATTTATCTTCTTTGGACTCAATAGATATGTTTGTTAACGATTTAGTAGGAGCTCCCCTCTCACAAAATATGAGCCTTAGTGACCATAGTGAACAGAGTACAGAAACCACTAGTCAAAGTGACTCCATAAAATCTGCTGGTAGATCTTTATCTTTAGTTTCAGACAGTAATGGTGCTGTTGCAGCAGATAAAAGCAGTATACCATCGAATGGATCAAAGACAAAACATTCCGAAGGGGCATCATATAGAAATGATGTGAATATAGGGAATGAACCTAAATTGATTGCAACTGTTTGTCCAACTGTACTACTTACAGATCAGCCGACATACTTCGACAGAAGCAATTGTACTGGCAAAAACTTAAATTATATTCGAATTATTAAGAAATTGCGAGGAGCAGTAGATCGCGTTTTTGGGTTGCAGAATCTTGTGTTCGATAGGGGGAAGTGGTTAGAAAGGGTTAAAACCATAGGTTAAATTGGTGAAGGCCTTGTGGCACTTCTAGGACCTACTGGAAAATTTGCGTGGGGAGATGTTGGGATTATTCCACGCTAAGAATCTAAACCGTGAAGAGCACGCGACTCTTAATCTCGGGGTTGTGGGCGTAGCTCACGTTGGCGCCTGTGGTACGTGAAGTAGCAATAGTTAGTAAGGAGGTGGAGGAAAGTTAATCATAGGGAATTATGGATTATATAATACATATAAAAGAACTTACTCCCAAAATCAGCTTCGTTGGTCTAGAGGTAATCTGAGTTAAAAATCTGAAATTAGAATTGATTACTATGTGTTTTTTTTTTAAGGTAAAATAAATAAAAATGTTCCTGTTTATACGGTAGAGGATAGGTGTATAGGTTAGCGTTTATTAGTGAGTAGAGTGGTGAAGGTGATTCTTCGAGTCGAATGGCTGGGAAGACAAAATAAGTATAGAGTTAGATTAGGAAATTTTGTGTTGTGAATAATTACCGTGCAATTAGGTGTTGGGATCCGTAATCTTCCTCAGTGTGGTGGTTCTGTAAAGGAAGTATTATTAGTTTATATGTTTAGGTTTATGTAGGTATAGTTGCCCGGCTAGCTCAGGGTAGAGCATTAAGTGCTGATCGACGCTTCCATCCGTGTTCCGGCGGAGTTTATAGTGCTCCTGGCAACCCGTGTGTTTTGTTGCGATCGTTGTTTTGGCGTCCACCGTGTGTAGGGTTGTTTTGCTCCCCTCCTTCTGTTGTTCCTTCCACTTGTCCGCTTTGCTGGTGAATGCGGCCAGGCTGAAACCTACCAGATTCTGAGGTACAGATGGCGCTGCCTCAGAATGGTAGAAATTTGAAAAAAAGGTGACTGACCGCCTCGACCGCTGGAGCGGTCACTGATGGAATAGCGGAAGAGGCCGAGGAAAATGAAGATAGGATGTTTTTTAGTTCGTGTCGGTGGTATTGGCAGAGAGAGTCGTCTCGTCCGTGGTCCGGTGATTGTTTGTTAGTAGCGTATTTTAGTTGAATCAATAGAAAAATTGTCGCAGCATAACTACAATAGTGTAAAAATAGTGTTTCTATTCTTATAATAAATGAAGTGAAAGTTATTTTCAAAAATAAAGATTCAAAGCAGAGCAGAACGTGGACGTCCTCTGTATTAGTGGCACGGTCAGTGTAGGTCAAATTTCGTTGGCCTCGAATAATATCGTTTCTTTGAGTTATAATTCGCCACGCAAATTGCACAGAATCGTTATTTGTGGTATAAATTATATGCTCCATGAGTGATAATCGTAATTAAGCTGCTTTTTCGAGTTGAGCTCGCTCATATTTAAAGGTCGTGTAGCAGAGGTCGGGAAGGAAAAAGGAGGCTGCCGCCCGCCCCTAGAGATAAGTAAATATTTATTTAAGTTATTAAGTACTCGAGTATATGTATGTTATTCATTTAAGTAAAATGTGTAGTTATGTTTAATTTTATGTTAAAAATGTTAGGCTAAGGCGGTCAATATGGGGCGGGCTCGCTTGTCGACGTAGCGGAGGATGCTGGGAAACCTGGTGAGTTGAAGTTTTTTTTTGTAGTGTTGCCCCACCCGATGCAGTGTGGCGGGTTAAGGACCACGACCATTGCGGTGAGCTAGCCGTGGTCACCACACTGCATCATTCTAGTGGTGCGGTAACAATATATATATATATATATATATATATCTATATATATATATATATATATATATATATATCTATATATATATATATATATATATATATATATATATATATATATATATATATATATATATATATATATCTATATATATAGATGTATATATATATATATATATATTTATATATATATATATATATATATATATATATTTGGGTTACGCTCGGGTGTACCGTATCCAATAATATAAGAGAAAGAAATAAAATAAAATTCTTATTTTAATTTATTAAATTTAAAATATACTATGATGTATTTGTTGTATCGTATACATAATATAAAATGCGTTTCTGCAAATTTCTAGGAATTTTGTTAAGTCCAGCATTTAATATAAACTTTAATTTCACAAAACGCTCTATAAAACTCCACACTAGCTTCAGCACAGAAAATGAGAACATGCGCACGGCTCCGGCGCCACGAACGGAAGAGAACGAATCGAAAAGCTGGAAACACGAAGTGCGTTGCTCCGCAGCCAACAGAGGCTAGTTCCGGTTTACCCATAAACACGCTGTGCGACAGCGACAGCGTGTTAATAGGTGGCGCACGGAACTAACGCCTGCTTGCGTCGGCGTACCCGACAACTGGGTGGGGGTAGTGGTGTCGCCACATATATATATATATATATATATATATATATATATATATATATATATATATATATATATATATATATATATATATAGTGCACGCTCGGTATTCGCGACTGCTTTTTTAAACTATTGTCTTCTTCGCTCCATTCGCTTTTGAATTTCAGCAAAGTATTCCAAGGTTTTTTACTATTTGACGAGGATATTTTGTCCCCGGACGTAGCTAGAATCTGTATAGCGGTTTTTAACATGAAATATTTTAGTTTCAACTCCAAATTTGTCCCCTTCTCATCCAGCAAATGGGTGAGTAGTTGTTTTTTGCAGTGTAATTTGATTAAGTGTTGATAACGTTTTGTTCTAACGGCTGAATAAGCGCAGTGCAATTGGGTGGTAGATTCATTGCTACAATTAAACTGTCATCGCTTTTCACTTTCGCAATTTGGTGGCACGTCGCGTTATCCAAAAGCAAAATTGATTTTTCGCCGCAGACCTTTAGTTTTTTATGTAAATGTTAATTTTACCAAATGTGTATCGAAACGACAATGAAACTATGGCAATACTTACTGCAATCCGACTTAAATAAAAACACAATTGTTTTAAGTGGAAAAGCATACGAAAAACCACTTTTTATTGCTCTTATAATTATGCACATACATATGTAGCTCAACAATAAATCGGCATGTATGCGATACATGTATATATGTACGAGTATATACAGTTAGTGAATATGCACAAGCTCTTGCGCGTTTAGCTCAATTGCTCTCATATGCATGAACGGACCTGCATATGTATGTGTAAATAGGTACGTTTATGTATATATATAATGTATAATGCAATGTGAACATAAATATAGTCAGCGTATATAATCTAAACGTGACTATGCTCTCGAATACCTGTGGCACCGCTCATACTTGCTCCTGTGTATAGGCTCTGTATAAGTTCCCCTGCTCCGCACCGCTCTCCTGGCTCAGCTCCCTGCACATAGATTGCACCGCACTGCTCCTTGTGCTCTCACGCACTGCCCCATTGGCATAACCGCACATCTCCATCGTCAGAAACGAACTAAACTTTAAAATACTCGCTGAACCTATTTTCGCTATGTGCGAAAACTCAAACGCATGGTTGCATTTGATACAGTCCCCGCGAGCAAGAGAAGGACCTCTTGTCTTTGCTTTCATAAAGCCGCCCTCTATTCGCTCGGATCAATTGGAAGCACACATATCTTCGGAACAGGCCTTGTCAGACGGTTTGTGGCCGTCTGCACAATGACTAAACATATTATACCATCTCGGCTCCATATTAGCTCACTAAGCCCAAAGCCCATTGCGCTGGTGGAAAAAGTTCACTCTTGATCAGCACTAATTGATCCAGGCTCATTGTCTCTCGTTCTCTGCACAATTTTTAACGCTCTTGCAGCGCCGTCAAATATTCCTCTCTCCATCTCTTCCAGAAATGCTCAATTATTTTCTGACGTGCTCTCCATAAACTTGCTCCTTTCATGTTTGACTGCTGCTGGCTCACGAATGGTAAGGGAATGATCAATGGCTCCCCTATCAAAAAATGCCCTGGCTTCAAAGCCTGAATATCTTCCGCATCATCACTCAAGGTGTCAAAGACCTTGAGTTCAAAATTGCTTCGATCTCTACTAGGAGGGTAGATAACTACTCTTGTGTTAAAATCTTTTGCTCAGCAATGCGCCTGAGGTGGTACTTCATTGACTTCACAGTAGCTTCATATATTCCGCCATGATGCGGTGCTGCTGGCGTCATGAATGCCCATTCTGTCCCCTTGTTGCTCATATGCTCAAAAACATCTCTTACTTGCCAGCTCTCCCGTGCTCTTCTCAGCTCCCTTGCCGCCCCTACAAATGATGTACCATTGTCACTGTATATTCGCTCACATCTCCCTCTTCTGCAAATAAAGCGCTTATAACAAGCAATAAAGTCTATAGAGGTTAAATCAAAAACAATGTCAATATGAATGGCCTTTGTTTTTAGGCAAACAAATATACCCAGCACTTACGCTCCCTCATTCGCTCTCCTGCTCTTTGCACTCCCTTTGCTCTAAAAGGACATGCGCAATCAATACCTGTATATAGAAAAGGCTTGCCCACTTGCACCCTGTCGCCTGGCAATTCAGACATCAGCTGTTGCTCAAATCTGCGATTATAGCGCGCGCACACCACGCACTTGTGGAGAAAAGCTCTTAATTGGCTCCGCAGTTTTGGAATCCAAAACTTTTGTCTGATGAATTGCATCATCACTTGCACAGCACCATGCTTAGTCATACGATGAGCGTGGTCCTAGTGGTAAGCATGCTAGACTAACACCCCGAGAGTCGCAGGTTCAAATCCTGCCACGGGCTTGGTCTCCAAAAATGCTTCTTTCTATAAAATCATTTTCTCTTCGAATCGAAAGCCTCTGTAGCTAGTACTCATTCCCCCAAAACCTTGCACTCATAATTAATTATGGTGTAAGATATAATAATAATAATAAATTAATTGTTATTGATTTAACGCCTACTTTAAGCCTTAATTATAGAGAGATCAAAAGATTTGCGCATTAGATACCAGCCAGTTTTACATTTACCAAAAATTATATAGATTTATGCAAATTCACAAACAGATATATACATGTTTATATAAATAATAATAACAGTAGAATCGAGATAAATCGAGATAATGTCAGGCAGCGACGGACGGAGTTTACAAGTGACTGCAATTTTCTCATATTATTGTATTTTATTTCATCAATATAAATTTTTAAAAATCAATATTTACTCTATAAATCAAAAAACTAACCACAACTCACGTAAACATACAAAAATAGAAATGCAATTCAAAACTTAAACAAAATTTGTTATTTTTTGGTGAAATATATTTTAACGAAGTTTGTCTACAGCGCTATCTGCTATCTACCTTAAGGGCCAACCAAAATAGACGAGTCGAGACATAACTAGTAAATTCAAGCATATGTGAACCAATGTTAATAACCACAATGGCCGTACGTATTGATCGAAACATTTAGACATGACGTTCTGTTCCGTAAGAACCGAACTTCCAACGTCTACTACTCGGCACAACAGCTGCTCGTTTGATGCGCTTGTTATTTTCACAAAAAATTCAAATTAAAATGACGGAGTTTTGGAACAATTTAATCGCCGCTGTGAGCGATGAGCCCGCAATTTATGTAAAAAGTCATCCATCGGTGGTTTAAATGTAAAAATCAAAGTACCGAGTGCAGACGTTTGTCCAGTCGCTATCGTTACGTCTCGTCTATTTTGGTTGTACCTTTAGTGATAGAGTAAGCACACCTACGTTCACAACTGAAATAAAGTAAGCGATTAATGCGACCGTTGTCCTCTTTGTTGGAAACCGAGGTGGAGAGATGGCCATCTTCGTCGTCAGCATCGCTATTGGCATCAGCATTTGTTGCTGCGAGCGTCCCAATCTCATAATCTGTAGATTCCCCGAACTATCCCGTCATCATCAAAGTGAATATTGTCGTCAAAGCTAATAGGGTTCTATAATAGACGATGCCACATAATTGGGATCAGACCAGTATAGTCATGATCAAATACTTATTCTTCAGGTACCACTTGGTAAATATAACAACCACGAAATCAATTTTGAATTGTAGGCGCTGATATTTTATAATCTTTATCAACCATTGTATTGTTAAAAATAGTTTTATTGTCAATTACGTAATCCATATTACCTGGCATTTCATATCGGTAAATTTATTTAAGGGTGTTATACACTGCGATCTGAAAGATCTATTGTGATGCCCCTATTTATTTGAAAGATGAGGATAGTCTCATCTACAGATCTTCTGTCAGGTTCCGACAGGAATTCATATATTTTGGAGAAATCAATTTGAAGGATCTTGGAGTATCCGCAGTGTCTACAGTGTCCGCTTAAAATGCCTGTTGATTCTTAATTTACTCCGGGGCATATTTATTAACTCCTTAGCTCTTTTAGGATTAAAATCTCCCAAAAGAGCTAATCCCGGAAGAGTTTTCCAGGTTTGACTTCTTTTTTCATCTGTACACTTCTTCAGCAGACCTCCAATAGTATTAGATGGTATTGATATCAGTAAATAGTTTAAAATTTTAAATTATGCTCAGGATTTTACGATTTTGGTTGCCTTCTTATTAGAATCAATCAGGGAATAAACCACGGAAAATGGGTTGAATTTTTAAAAACAATCAGTGTTATCCATCCATATTTTCAGCAAACAATAAAGTTATTCTATCTTTATTGTTTTTACCACAATGGCACTTCCTGCCTTCGAAACACATAAAAGAGAAGGCACTTTAAAAACAATTCCGTTTAATCAGCGTTCAATATCTTTTTGGACACATGATTGTTTAGCAGTTCACCTCATTTTTCTTTCTATATTTACTGGACGAACGATTCTATGATAGTCTCTTTTCCTATAAATTGACTGATAAAAAGTTGGTTAAAAACACACACCGGCGACCCTGAAATGCCCATTTTGGGTAAGAGAATTTTATAACGACAGCGCTGCAAAAAAGAGGAAAAATACCATGTTTCTTTTATGAATAAGTGGACTTTAAGAGTTATCGCATTTCTACTATATATATATATATATATATATATATATATATATATATATATATATATATATATATATATATATATATATATATATATATATATCCAGGGCTGTGGAGTCGTCAAAAAATAGTTGCGACTCCGACTCGGACTCCAACCGCCGAAATTTTTAAAGTACGGCTCAACATAACATTTTATTTTTTAAATATTTTATTTATTTTTTTTAATTCTTTTAATAATAACCAAAATGCTATGAAAACGAAAACTTAAAATAACAAAACTTCAAATAAAATAACAAAACTTCAAGTAATAAATCTAAAAAAAAAAATTTTCTGCATTTGTTCTTAAAAATAGGATAGCCTCAATAATGTCTGGTTTCATTGATTTCCAACACTGGTTTCCTTTCATGAAAGAAAGAATGCAATCAATACACATTTCTAACATTTCAAAGAATTTTTATTTTGGAATATATTTGAAAAATTCTTTCTCGGAGTCGGAGTCGCGAGTTTTTATAGCGACTCCGACTCCGGCAAAAACACCGCGACTCCGACTCCACGACTCCGACTCCGACTCCACAGCCCTGTATATATCTATATATATATATATATATATATATATCTATATATATATATATATATATATATATATCTATATATATATATATATATATATATATATATATATATATCTATATATATAGATGTATATATATATATATATATATTTATATATATATATATATATATATATATTTGGGTTACGCTCGGGTGTACCGTATCCAATAATATAAGAGAAAGAAATAAAATAAAATTCTTATTTTAATTTATTAAATTTAAAATATACTATGATGTATTTGTTGTATCGTATACATAATATAGTTTCTGCAAATTTCTAGGAATTTTGTTAAGTCCAGCATTTAATATAAACTTTAATTTCACAAAACGCTCTATAAAACTCCACACTAGCTTCAGCACAGAAAATGAGAACATGCGCACGGCTCCGGCGCCACGAACGGAAGAGAACGAATCGAAAAGCTGGAAACACGAAGTGCGTTGCTCCGCAGCCAACAGAGGCTAGTTCCGGTTTACCCATAAACACGCTGTGCGACAGCGACAGCGTGTTAATAGGTGGCGCACGGAACTAACGCCTGCTTGCGTCGGCGTACCCGACAACTGGGTGGGGGTAGTGGTGTCGCCACATATATATATATATATATATATATATATATATATATATATATATATATATATATATATATATATATATATATATATATATATATATATATATATATATATATATATATATATATATATATATATATATATATATATATATATATATATATATATATATATATATATATATATATATATATATATATATATATATATATATATATATATATATATATATATATATATATATATATATATATATATATATATATATATATATATAGTGCACGCTCGGTATTCGCGACTGCTTTTTTAAACTATTGTCTTCTTCGCTCCATTCGCTTTTGAATTTCAGCAAAGTATTCCAAGGTTTTTTACTATTTGACGAGGATATTTTGTCCCCGGACGTAGCTAGAATCTGTATAGCGGTTTTTAACATGAAATATTTTAGTTTCAACTCCAAATTTGTCCCCTTCTCATCCAGCAAATGGGTGAGTAGTTGTTTTTTGCAGTGTAATTTGATTAAGTGTTGATAACGTTTTGTTCTAACGGCTGAATAAGCGCAGTGCAATTGGGTGGTAGATTCATTGCTACAATTAAACTGTCATCGCTTTTCACTTTCGCAATTTGGTGGCACGTCGCGTTATCCAAAAGCAAAATTGATTTTTCGCCGCAGACCTTTAGTTTTTTATGTAAATGTTAATTTTACCAAATGTGTATCGAAACGACAATGAAACTATGGCAATACTTACTGCAATCCGACTTAAATAAAAACACAATTGTTTTAAGTGGAAAAGCATACGAAAAACCACTTTTTATTGCTCTTATAATTATGCACATACATATGTAGCTCAACAATAAATCGGCATGTATGCGATACATGTATATATGTACGAGTATATACAGTTAGTGAATATGCACAAGCTCTTGCGCGTTTAGCTCAATTGCTCTCATATGCATGAACGGACCTGCATATGTATGTGTAAATAGGTACGTTTATGTATATATATAATGTATAATGCAATGTGAACATAAATATAGTCAGCGTATATAATCTAAACGTGACTATGCTCTCGAATACCTGTGGCACCGCTCATACTTGCTCCTGTGTATAGGCTCTGTATAAGTTCCCCTGCTCCGCACCGCTCTCCTGGCTCAGCTCCCTGCACATAGATTGCACCGCACTGCTCCTTGTGCTCTCACGCACTGCCCCATTGGCATAACCGCACATCTCCATCGTCAGAAACGAACTAAACTTTAAAATACTCGCTGAACCTATTTTCGCTATGTGCGAAAACTCAAACGCATGGTTGCATTTGATACAGTCCCCGCGAGCAAGAGAAGGACCTCTTGTCTTTGCTTTCATAAAGCCGCCCTCTATTCGCTCGGATCAATTGGAAGCACACATATCTTCGGAACAGGCCTTGTCAGACGGTTTGTGGCCGTCTGCACAATGACTAAACATATTATACCATCTCGGCTCCATATTAGCTCACTAAGCCCAAAGCCCATTGCGCTGGTGGAAAAAGTTCACTCTTGATCAGCACTAATTGATCCAGGCTCATTGTCTCTCGTTCTCTGCACAATTTTTAACGCTCTTGCAGCGCCGTCAAATATTCCTCTCTCCATCTCTTCCAGAAATGCTCAATTATTTTCTGACGTGCTCTCCATAAACTTGCTCCTTTCATGTTTGACTGCTGCTGGCTCACGAATGGTAAGGGAATGATCAATGGCTCCCCTATCAAAAAATGCCCTGGCTTCAAAGCCTGAATATCTTCCGCATCATCACTCAAGGTGTCAAAGACCTTGAGTTCAAAATTGCTTCGATCTCTACTAGGAGGGTAGATAACTACTCTTGTGTTAAAATCTTTTGCTCAGCAATGCGCGTGAGGTGGTACTTCATTGACTTCACAGTAGCTTCATATATTCCGCCATGATGCGGTGCTGCTGGCGTCATGAATGCCCATTCTATCCCCTTGTTGCTCATATGCTCAAAAACATCTCTTACTTGCCAGCTCTCCCGTGCTCTTCTCAGCTCCCTTGCCGCCCCTACAAATGATGTACCATTGTCACTGTATATTCGCTCACATCTCCCTCTTCTGCAAATAAAGCGCTTATAACAAGCAATAAAGTCTATAGAGGTTAAATCAAAAACAATGTCAATATGAATGGCCTTTGTTTTTAGGCAAACAAATATACCCAGCACTTACGCTCCCTCATTCGCTCTCCTGCTCTTTGCACTCCCTTTGCTCTAAAAGGACATGCGCAATCAATACCTGTATATAGAAAAGGCTTGCCCACTTGCACCCTGTCGCCTGGCAATTCAGACATCAGCTGTTGCTCAAATCTGCGATTATAGCGCGCGCACACCACGCACTTGTGGAGAAAAGCTCTTAATTGGCTCCGCAGTTTTGGAATCCAAAACTTTTGTCTGATGAATTGCATCATCACTTGCACAGCACCATGCTTAGTCATACGATGAGCGTGGTCCATTATCAGCCATGCTGTTCGAGAACCATCCTTCAATATCACCGGAAGCATCATCTCATAGGCTTCTTCTGATCTCCCCAATCGCCCGCCCGCTCTCAATAGGCCCTTGCTGTCCATTATTGGATTCAACGCACTAATTTTGCTCCCTTCTTGCACCTGCCCAATCTCTCTTAGTTTGTCTATCTCTTGTCTGTAATCGCTCTCCTGCGCCTGCTTAAGCAGGAATTCCGTTGCATCACATTTCTCTTCCACTGTTGGCGCTTGCTCTGCTTGGTTGTTGTGCCGAGTTCTGCGCCTCCTCTTTCTGTGCCTTGCCCTTCGCACAAACCTGATTATGTAGCTCAATATGTTGATGCTCTTCTCTAGACTTCGCGCATAGTCAATCAGCGCCATGCTCTTGCCCCTGCTCGGTATAAATATTTGCAAAAACTCGCGTGAATATTTCACGTGATACGCTCCCAGCTCGTTAAGCCCTTTCGTTGGTTTTTCCAGCTCAAAAATGTTGGCTGGCCAACTGATTTCTGATTTACGTAACCACTCCGGTCCATATAACCAGAGCTTATTACAAACTAGCTCTCTCGCAATGCAGGAGTCTTCACCACAAGGGTGAATTTTTGTCTTCTTCTATCAGCCATTTCAGCCCTAGCACTGTCATCTCGTCTTCTCTCGGGAATAACATCTCTTCTTCTCTCTCCGCTCTCATTGCCCTGAGTAGTCTTTTTGAGTTCGACTTCCATTTGCACAGCTCGAAACCGCCGCCTTTTAGGACAGTGTTTGTCTCTTTCGCGAGCACTATTGCTTCTTGCTCAGATCGTGCGCCTGTAGTACAGTCATCCATATCACTCTCTATGATGTCCGCTGCTCTTGGGTATTCATCTTTCGCCTCCCTAGCACATTGTATTAAAGCTCGCACAGCATTATAAGCGGAGGAAGTCATTCCCTACGTTACAACCGTTAAACACTATTCTCGTAATGGCTCACCACTATGCTCTCGCCAAAAAATTCTTTCAAATTTCATTGCCTTTCGGCAACACGTAGTTGTCGGAACATCTTCTTGATGACTACACATATCGAAAACTTATGACGCCTAAATCTCATGACAATTTCGTAAAGATCCTTTTGTAACTTATCGCCTAAACATTGCACTTGATTCAGAGATATGCCACGATTCGTTTGGCAGCTAGCGTCAAAAACCACCAGAAATTTTTTGGTAACACAGTGATGTGGGATATAATAAACTGGCTCGTCCACTCTTGGTGGTTGTATAGCGCACTTCATATGCCCTAATCTCTCATACTCTCTCATGAATTCTACGTATTGCTCTCTCAGCTCTGAGTCTTTCTCTAATTTCCGCTCCAAGTACATAAATCTGCGCAATGCTATTGCCTTTGAAGTGCCTAAACCTTGCACCGTCTCTTTCACTGGAATTGTCACAATAAAACGCCCTGTTTCATCTCTAGTATAAGTCTCCATAAAATTTTGCTCCACTTCCTGCTCCTCATCTCTCTCGCAGGGTTGTGCCCCGAAAATGACTAGCCCAAACATGCTCTCATATATGGCAATGCCTTGCACCTCATTTGGCATTATCGCCTTAATGGCTCTGGCCACCATATTTGCTCCTAACAGTAGCTCGACTGGTCTCGCCTTCCAAAACTCAGGATCCGCCCATAAACCCTCATTCTTAAAATGCATGGGTATCTCCACTAAATCTCTTGCTGACAAAACTGGGCACCAGTACATTCTCTTGGTAGCACCCAAAACTCTGTCTCTAAATAATCATTCTCGCTCTTTTTTTTAATGCTCTACTATGTTTTTTTTTAAATTTAAAGTTTAAAAAGCTCTTAAAGCTGGCACTTCGCCCCGGCTCTGCTACCCTTGCGCGCTTTACAAGGTTGCTGTACCGTCAATCGCTCTTAACCTTCAGCATTGTTGTCGCGGCGGCTCCCCGCTTTGGCTGCTGTACCACCAACACCTGCTGCTGTGGCTCCCTTTTTGCATATAGCACGCTATTGTGCTTCTGCGCCCCTAAGCACCGTAAAAATGGCCCCGCAAAGCACTCCGACGCCTTATGCCCCTTCTTCAGGCAGTTGTGGCACAGGTTGAGTTTGCCAACTAGCTCTTGCCTAGCTCTCAAATTGAGTGACACGAAGTCTGGACACTGCGTGATCGCGAAATCGCGAAAACCGTGCCACTTGGTCACGCTGCCGTCAAATTCCCCCTAAGTGTTCTGGACGTCATGCTGCTGGAATGACATGGTCAGCTGCACTGAGATCGGCTGCTTTGCACTCTGCTCTGCGCTCCTTGCTGTGCCCACTTGCTCAGTTACACCCTTCAGAGCACCGCTCGCTTCGAAGTACCGCCGCTCTGCTAGCTCCATCGAACTGTCTAGATCGGCGCTCTCATCGCGCTTCGCTCGGGATGTTAACTCCTCATGGAGCTGATTAAAACGCTCCCACTGTTGCTCCAAACGAATCAAACGCACCTTGGCTTCATCAAACCCTAGTCGCCCAAACTCGTCAACTATGACGTACTCTGCTGCTCTTCGGATGGCTTTGTAGGCAGACTGGTGTTGCCCGTAGCTCATCTTGTCGTTGCTCTGTTATTTTTCTCTGTTAGTGTTGCTCTGTTATTGTTGCTCTGTTGTTGTTGAAAAGAAGAAAAATTAACTAATTTTGAAAGAAGAAAAAACTGTTTCCTCCTTGTTCCTTCTGCAGCCATGCCAACACTGCATTTTTGTGCTTTAAAATTTTTGAGTCGAATAACCACACTGGTTTATTCACCCACTTAGCTCACCAGCTCAGCACTAAAGCACGCTCTTATTTAATTTCCTGAGCCGCATAACCACATTGGTTTATTCGCTCACTAGCAAACAATTATTTGCACCAATTCTCGCTCTTATATAATTTTTGAGCCGCATAACCACATTGGTTTATTCGCTCACTAGCACGCAATTATTTGCAACAATGCTGGCTATTATATAATTTTTGAGCCGAATAACCACATTGGTTAATTCGCTCACTACCACGAAATTATTTGCACCAATGCTCGCTCTTATATAATTTTTTGAGCCGAATAACCACATTGGTTAATTCGCTCACTAGCACTAAATTATTTGCACCAATGCTCGCTCAAATCTTAAATTTTGAGTCGAATAACCGCACTGGTTTATTCGCTCATTTGCACATAATTTTCGCTCGCTCATAACTAAATTTTGAGACGAATAACCGCACTGGTTTATTCGCTCATTTGCACATAATTTTCGCTCGCTCATAGCTAAATTTTGAGACGAATAAGCGCACTGGTCTATTCTCTCATTTGCACATAATTTTCGCTCGCTCATAACTAAATTTTGAGACGAATAACCGCACTGGTTTATTCGCTCATTTGCACATAATTTTCGCTCGCTCATAACTAAATTTTGAGACGAATAACCGCACTGGCCTATTCTCTCATTTGCACATAATTTTCGCTCGATCATATTTAATTTTTTAGTCGAATAACCGCACTGGTTTATTCGCTCATTTGCACATAATTTTCGCTCGTTCATAATTAAATGTTGAGACGAATAACCGCACTGGTCTATTCGCTCATTAGCACATAATTTCGCTCGCTCATATTTAAATTTTGAGACGAATAACCGCACTGGTCTATTCTCTCATTTGCACATAATTTTCGCTCGCTCATAACTAAATTTTGAGACGAATAACCGCACTGGTTTATTCGCTCATTTGCACATAATTTTCGCTCGCTCATAACTAAATTTTGAGACGAATAACCGCACTGGCCTATTCTCTCATTTGCACATAATTTTCGCTCGATCATATTTAATTTTTTAGACGAATAACTGCATTGGTTTATTCGTTCATTTGCACAAAACATTCAGCTCTTTGCACAAAACTTTCAGCAGACACACCGCCTTACTGTCGGCCGCCAGCAATGCGGCAGCCATAGCGCAGTATACTGCGCAAGTCTATGGCTGCGTCGCATAGTGCTTGCCTGCGCATATTCTCTGCACAAAACTCGCACTGTGTCTGCTGCGCACATTACACTCACCCCTAAATTCTTTTAGCTTTCCTGATAATATAATTTTTATTTGCTCAAGCCCGATGCACTGTACCAATTTGTCGTATGTGCTTTGAGCACATACATACGCCCTTCGTTTATTATTTTGTAGCATTGCAGTGTTGGCTCTGCTCCTATAACTCCGTGGACTGTATTTTACCTTATTATTATATTGTTCTATAATTTATTTATTTCTTGAAATTTAGTCTATTTCTTTCTGTACCTGCTCTCATCGCTCTGCTCACATACCATATTATATGTTCCGAATGCGTATTGCGCATTCAGCAATTGATGCTCCTCTAGCGCTTTGCACTTGCTCTCTTTTTCCTTCCCGCAGGCACAACGGATCAAAAGAAATCAAAAGAAAGAAATAGCTATTACCTACCCTGCCAGTACACAATCGCACATACATACATACATACATGCATACACGATCTGCGTTTACATAGAGTCTGGTGTGATTTCATAGGAACGCTTAAAATAAAGGCACAATTAAGTTTTGCACTTAATTTATGTATATAGCTACTTAATACTATAAACATACGCATGTATATGCGATCTGCTTTTACATAGCTCTGACGTCATCTCAAATGAATGCCTAAATTAAAGGCGCAATTTCATTTCGCACATAATTACTTATAGCTCTACTTAATATATACATATATGTACATATTCACATGCATCGCACCATACTTGCTGTATTGCATAGATCACTGGTACGATCCGGCTCGACATGGACCAATGTATCGAATCGACAATGAAACTATGGCAATACTTACTGCAATCCGACTTAAATAAAAACACAATTGTTTTAAGTGGAAAAGCATACGAAAAACCACTTTTTATTGCTCTTATAATTATGCACATACATATGTAGCTCAACAATAAATCGGCATGTATGCGATACATGTATATATGTACGAGTATATACAGTTAGTGAATATGCACAAGCTCTTGCGCGTTTAGCTCAATTGCTCTCATATGCATGAACGGACCTGCATATGTATGTGTAAATAGGTACGTTTATGTATATATATAATGTATAATGCAATGTGAACATAAATATAGTCAGCGTATATAATCTAAACGTGACCATGCTCTCGAATACCTGTGGCACCGCTCATACTTGCTCCTGTGTATAGGCTCTGTATAAGTTCCCCTGCTCCGCACCGCTCTCCTGGTTCAGCTCCCTGCACATAGATTGCACCGCACTGCTCCTTGTGCTCTCACGCACTGCCCCATTGGCACAACCGCACATCTCCATCGTCAGAAACGAACTAAACTTTAAAATACTCGCTGAACCTATTTTCGCTATGTGCGAAAACTCAAACGCATGGTTGCATTTGATACAAAATGTAATAAATTTAACATATATGGAGAATACATACATCAGTCCTTGAAAATGAATGATGTCAACCACGCGTTCTTACTGGATTACTGAAAAAATCTTTAGGGTAGGTTAGGTTCCGAAGGCGTGTGCGGATACGGTATCCGCCGTTCCACTCGGATACATCTATCTCCTTTATGACTGCCTTCAAAAATGACAAGAGGTGGCATACTCGTCCATACCCTCGATTCCCGTATACATTGGTTTTCCATATAAAAGTGAGGGCATCCGAAAAGTCCACCGTCATTATCTCTGTCAAGTTTGTGAACAAGCGCAACCCCAAATACTGAAGTCGGTTCAACTGTAGTCTTGGACATTGACATAAAAAGTGATGAGTCGATTCTATCTCTTCTTCGTCATGGCAACTCCTGCATAGCCCGCTCGACTGCATACACCCAAGTTGAAGCGTTGGTGCGATAGCACAATGCCCGGTAATGACTCGTTAATTCCCCCTTTCTGCAGGTTTGTTGAGCCGTAAGAAAACCTTCGTTCTCTTCATGTTTAACATAGGCCATAAGGCCCGTGACATTTCACAGCCTTTAAACCTTTAAGAGCGCGTATATTTTGCGATTTTCCAACCACCAACAATTTCAGTTTGTCCTTTCCTACCGGGAGCCGTTGTCTCACTACATGTGACAAGTGTGATTTGGAAGCATCCGATAATATAAACTGAATTCGTCGGCGTTGTAGGTTTGACCAAGGGTCAACCCAAGCTTATGAACGTAATCTTCAAACTCTTGCACAAATGGATCAGGAAGATGAGGTTTCAAAGACAATTTTTGGCCGGTTATCTTTAAAAGCTAATTCCATGTCGACCCTTAAACTTCTTAAACCATCCATCATTAGCATTGAAAATTGAATTGGCTTGATAACTTTTGGAATGCAACTGAATGGCTTTTGATCGCAAAATCCTTTTTTTGTCAACTGTCGGCATTATAGACCGTCGCGAGTAGCGAGCGTGCACTTTATATACATTGTATATCTATATGTTTGCAACTGATTGTGTGAAGGCAAGAGGGTTTTAAACCGAATCAAATATCTGTATCTAGATGCATAAGTACCGCACTCGTCAATATCACAATTGTTACCTAATTATGTATTCGTGCAAATACAATATGATAGTCATGTTATTAATTTAAATAAATAAGTAAAACATATTCTGTAATCTCTTCCCGTTGTGCCACCTACAAAATCGACATACGATTTATTAAAACTGATTTCAATATTGATGCGATTAAATCCTTCACATGTTTTTTATTTATTTATTTATTTTTGCATACCTAGGATGGGAGCAACTTATCAACTAATGGAGCAACTTCAAGGAAAGCTTACTAGCGCATAAGGCTGGACTGACTGCCCTATAACGTGCAATTTAGAACTGCACAATCTACCATCGGGATAACAGTCAATCGAAATCAGAGCAATCTGGTCATAAATGCAAAGAAGACCTCACCGGAATCACAGCCTCCGCAAAAATCGTTTGATGCTGGGCCCCTTTCTGCGTGCTTTCCTAGTATGCAGTGGCCGCTCAAAACCGACGCAGTTGTCGACAGTGATACGCGATCAAGTCGAAGAAGTTGATTGGTTCTGTTTTTGTTCATTCTTGCCCAAGTTAGTCTAGCCGTGCGGCAGGATTCCTCGTCAACCCAGGATTTGTAGGCGTCAGCAAGGTATTTCCATTTCCGTTCAACAAAAAGAAACCAAAATATCTGATAATTAAAGGTGTTATATTTAAAGTAAAAGGTATGTATTCAGTATATAACATAAAAGTGTGTAAGTGTGTAAGCCTCGTTTATAGGTTGTAAAGACAAATAAGTGGACTTTCAGAGTTAACGCGATTCTACTATATTTATACTATATATATATATATATATATATATATATATATATATATGATATAGTAGAATATATATATCTACTATATATATATATATATATATATATATATATATATATATATATATATATATACGAGGTGTGATCAAAACATAACCGTTATTTTCAAATTGCGTGGGTTTTTTTTCTGTTATGTTGGTACACATGTCTGTTATATATGTTGGCAATACCAACCATTTTGGATTGTCAGTTTGTTTTTGACAGATAAAAAGGTTAGTCGTGTTTTGGTGTGCTCTTCGATTTTGTATTATTCGAAAAAATGGATCAAAGAAACTGTATTCAGTTTTGTGTAAAAAATGAAATTAAATGCGCAAGGACATTTGAAATGTTGACTGTGGGCTTTGGCGAGTCTACTACGAGCAGAACATAAGTTCAATTGTGGTATAACCGATTTAAGGAAGGCCGAGAAGATGTCAATGACGATGCTCGTCCTGGTCGCCCGAGCACGTCAACAACCGATGAAAACATTGACGCAGTGAAGAAAATGATTTTGGATAATCGTCGAATCACTATCAGAGAGGTTGCTGATGATGTTGGCATATCGTTCGGCTCATGCCAAGCAAATTTTTACGGATGTTTTAGGCATGAAACGTGCGGCAACGAAGATTGTTCCAAAATGCTAAATTTTGAGCAAAAACAACGTCGCATGGACATCGCTCAGAAGCTGTTTTTGGCCAAAAACAAAACCGTTATCATGCCTCAACCACCGTATTCACCGGACTTGGCCCCCGCTGACTTTTTCCTCTTTTTGCTACGATTGAGGAGATAAAAGAAAAATCGAAACAGGAGCTGTTGGAGATGCCAAAAAAAGCGTTTCAGAAGTGTTTCGAAAAAACGCTGGCATAAGTGTATTTTATCTGAGGGGAATTACTTTGAAGTGGACAAGATAGTTGTTGATGAATAAATAAATACTTTATTTTTTGATCACACAATAACGGTTATGTTTTGATCACACCTCGTATATATATATATATATATATATATATATATATATATATATATATATATATATATATATATATATATGTAATTGTATCGTGTTACCACGGCAGTTATTATATATAATGTGTTTACTTCAGTATTATTTTACTTAATCCTAAACAATTCATTTAATTCTAAACAATTCACTTAATTCTATGCAATTCACTTAATTCTAAACAATTCACTTAATCCTAAACAACTTTTATGGTCGAAGCAACTTTCTACTACTTTTACTCGTGACCCACTGTCGCAACTTTTTAAAACTACCACTCGCTTCGCCGTGCACGCTACGAATGAAGGATGGTGGAGTTGCCAATGTTCCTGCTGACAGCAACTGCGCTACTTTGTTACATTCGGTCCTCCTGACCGTCATCTGACTCGGATGACACTAGATTATCATCCTCTGTTGATCGCAGCCAATGTTTCATATAATCACAACTTGTAGACGTTGAATTTGGACTATCGAATTCATCTGCCTTCATGACATCATAACGCCCTCCTCTTTTCCTTTTCGTTACTTCATACGGGCCCAAATATTCGTTTATTAGTTTTTTCCTAGCTACGAATTGAGTCCTTTTAATCGCCACTAGGTCACCCGTTTTGTATTCGACTAAGCCTTTGCGTTTTTTGTCGTGCTGCTTCTTATAGTTTTCTTGCGCTTTCAGTATTTGCTGTTTAATCTCATGTCTTAACTGGTGTCGTTCTTCGTCAAAACTATTTACCAGTTCTTCTTCCAACATTTCGAGTAATCTGTCGTCGACTTATGGTTTCATTTTTATACCGAGAAGTATTTCGAACGGTGTTGATTTTGTTGTACTGTAGACGCAAGAATTGATTGTTTTTTGTACTTGCCACACATATTTGTCACATTCCGCTGAATCATCTGATGATAGTTTGCTTATAACTTCCAGGATCGTTCTGTTGATTCGTTCTACTTGGCCATTGCCGCGTGGAACCCCGGTCGTTGTAACCACATGCTCAATATCTGCTTCCAGACAAAATTCGCTGAATGCTTGCGATGTAAAAGCCGCTCCTCTATCGCTCATGATTCTTCTCGGTGACCCAAAAGTAGTCAACCAAACTTTCAGGTTTTTAATGACTTCATCTGCATTTGTTGTCTTGGTCGGAAAGAGCCATTCAAATTTCATCTGCATTTGTTGTCTTGGTCGGAAAGAGCCATACAAATTTGCTAAATGCGTCTATCATGGCGAAAATATATTTGTATCGTTTCGTTGGAATAACCATCGGGCCTAAGTGGTCAACATGTAAGGTGCATAGTGGTGCGTCACCTTTATCACCGTCACCTTTTAACCGGTACTGGAAAACCATCTTTAAGGACCATTTTGTTTAACTGGCGAAAATCTATGCAAATTCTATACTCGCCGCTTTTCTTTTTAGTTACCACGACTCTGCTTGCTGTATCGGAAAATGACTTTCTTATTATACCACTTTTCAGCCATTCTTCTACTTGCTTATTTACTGCATCTTCCTCCTCAATGGACAATCTACTTGGAGAATGTCGAAAGGGTTTCATATTTTCATTTGGAAGAATTATCATATAAATAGGACAGTTTTCACTTACAGTAGCACCATTATAGTCTTGTATAATTTTTTCGACATCATTTTTATATTTAAAATCAACATCTATTTTTGCCACGTTATAAATCATTCGTCCATTTTCATCGGCATACAATACAAATTTGCTTATAAAATCATAACCGATTATGGCTTCCCATTTTAGGTTTTAATCTTCTGTTTGAGGATCCGAGCTCACTGTAGCGAACACTGTGGCAAAACTTTTTGCGCTGTATTTTGATAGTTGAGATTCATTGGTTTTTTTTTTTGTTTGCTCTGGCTCGTTTTGAAAACATTTTTTGTCTTTTAATTATTTTGCATGTAACGTATTTTGCATTTTGGGTATTTGTGTCTTTCTATTGATTTTCCCCAACATTATTTGGTGCTTCCTGTGAGGATTGAACTCACGACCCCTGAGAAGGTAGAAACAACGTGTGGTGTCTGAAGCAGGCAGTCACGATTCGTGGAATTAGTGCACGGTATTGCCTTTGCGACTGCATTTAACTGCGCATATTGTGAGGTTAGGTTTCTGGAGGCTCGGCACGTGGGTGCCTTACACAACGCAATCCTTTTATATCGTTCTGTGGGTCACTATGTCAGCGCTAAAACTGCGTACCTCCTCTACAACGTCGATTCGACGCGACCGCGTGCGTGGGGTCAAACCTGGAGAGCGAGATATTTTCCAGCTGGAACAAGAGTTGAAGTCACTCACATCACACTTTGATAGGTTCCATCCTTATGACTAGATCATACTTTGGACACTTTGACACCTGCATTGCCAGAGGACAATATACGCTGGCCATAGCGCGCGTTTACGCATCTGGTGACTCAGTAACTCAGCAGCGCTTGGCTCGTGTTCTTTGCGATCCTGGATCGCAGGTAAGTTTCATCACAGATCGCTTGGCTAATTATTTATGGCTGCGCAGGAGCAAATTTGAAGCAAACGTGGAAGGAATCGGAGCACTCATTCATACCCGAACAAAAGGCAGCGTGGCGCTCAATCTCACATCTATTCATTCTGATTTTTCATTGGCAGTCAACGCCCTCGTTCTTCCCTCAATTACCAAGGACCTTCCAACGATGCATATTGACATAACGCAGTGGCAACATTTGGTAGATCTTCAGTTGGCTGATTCGCAATTTGGGACTCCAGGTGCTATCGACATACTCATTGGGGCCGACGTGTGCAGTCTTATCGTCGAAAGTGAAGTCCTCAGGGGTGGTGCTGACGAACCTCTGGCTGGGTTGTTTTTGGACCAGCATCCGCATCAGAGATTCAAACGTCATCACCGATCACATGCAGTTCGCAACTCGGCGATGATGAAACACACCTGGACGAGCATTTGCGCACATTTTGGAAGCTTGAGGAAGTGCCGGGCTCTGAAGGTGATGGAGATGGTGGGTGTACACGCAAGTTTTTGGAGATACATTACCGGACAGCAGATGGTCGCTACGTAGTGCAAATACCGTTTCGCGGTGATGCCTTGAAACTGGGCGACTCGTATTCCAACGCATTAAGACAGTTTCAGTTCCTTGAACGGCGCCTGGCAGCCAACCCTGAGCTGCGTGATAAATATGTTTCGTTTATGAGGGAATTTCGTGCCCTTGGACATATGGAGCGAGTTGATCAGCCTGACGATCCTCCGGAATGCTATTTTATACCACACCATCCAGTCATCAGCAAGTTCCGGGTCGTATTCAACGCTTCAGCACGAACTTCTAGTGGGGTTTCTCTCAATGATATTCAACTTGTTGTCCCAACCATCCAAGACTCCCTGATCAATATTATTGTTCGATTCCGACGATTTCGCAATGGTCTTACTGCAGACATCGAGAAGATGTTTTGGCAGGTACTAGTGGCGCCTGCACATAGAGATTTCCAACGAATCCTTTGGCGAGAATCTCCAGCTGACAGTCTTGTGATCTTTCGATAAAATACGGTTACTTATGGCATGGCTTGCAGTCCCTACAATGCAGTCCGCGCACTGCACCAATGTGCCTATGACAACTTCAAACTGATCCCAGACAGTCATCAGGCGGAGGCAGCACGAGCAGCAATCTTAACTTCATTCTACGTTGACGATTTTCTTACCAGCTGTGACAAGGAATGCGAGGCTATTATGGTCGCTTCCAATGTTGACATCATCCTATCAGCTGGCCATTTTAAGCTGCGCAAATCGAACTCCAACAATATTGAGGTATTATAGAAATTAACTGGTGGAATTTCTTCTCTTTCAGAATCGGTCATTGAACTGTCCACATCTTCTGTGCTTGGTTTACGATGGGATGCAATATAAGATATAAGCTCTATTTCAACCTGGTGGTACACCTGACATCTAATCCGCCTACGAAGCGGCGGGTTATAAATGAGTTGGCGCAACTATTTGATCCCACTGGTTTGGTGGCGCCAGTGGTGATTGCAGGAAAAATATTTATACAATCCCTTTGGTCAGCTGGTTTAGCTTGGGACACACCGTTGCCAAGTGATTTGCAAGACGTGTGGTTCAAACTTCGCAATGGTCTCCCGGCAATCAACTCCATTCGAGTTCCACGATGGCTGGGGATGGTGAATGGCAAGGTAACAGTGCTGCACGGCTTCTGCGATGCCAGCCAGCACGCATACGCAGCTGTGGTTTACACAAAGACTACAGATGAATATGGCATCACCCGCGTGTCATTACTCATTGCACGTACGAAGGTGGCTCCGCTCAATGGTGCCACGATACCTCGTCTCGAACTCTGCGCAGCGCACCTGCTAGCGGTGATGTTCAACAACGTCCGCTTTGCTTTAGGGTTAGTAGATCCAGTCTATTATCTGTGGTCGGATTCAAGCATCGTACTCTGCTGGATCCGCAAGATGCAACTAAGCGAAAACGATTTGGATGTTTTGAAAGTTGAAGGAAAAGTATTGTCCATGACAGCCATAGCTTCTGTGGCTCCATCACTCACAACCCGACGACCAAATGGTGAAATTATCGCACTCACTGAGCCTTTCAGTTCGTTACCGCGCTTGCTGCGCACGGTGGCATATGTGTTACGTTGGATCCCTGGCAGAGAGCGTCGACCTCTTCCTATTACAGCTCCAGAATTGGACAAAGCCTTGGATACATTCTTACGCATAGAACAGAGCAGCGCTTTTGCAATGGAACTTCAGTATCTTCGGAACGGGTCCAGCTTACCTAGCTCAAACAAGTTGCTTCCTTTGAATATTTTTGTTTATAAGAATCTGGTGCTTTGGTGCAACTGGTGATTAGGCAAGCTCATGAAGGCACGCTTCATGGTGGTGTAGTGTACCACACAAGTGTACACTGACGACCACACATCGTCATAAGCACAGCAACAAGTCGCATATGCAAACAAACTGACAATAGCGCAACGTACGCAATTGCACTCAATACCCAAATATGCTAGACTAGCATTTTGGGAGTGCAATAACACACGCTGCCTATATTGCAGCGCATGCATGTTAGACAGTGCAGTGACTTTAGCCCTGAACTTGCACTCAAAATAATTAATATAAACAAAGACGATGATTCGTCAATGAATAATATCGGTAATCCGAAACTTGAGACAAATTTCGGGAATATGATTTGTAACTAGTGGAAATAAGATAGATATAAAGTGTATAAATCTTAGTTAGAATAAGAAAACAATAAGAATTGAATAATATAAAAAGGCCAGCGAGCCACCAAATAAACCAGAATTAATCTGAACTTCTAAAACTGCAATCCTGCATTAGACTTCTTATTTCTTCTCTCAGTGCTCTTGACTAGGCATAGTTACAGAACAGCACAAACAATAGCTTGGCCAACGGCACACTCTGCCGGTCAAAATATTTGCTGAGGGTGTCTTTCGCTTCGTGTTAGGCATTTCTATTTTATAGTGCTCTTTTGCATCTATGCATTGCATAGAATCTGCAAAAATGAACTGAATGTCGATCTTGCGTGACCAACAATCAACATATCAGTCCTGCCAGCCTAACATCACGACATTTTACCCTACATGGCGATCCTGCAACCGTTCCTGCAACTGACCTGGGACCTGAAAGGCAGCCAATAATCCTGCAACCGATCCTGCAATCAATGAATAGCCTGAAGAAGATCCTGAAAATTATCCAGAAACGGTGGACCAATATTCCTGCATATGTAAGAATACGTGCCGACTACCATGCATTTCCAGCTTATGTTCCATCAAAGATTATCAGTTGTGACCCGCAATCGAAGAGTACAAGAGGCGACAAATTAAAAAGTAGGAGCAACTGACACAGCCAATTTGGCTCAAGAATTGGAAAAATGACGAAGGAGAGAGCAAAGAAGAAGTCAAGGAGAAAAAGAAGCATATAGAGAAGAAGCAACAAATAGAAAAGAAGACGAAGATAGAAAACAAGACGCAGTGATAAAATGATTTGAGAAAAAGGAAGAAGAATAGAGAAGACAAACAATCATATTAAAGTACGACTACTACGAGTAATTGAATTAAAATTTGATATTGATTTATAATGTTAATCAACAATTTGATGTTTGCTTTAAAATATAAACATTTTATTTTGCTAAAATTACTTATATTACGTATTAGTAATAATTCATATTTGTATTGAAATGAAACAAAAGCATTAGGAAAGTAAAAATTATAAAATTAATATAACTCCAACTTCCCAAAAATGCACTGCGGAAATAGCAAAAATAGATTAAAAATGATAATGGGGACGTAAAAAACAAAAAAAAATCTTTATGTAAAATCATATTAAAATAAAATAAATCTTGAGCTTAATTTTTAAGAATTAAAAAACAACTTTATGGCAAAACACCAGTATACTCGTATCTAAATAAAAATAAAATAAAAAATTATAGACTACCACAAACTCATACAGAAATAGTAAATGAACAAGTATAGAAAATGCTACATGAAAACATCATTGAACCTTCAGTCAGCCCATACAATGCTCCACTCCTTTTGGTTCCCAAAAAGAACACTAATAACAAAAAGAAAAAGAGACTTGTAATGGACTTTAGAAAACTGAACAACAAGACCACTTACTTAATTTTTAAGAAATAGTGTAAAAACAGTTTTACAACAATTTTATATTTAAGTTTTGAATTGAAAATATGTTTAGGTAAACCAGTAACTAAAACGCAATTTTTACAATGTATATGGTTAAAAATTTATAGTTGCAACTAAGCATTAGTATCACTTTTAAGAATGACAAAAATACCATTTTGATTTTAACATACTATAAAAGAGGATAAAATGAATTCGAACAAAGACGCGTTATCAAAAATACAATTAAACTCCAGCATACTCAAGAATACGATACCAATGAATATTGATGAAAATCGCTAGTAATTACAAGGGGCATGTCTAAAGCGTAAAAGTTAAGAGAGGAAATAGAGAACTGTATATCTCGGCAGAAGTCTGATCAACTTCAAATTTGGGATTGCACATCTATAAATGACGTCAAATATAAGAGGAAATAAAAGAATTAATAATGGCAAATGAAAGAAAAGGAAGTGCACAAGAAAAATTGGGTATAAAGAAATCCACGAGGGATGTAGTGATAATTCGGCGAATCAAGATTCGAACCAGAAGAAGCTATCATCAAATATAAATAAAAGATACAGTGATAAATCAGCGAAACAAGATTCGATACTGAAGAAACTGATGCAAAGAAGGAATAATGAAGATATAAAGCATGCAGGAATCAATGATAAATCAGCGAGACTAGACTCGATTCTGAGGAAATTGATATCCAAAACGCAGAAAGAAAAGATAATGAATAAGCTAAATACATATATATAGCAAACAATGATGAAATATTTAAAATATGTGCCAAAGAAGAATTTAAAGAAATGAATGCGCAAATAAACATAATGAATGAAAATCCTCAAATTAAAAATTATGACATACGCTGCCCCAGAGAGAATTTTAATGAATATAAACTGATAGATGAGTATCAAAATGCACCACATGGAGGTAATTTAACAATTAGAAAAATCCTGATAAATAAATAAATTAATTAAAACAGATATATATATTTAAAAATATGAATAAAGTGGTAAAAGAATTTATTACGTACTATGACTTATGTGTACGACACAAACAAACAACAAACACAAAAGAACCACTTACAATAACAGACACCCCTAATAACAGCTTTGAAGTAATATTCATCGACAACGTAGGACCACTTAAAATTTGAAACGAAAACTGACCATGCAGTGCGAGCTGACAAAATTTGTAATCGCACACCAAATGATATCAAAAGATGCACACACAATAGCCAAAACATTAGTTGAACAATTTATACTCAAATACGGACACTTCAAAATTCTTAAATCTGACAACGGGACAGAATTTACAAATGAGCTAATGGCAAACATATGTGCACTGCTGAAAATACAACAAAAATTTTCGACAACGTACCAGCACGAAACAATAGGTTCATTAGAACGCAACCACAGAGATTCGAACGAATTCCTACTGACATCGACAAACGACGACGAATGGGATAAATGGATTCCTTACTTCACTTTCACTTACAACTATATAATTGAAAACCATAAGGTAACCAAAATATTGTAATTTAAATTTACAAACCATAAAATGTAATTTAAACAATAAGATTTATAATTAAAACTATCACAATATGTAATCAAAACAATGTAATTAGTAATCATAAGTATATGTAATTATATCAAAACTACATAATTTGTAATTTTAACTATACAATTAAAAACGCTACTATGTAACTTTAATAACTTAATAATAACTTTAATAATAACAAACAATACCAATTAATAGAAAATATGTAAATCATCTTATGTTAGACAATTGTAATACAACACAAACCATATTTCCAGAAAAATTATTCGCTAACACCCCTAATTTTTCTCTTAAGGGTGAGGGTGTAGTGTACCACACAAGTGTACACTGACGACCCCACATCGTCATAAGCACAGCAACAAGTCGCATATGCAAACAAACTGACAATAGCGCAACGTACGCAATTGCACTCAATACCCAAATATGCTAGACTAGCATTTTGGTGGTGCAATAACACACGCTGCCTATATTGCAGCGCATGCATGTTAGACAGTGCAGTGATTTTAGCCCTGAACTTGCACTCAAAATAATTAATATAAGCAAAGACGATGATTCGTCAATGAATAATATCGGTAATCCGATACTTGAGACAAATTTCGGGAATATGATTTGTAACTAGTGGAAATAAGATAGATACATTTTATGTTATTTAGAATAAGAAAACAATAAGAATTGAATAATATAAAAAGGCCAGCGAGCCACCAAATAAACCAGAATTAATCTGAACTTCTAAAACTGCAATCCTGCATTAGACTTCTTATTTCTTCTCTCAGTGCTCTTGACTAGGCATAGTTACAGAACAGCACAAACAATAGCTTGGCCAACGGCACACTCTGCCGGTCAAAATCTTTGCTGAGGGTGTCTTTCGCTTCGTGTTAGGCATTTCTATTTTATAGTACTCTTTTGCATCTATGCATTGCATAGAATCTGCAAAAATGAACTGAATGGCGATCTTGCGTGACCAACAATCAACATATCAGTCCTGCCAGCCTAACATCACGACATTTTACCCTACAGTGGTACTCAGACCATTCCTTGCATCGGGTGTGGACTATTGCGGACCGTTCACGCTGCGTAGTGGTACGAAGCGATCACGCACAACGGTGAAAACCTATCTGGCTATTTTCGTGTGTATGGCAACGAAGGCCGTCCATATTGAGGTGGTAGATGATCTCTCTTCGCAAGCCTTTTTAGATGCATTTACAAGTTTTATAAGCCGACGTGGTTTATGCAGAGATTTATACAGCGACAACGGCACCGCGTTTGTTGGTGCGAACCGCTTATTGCAGGAGGACCTGGCTAGCTGGCACAACGAAACCAACCAACAATGCTTGGTAAGCATAGGAACACATTGGCACTTCATCACACCCGGTGCCCCCATCAAGGTGGCTTTTGGGAGGCCGCGGTCAAGTCATCAAAGCACCATTAGGTCAGGATCATCGGCACGCAAGTTATGTGGCATTGTCAAATGCAGACTTTGGCAGCCCGAATTGAAGCGTGTTTTAATTCTCGCCCCCTCACTCCATTATATGACGATCCATCATTAACTCCAGGAGATTTCCTCGTCAGGACCCCACTCATTGCAGTGCCTGAACCTAAGGTCACCGAGGTTCCAGCAAATCGCCTCAAGCAATGGCAGTGGATACGCCAAATTCACCAGCAGTTTTGGCAGAGGTGGAGTGACGAATATTTATCGACGTTACAAAGGAGAAATAAATGGCAAAAACGCATAGCTAATGTCGCTGTTGGCGACATTGTGATCATAAGACACGAAAATTTACCACTCAGCCATTGGCGCATGGATCGGGTGACAGCAGTGCATCCGGGCAGTGATGGATTCATTCGCAACGCGACACTCAAAACTGCAAATGGTTCCTGCGCCCGAACAGTACAGAAGCTATTCCGTCTCGTGGACTTCGATCAACTCGAGTCAGATGACTCGACCGGGCAGGATGTTTGAGGATCCGAGCTCCCTGTAGCGAACACTGTGGCAACACTTTTTGCGCTGTATTTTGACAGTTGAGATTTCTTTGATTTTTTTTTTTTGTTTGCTCTGGTTCGTTTTGAAAACATTTTTTTTTTTTTTTTTTTATTTAAGTTACTTCAACGATGAAGAATTATTTGGCCTAACTTGGACAGTTATAACGCCACCACCATAAAATTTGCAACTTAAATTTTATATATAGATATCAATATCCTTTAAAAAGTCGGTGATTATTTTGAAGGCGTGGTCCTCTTTAGCCTGGATTAGGGTTCTTAGAGAGTTGAATTGTATAAGTGCTGGGAAAGAATTTCTTGGCAAATTATATTTAGTACAATGAAAGATAATGTGTTCTGGGTCTTCAGGGCATGTGCAAACTTCACAGTTTCCATCTTCAATTACTCTTAGTTTCTTCAGCGTCTTGTTACAGAAAGCGTGTCCTGATAAGATGCGGTTAATTTGCTTGACTTCTTTAGAATTCAAGTTCTTTTTTTTTTTAAACCAAGGATTTTTCAGAATATCGGGAAACAGTTCTCTATACTTCGTGCCTTTTTCAGAAATTAGATTGACATATTCCCTTTTCCATTGTTGTTGGATTTCATGCTGTATCTTGTTTATTGCATCTTGGAGTGGCCATGGGAAGTCAACTTCCTCACCTTCATGACCTGCATTTTTGGCTTCTTTATCGACTCGGTCGTTGAGATTTATTTTGCTGTGGCCTGGGATATAATGAATATATAGTGACTCCATAGTGCTATTTTTAATTTTTGATATTATTTGTGAAGCAATGAAATTATTGGAATTGTGGTTTAGGAGATTTAGTGCTCCACTTTTGCTATCTGTAAGTATGGCGATTTTTGTTTGGTTATTTTCAATTGCAAAGTCTACGGCTTTGTCAATGGCCAAGAGTTCCGCTGACATTGATGATAGTTTCTTTTTAATATATAAACTTTTCGTTGAGTTGGAGTTTACATGCAGAAAAGCAGCACCTGAGAGATCATCTTTGACGGAGCCATCAGTAAAAAATATTTCAAAATTATTTGAGTAGAGAAAGTTTATTTTTTCTTTGAATAAGGCATTGATGACGGTCTCGTTCCCTTCATTTTTGTTTTTTTGAGTCCCTTTGAAGAAGTCAAGATCACAATTTAATTTCTTTGTAGAAGGAAGTAGATGTTGGATGATACCAATGTCTGTGAAAAATAATCGGTCATTGAGAAATAAAATATTGGTGATTGGAAGATTTAGTGCAAAGCATTTGGCTAACTCCTTCGCAGTGTTCAGTTTTAATCTGAATTTTATCGATAGTACGGCTGCCATATGATATAAGATGTGAATGGGGGTTGAACAGATGAGTCCCATACACCTTCTGAGGTTCGCGTTACAACAAGTTTGGAGTTTTTTCAATGCTGTTTTATTAATGTTTGCAAAAGTAGATGTCGCATATTCAAGTTTAGCACGAGCAAAAGCTTTGTAAAGATATAAGGCTTTAATTGGTTGGATGCCAAATTTACAACCGCTGAGTATGTTCAGAAAGTTGTATTTTTGGTTTGTGGCTGAAACTATTTGATTTACGTGTTCCGTTGCTGCATTATTTGATGTAATATATCTTCCTAAGTATTTGATTTTCTGTACTTGTTTGATGGTAATATTATTTAGTTGAATGGCTATGTTTTTACTGCTATTGTTGAAGTGGATGATGTTGGATTTTTGAAAGTTGAAAGAAAGGTCAAGATTTTTACATAGTTGGGCGAAGGTTTGGATTTTCTCCTTGTATAGCATTATCCACATTTTTGTGGTGTACAGTGAAGAAGAAATCATCTGCAAATTGGAATATATTGCAGTTGTCATCAGTAATTTGACGGAGAGATGCTGTATAAAGGTTGAAGAGAATTGGACTGAGCCCACTGCCTTGGCATACACCTTGATTTGTGTTTAATGCGGCAGTTCCCAGGGGTAGCGTTCTATTTAAAAGAAAATCGCAGATCCAGTTGATTATTTTGGTATCAAAGTTCATATTATTGAGGATGTTATGAAGTTTATAAATATTAACGCAATCGAAAGCTTTGCTAATATCTAAGCATATACCCAGTACTTGCATTTTTCGAGATTTTAAATTCATCACATTGTTTATGAGATCATTAATGCACATAGAAGTAGAGTGAAATTTTCTTAATGCGTAAGATCTAGCTGGGAGTAGGTTATTTTCATCAATATGACTGTCAATTTTTAGTTTCATTAGCCCTTCGGTAATTTTTAGAAAAGTTGGTAGGAGACTTATTGGTCTATAATTTTTAATATCTGTCTTTTAATTATTTTGCATTTAACGTATTTTGCATTAAACTGATTTTGGGTATTGTGTTTCTATTGATTTTCCCCAACATCTTCAATTACAAGAAATTCATGTATAGTGTTTATTCTATCAACACTTATTTCGCCACTAATGAGTCCTAAAGGTTTTGTTTTTATATTACCAAGTCCAAGCAATATCGAGCAACTCGGTCGTATTTTCACAGTATTAAACTTTTCTCTATAAACACTTTCTCGAATTAATGACACATCAGCACCGGTGTCTATTAAGCACTCTATTTGCTTACCGTCCAACAACATCGATTTAAATCGTTTTTGATTTTTTATTATATTCACGTTTTTTTCAATAGTTTTATTTGAATCACAATTTTTTGTGATGTGTCCAAACTGGTTGCATTTAAAGCACTTTGCTGGTGTCTTACATTCATACATTCATTTCTTTTGTGCTCCTTGGAACCACAATTAAAACAGTGTTTTTGCTTGTCAACTGTTGTTTTGCTCATTACGTTATATTTACTTTTATGATTGATGATGATGATGGTTTCTGTGTGACGCTGTATTATATGTTCGTAAATTTCGTACTGCTCACGTAATTGCTTAAAAGATTTCGTATTGTATAAATTCACTTTGAAATTTGTCAGCTATATTTATACTATCAACTATGTAACGTATTGTTGAGCGTTCCTCAATGTTAGCTAAACTTGCGATTCGTTTCATATTTAAAACATATTCATAAAACGATTCAGAATTTTTCCTTCTTGTCTTAGCTAGAATTTTGTGTATTTCGAAACTTTCATATTCGCGTTCAAATTCTTTAATTAGTTTAGTTTTCAATTGTTCATAATCGGAAACACTTTCGGTTTCTATAAATGACTTTGCAACACCTGAGATTTTGTTTCTTGCAGCACATACATTTGCTTATCGCTTGGTTCATAAGCGCCAGCATTTTCATCAATTATTACGAACCACTTTTTCACTGGTATGTTTTTCTCATCGAAATCACTAAGAATTTTTGCAAACGTGTCCACTGTAACCACATTTTTGGTTTTATCTTTGTCTTCTTGTATTTTTAAAGTAAGTGCTTTTATTAATTCACCCAACTCGGAGTCTGTCGGCATTTTGGTTGCAATTTGTCACTCGATTTATAATTTTTTTCGTTATAAGTTGTTGCGTCTCTTACACTTTGCACTTATGCACTATATAGCGACGAATCTGAATCGCTCTTACTTCTCGTATTTTCACTTTTTTTCACTTCAATATTTTCTCTCTGATCTTCTTTTAATTTTGCTCTCGTTTCATACGTTTTTCTTTGTTCGTTTTCGCGATTAATTCCTGCTACGTTATCGTCACTCATTTATGCCTGTTCTGTTTTCTCACTAATAATAATGTACTCGTATGTCCAGTTTTGAATTTTGTCAAACTTCTTAGGTAAATATTTGGGTTACGCTCGGGTGTAGCGTATCCAATAAAAAAAACAATCTTAATATGAAAGAAAGAATATAAGAAATATATAAAATTTATTTAATATATTTAAAATATCACCACGATGTCTGGGATACACAGATGTGAGAGCGTGTGTACGGCTCCAGCGCTGCGAAAGAAAAGAGCGAATCGAGGGCCGGAAGCACGAAGTGTGTTGCTCAGCAGCCAACACAGGCTAGTTCCGGTTTTCCCATAAACACGCTGCGCGACAGCGACAGCGTGTTAATAGATGGCGCGCGGAACTAACGCCTGCTTGCGTCGGCGTACCCGACAACTAGGTGGGGGTAGTGGTGTCGCCACAAATACATACAGATAGCTTCTTGAATTTGTTGTGTTTTGTTACTGTTTTATTTCAAATCACACACCCGTTACGCTTCTTTATATGCGTGCTTCGTTTTGTTGTTCTTGGAATATTTTCTTGAATTCCATGTGCCTTCGTCGTATGATGTTCCCGGTAGCATTTTTACGAAAAGTAAGTTTGCTTTATATCTAAAGAATATTTCACAACTTATGTACAGTACTATACAAATATTTTTTCACTGAAGTTATTATTTGACTTCATATATTGAATTTGAAGTGATTGGACACGGTTGAGCCCCCAAATGTAATTGTATCGTGTTACCACGGAATTTATGTTTCAAATAATGTGTTTACTTCAGAATTATTTTACTTAATCCTAAACAATTCATTTAATGCTAAAAAATTCACTTAATTCTAAACAATTCACTTAATCCTAAACAACTTTTAATGTCGAAGCAACTTTTTACTACTTTTACTCATGACCCACTGTCGCAACTTTTATTAAAACTACCGCTCGCTTCACCATGTACGCTACGAATGAAAGCTATAAATGCGGCAATGGTTGAAAGCTCTGCGTTCTCTTCCAGAATTTTAGTTTGTAAAAGATTTAATAGTATATTAGCTATGTTTCTTTCAACGCGAGTGTGAATAAAGCGACACCCGTCGCGTAACTAGTCTAGGATTTGGCAGCACTTCTATTCGAGGCACTAAACCATAAGCGAATACAAACAGCTTGCGTTAACTAAGCGGTCAATATGTAAGCTTAAGCGGTTGTTTTATTCACACTCGCGTTGAAAGAAGCTATTGTCTTCTTCGCACCATTCGCTATTGAATTTCAGCAAAGCATTCCAAGATTTTTTACTATTTGACGAGGATATTTTGTCCCCGGATGTAGCTAGAATTTGTATAGCGGTTTTTAACATGAAATATTTTAGTTTTAACTCCAAATTTGTCCCCTTCTCATCTAGCAAATGGGTGAGTAGTTGTTTTTTGCAGTGTAATTTGATTAAGTGTTGATAACGTTTTGATCTAAAGGCTGAATAAGCGCAGTGCAATTGGGTGGTAGATTCATTGCTACAATTAAACAGTCATCGCTTTTCACTTTCGCAATTTGGTGGCACATCGCGTTATCCAAAAACCTTACTAATTTTTGGCCGCAGACATTTAGTGTTTTATGTACATGTTAATTTTACCAAATGCAATAAATTTAACATACATGGAGAATACATACATCAGTCCTTGAAAATGAATGATGTCAACCACGCGTTCTTACTGGATTATTGAAAAAACCTTTAGGTTAGGTTAGGTTGCGAAGGCGTGTGCGGATACGGTATTCGCACTTCCACTCGGAGACATCTATCTCCTTACCCTCGATTTCCGTATACATTGGTTTTCCATATAAAAGTGAGGGCATCTGAAAAGTCCACCGTCATTATCTCTGTCAAGTTTGTGAACAAGCGCAACCCCAAATATTGAAGTCGGTTCAACTGTAGTCTTGGACATTGACATAAAAAGTGATCGATTCTATCTCTTCTTCATCATGGCAACTCCTGCATAGCCCGCTCGACGGAATACACCCAAGTTGAAGCATTGGTGCGATAGCACAATGCCAGCTAATGACTCGTTAATTCACCCTTTCTGCAGGTTTGTTGAGCCCTAAGAAAACCTTCGTTCTCTTCATGTCTAACCTAGGCCATAAGGCCCGTGAGACTTCACAGACTTGAAACCTTTAAGAGCGCGTGGTTTTTTCGATTTTCCAACCACCAACAATTTCAGTTTGTCGTTTCCTTCCGGGAGCCGTTGTCTCACTACATGTGACAAGTGTGATTTGGAAGCATCCGGTAATATAAACCGGATTCGTCGGCGTTGTAGGTTTGACCAAGGGTCAACCCAAGCTTATGAACGTAATCTTCAAACTCTTGCACAAATGGATCAAGAAGATGAGGTTTCAAAGACAATTTTTGGCCGGTTATTTTTAAAAGCTAATTCCATGTCGACCCTTAAACTTCTTAAACCATCCATCACTAGCTTGAAAATTGAATTGGCTTGATAACTTTTGGAAAGCAACTGAAATGCTTTTGATCGCAAAATCCTTTTTTGTTAACTGTCGCCATTATAGACCGTCGCGACTCCCGAGCGTGTATTGTATATATATATATATATATATATATATATATATATATATATATATATATATGTATATATATATATATATATATATATATATATATATATATGTATATATATATATATATATATATATATATATATGTATATATATATATATATATATATATATATATATATATATATGTATATATATATATATATATATATATATATATATATGTATATATATATATATATATATATATATATATATATATATGTATATATATATATATATATATATATATATATATATATATCTGCTTGCAACTGATTGTGTGAAGGCAAGCGGGTTTTAAACCGAATCAAATATCTGTATCTAGATGCATAAGTACGCACTCGTCAATATCACAATTGTTACCTAATTATGTATTCGTGCAAATACAATATGATAGTCATGTTATGAATTTAAATAAATAAGTAAAACATATTCTGTAATCTCTTCCCGTTGTGCCACCTACAAAATCGACATACGATTTAATAAAACTGAATTCAATATTGATGCGATCATTCACATGTTTTTTATTTATTTATTTATTTTTGCATACCTAGGATGGGAGCAACTTATCAACTAATGGAGCAACTTCAACGAAAGCTTACTAGTGCATAAGGCTTGACTGACTGCCCTATAACAACGTGCAATTTAGAACTGCACATTCTACCATCGGAATAACAGTCAATCGAAATCACAGCAATCTGTTCATAAATGCAAAGAAGGCCTCCCCGGAACCACAGCCTCGGCAAAATTCGTTTGAGGCTATGCTGTCTTTCTGCGTGCTTTCCTAGTATGCAGTGGCCGCTCAAAACAGACGCAGTTGTCGACAGTGATACGCGATCAAGTCGAAGAAGTTGATTGGTTCTGTTTTTGTTCATTCTTGCCCAAGTTAGTCTAGCCGTGCGGCAGGATTTCTCGTCAACCCAGGATTTGTAGGCGTCAGCAAGGTATTTCCGATATCAAGCTTGGCTGTTGCCAGTGGGAGGCCGATATTTACGGAGGCCTGAATTTCGTGCAGTAGCGTGCCTGCCTTGGCAAGCTCGTCCGCCTCGCAGTTGCCCGGGCTGTTGTGCTGGTGGCAAAAGAAAGTCACAGAAATAATCCAGTGATCCTTTCAAAATTAACAGTAACATATAAAAGTAACAAACTTTTTACTTTTTAGTAGGTACATGACAGTTATATTCCTTCCCAACATTCTCCCAAAAAAGTGACTGCTGCTTTGGCACACTTTTTCATTTCTGACTTTTATTGCAACAGGTCCAGCAGCCTTGTCACAATTTTAACTCTATTTAAAAGAATAGAAAGAAGGTGCCAAATTTTATTTAATTATTTTTTATCCATAGCATTATTCAGTTCCATTTTGGTGTTTTCCAGATTTTTTTATATTTATTTCAATTTGTTCTTTTCTTTTTATTACATTTGAACTATTTTCTCCTTACCTGTTCCAAATGAATACAGCGATACCCCCTCTAGGAATATAAATGTATCTTTTTGAAATGCTAAATAATTGGCGCATTCGATTCGCCACCTTATCGAGAATAGGACAGACTTTTGTATGGAAAAAGTTAGAGTAAATTATATTCGGATGAAACGAGCGAGTTTTTCGCTCCTCGAATTGAAAATTGGTTGAAAAGCAACAAGATTAAAAAGTACTCATGAAAATTTCCCTGGAATTTTTTATTTCTCTGTGCTGCTTTTTTAAACAGTGCTGCCAAGTATACTACCTACTCGTTTGCTCTTTTATTCGCACAACTGGATACGAGCTCGATACAAGATACGAATCAGAGAACTGCACGCGTGCCTATTTTTCGTCTAAAAAGTGGTTGCGGTATTATCGCCACCGCATTTGATTTTGTACGAGTATTTACCATACCGTTGTCAATACGAGTATTGCTGCGTTTGAGCTTCTAACATACTTAAGCATACGCGTTCGCGGTGTTTGCTTTAGTTTGCTTCGTAAATTGTTGTTTTCACATTCGACAATCGCACTCGAACTTCGCGTGTAAAACCCAAATAATATATGTATTTGAATATGCAGAGATACATAGTGATCTGTGCAGAGTGATGAAGAAGTGTGTGAGTGATGTAGCAAAGAATGATAACTATGTTTATGGCCGCTCGCATTTCCACCGCAATGTAATTGTTTTGGTTTATAGCACACTCATTGATAACGGTAAATAGCTAGTGATGGTTTTGTTTCTTACTAAAAAGAATAGTGTATCGCAATAAGGATGTTAGTTTTGAATTGTTACTGCTACTTGAGGGAACAAATTCGGCATTGCGTTAAATAATGATTTTATTGCTGAAAATATTGCAAATGGAACTTTCTCCCTGTCTCCAAAGCGCAAAGGAAAAAGCTATATTTGGACAGTTTTGGCTGAAATATTAAAAGAAGACGGCACCTTACTGGAAGGTTTGTTATATTGCCGCACATGCCGGAAACTGCTAAATTTTTTGGGAATCAAACATCCAACTTAAATCGCCACAAATGTTGCCAAGCCTTGAAAAGAGCAACGTTGTACTTCCAGAAAAATTTCGAGATATAATTTTGGGATTAAAGGCAATGGATTTTCAAAAGTCAACCGGTGAAAATATTTTGATCAAGCTGAAAACATTATTTAATCAGTTTGGTGTTAAAGATATTGATAATATTAAATTCGTTTCTGACCGAGGCGCAAATATATATATATATATATATATATATATATATATATATATATATATATATATTTGAGTTACGCTCGGGTGTAGCGTATCCAATAATATAAGACAAAGAAATAAAATTAAATTCTTATTTTAATTTATTAAATTTAAAATATACTATGATGTATTTGTTGTATCGTATATATAATATAAAATTCGTTTCTGCAAATTTCTAGGAATTTTGTTAAGTCCAGCATTTAATATAAACTTTAATTTCACAAAACGCTCTATAAAACTCCACACTAGCTTCAGCACAGAAAATGAGAACGTGCGCACGGCTCCGGCGCCACGAACGGAAGAGAACGAATCGAAAAGCCGGAAACACGAAGTGTGTTGCTCCGCAGCCAACACAGACTAGTTCCGGTTTACCCATAAACACGCTGTGCGACAGCGTGTTAATAGGTTGCGTCGGCGTACCCGACAACTAGGTGGGTGTAGTGGTGTCGCCACACATATATATATATATATATATATATATATATATATATATATATATATATATATGTATATAAATATATATATATATATATATATATATATATATATATATATATATATATATATATATATGCTTGCAACTGATTGTGTGAAGGCAAGCGGGTTTTAAAGCGATTCAAGTATCTGTGTTTAGATGCATAAGTACCGCACTCGTAAATATCACAATTGTTACCTAATTATGTAGTCGTGCAAATACAATATGATAGTCATGTTATTAATTTAAATAAATAAATAAAACATATTCTGTAATCTTTTCCCGTTGTGCTACCTACAAAATCAACATACGATTTAATAAAACTGATTTCAATATTGATGCGATTAAATCATTCACATGTTTTTTATTTATTTATTTATTTTTGCATACCTAGGATGGGAGCAACTTATCAACTAATGGAGCAACTTCAACGAAAGCTTAGTAGCGCATAAGGCTTGACTGACTCCCCTATAACGTGCAATATAGAACTGCACATTCTACCATCGGGATAACAGTCATTCGAAATCACAGCAATCTGTTCATAAATGCAAAGAAGGCCTCCTCGGAACCACAGTCTCGGCAAAAATCGTTTGACGCTAGGCCGTCTTTCTGCGTGCTTTCCTAGTATGCAGTGGCCGGTCAAAACCGACGCAGTTGTCGACAGTGATACGCGATCAAGTCGAAGAAGTTTATTGGTTCTTTTTTTGTTCATTCTTGCCCAAGTTAGTCTAGCCGTGCGGCAGGATTTCTCGTCAACCCAGGATTTGTAGGCGGCAGCAAGGTATTTCCGTTTCCGTTCAACAAAAAGAAACCAAAATATCTGATAATTAAAGGTGTTATATTTAAAGTAAAAGGTATGTATTCATTATATAACATAATAGTGTAGGCCCCGTTTATAGGTTGTAAAGACAAATCGTTGTAGAAATCAACATTTACGTTGTAGAATCATCATTTTTTATGCTCAATGCCGGTGTCCAAATAATGACACAATGAGGGCGTAGAGACGTATGTAGTGTATATTTACTAGATAAAAGCAAATATAGTGTTGAGTAGTGTGGTGAAATCAACAAAAGTTTGAGAAGCTGTGTGATTCTAGGATGCTTACAACTAGTCCACAGAGGGCGGCTTAAGAAAAAATAAAAAACGGGCTAAGGAGTTGTTCTTCGCAATCAGCATGTCTTATCAAAGGCACAGGAAAATTGTGTGGTTGATAGATACCAACAAAATTGCTAACTTCTTCACAGGGCATTGTAAAATAAGGATTCGTTTTTCTAATATGTCATATAAACACAATAGATGTGCAACGCGCCTGAAATGCATCCACACTTGTGCTAAAAAGTAAATTCTTGGATGTAAAGGAAATTTCAGGAGTTTTTCACAATTGGGCGCATTTGTATTTACCACCCATCTGGTAAAAAATGATGTTAAATTCTACTCTGCGGGATTCCAGAAAAGAAAATAACCAATGAATATAATCCAACAGGGGAGCGTTATCAAAATTGATATGGAAGCATATATTAAAAATATCTTTCAAATGTTATATTGAAGTGCTCATCTTAAACTGGACAATTCTTACATATTTAATTAGTATGGTGGATGTATTATTTTAACCCTCGGAGGTATAAGGGTTTTTTGTCGCTAAATTGTATAACCAGGTCTGTGCAGACCTACATAGGATTTGTATGGAAATGCATAGTCAGTTGTTCTAAAAGTGTCTATAAATGCATTTTATGCTAGGAAAACCACAAAACGAATAATTAAAACGCATTTTTATACATCTTAGGTAGCTATTAACGCTATTTTATTACTCATATGTAAAAAAAAATACATTTTATGTACGGCATTCAAGGCAGGAGTACCTGGCATGTGAATGTTGTTGGCATACCGGCTTTTTGCAATGCATGCAATGAAAGCGTGTTTTTCGCTATTTTTTATCCAACACAGCGAGCACGATGGTCTGCTGGCAGAGGATGCGGCATGGGCTGGTTGGTCATCTATGGGCGGGCCTGCAGCTACCTGTATGCAATATCTATGGAATAGAATACAGGCTCGATAAAATACAAACAACGCGTTAGTATACAAACATCTTTCGAAGTGTAAGCATACAAAAAATGGCATCGGCAAATGATACGGTTGATATTGTAGATGTGGTGAAGCGCACCGCAAGATTTGTTAATTTGCCGGAAGAAGAGCAAATTAAAATGCAAGAAAAGTTAGCATTGTGGTTGGCCGGTGATGATGAGTCCGAGGATGAGCCTTTCGAAGACGACGAAGAAACTGACCCAAATTATGTGTTAAATGAAACGGCTTCCGATGCTGAAGAAGAAATTTCTATTGAAGCGAAGAGTGAAAATGACGAGGATGAGGAACCGGAAGATTTGTACGAAGGTGCTGCAGCTGTCAGCGAAGGGGCTGAAGCCGTCGTTATGGACGAGGAGCCAAGTTCGTCGAGGTCGTCATCGTTCATGTCAAAGAATGGTAAGATTTGGTCAAGCGCTCCGCCGGTTGGTAGACCTAGTGCACATAACTGCATCTCTGTGTGTCGTGAAGGCCCGGTTACAGGCACTATGCGCAACCCGAGCTTCATATTTAAATCTCTTCTAACACCCGAGATCGTCAGAATAATTGTACGCCAAACAAACCGTAAGGCCCAGGAGATGTGCCGTAAATGGTCTGCGCTGAATCCTGAGCAGACACCGAGAGAGTGGGCGAAACCCGTAACTGAAAAAGAAATTTACGCTTTTATTGGCCTTACTTTGTTTGCCGGCGTATTCGGGTCAAACGGTCAGCCTAGTCATGAGTTGTGGGGACACAATGGAAGCCCTATCTACAGGGCGTCGATGTCTGCTGTGCGATATAAACTTATTTTAAAGTATATTCGATTTGATGACGGTACCACGAGATCCACTCGACTTGCAGAAAGCAAAACGGCCGCCATCGACATCTGGAACATGCTCATGTAGAACTTAGAGCGTCGATATGTTCCGGGTGCCCAAATAACTGTGGATGAGCAATTGTTTCCGTACCAAGGCCGCACGTGCTTCACCCAATATATTCCATCAAAACCAGCCAAATACGGCATAAAAATCTGGTGGGCGTGCGATGCGAACTCAAATTATCCATTAAAAGGAATTATTTATGTTGGAAAACAACCAAACGAAGCACGTGCGGCAAACCTTGGCGAAAACGTTGTTCTCAAATTGGTGGAAAGGTATAGTGGTTCTGGCCGAACAATATATGCAGATAACTTTTTCTCATCATACGATCTGGCCACGGCTTTGATGACAAAACGGTTGGCTTATGTAGGAACAATAAGAAAAAACAAGGCCTGCATACCGAAGGAGATGTTGGACCCTAAAAGAGAGGTGTTAAGCACATTATTTGGTTACAACAATGTCGCACTATGCTCATATGTGCCAAAAAAGAAAAAAGCAGTGGTTCTCATCTCCACTGAACACTATAATTCCACCGTCGACTCATCAAAACCAACGCAGAAGCTGTTCCAAATATTGGACTATAATATATATAAAGCAGGAGTGGACACCATGGACCAGCTAGTTGGTGGTTACACCTGGAAACGGGCCACAAACCGATGGCCGTTGGCCATTTTTTTCAATATGCTGGACGTTGCAGGATTGGCTGCATTTGTCATACATGACAAATTGGGGCATGTAAAACGAAATGATAGAAGACGTATGTTCCTTACGGAATTGGCCGAACAGCTGGTGATCCCTTACATGGAAGAAAGGGCAACAAACTCAATTGTAAGAGGCATGCAACATGTGAAACAGTCCATGGCGTTATTCGGTGTAGAGGTAAGCATTTCATTTATTCATTCATTGTATTCAAATTCTAGATCAATTTTTCAACTTTGTTTTTGTGCAGGTAGCTGCAGGCCCGCCCATAGACCAACCAGCCCATGCCGCATCCTCTGCCAGCAGACCATCGTGCTCGCTGTGGTTTAAGTTGGATAAAAAACAGCGAAAAACACGCTTTCATTGCTTGCATTGCAAAAAGCCGGTATGCCAACAACACACACATGCCAGGTACTACTCCTGCCTTGAATGCCGTACATAAAATGTATTTTTTTACATATGACGTTGTACGTTAATAGCTACCTAAGATGTATAAAAATGCGTTTTAATTATTCGTTTTGTGGTTTTCCTAGCATAAAATGCATTTATAGACACTTTTAGGACAACTGACTATGCATTTCCATACAAATCCTATGTAGGTCTGCACAGACCTGGTTATACCATTTAGCGCCAATTATTTGTAAACCCGGATAATTCCGAAGCCGGACCTCCAATCGCTCTGACTTTTTGCTCATTGTGTTCGGAGGTTTTTTCTGCAGGATTACATGGGCGGTTTTTTTTTCTAACATGAAGAAACAAAAAAGTTATACACTTATATGCAAAAAGTCTGCACAGACCTGATTATACCTCCGAGGGTTAATATGGTTCTAAGCATGGTATGAATTGCATATAGTCTAAAGAATTAATTGAAAATATTTTATTTTTACAAATTATGTTTTCTTTTAATAGTGCATAACTAAAATAAAATCAAAATGCACTTGTATTTGATACAAGCGTACACTTTACAAATAGTTATAGTTGAGGAATAGAAAAAATTAACATTTAATTGCAATTCACGTTAGCGATTTTGGTGTTCATTCGAACGATTACATTTAAAAGCTAATTAAAATAATTCTGAAAGTATTAAATTAAAAGTTAATTTGTCGATTTATAATGCTGGTGTATCATTTCTTGGCTAATTCAGCAGATAACCAGTCAAGTCCTTCGTAGAGACCATGCCCTTGTGTGGCACAAGTCGCTTGTATATACCACTGCAAATGAATAATTGAAATATAAATTAATAAAAAGTAAACCAAATTAGCAGTCATAAATTTAAAATAAGTAAAAATCGCAGTGTATAGGCCACAATGGGCCTTGAACAGGCCTAAGCGAGTCTTGGGATAGCCATATAACCTACCTACCTACCTAAAGATCGCAGTAGGCAAAGATTCGAGCCTGTTCTACTAAATCATATTCGATTTTTAATAAGTATTCTGGTAGACCTTGTATTAGCTAGCATTCATACCTTGGTTCCGTTCTAGAAGTTGCTTCTAGTATACCAAAAGTGATTTTCAAATTGAACCAATCACAATACAAAAATCTATCCTTCCTTCAGCTTGTATCTTTTGGATGTCACATAGAAACGTGTCGGATAAGCCCCACAGCAGTTGAGACTGCTTATGTTTGTATGCATACGTCTTTCATAGCACACACTAAACATAGGTTAGGTTAGGTTGCGAAGGCGAGTGCGGATACGGTATCCCCACTTCCACTCGGATACATCTATGACCATTGTGACTGCCTTCAAAAATGCTAAGAGGAGGCATACTCGTCCTTACCCTCGATTTCTGTATACATTGGAAGTATCATCCATATTAAACCATTTGGCTTTCCAGTTGAAAGTGAGAAAATCCGCTAAGTCCACCTTCGTTATCTCTGTCATGCTTGAGAAGAAGCGCGACGCCAAACATTGAAGTCGTTTCATCTGTAGTCTAGGACGTTGACATAAAAAGTGATGAATCGATTCTATCTCTTCTTCATCATGGCAACTCCTAGCCTAATAAAGCCTTCGTTTTCTTCATGTCTAACCATATGTCTGGCCATAAGGCCCGTGAGACTTCACAGTTGTCACAATTAATCCATAAGTTGTTTGTCACCGCAATAGTGAATTCATCTATGCTCCTAAACAGTTCACATATCGGGATTTGTATTGAGGTATCTGCTTCGTTAATGTCCATGCCCCTTCTGCCCATCTCGTCCGATAATTCATTCCCTTCTATATTGCTATGCGAGACCTTGTGGGTATTGTTCAGTATTGAGATACGACATTTTATTTCCAACTTCGATTTAACTGTCTTGGATTCTATTATCTTAAGCGCCACCTGACTATCCACACAGATGGTGATTGTACCACTCTGTATCAGCCTGGCCGCTTTCTCAATTGCATAGATTTCTGCCTGAAAGACGCTGCATGCGTCAGGCAGCCGGTATGACTGTCTTGCCTGCAAGACTTCCGAGAAGACACCGGCCCCGTTCCACTATCCTTCTTTGAGCATCAGTGTAGATGATAATGTGAGAATTACCCCGTTACAGAGCCTGACTCCCAATCTTTCCTGGTTGGATAGACAGTTCGAATTCTAGCTATAAAGTGTATAGTAGAAGTCATTTAGTCTGCAGCCGTTTCTAAGTCAGCCGTAACTATCCTTTGACCCTTCCGTTTTATTTCGCCCAAAATTGTACAGTGTCCATAGTTGACAGATTTCCACACGTTGCACTCCCTTAGTCTGAGAGCACACTTGGCGGCACAACCCTGAATGAACACTCTTAGTGGCAAGAGCGGAAATAATATATTTAAGCCTACTACTTACAGCCCCTGAAATGCCCTACACTAAGCAAAATTTTACTTGTTTTTACACAGCCCACATCTCCTCTCTTATGTTTATGTGTAGAGCAGAATATATAAATAATATGTATAAATCAATAATACTGACATGACGTTGTCGAAGCTGGTTTAGGCGAAGCTTATCCGTAAGTTCTGCTGCACTCATTGCATTTGGTAAATCTTGCTTGTTGGCGAATACTAGTAGTACGGCATCTCGTAATTTATCCTCTTGTAGCTGCAAAATTACAATTGTAACATTTTCAAATTTTATTCAAACAATGAACTGAAATTTCAACTAACCATATTTTGAAGCTCTTTCTCAGCCTCATTTATACGATCTCTATCGTTGGAGTCAACAACAAAAATCAAGCCTTGCGTGTTTTGAAAGTAATGTCGCCATAGCGGTCGTATTTTATCTTGACCGCCAACATCCCAAACGGTGAAACAGATGTTTTTGTATTCAACGGTCTCCACGTTGAAACCAATTGTCAGTATGGTGGTTACAATCTCTCCGAGTTTTAATTTATAGAGTATGGTAGTTTTCCCTGCGGCATCTAAACCGACTAAAAAGAGAAATTTTGTTAACTATTTTGTGTATAAGTTTCCCAAAATAATAAAATTTGACGTGCAATTTCAACAATTTCAATTCAATAAATATTAGACAATGGCCTCTTCTTGATGCTAAAGGTGATATTTGTTATATCTATAACTCATTCTTTTGCTCTCCTGTCGACACAACAATGCTGGTGTCTGATGGATCCGAAGTGTTCCGAAATGCGTTAGTACAATTTCGATATGGAACAGCTTTAAAAAATTCATATGTTCAACATTCTTCATTAGTAAAATCGTCCAAGTACAACAAATGAATTAAACAGTTTCATTTTAGTTGTCACCTCAGATCCTCGATTTTCTGTTGTGGCCCATTGCTCCCCCGCGGAACCATTGGAATTAATTATTAGATTAATGAATTTTCCAAGCAATACCATTCACAAAAGGAATCGACTATTTTGTTGGCCTAGCTTTTATTTGAGCAGAGTAAAGCTTCTGATTGCCTTCAACTTGGTGATGGCCAGAGTGATCTCTGTTTCAAACATTAGCAAGTTGACACACAGCCTCCACGTGGCTCCACCTGGGTAGCTATCTTAGCATCTGCTGGATAGTGATCTAATGTGTGCAGCGAGTCTTCCTTGACACTAACAGGTTTGTGTGCCGGGTTTGGGACCCGCCACTCAAAAAACAAGTCCAGTGAAGAATAAAAAACAAGCCTCGGATGAAAATCCTCTTAACGTAGACGATCACCGCAAACGAAAAAAGGTCAATGATTTAAGGATATGCACATGGAATGTCCGGACCCTCAATAGGGAAGGTGCCACTATCCAATTGGCGGACGCCCTCGAAAAGATAAAGGCTGACGTAACCGCCACCCAAGAAATGAGATGGACAGGAGATGGTTGCTCTAAGCGAGCAAGTTATCTACTATAGCTGACATGTGGAGAAGCGCGAATTCGGATGTGTATTTGTGGCACGCGGCACCTTCGAACAATGGACTCCAGGTTCAAGGCTTGCCACGATCCGCATCAAGGCTAAATTCTTCAGCATTAGCCTGATTGTTAAGGATGCATTCTACGCGAGACTCGAGGACACATATGACCGCTCGACCCACAACGTGAAGATTATCTTCGGGGAATTTAACGCAAAGATCGGACGAGCAAGCTTATTTGGACCCACCATCGGTCAGATCAGCCTTCACGAGACCACGTCGAACAATGATCTAAGGCTGATCGACTTCGCCGCGGTGCGAAACATGGTAGTTAGTAGCATCAGATTCCGACACCTCGATATCCACAAAGCCTGATCAACACACGCGCAACCACATTGATCATGTTGTAATCGACAGAAGGCGTGCTCGATTTTCGTACGTTCTGGGTCGTAAGAAAGTAAGTAAGTAAGTTAGTAAGTAATATCTATCCTACTTATAGCATTTTTACAACCTTTGCGTGTTGACTCGATTATACCGCCTTATTGCACAACTTCTGGAAGAGTTTTCTGACACATTTTAGACACGCTCGTTCGATCGGTACACCAGAAGCCATAGCTAAGGTCATAATACTCCATCGGAACTTTTTTATACAAAAAAAAAATATTAATTTTTCTAAAATATACACTCGCCCGACGGTGTTGAATATTGTCAATATCATTAAAGCGGTACATACTGATGTTACAACAGTGATAATTAGCCCGATATAATCCATCGTTCTCTGCGATGCTGTACACAAATGATAAGGAAATTCGGATCAAATAAGACGGCTTCTTTTCATTGAAAGCGACATCCAGCCTAACCACCTGCAAGAGCTAACTTTTTCCTCACTTTTTTCGAGTTCTTCTCAATTTTGCAAAAATACTCTCGCGATAGTCTTTCTTCACATGTTAAAATTTTCTTTTAGTACATACAGTGGCCGACAAAAGTCTACATACGACCACCATTTCTGCTATCTGACGAGTCCAAAAGTATTATGAAGAAAACTAACGATGCAATTTTGATTTAAAGCAATATTTAATGCAAAGAAAACAAAAAAAAACAAGGACAAAAGTCTACATACGACTAGAAAATTAACAAAAAGAACTTTAAAAAGGGTACTTAAAGTTGATGTAAATCTTAATGTAATATTTGGTTGGCCCACCACGGGCATCTATAACTGCCTGCAATCTTCTGGGTATTGAAAAAACTAAATTTGCTATCTCAATAGGCGTTATTCGTTGCCATTGCTCTTGGAGCTTTTCTTTTACTATTGAAGCACTGTTAATGGCATGTTTTCGTATCTTACGTTCCAAAAGCTCCCAAATGTTCTCAATAACGTTTAGGTCAGGGCTTTGAGGTGGCTTGCTTAATTGTCGTAGATCATAGAGAAGCAGCCAGTCCTTAACAATATGGGCGGTATGTTTAGGGTCGTTATCTTGTTGGAAAATCCAGCCAAGGCAACGACCTATGTTTTTAATTTTGGTTCCAAGATAGATTTATATTGACAACGATCCATATTACCCTCAACAAACACCAAATTTCCAACTCCAGATGCAGCGACGGCACTCCAACAACTTCCGACATTTTTTAAAACAAATTCAGTGTGCCCAACTTCATGAACCAGCTGACAAAATACACCATGAAACTTTTTCACCACTGGAGGTGAATTCAACGAGCTTTCTGCTTGAGACAGTTGGCTTTGCATAATGTCACAAAATCCAGTGACAAAAATCGTTCGCGCAAATAGAGTGGTTAGGTCTTCGATTATTTTAAAGAATAATTCGGTTTTACTTATTAATTTCTTCATAGTATATGCGTATTACTTAATGAAAAATTGGAAACAAAAAAAACCAATGAGTGTTCGAACTCACGGGCGATGTGTTAACACCTTTTTGTTACACGGTACCTATTCGATTTCTATGAACACATTAGTAAATGTTACATTGGATAATAAAAAAAAATTGTTTATTAATTTAAATTTTATTTTTTTTTTTTTTTAATTTTTTATAATTTATAAATGTTAAGTTTTCAATACAGATAAAATTGGTCTGTGATAGCTGAAATATGAGACATAAACTTTAGATTCGATCCTATCTAAATAACGTGAGAAAACAACGTCAATTGTAGTTCCTTGGATAGTAGTTGGGGACTCTAATGAAGTATTAATAGTAAGGTTGAATTTATCGTAGAGGAATTCGATAAGTGGCAGTGCTTCTGCGGTTGAAAAATTCGTGTTAAAGTCACCACCCATTATTATAGGCATTGAAAAATAGTCCTCTTCTAGTTCGCGTGAACCATTTTCGGTGTAGCGCAGAAGTGAAAAATGAATAAATTGTATTATATTGTGGACAGACTGGTTTGTTGAAATGTAGATGGCAATACAGAAAATCTTCGTTTTCGCAGTCGCAGAAAATCTTCGTTTTCGCAGTCGCAAAAAATCTTCGTTTTCGCAGTCGCAGAAAAAATGACTCTGTGTGTTGTTTGCATGTAATGACTTTGTAGATTTAGTCCCTACACCATAGATTAAAATAGATACGCAACTCTTCTTCTTCCTCATCAGCTGTTGAAAAATATCCATTTTTTTCATTATCCGTGTGAAACAATAACAACACAATGTATAGCGGCCATGCTATGGTGAGAAAATAAAATTTGCTACAGCTGACGCTAAACATGGGAGTAGAATTTAGAGTTTCGTGGCGTAACAATTAAAAAGTACTTTGAATTTGAAAGCGGTTAGATACATATTATTTTGTAGGGTATTCTTATGTTTCATAAGTATGTTATATTTACACATGTTGTGAAATAAATTCTAATCCTAATAAATAAAGCTAACGGTATATTGGGATCACGTTTTTCCCAGTAACAAGATATGGAGGGGTCTTCTGAAAAATCCACTATCTGCTCGCAGTTACCTTTGTAATGCGCGTATAGTGTGTGCGAGAATATATACATATATATATATATATGGCAAATACCACAATATATATATGGTAGAGCGTTCAATGGCAAGACGCCATTGAGCAATAACTAACTGTGAGCCAGAGAAAGGCGAAGAAACGCTGATTGCAAGAAAAATGCAGTTGGTTTGAGTTGCCAACTGGAAACTGATTTGTTTAATTCCCGAGCAGGGTTTTCATATAATTTGTTTGAGTTACAAATTCGATAACAATTCTCGATTATTCTAATTTGTTTATGTCTAATCCATTTCGCTTAAGACTAACTCAAATTCCACTCAAAATACAAAAAAAAACTGATTCACCACTGACTGCACGCTAGGATTCTAATTACGTTGCACATGTCAAGTGTCATAGTATCGCAGTGCAGCGGATGGGTGTGTCTTATGTATTGGTATGGTTTGGATGTGTAGAGTTTGCGTAGGTAGCTTTTGTACTATCTGAATAAAGTTTCCTAGTCATTAAGTGTGGAAAGCCTTTTTGTGACAAAAACTGCCACAATTCCCTTAAACCTTCTATTTAAAATCCAACCTTTTAGAAAATTAAGTCTTTGTCAGATCATAATTCCTGACATCTTTTATAGCAATGGACTTCAAAAAATTTTGACCTCTTTCAAAAACGCTAGTTGATTCGAAGATCCAGTAAACATTTAAGTTGATGTAAAATCCGAAGTAATGTGAAGGCTTGTAAATGTTGCTACTCTGAACGCTTAAGAATCAACTGTTTTCAGAATAAAACACTTCGATGCAAGTACCAATAAGATAGAACTTGACCAGGAAATTCCCGTTTGTTTTTTAAAATGCGGCAATTTATAACCAATCAATGTTAGTGGTGAATACTTACAATTATTCAGCGTTGGAAAATTCACAAACAAAAATGGATGAAATAATTTTTATAACTATGAGCTTGTGTGTAATAAATAAAATTTATTTCTTAAATAAACTTTATTAGCGAATTTATATTTCGAATTAAATAAAATATAACTATAACTATAAATAAAACTATAACAGTAACAAAAAAGGTTCTTAAAATTTTGTTTTCTTCACATGGAAGTTCTTTCGCAAACATAAAATAGTTTTAATTGATTAGAAAAGACAAATAATAAGCTGAATTGCAGTACTGAGTTCATTTAATGTTATATTTTTTCATTAATATTTCAGTATATTGATAATAATATGAATTTACAACCTACTACAAAATTATGTACTTCGGTAACACTCTTTTGTAATAGGAGTAAAAATGGTGTATAAGTAGTTTATTCACCGAGGCCACTTGTGCTAACAGACCTCGGTGAAAAATGAGATTCTCGCATACTATTGCAAATCCATTTTGCATTGATTTTGTTGTTGGATTCGGCAAGCTGCGTATCTATTGGTAATCTATGCTACACGCCGCTATAGATGTTAACACATCAAGATGATTGAATTTGAAATTATGTGAACTATATATATTTATATATATAAATATATATGTATATGTGTATATATGTAAATATATACATTATTTATTGCCCTAGTAATATCAAAGATTTATATATATTTGACATACTTAACACAAATGAAGTGACAACTTATCTAAACTAATTTAAATAAGAATACCAATTAAATGAATATTATCCAAATTAAAATGAAACTACTTTCCACAATTTTATTGGTAAAATTTAAATCCAGTTCTGAACAGAAGTTAAGCACATGACGAATACGCAATCTATCAACAGATTACTTTTTAATGCTCTTTAATAGAACTTCATCGTACTTTCCTTCTTTCAATAGTACTTCTCTTCATTTCTGATTGTACATTCTTGTGTGTTTAGGTGTAATAATTTAAAGCCAATTAATACAAATTATCCACAAGCAAATGGCCGATATTGATACAAGGTGGCCATATACATACTAAAAATAAATAACTTTATGTACTATAGTACTATATACATTTATTTTTTTTACTTCTTGTAATTTTTATGAAAAGTAAAATAAAAAAGATTTACAAAAAGTTCTAAAGTTAAAAAAAAATCTGCAAAAAGGAAAGTTCTAAAGTTAAAAAAAATCTACAAAAGGAAAAATTCTAAAATAAAAACAAAAAATAAATATATTCATATAGGCACCTAATGATAAACCGACATTTTTTTAAACGTCAGAAAATTTGACGTGAAGTGTCCCTTCTCTGTGTTCTCTGCCAACACATACACCCCCATAAACTTTTAACCTGTCATCCAATTTCCATGAACTTGGGTGCATTTGAAAAAGGAAAGCTGTCCCTTTCAATTACTATTTGTTCCCAGAGGCCTTAATATGTTGTTTTTAAAAGAAATCTAGTTATTTAAAAGACCTACCATATATGGCAACACCCAAAATTGATATAAGGAACACTCTATTTGGCGAAAAACGTTTCATATTTCAACATAGTCTCATTTTATCTCTATAAACTTCATACAACACATCTCCAACTTTCTGAAGGCCTCCAAATAATACGATTTCTCGAGGCCTTCAAAATAAGCGTTTATTCAACTCAAATCTCTTACCGCCGAACCATTTCTTCATATTTGGAAACAGGAAATAATCGCAGGGGGCTAAACCTGGAGAATAGCTGGACGAGGCAGCAATTCCTAACCGAATTTATGCAATTTTGGCATTGCGACTGCAAGAGAAGACATTTTTCCTCGCCTGCGGCCGGTTTTCCTTCAAATAGGCGTCGAATCGATCCAAAAGCACTGCATAATATGCGCTGGTGATCGTTTTATCTTTTTTCAAGGTAATCGATGTGAATGACACCGCCCGCCTTAAAAACAAAATTGTCGCCATGTCCTTGTTGCCCGACAGACCCACCTTGGCTTTACTCCGCTTCGTCTGTGTCGACTGTTCCTTGGTCTCTGGTGTGTTGTGATTAATCAAAATTTCGTACACGGTTATGAAACGGCGCAAAAATTCCTTTGACGATTGCGTTTGTTGTCAATTGTGAGCAGCACCCTTCTCGCGAATAGCTTTTTCATATCCCAATATTTTTGGAAAATTGAGATCACTGATCCATGAGACAAGATCCTGATGTAGCCCCTTAAAGTTTGTGCACTTTTGTGTTGGTGTTTAAGTATGGTTTAAAGTATTACTTACTGGAATACATGATAAAAAAAAACAACCTATCCCATCCCTCCATCTCCTGTAACGACACGGGTCTTTTCGATTCTAAGGTTGATGTATACTCAGCGGCTTACCAGGGTTCGTTACTAAGATATCTCTTTTGTTTAAATTATTTAATTTTATTTATTTATAATCTTTATTACAAACTTTTAACACAAGAAGATTGCACTCCTTTCAAAGGCGTGCTCGATGTCGCGAGTCCAGTAGTGACAGTCAACGCGGGGTGTTGGATGATTGATTCGCTGAACTCGTCAGTAAAAGTCCGGCGCGGGGTGTTGGCCCGCTCAGGTGCGTTCGGCGCGAATGATTGATTCGCTATGTCGTTAGTTACGTGTACGTCGCGGGGTGTTGGCCCGCTCAGGTTCGTTCGGCGCGAATGATCGATTCGCTTAGTCGTTATTGTCCAGATTTGTCTGAGCACTTACCTCTGAGTGAGAGTTCCTGAGCATCTAATTTCCTTTGTAAGTGGATATCCCCGATGTCTTCTACAACGAGAGCTCTTTTCCGCAGCGCTGATATTTGTGCAAGGAGAGATATTTGTCAAAAGAGATGTTTATCCAACGAGAGCTGTCTGTGAAAAGAGAGCTGTTTATCCAACGCGAGCTGTCTGTCCAAAATAGAGTGGTTTATCATCTGTCAAAAGAGGTCGATTTGATCTTTGTTGCCGCTTTTATAGGTTCCCATGCGCACGCATACCAGCACAACTTTCTGTGTGTGTGTCTAAGCCGGCAAAGTGGAGTGATCCCAAGCAAGAAACCGGTTTTCGCTGTATCCACTTGGCATGTTGGCTGATGTTGGTAGCCGTGTCCGTAAAGTGGCGTGATTTTCCTGAAGAAAGCGGTTTCCATGGTAACCACGTGGCAGGTTGGTTGCTGTTGGTAAGCGTGTACCTAAGTCCGCAAAGTTCATTCAAGAAACCGGTTTTCATGCTAACCACGCGGCATGTTGGCTGCTGTTGGAAAGTGTGGTCTGGCGTCATGGGCGTGTACGTCTGGCCATATATGTACATATTAATGCTGTATATACATACTTGTATGTGCTTAGAAGAAATATGTACATATTTATATGTATATGAGCAGCGTCCAGAGGCAATTTGTGAGAAATTGCCCTCAATTTCCTCTCCTTACATCCACTTCTGGGGCGAATGATTATCTTAGGCATACCTTTTCTCCTCTACATACACACTCTACTCGCCCTCATGGAATGGCGGATGGTTCCGCTATTACTGGAGACGTAAAACTTGGTAAGGACCGTCATACCTAGGTGCTAATTTTGCGGCGAAGCCCTCAGCTGCTTTGGATAGGTGATGTGCTTTCACTAGGACGTATTCAACCACTCCTGGCTTGCGGGCCCTCCTGCGTAGATTGTGGTGACGTGCCTGGTCCTGGACCGCTTTTTCTACTCTCCTACGTACAATCGAAAATATTTCCGCTGATCGAACAAATCATTCGGTAATCTCAGCTCGCGACCTTGCGTTAAGAAGGGCGGACTGTACCCAGCGGTTTCCGCGATGCTGGAATTTATTGCCAACGTTATCTCCGGTATATACACGTCCCATTCATTATGTTGGCTGGCAGACTGGGCGATCATTGTTTTTATAGTCCTGTGGGATCGTTCCGTAGGGTTCTCTTATGGGGTGTAAGGTGCTGTGAACTGCAGGAACTTTCTGAGAGCTCTACTTGTAAATTGAGTACCATTATCAGTTATGAGTACTTTTGGAGTGCCGTAGTGGGCCAGAATGCGCTCTCTGAAATGCTTTTGTACCCCTACTGATGTGGCTTGCCTCAATGGTATTATGGTATCCATTTAGAGAATTTGTCATGAAATACGAGCAGCATCGTGTTTCCCTGCTAGAACCGTGGTAAGGGCCCTACGAAATCAGCACTTACGATTGTCCATGGTTCCTCTGCAATTTGGGAGAGCATTTTCCCGGCGGTCTTCTGTTGATCAGGCTTCAATTTTTGGCATGATGTACATGCTCGAACGTAGCGTGTGATATCACGTGTCATGCATGGCCAGTAATACCTATTGCAGATACGCGCGATAGTCTTCCGGATACTTACGTGTGCGGCGCTTGGACTATCGTGATTCTCTGCCAAAACACGGGTACGTGACGGAAAAGGTATACATAATTTCCATGCGTGGCAATCTTCGCTTGTGAATTGGGATGGTCATTCTCGATGGTGAAGTCAGGAAATTTGTATGGTTCCATTTGGACTTCGGCCACTTTTTTTTGTATCCATGGACATGCCGTTGCATCGGATTCCAGCGGTAGCAGCATTCACTATCGGTTGCCTTGATAGCGCATCTGTCAGTACATTTAATTTACCTTTGCGGTACCGTATATCGAAAGAGTATTGCTGTAATTCTAAAGTCCACCTCGCAATGCGACCAGAGGGACTTTATCACAGTAAAAGTGTACCCTTCTAGGTACGCTCGCATCTTCCTGATGCCCCACACAATCGCCAAACATTCTTTCTCCGTGTGAGAATAATTCATTTCAGCTCCATTCAAGTGTGGGCTGGCATAAGCAATAATACGTTCCTTCCATTCCAATTCCTGAGTTAGCACTGCTCCTAGGCCGTAGTTGCTGGCATTCGTTTGTAACGTGAATTTTTCCGTAAAGTCTGGGCAAGCTAGTATGGGTGCTTCGGTAAACCGTTATTTAAGTAGCTCAAAGGCATCCTGTTGTGCAGTGGTCCAGTTCCAATGCCTGCCCTTCTTCAGTAAAAGCGTTAGTGGTTGGGCAACGTCTGCTAACTCCGGCACAAAACGACGGTACCACGAAGCGATTCCTAGGTAGCGGCGTAATTCCTTCATGTTTGTTAGCGGTACTAGCTGTTGAATCGCGGCTATTTTATCGAGGTCAGTGTGTATCCCCTATTTGCTCGCTACGTGACCGAGATATTTAGAGCGTTCCTTAAAGAATTCGCACTTTTCTACGTTCACTTCGAGATTTGCTTCTCGAAGTCGTCGGAATACCTCCTGAAGATGAATTTTATCCTCCTTCTCGTTCCTTGAAGTGACGATGAGATCGTTCACGTAAGTGAACGCGTGGGGTTCCATATCCGGTCCGATTATTGTGTTTAGTGCTCTCTGGAACGTCGCCGGAGCTGAGTGGAGTCCAAAAGCCATGACTTTCCACTGATACAGTCCGCGTCCAGGCACAGTAAAGGCGGTAAACTGTTTGCTTTGAGGTTCCATTGGTATTTGCCAGTCGCCGTTCTTAAGGTCTAGGCTACTTATTGATACATTTGGCTTCCCGCAATCGATCCAATATGTGCTGGATGCGTGGTAGGGGGTAGGCATCTGGTACCGAATTCGAATTCAGCTGCCTATAGTCCGCGCATAATCTCCACGACCCTGTATTCCTTTTAACTAGCACGATGGGGGCACTGTGTAGGCTCTTGGATGGTTCAATGCAGCATTTTTCAATTAATTCGTCGACTTCCTTATTGATAATAGCTTGCATTGCAGGATTCCTTGGGAAGTATCGCTGTTTAATGGGGACGTAGGACCCTGCAGTTCTTCAAATCGTTTCAGCTCTGGCCAAGAAGGTTTGACTATCCATAGTACCTACGCAGTCAGGGTTTTCTGAAATGAAGCCAACGGATCTTCTCGTCGTGGATCCTGGTTTAGTATTACGTATTTCTGTGGTAATGCCTCCACATGTCAGAGTAGCCTTACACTTCGCTAAGAAATCCATTCCTAGAATAACTTCATCAGTTGCGTCTGGTAGTATCAGCAACGGCATGGTGTGTTGTTCTTCTCCGAGCTGGATAGATATTTCCGGAACCTCCTGTACTACTCTCATGGTACCATCCACTAATCGTATGGTAACATCGATTGGGTTGACTTTACGCAGGTTACAGCGTTGTGCAGATCTACTGAAACTACGAGTTGCCCCGGTGTCAACTGTCGCTTCCATGCAATGCTGATCGATTGTAACAGATGCAAGGAGGCGACCTTCTTTGCATCGGATGCAATTTACTGTCTTTGGCGAGGGTTTTGTGTGCCCTCGGTTCCCGTGCGGTTGCCGTGCGTTTCCCGACCGGCAGCACAACTTCGTCAGGACTCCGCGTCGACCGCAGTCCAGCAGAACATTACTGGTTCATTTTTGCAATTGGCGGCGTAATGCCCATCCTGCCCACAGCGCCTAAAGGCTGTCGCCATATTTATTTGCACAGTTATAGGTGCAGTCGCCATATGATGTCGCTCGTCCCGGCCTCGATGTAGTGGTCTCGGTGGAGGTTCAGTGGTCTTTGGCCGTATATCCTCAAAGTCGTCAGCCAGTCCTACCAACTCATCTAAGTCTCGGAAGTCTACTGGTTTTATATATAGTTGGTACTCTGGGGCACTGTTACGAAATATTCGTTCTAGCTTCTCCTCTATCGAGTATCTGGTGTGTCTCATCAGCTCTGTAATGTGGTTACATAGTCCTTGAATTTTTCTCTAGGCTTTTGGTATCGTTGCCTGATTTCGTCCTCCAATCGCTCATAAAACCTATGAGGTAAGAAAAATAGTAGGAAGTCGTTTTTAAACGCTTCCCACGCTTGCAATTGCCGGTTGTTATTTCTAAACCACATTAGACTCTTGTCTCGCAACAATTCGGGCATAGTTTTTAGCAACGAGTTCTTTGGAATAGCATATGCTTTCGCTAATTCCTCCAAACGTTCTATGAATGCCAGTGGGTCCTCTCCTCCATCATACCGTACTCTCCATTTTCGTACTTGGCCCATAATTGTGTCGTATGATGGTACGACCGCCTCACGCGCCTGAGGGTTGCCTTGGCGTCGGAGCGGTGTTTGTTGGCTGTGCTGCGACATCCAAAAATGCAGATCCAGAGGTTCCGGGCATAAGTATGGGAGAGGAGCTTCTCGAATATGCGAGCTGTAGCTCTCGTAATCTCTGCTGCATTTCCGCCTTTTGCATAAAAGACGCCACTCGGCGACGCAACTCCTCGACTGTACCAGCCGCATCGAGGTTAAACTCCTCCGCAATTACCACTAGCTCTTCTTTCCGTAGTGTGTACACCCACGTGGTTTATACCATTTTGTGACCCTTTTAGTTCACCTTGCAAATTCCCTTTCGGTGTCCCTCCTCGGGAGCCACTTGTAACGGCACGGGTCTTTTCGATTCTAAGGTTGAGGTATACTCAGTGGCTTACCAGGATTCGTTACTAAGATATCTCTTTTGTTTAAATTATTTAATTTTATTTATTTATAATCTTTATTACAAACTTTTAACACAAGAAAATTATACTCCTTTCAAAGGCGTGCTCGATGTCGCGAGTCCAGTAGTGACAGTCAACGCGGGGTGTTGGCCCGCTCAGGTGCGTCCGGCGCGAATGATTAATTCAATCAAGTCGTCAGTAAAAGTCCGGCGCGGGGTGTTGGCCCGCTCAGGTTCGTTCGGCGCGAATGATTGATTCGCTTAGTCGTTATTGTCTAGATTTGTCTGAGCACTTACCCTGAGCATTTCTCTAATTTCCTTTGTAAGTGGATATCCGTGATGTCTTCTACGACGAGAGTTCTTTTCCGTAGCGCTGATGTTTGTCCAACGAGAGATGTCTGTCAAAAGAGCTGTTTATCCAACGAGAGCTGTCTGTGAAACGAGAGCTGTTTATTCAACGCGAGCTGTCTGTCAAAAGAGGGTGATTTGATCCTTGTTGCCGCTTTTATAGGTTCCCATGCGCACACATGCCAGCACAACTTTCCGTGTGTGTGTCTAAGCAAAGTGGCGTGATCCCAAGCAAGAAACCAGTTTTCGCCGTATCCACGTGGATGTTGGCTGATGTTGGTAGCCGTGTCCGTAAAGTGGCGTGATTTTCCTGAATAAACCGGTTTACATGCTAACCACGTGGCAGGTTGGTTGCTGTTGGTAAGCGTGTACCTAAGTCCGCAAAATGGCGTGATTTCATTCCATAAACCGGTTTTCATGCTAACCACGTGGCATGTTGGCTGCTGTTGGAAAGTGTGGTCTGGCGTCATGGGCGTGTACGTCTGGCCATATATGTACATATTAATGCTGTATATACATACTTGTATGTGCTTAGAAGAAATATGTACATATTTATATGTATATGAGCAGCGTCCAGAGGCAATTTGTGAGGGGGGAATTGCCCTCAATTTCCTCTCCTTATACTCCTTACAGTGCTGGGATGAGTAGTTGGTAATTTTTCATCAGTCTATTGTCTACCTAAGTTTCATACCGCTTCCACCGAATTTGTTGCTTTCTGTGAATCGCCTGTTTGTTTACAAATTCTTATCAACCGGTGGCTAAATCAGTTTAAAACCATCTTCGAGAAGCAATTGAAGTATACCTGAAAAACTACCTACATTTAGCTCTTCTCAAATGCACTAAATACGCAACACAAAAAGTTAAAAGAAAGGCAGGATATCACCAGGAAGACAAACAAAATGGTGTAAAAGTGCACTTCGACTGACGGGTTACTAGGATAAAACAAATAGGACCGAAATAATGAATCTCAGGGCTTACCAATCAACAGAGAATCAAATCTGCGATTGGGTTACAAAATCTTATGTACAAAGCCTTAATTAAATCAATTTGGACCCACAGTATCCAAATTTTGGGAACAACTAAAGGATCAAATTAACAAATAATTCAAAGGACTTGATCAAAAAATTTGAAAACGATCTCTGGTGCCCCATGGTTTCTCAGCAATAAAAATATTCGCCGAGACCTAAATATTCCATCGATTGAGAAGAACTCGTCGTATTAGCAGCGAAATTTCTGAACCAATATATATAAACCAAGGCAATGACCACTATAAAAACTCGATGTTTTACCATAGCATTGGAGGAAGGAGCAAGTAATAACATTACACAATAATAAAGCTCAAAATATTAGCCAACCATTTCAGCAAACAAAATTTGTGGAAATGCCCAGGCTTGTGAATGGAACCCAGACCTTGCAATGCAAGCAATCACATCGAAAAGCATAGAATTTGGAGACGTGTTGTATTCTCAGAAGAAATCAAATTTAACATAAAGTACAGCGATGGGGGCATTAAAATATACTAAAAAAGCAACGTCTCTATTATAGAAACCTGCTACAAATTATAAGCACTGTAGGTGTTATTTCTACAGCTCGAGTTGAAATTGTAGCTCCCATCATAGGTTAGATTAGGTTATCGTGGCAGCCGGTCTGCAGAGCAACTCACTCCGGATTAAAAAAATTTCAGTAGGTAGGTAGGTAGGTAGGTAGGTAGGTAGGTATGTAGGTAGGTAGGTAGGTAGGTAGGTAGGTAGGTAGGTAGGTTTTTTTTTTATTTTTTTATTTTTTTTTTTTACGAGGTGTAAAGCATTCAAAAACCCTTGTAGTGTGGGGCCCCAACCCACTAAAATCACCCCGATGTCCGGACGGATCATCCTCTCGGGACCTCACCGTTAGGTAATACGTCGAGAGGCCGTTACGAGCGTTACCGCTCAATCGTCAGTCTTAGGTCTGTCCATTTTCAGTCCTACTTCTTGAAACATCCCCATTATTACATTTTCCTCAGCACTGCGCTGGCTTAGGCGTGCTGCTGTTCGGGCGCGTTCAGTGTTCCGCAGAGTTATCATCATAATAGATACTGTGGAACAAACTGCCTCCCATTTAGTCTCGGTTTCACACATATGCGCTACCAGATTAGCCATTGCTGGTTGTTCTCCTAAGATAGCGCTCAAGTTGTTTCTGCTCTCGTTAAATCGCGGGCAATGAAAAAGTATATGCTGCGCGTTTTCCTGCTCTCCCGGGCAACTTGGACAAAACGGGTCAACATCGTATTTGTATTTGTGCAAGTATTCCTTGAAGCACCCGTGGCCACTAAGCATCTGTGTCAAATAGAAGTTAAGTTCGCCGTGTGTGCGCGAGTACCATTCGTTGATATTATGTATCAGTTGGAATGTCCATCGGCCTTTGCTGGATTGCTCCCATCTTTGCTGCCATTGTTGCATGGTTTTCTGTCTTATTTCAAGCTTATCTGCAGCCGTTGGTCTTGTCCCTCTCCTATACAAATCCTGCATTTCATATGCAAGCAGGTCGATTGGTGGCTTACTTGATAACACACAAATGGCATCATCCGAAACTGTCCGAAAGGCGCTAGCAACCCTTAGCGCGCTGAGCCTATGTACAGATCGGATTCCTTTTGAGACGCTCTCTGTACGCGCGACTTCTGCCCAAATTGGAGCCGCATATAGGATGATCGAGGTAGTTACCCTCGATAGTAGCTTCCTTCGACTTGATCTGGGCCCTCCCAAGTTTGGCATCATCTTTGTGAGCGCACCGTTGACGCGGGCAGCCTTTTCGCATACTGTCCTAAGGTGTTCCTTGAAGGTCAGTTTCGCGTCTATGATCACTCCCAAGTACCGCAGATACGGCTGCGATGTAATTTCGTGTTCGCCCACCGTTATTGTTATATGCTCTCGCACTTTTCTGGAGCTCAGCAGGACCACCGCCGTTGTACAGAATTGTTTCCTCCTGTGGGGGAAAGAGCGCTGCAACCACCTTACGCATCAATTTATATTCTGTTGGTTGCGGTGCTCTTGGCCCTTTCAGTTTGGCCATCACTGCCTTGTATGCGTTACCCCATGGATCGAGATCAGAACTGTCGTAGAGCTCCTTAAAATATGCGTTTTTGCTGTTTTTAATGGCTACTTTCAGTACTTTCCTACACTCTTTATGTACTTGATGCAGCGTTTCCCAAATTGGCCTATTGCGAGCTCGTTTTGCCTTTCTGCGCGCTTGGTTACATCTTTTCCTCGCATTAGCGATTTCGTCATTCCACCAGTAGACTGGTTTCCTCACAATTCTGTTTGATATTCTTGGCATTGCCACGTCACAGGCCATGCTGAGTTTGTCCGTTATGCTGACCGCCATCTTTTCTGCCGTGTCCAGGGGGATTTCCTCATCTTTCCAGGCGGTATTAAAGGCTTCTACGTCAAAAACCTGCCATTTCCATCGTTTTGTTGGCACTTTGCGAATTCGTTGTTTTTTCGGCGCAGTGATATCTATTTCAATAGCCCGGTGATCACTGTGTGTGTATATGCTGCTGACTTCCCACTGTGCGTTGCGAGTTTTAACAATGTGTGCGAAGGTGAGGTCTATCACGGAACCCCTCCTGCCTGTTTCGAATGTATTCTTACTACCGTGGTTTAAAAGGTCTAACGATAGTGGAGCTAGGCATTCGAGCAGAATTCTTCCTCGCTGATCTGTGCGTGTACTTCCCCATGCTGTGGACCAGGCGTTGAAGTCTCCTGCTACTACGACCGGACTTTTACCTCGCGCTTCTATCACCAAGGCCATCAACATCCTCTCGAAGTCATCTAGAGTCATACTGGGGGGAGCATAGCATGAAAAAAAGTACACATTTTTTATTTTCGCCCATGTGAAACCATTTTCCGCCATTGTCATCTTCTGCTGAATTGAGCTATCGTTACTTGCCCATATAGCAGCTTTACCGTGGGCATCCTGTACCCAGCTGTGACAATTTAAATTTCGGTATTGTTCACACAATAGCCCCACGTCGAATTTTTGTTCGAACATAGTTTGGGTCAGGAGATCCTGGGCCGCCGCGCATCGGTTTAAGTTTAGTTGCACGATTCTCATTGTCCGCAATCTTTCCTCGCCTTCTGATATACCGGACATTTGTAGCTGCCAGCTGCATGAGTGCCTTCGCATAGAGCGCACCTCTCTTTGCTTTTACAGGTTGCTGCTAGGTGGCCCTTTTCGCCGCACCTTCTACACATGTCTGTTTTGTCTATGGGTTCATTACAGTGATGCGCCAGATGACCGTAACCCCAGCATCTGAAGCAACGCTTAAGTGATACCGTCTCCCGAATTCTGCAATTTACCCATCCGATTTGTATATTACGCGCAGTCAGTAATTTTTTGGCATCATTTGCGGGAAGATCGATGTACGCTGTCTGCGTACCGTCATAGCACTTTCGCATATTGTTTATTGCCGAGACGTCCGGCCTACTGATGTTACCAGTAGTTTGAGCATCGCCTGTTACATCATTTTCATTTTGTCCACCTGATACGCCGTATGCTGACAGTACTTTGCCGTGTGGCGGTGATCTTTCGATGAGAGAGCTTCTATTGAAGATATCCGCTACGCCTGTTGTCTGCTTATTGCTATCGCTATTTATAATTTTTTTTTGGTTTATTTGCTTGTCCATGTAATATGGGCCCAAACTCACAACCGCTGTCTCCTCTCGTGCAATTAGTTTCCGTAAGTCCCATGGTTATCTATGAATTCAGGGAGGCCATGCGGGGGTTGACATTGTCCCTTATGGGGAACAGTGTTCAGGGCCAGACTTCGAGCCGGAACTAATGGGGAGTTATCTCAACCCAACCTAAGTGGCCACGGCTGTGGCTACGAGCTTCGAACGTATTGTGAGACCTGCCAGGTTTTAAAAGGACGGAAGAAGTAGCGAATCTTTCTGGAAGCCATTTCAGCAAGATTTCACTCCGCCTACTGAGGTAACAGGGATCCACTACTCCAGCCCAGTGTCGTCTGCTTCCTTTCCAGTATACCATAATCAGAATCTCTAAGGCCGGCATTCGTACTTTAAACAGCCGCTCCTAACATGGAGAACAGACGCTGACCAGTGATACCACTCATTTTGTGTCCGTTGCTCCTGGATTTTTAAGTTCACAATGCGAGTGCAAAGTGAAGGGGACACATACTTCAAAAGAGGCGGTGTCAACTCGCCACTGTCACGGGAATTTCAACGGACTTGCTAGCTTTTTTACCGCGTCCTCAGATTCCCGCCGCTCCTCGTCGGGGATTGCTTATTTGTCAGAGACTTATTCACAACTAACCTGCTACTACAGGTCTTTCGGCTATCCGCGACCTGCCGACCCCTCCGGTAGCTTAGAGCCCAGCTATCGTGTCTGATCGGGTTTTACTACTCGAAAGTAGCAGCAAAACAGAACACGTCCGGAGGTAGGTAGGTAGGTAGGTAGGTAGGTAGGTAGGTAGGTAGGTACGTAGGTACGTAGGTAGGTAGGTAGGTAGGTAGGTAGGTAGGTAGGTAGGTAGGTAGGTAGGTAGGTAGGTAGGTAGGTAGGTAGGTAGGTAGGTAGGTAGGTAGGTAGGTCGGTAGGTAGGTAGGTAGGTAGGTAGGTAGGTAGGTAGGTAGGTAGGTAATAAGCGCAGTGCAATTGGGTGGTAGATTCATTGCTACAATTAAACAGTCATCGCTTTTCACTTTCGCAATTTGGTGGCACATCGCGTTATCCAAAAGCCTTACTGATTTTTCGCCGCAGACATTTAGTGTTTTATGTACATGTTAATTTTACCAAATGTAATAAATTTAACATACATGGAGAATACATACATCAGTCCTTGAAAATGAATGATGTCAACCACGCGTTCTTACTGGATTATTGAAAAAAACCTTTAGGTTAGGTTAGGTTGCGAAGGCGTGTGCGGATACGGTATCCGCACTTCCACTCGGAGACATCTATCTCCTTACCCTCGATTTCCGTATACATTGGTTTTCCATATAAAAGTGAGGGCATCTGAAAAGTCCACCGTCATTATCTCTGTCAAGTTTGTGAACAAGCGCAACCCCAAATATTGAAGTCGGTTCAACTGTAGTCATTGACATAAAAAGTGATCGATTCTATCTCTTCTTCATCATGGCAACTCCTGCATAGCCCGCTCGACGGAATACACCCAAGTTGAAGCATTGGTGCGATAGCACAATGCCCGCTAATGACTCGTTAATTCACCCTTTCTGCAGGTTTGTTGAGCCCTAAGAAAACCTTCGTTCTCTTCATGTCTAACCTAGGCCATAAGGCCCGTGAGACTTCACAGACTTGAAACCTTTAAGAGCGCGTGGTTTTTTCGATTTTCCAACCACCAACAATTTCAGTTTGTCGTTTCCTTCCGGGAGCCGTTGTCTCACTACATGTGACAAGTGTGATTTGGAAGCATCCGGTAATATAAACCGATTCTATCTCTTCTTCATCATGGCAACTCCTGCATAGCCCGCTCGACGGAATACACCCAAGTTGAAGCATTGGTGCGATAGCACAATGCCCGCTAATGACTCGTTAATTCACCCTTTCTGCAGGTTTGTTGAGCCCTAAGAAAACCTTCGTTCTCTTCATGTCTAACCTAGGCCATAAGGCCCGTGAGACTTCACAGACTTGAAACCTTTAAGAGCGCGTGGTTTTTTCGATTTTCCAACCACCAACAATTTCAGTTTGTCGTTTCCTTCCGGGAGCCGTTGTCTCACTACATGTGACAAGTGTGATTTGGAAGCATCCGGTAATATAAACCGGATTCGTCGGCGTTGTAGGTTTGACCAAGGGTCAACCCAAGCTTATGAACGTAATCTTCAAACTCTTGCACAAATGGATCAAGAAGATGAGGTTTCAAAGACAATTTTTGGCCGGTTATTTTTAAAAGCTAATTCCATGTCGACCCTTAAACTTCTTAAACCATCCATCACTAGCTTGAAAATTGAATTGGCTTGATAACTTTTTGAAAGCAACTGAAATGCTTTTGATCGCAAAATCCTTTTTTGTTAACTGTCGCCATTATAGACCGTCGCGACTACCGAGCGTGTATTGTATATATATATATATATATATATATATATATATATATATATATATATATATATATATATATATATATATATATATATATTTATATATATATATATACATATATATATATATATATATATATATAAAACCCGCTTGCCTTCACACAATCAGTTGCAAGCAGATATATATATATATATATATATATATATATATATATATATGTATATATATATATATATATATATATATATATATGTTGATTGGTTCTGTTTTTGTTCATTCTTGCCCAAGTTAGTCTAGCCGTGCGGCAGGATTTCTCGTCAACCCAGGATTTGTAGGCGTCAGCAAGGTATTTCCGATATCGAGCTTGGCTGTTGCCAGTGGGAGGCCGATATTTACGGAGGCCTGAATTTCGTGCAGTAGCGTGCCTGCCTTGGCAAGCTCGTCCGCCTCGCAGTTGCCCGGGCTGTTGTGCTGGTGGCAAAAGAAAGTCACAGAAATAATCCAGTGATCCTTTCAAAATTAACAGTAACATATAAAAGTAACAAACTTTTTACTTTTTAGTAGGTACATGACAGTTATATTCCTTCCAACATTCTCCCAAAAAAGTGACTGCTGCTTTGGCGCACTTTTTCATATCTGACTTTTATTGCAAAAGGTCCAGCAGCCTTGTCACAATTTTAACTCTATTTAAAAGAATAGAAAGAAGGTGCCAAATTTTATTTAATTATTTTTTATCCATAGCATTATTCAGTTCCATTTTGGTGTTTTCCATATTTTTTATATTTATTTCAATTTGTTCTTTTCTTTTTATTACATTTGAACTATTTTCTCCTTACCTGTTCCAAATGAATACAGCGATACCCCCTCTAGGAATATAAATGTATCTTTTTGAAATGCTAAATAATTGGCGCATTCGATTCGCCACCTTAATAGGACAGACTTTTGTATGGAAAAAGTTAGAGTAAATTATATTCGGATGAAACGAGCGAGTTTTTCGCTCCTCGAATTGAAAATTGGTTGAAAAGCAACAAGATTAAAAATTACTCATGAAAATTTCCCTGGAATTTTTTATTTCTCTGTGCTGCTTTTTTAAACAGTGCTGCCAAGTATACTACCTACTCATTTGCTCTTTTATTCGCACAACTGGATACGAGCTCGATACAAGATACGAATCAGAGAACTGCACGCGTGCTTATTTTTCGTCTAAAAAGTGGTTGCGGTATTATCGCCACCGCATTTGATTTTGTACGAGTATTTACCATACCGTTGTCAATACGAGTATTGCTGCGTTTGAGCTTCTAACATACTTAAGCATACGCGTTCGCGATGTTTGCTTTAGTTTGCTTCGTAAATTGTTGTTTTCACATTCGACAATCGCACTCGAACTTCGCGTGTAAAACCCAAATAATATATGTATTTGAATATGCAGAGATACATAGTGATCTGTGCAGAGTGATGAAGAAGTGTGTGAGTGATGTAGCAAAGAATGATAACTATGTTTATGGCCGCTCGCATTTCCACCGCAATGTAATTGTTTTGGTTTATAGCACACTCATTGATAACGGTAAATAGCTAGTGATGGTTTTGTTTCTTACTAAAAAGAATAGTGTATCGCAATAAGGATGTTAGTTTTGAATTGTTACTGCTACTTGAGGGAACAAATTCGGCATTGCGTTAAATAATGATTTTATTGCTGAAAATATTGCAAATGGAACTTTCTCCCTGTCTCCAAAGCGCAAAGGAAAAAGCTATATTTGGACAGTTTTGGCTGAAATATTAAAAGAAGACGGCACCTTACTGGAAGGTTTGTTATATTTCCGCACATGCCGGAAACTGCTAAATTTTTTGGGAATCAAACATCCAACTTAAATCACCACAAATGTTGCCAAGCCTTGAAAAGCGCAGAATGGATCATCGAGGATTGCCGTCCATTTTCATCCGTTAGTGGATCGGGCTTTGTCAAGATGGCTAAATTTTTTATTAAATTCGGTGCACGCTACGGAGAGAACGTTGATGTTGACAACTTATTGCCCGACGCTACAACAATATCTCGCAGGGTTTAAAAGGCAGCGGATGAAAAGAGAGATGCCTTTAGTGCTGAAATAAAGGAGATTGTGCAAAGTGGTGGAGCATCGGCCATGTGGTCTGATAATCGAAATTTTTTAGGAGCAACGTTGCACTTCCACAAAAATTTCGAGATATAATTTTGGGATTAAAGGCAGTGGATTTTCAAAAGTCAACCGGTGAAAATATTTTGATCAAGCAGAAAACATTATTTAATCAGTTTGGTGTTAAAGATATTGATAATATAAATTGTTACCTAATTATGTATTCGTGCAAATACAATATGATAGTCATGTTATAAATTTAAATAAATAAGTAAAACATATTCTGTAATCTCTTCCCGTTGTGCCACCTACAAAATCAACATACGATTTAATAAAACTGATTTCAATATTGATGCGATTAAATCATTCACATGTTTTTTATTTATTTATTTATTTTTGCATACCTAGGATGGGAGCAACTTATCAACTAATGGAGCAACTTCAACGAAAGCTTAGTAGCGCATAAGGCTTGACTGACTCCCCTATAACGTGCAATATAGAACTGCACATTCTACCATCGGGATAACAGTCATTCGAAATCACAGCAATCTGTTCATAAATGCAAAGAAGGCCTCCTCGGAACCACAGTCTCGGCAAAAATCGTTTGACGCTAGGCCGTCTTTCTGCGTGCTTTCCTAGTATGCAGTGGCCGGTCAAAACCGACGCAGTTGTCGACAGTGATACGCGATCAAGTCGAAGAAGTTTATTGGTTCTTTTTTTGTTCATTCTTGCCCAAGTTAGTCTAGCCGTGCGGCAGGATTTCTCGTCAACCCAGGATTTGTAGGCGTCAGCAAGGTATTTCCGTTTCCGTTCAACAAAAAGAAACCAAAATATCTGATAATTAAAGGTGTTATATTTAAAGTAAAAGGTTCATTATATAACATAATAGTGTGTAAGTGTGTAGGCCTCGTTTATAGGTTGTAAAGACAAATCGTTGTAGAAATCAACATTTACGTTGTAGAATCATCATTTTTTATGCTCAATGCCGGTGTCCAAATAATGACACAATGAGGGCGTAGAGACGTATGTAGTGTATATTTACTAGATAAAAGCAAATATAGTGTTGAGTAGTGTGGTGAAATCAACAAAAGTTTGAGAAGCTGTGTGATTCTAGGATGCTTACAACTAGTCCACAGAGGGCGGCTTAAGAAAAAATAAAAAACGGGCTAAGGAGTTGTTCTTCGCAATCAGCATGTCTTATCAAAGGCACAGGAAAATTGTGTGGTTGATAGATACCAACAAAATTGCTAACTTCTTCACAGGGCATTGTAAAATAAGGATTCGTTTTTCTAATATGTCATATAAACACAATAGATGTGCAACGCGCCTGAAATGCATCCACACTTGTGCTAAAAAGTAAATTCTTGGATGTAAAGGAAATTTCAGGAGTTTTCCACAATTGGGCGCATTTGTATTTACCACCCTCCTGGTAAAAAATGATGTTAAATTCTACTCTGCGGGATTCCAGAAAAGAAAATAACCAATGAATATAATCCAACAGGGGAGCGTTATCAAAATTGATATGGAAGCATATATTAAAAATATCTTTCAAATGTTATATTGAAGTGCTCATCTTAAACTGGACAATTCTTACATATTTAATTAGTATGGTGGATGTATTATTTTAACCCTCGGAGGTATAAGGGTTTTTTGTCGCTAAATTGTATAACCAGGTCTGTGCAGACCTACATAGGATTTGTATGGAAATGCATAGTCAGTTGTCCTAAAAGTGTCTATAAATGCATTTTATGCTAGGAAAACCACAAAACGAATAAATAAACGCATTTTTATACATCTTAGGTAGCTATTAACGCTATTTTATTACTCATATGTAAAAAAAATACATTTTATGTACGGCATTCAAGGCAGGAGTACCTGGCATGTGAATGTTGTTGGCATACCGGCTTTTTGCAATGCATGCAATGAAAGCGTGTGTTTCGCTGTTTTTTATCCAACTTAAAACACAGCGAGCACGATGGTCTGCTGGCAGAGGATGCGGCATGGGCTGGTTGGTCATCTATGGGCGGGCCTGCAGCTACCTGTATGCAATATCTATGGAATAGAGTACAGGCTCGATAAAATACAAACAACGCGTTAGTATACAAACATCTTTCGAAGTGTAAGCATACAAAAAATGGCATCGGCAAATGATACGGTTGATATTGTAGATGTGGTGAAGCGCACCGCAAGATTTGTTAACTTGCCGGAAGAAGAGCAAATTAAAATGCAAGAAAAGTTAGCATTGTGGTTGGCCGGTGATGATGAGTCCGAGGATGAGCCTTTCGAAGGCGACGAAGAAACTGACCCAAATTATGTGTTAAATGAAACGGCTTCCGATGCTGAAGAAGAAATTTCTATTGAAGCGAAGAGTGAAAATGACGAGGATGAGGAACCGGAAGATTTGTACGAAGGTGCTGCAGCTGTCAGCGAAGGGGCTGAAGCCGTCGTTATGGACGAGGAGCCAAGTTCGTCGAGGTCGTCATCGTTCATGTCAAAGGATGGTAAGATTTGGTCAAGCGCTCCGCCGGTTGGTAGACCTAGTGCACATAACTGCATCTCTGTGTGTCGTGAAGGCCCGGTTACAGGCACTATGCGCAACCCGAGCTTCATATTTAAATCTCTTCTAACACCCGAGATCGTCAGAATAATTGTACGCCAAACAAACCGTAAGGCCCAGGAGATGTGCCGTAAATGGTCTGCGCTGAATCCTGAGCAGACACCGAGAGAGTGGGCGAAACCCGTAACTGAAAAAGAAATTTACGCTTTTATTGGCCTTACTTTGTTTGCCGGCGTATTCGGGTCAAACGGTCAGCCTAGTCATGAGTTGTGGGGACACAATGGAAGCCCTATCTACAGGGCGTCGATGTCTGCTGTGCGATATAAACTTATTTTAAAGTATATTCGATTTGATGACGGTACCACGAGATCCACTCGACTTGCAGAAAGCAAAACGGCCGCCATCGACGACATCTGGAACATGCTCATGTAGAACTTAGAGCGTCGATATGTTCCGGGTGCCCAAATAACTGTGGATGAGCAATTGTTTCCGTACCAAGGCCGCACGTGCTTCACCCAATATATTCCATCAAAACCAGCCAAATACGGCATAAAAATCTGGTGGGCGTGCGATGCGAACTCAAATTATCCATTAAAAGGAATTATTTATGTTGGAAAACAACCAAACGAAGCACGTGCGGCAAAACCTTGGCGAAAACGTTGTTCTCAAATTGGTGGAAAGGTATAGTGGTTCTGGCCGAACAATATATGCAAATAACTTTTTCTTATCATACGATCTGGCCACGGCTTTGATGACAAAACGGTTGGCTTATGTAGGAACAATAAGAAAAAACAAGGCCTGCATACCGAAGGAGATGTTGGACCCTAAAAGAGAGGTGTTAAGCACATTATTTGGTTACAACAATGTCGCACTATGCTCATATGTGCCAAAAAAGAAAAAAGCAGTGGTTCTCATCTCCACTGAACACTATAATTCCACCGTCGACTCATCAAAACCAACGCAGAAGCTGTTCCAAATATTGGACTATAATATATATAAAGCAGGAGTGGACACCATGGACCAGCTAGTTGGTGGTTACACCTGGAAACGGGCCACAAACCGATGGCCGTTGGCCATTTTTTTCAATATGCTGGACGTTGCAAGATTGGCTGCATTTGTCATACATGACAAATTGGGGCATGTAAAACGAAATGATAGCAGACGTATGTTCCTTACGGAATTGGCCGAACAGCTGGTGATCCCTTACATGGAAGAAAGGGCAACAAACTCAATTGTAAGAGGCATGCAACATGTGAAACAGTCCATGGCGTTATTCGGTGTAGAGGTAAGCATTTCATTTATTCATTCATTGTATTCAAATTCTAGATCAATTTTTCAACTTTGTTTTTTTGCAGGTAGCTGCAGGCCCGCCCATAGACCAACCAGCCCATGCCGCATCCTCTGCCAGCAGACCATCGTGCTCGCTGTGGTTTAAGTTGGATAAAAAACAGCGAAAAACACGCTTTCATTGCTTGCATTGCAAAAAGCCGGTATGCCAACAACACACACATGCCAGGTACTACTCCTGCCTTGAATGCCGTACATAAAATGTATTTTTTTACATATGACGTTGTACGTTAATAGCTACCTAAGATGTATAAAAATGCGTTTTAATTATTCGTTTTGTGGTTTTCCTAGCATAAAATGCATTTATAGACACTTTTAGGACAACTGACTATGCATTTCCATACAAATCCTATGTAGGTCTGCACAGACCTGGTTATACCATTTAGCGCCAATTATTTGTAAACCCGGATAATTCCGAAGCCGGACCTCCAATCGCTCTGACTTTTTGCTCATTGTGTTCGGAGGTTTTTTCTGCAGGATTACATGGGCGGTTTTTTTTCTAACATGAAGAAACAAAAAAGTTATACACTTATATGCAAAAAGTCTGCACAGACCTGGTTATACCTCCGAGGGTTAATATGGTTCTAAGCATGGTATGAATTGCATATTGTCTAAAGAATTAATTGAAAATATTTTATTTTTACAAATTATGTTTTCTTTTAATAGTGCATAACTAAAATAAAATCAAAATGCACTTGTATTTGATACAAGCGTACACTTTACAAATAGTTATAGTTGAGGAATAGAAAAAATTAACATTTAATTGCAATTCACGTTAGCGATTTTGGTGTTCATTCAAACGATTACATTTAAAAGCTAATTAAAATAATTCTGAAAGTATTAAATTAAAAGTTAATTTGTCGATTTATAATGCTGGTGTATCATTTCTTGGCTAATTCAGCAGATAACCAGTCAAGTCCTTCGTAGAGACCATGCCCTTGTGTGGCACAAGTCGCTTGTATATACCACTGCAAATGAATAATTGAAATATAAATTAATAAAAAGTAAACCAAATTAGCAGTCATAAATTTAAAATAAGTAAAAATCGCAGTGTATAGGCCACAATGGGCCTTGAACAGGCCTAAGCGAGTCTTGGGATAGCCATATAACCTACCTACCTACCTAAAGATCGCAGTAGGCAAAGATTCGAGCCTGTTCAACTAAATCATATTCGATTTTTAATAAGTATTCTGGTAGACCTTGTATTAGCTAGCATTCATACCTTGGATCCGTTCTAGAAGTTGCTTCTAGTATACCAAAAGTGATTTTCAAATTGAACCAATCACAATACAAAAATCTATACTTCCTTCAGCTTGTATCTTTTGGATGTGACATAGAAACGTGTCGGATAAGCCCCACAGCAGTTGAGACTGCTTATGTTTGTATGCATACGTCTTTCATAGCACACACTAAACATAGGTTAGGTTAGGTTGCGAAGGCGAGTGCGGATACGGTATCCCCACTTCCACTCGGATACATCTATGACCATTGTGACTGCCTTCAAAAATGCTAAGAGGAGGCATACTCGTCCTTACCCTCGATTTCTGTATACATTGGAAGTATCATCCATATTAAACCATTTGGCTTTCCAGTTGAAAGTGAGAAAATCCGCTAAGTCCACCTTCGTTATCTCTGTCATGCTTGAGAAGAAGCGCGACGCCAAACATTGAAGTCGTTTCATCTGTAGTCTAGGACGTTGACATAAAAAGTGATGAATCGATTCTATCTCTTCTTCATCATGGCAACTCCTAGCCTAATAAAGCCTTCGTTTTCTTCATGTCTAACCATATGTCTGGCCATAAGGCCCGTGAGACTTCACAGTTGTCACAATTAATCCATAAGTTGTTTGTCACCGCAATAGTGAATTCATCTATGCTCCTAAACAGTTCACATATCGGGATTTGTATTGAGGTATCTGCTTCGTTAATGTCCATGCCCCTTCTGCCCATCTCGTCCGATAATTCATTCCCTTCTATATTGCTATGCGAGACCTTGTGGGGCCAATGTTCAGTATTGAGATACGATATTTTATTTCCAACTTCGATTTAACTGTCTTGGATTCTATTATCTTAAGCGCCACCTGACTATCCACACAGATGGTGATTGTACCACTCTGTATCAGCCTGGCCGCTTTCTCAATTGCATAGATTTCTGCCTGAAAGACGCTGCATGCGTCAGGCAGCCGGTATGACTGTCTTGCCTGCAAGACTTCCGAGAAGACACCGGCCCCGTTCCACTATCCTTCTTTGAGCATCAGTGTAGATGATAATGTCAGAATTACCCCGTTACAGAGCCTGACTCCCAATCTTCCCTGGTTGGATAGACAGTTCGAATTCTATCTGTAAAGTGTATAGTAGAAGTCATTTAGTCTGCAGCCGTTTCTAAGTCAGCCGTAACTATCCTTTGACCCTTCCGTTTTATTTCGCCCAAAATTGTACAATGTCCATAGTTGACAGATTTCCACACGTTGCACTCCCTTAGTCTGAGAGCACACTTGGCGGCACAACCCTGAATGAACACTCTTAGTGGCAAGAGCGGAAATAATATATTTAAGCCTACTACTTACAGCCCCTGAAACGCCCTACACTAAGCATAATTTTACTTGTTTTTACACAGCCCACATCTCCTCTCTTATGTTTATGTGTAGAGCAGAATATATAAATAATATGTATAAATCAATAATACTGACATGACGTTGTCGAAGCTGGTTTAGGCGAAGCTTATCCGTAAGTTCTGCTGCACTCATTGCATTTGGTAAATCTTGCTTGTTGGCGAATACTAGTAGTACGGCATCTCGTAATTCATCCTCTTGTAGCTGCAAAATTACAATTGTAACATTTTCAAATTTTATTCAAACAATGAACTGAAATTTCAACTAACCATATTTTGAAGCTCTTTCTCAGCCTCATTTATACGATCTCTATCGTTGGAGTCAACAACAAAAATCAAGCCCTGCGTATTTTGAAAGTAATGTCGCCATAGCGGTCGTATTTTATCTTGACCGCCAACATCCCAAACGGTGAAACAGATGTTTTTGTATTCAACGGTCTCCACGTTGAAACCAATTGTCGGTATGGTGGTTACAATCTCTCCGAGTTTTAATTTATAGAGTATGGTAGTTTTGCCTGCGGCATCTAAACCGACTAAAAAGAGAAATTTTGTTAACTATTTTGTGTATAAGTTTCTCAAAATAATAAAATTTGACGTGCAATTTCAACAATTTCAATTCAATAAATATTAGACAATGGCCTCTTCTTGATGCTAAAGGTGATATTTGTTATATCTATAACTCATTCTTTTGCTCTCCTGTCGACACAACAATGCTGGTGTCTGATGGATCCGAAGTGTTCCGAAATGCGTTAGTACAATTTCGATATGGAACAGCTTAAAAAAATGCATATGGTCAACATTCTTCATTAGTAAAATCGTCCAAGTACAACAAATGAATTAAACAGTTTCATTTTAGTTGACACCTCAGATCCTCGATTTTCTGTTGTGGCCCGTTGCTCCCCCGCGGAACCATAGGAATTAATTATTAGATTAATGAATTTTCAAAACAATACCATTCACAAAAGGAATCGACTATTTTGTTGGCCTAGCTTTTATTTGAGCAGAGTAAAGCTTCTGATTGCCTTCAACTTGGTGATGGCCAGAGCGATCTCTGTTTCAAACATTAGCAAGTTGACACACAGCCTCCACGTGGCTCCACCTGGGTAGCTATCTTAGCATCTGCTGGATAGTGAGCTAATGTGTGCAGCGAGTCTTCCTTGACACTAACAGGTTTGTGTGCCGGGTTTGGGACCCGCCACTCAAAAAACAAGTCCAGTGAAGAATAAAAAACAAGCCTCGGATGAAAATCCTCTTAACGTAGACGATCACCGCAAACGAAAAAAGGTCAATGATTTAAGGATATGCACATGGAATGTCCGGACCCTCAATAGGGAAGGTGCCACTATCCAATTGGCGGACGCCCTCGAAAAGATAAAGGCTGACGTAACCGCCACCCAAGAAATGAGATGGACAGGAGATGGTTGCTCTAAGCGAGCAAGTTATCTACTATAGCTGACATGTGGAGAAGCGCGAATTCGGATGTGTATTTGTGGCACGCGGCACCTTCGAACAATGGACTCCAGGTTCAAGGCCGTGAACGAAAGGCTTGCCACGATCCGCATCAAGGCTAAATTCTTCAGCATTAGCCTGATTTGCGCGCACCCACCGCCGAAGGAAAAGGACGATGCTGTTAAGGATGCATTCTACGCGAGACTCGAGGACACATATGACCGCTCGACCCACAACGTGAAGATTATCTTCGGGGAATTTAACGCAAAGATCGGACGAGCAAGCTTATTTGGATCCACCAGCGGTCAGTTCAGCCTTCACGAGACCACGTCGAACAATGATCTAAGGCCGCCGCGGTGCGAAACATGGTAGTTAGTAGCATCAGATTCCGACACCTCGATATCCACAAAGCCTGATCATCACACGCGCAACCACATTGATCATGTTGTAATCGACAGAAGGCGTGCTCGATTTTCGTACGTTCTGGGTCGTAAGAAAGTAAGTTAGTAAGTAATATCTATCCTACTTATAGCATTTTTACAACCTTTGCGTGTTGACTCGATTATACCGCCTTATTGCACAACTTCTGGAAGAGTTTTCTGACACATTTTAGACACGCTCGTTCGATCGGTACACCAGAAGCCATAGCTAAGGTCATAATACTCCATCGGAACTTTTTTATACAAAAAAAAAATATTAATTTTTCTAAAATATACACTCGCCCGACGGTGTTGAATATTGTCAAGGAGGCCAATATCATTAAAGCGGTACATACTGATGTTACAATAGTGATAATTAGCCCGATATAATCCATCGTTCTCTGCGATGCTGTACACAAATGATAAGGAAATTCGGATCAAATAAGACGGCTTCTTTTCATTGAAAGCGACATCCAGCCTAACCACCTGCAAGAGCTAACTTTTTCCTCACTTTTTTCGAGTTCTTCTCAATTTTGCAAAAATACTCTCGCGATAGTCTTTCTTCACATGTTAAAATTTTCTTTTAGTACATACAGTGGCCGACAAAAGTCTACATACGACCACCATTTCTGCTATCTGACGAGTCCAAAAGTATTATGAAGAAAACTAACGATGCAATTTTGATTTAAAGCAATATTTAATGCAAAGAAAACAAAAAAAAACAAGGACAAAAGTCTACATACGACTAGAAAATTAACAAAAAGAACTTTAAAAAGGGTACTTAAAGTTGATGTAAATCTTAATGTAATATTTGGTTGGCCCACCACGGGCATCTATAACTGCCTGCAATCTTCTGGGTATTGGAAAAAACTAAATTTGCTATCTCAATAGGCGTTATTCGTTGCCATTGCTCTTGGAGCTTTTCTTTTACTATTGAAGCACTGTTAATGGCATGTTTTCGTATCTTACGTTCCAAAAGCTCCCAAATGTTCTCAATAACGTTTAGGTCAGGGCTTTGAGGTGGCTTGCTTAATTGTCGTAGATCATAGAGAAGCAGCCAGTCCTTAACAATATGGGCGGTATGTTTAGGGTCGTTATCTTGTTGGAAAATCCAGCCATTACCAAGGCAACGACCTATGTTTTTAATTTTGGTTCCAAGATAGATTTATATGGATAACGATCCATATTACCCTCAACAAACACCAAATTTCCAACTCCAGATGCAGCGACGGCACTCCAACAACTTCCGACATTTTTTAAAACAAATTCAGTGTGCCCAACTTCATGAACCAGCTGACAAAATACACCATGAAACTTTTTCACCACTGGAGGTGAATTCAACGAGCTTTCTGCTTGAGACAGTTGGCTTTGCATAATGTCACAAAATCCAGTGACAAAAATCGTTCGCGCAAATAGAGTGGTTAGGTCTTCGATTATTTTAAAGAATAATTCGGTTTTACTTATTAATTTCTTCATAGTATATGCGTATTACTTAATGAAAAATTGGAAACAAAAAAAACCAATGAGTGTTCGAACTCACGGGCGATGTGTTAACACCTTTTTGTTACACGGTACCTATTCGATTTCTATGAACACATTAGTAAATGTTACATTGGATAATAAAAAAAAATTGTTTATTAATTTCAATTTTATTTTTTTTTTTTTTTAATTTTTTATAATTTATAAATGTTAAGTTTTCAATACAGATAAAATTGGTCTGTGATAGCTGAAATATGAGACATAAACTTTAGATTCGATCCTATCTAAATAACGTGAGAAAACAACGTCAATTGTAGTTCCTTGGATAGTAGTTGGGGACTCTAATGAAGTATTAATAGTAAGGTTGAATTTATCGTAGAGGAATTCGATAAGTGGCAGTGCTTCTGCGGTTGAAAAATTCGTGTTAAAGTCACCACCCATTATTATAGGCATTGAAAAATAGTCCTCTTCTAGTTCGCGTGAACCATTTTCGGTGTAGCGCAGAAGTGAAAAATGAATAAATTGTATTATATTGTGGACTTTGTGGTTTGTTGAAATGTAGATGGCAATACAGAAAATCTTCGTTTTCGCAGTCGCAGAAAATCTTCGTTTTCGCAGTCGCAAAAAATCTTCGTTTTCGCAGTCGCAAAAAAAATGACTCTGTGTGTTGTTTGCATGTAATGACTTTGTAGATTTAGTCCCTACACGCCGCTATAGATGTTAACACATCAAGATGATTGAATTTGAAATTATGTGAACTATATATATTTATATATATAAATATATATGTATATGTGTATATATGTAAATATATACATTATTTATTGCCCTAGTAATATCAAAGATTTATATATATTTGACATACTTAACACAAATGAAGTGACAACTTATCTAAACTAATTTAAATAAGTATACCAATTAAATGAATATTATCCAAATTAAAATGAAACTACTTTCCACAATTTTATTGGTAAAATTTAAATCCAGTTCTGAACAGAAGTTAAGCACATGACGAATACGCAATCTATCAACAGATTACCTTTTAATGCTCTTTAATAGAACTTCATCGTACTTTCCTTCTTTCAATAGTACTTCTCTTCATTTCTGATTGTACATTCTTGTGTGTTTAGGTGTAATAATTTAAAGCCAATTAATACAAATTATCCACAAGCAAATGGCCGATATTGATACAAGGTGGCCATATACATACTAAAAATAAATAACTTTATGTACTATAGTACTATATACATTTATTTTTTTTACTTCTTGTAATTTTTATGAAAAGTAAAATAAAAAAGATTTACAAAAAGTTCTAAAGTTAAAAAAAAATCTGCAAAAAGGAAAGTTCTAAAGTTAAAAAAAATCTACAAAAGGAAAAATTCTAAAATAAAAACAAAAAATAAATATATTCATATAGGCACCTAATGATAAACCGACATTTTTTTAAACGTCAGAAAATTTGACGTGAAGTGTCCCTTCTCTGTGTTCTCTGCCAACACATACACCCCCATAAACTTTTAACCTGTCATCCAATTTCCATGAACTTGGGTGCATTTGAAAAAGGAAAGCTGTCCCTTTCAATTACTATTTGTTCCCAGAGGCCTTAATATGTTGTTTTTAAAAGAAATCTAGTTATTTAAAAGACCTACCATATATGGCAACACCCAAAATTAATATAAGGAACACTCTATTTGGCGAAAAACGTTTCATATTTCAACATAGTCTCATTTTATCTCTATAAACTTCATACAACACATCTCCAATTTTCTGAAGGCCTCCAAATAATACGATTTCTCGAGGCCTTCAAAATAAGCGTTTATTCAACTCAAATCTCTTACCGCCGAACCATTTCTTCATATTTGGAAACAGGAAATAATCGCAGGGGGCTAAACCTGGAGAATAGCTGGACGAGGCAGCAATTCCTAACCGAATTTATGCAATTTTGGCATTGCGACTGCAAGAGAAGACATTTTTCCTCGCCTGCGGCCGGTTTTCCTTCAAATAGGCGTCGAATCGATCCAAAAGCACTGCATAATATGCGCTGGTGATCGTTTTATCTTTTTTCAAGGTAATGGATGTGAATGACACAGCCCGCCTTAAAAAAAAAATTGTCGCCATGTCCTTGTTGCCCGACAGACCCACCTTGGCTTTACTCCGCTTCGTCTGTGTCGACTGTTCCTTGGTCTCTGGTGTGTTGTGATTAATCAAAATTTCGTACACGGTTATGAAACGGCGCAAAAATTCCTTTGACGATTGCGTTTGTTGTCAATTGTGAGCAGCACCCTTCTCGCGAATAGCTTTTTCATATCCCAATATTTTTGGAAAATTGAGATCACTGATCCATGAGACAAGATCCTGATGTAGCCCCTTAAGGTTTGTGCACTTTTGTGTTGGTGTTTAAGTATGGTTTAAAGTATTACTTACTGGAATACATGATAAAAAAAAAAAACAGCCTATCCCATCCCTCCATCTCCTGTAACGACACGGGTCTTTTCGATTCTAAGGTTGATGTATACTCAGCGGCTTACCAGGGTTCGTTACTAAGATATCTCTTTTGTTTAAATTATTTAATTTTATTTATTTATAATCTTTATTACAAACTTTTAACACAAGAAGATTGCACTCCTTTCAAAGGCGTGCTCGATGTCGCGAGTCCAGTAGTGACAGTCAACGCGGGGTGTTGGCCCGCTCAGGTGCGTCCGGCGCGAATGATTGATTCGCTGAAGTCGTCAGTAAAAGTCCGGCGCGGGGTGTTGGCCCGCTCAGGTGCGTTCGGCGCGAATGATTGATTCGCTATGTCGTTAGTTACGTGTACGTCGCGGGGTGTTGGCCCGCTCAGGTTCGTTCGGCGCGAAAGATCGATTCGCTTAGTCGTTATTGTCCAGATTTGTCTGAGCACTTACCTCTGAGTGAGAGTTCCTGAGCATTCCTCTAATTTCCTTTGTAAGTGGATATCCCCGATGTCTTCTACAACGAGAGCTCTTTTCCGCAGCGCTGATGTTTGTGCAAGGAGAGATATTTGTCAAAAGAGATGTTTATCCAACGAGAGTTGTCTGTGAAAAGAGAGCTGTTTATCCAACGCGAGCTGTCTGTCCAAAATAGAGTGGTTTATCATCTGTCAAAAGAGGTCGAGTTGATCTTTGTTGCCGCTTTTATAGGTTCCCATGCGCACGCATACCAGCACAACTTTCTGTGTGTGTGTCTAAGCCGGCAAAGTGGAGTGATCCCAAGCAAGAAACCGGTTTTCGCTGTATCCACTTGGCATGTTGGCTGATGTTGGTAGCCGTGTCCGTAAAGTGACGTGATTTTCCTGAATAAACCGGTTTACATGGTAACCACGTGGCAGGTTGGTTACTGTTGGTAAGCGTGTACCTAAGTCCGCAAAGTTCATTCAAGAAACCGGTTTTCATGCTAACCACGCGGCATGTTGGCTGCTGTTGGAAAGTGTGGTCTGGCGTCATGGGCGTGTACGTCTGGCCATATATGTACATATTAATGCTGTATATACATACTTGTATGTGCTTAGAAGAAATATGTACATATTTATATGTATATGAGCAGCGTCCAGAGGCAATTTGTGAGAAATTGCCCTCAATTTCCTCTCCTTACACCACTTCTGGGGCGAATGATTATCTTAGGCATACCTTTTCTCCTCTACATACACACTCTACTCGCCCTCATGGTATGGCGGATGGTTCCGCTATTACTGGAGACGTAAAACTTGGTAAGGACCGTCATACCTAGGTGCTAATTTTGCGGCGAAGCCCTCAGCTGCTTTGGATAGGTGATGTGCTTTCACTAGGACGTATTCACCCACTCCTGGCTTCCGGGCCCTCCTGCGTAGATTGTAGTGACGTGCCTGGTCCTGGACCGCTTTTTCTACTCTCCTACGTACAATCGAAAATATTTCCGCTGATCGAACAAATCATTCGGTAATCTCAGCTCGCGACCTTGCGTTAAGAAGGGCGGACTGTACCCAGCGGTTTCCGCGATGCTGGAATTTATTGCCAACGTTATCTCCGGTATATACACGTCCCATTCATTATGTTGGCTGGCAGACTGGGCGATCATTGTTTTTATAGTCCTGTGGGATCGTTCCGTAGGGTTCTCTTATGGGGTGTAAGGTGCTGTGAACTGCAGGAACTTTCTGAGAGCTCTACTTGTAAATTGAGTACCATTATCAGTTATGAGTACTTTTGGAGTGCCGTAGTGGGCCAGAATGCGCTCTCTGAAATGCTTTTGTACCCCTACTGATGTGGCTTGCCTCAATGGTATTATGGTATCCATTTAGAGAATTTGTCATGAAATACGAGCAGCATCGTGTTTCCCTGCTAGAACCGTGGTAAGGGCCCTACGAAATCAGCACTTACGATTGTCCATGGTTCCTCTGCAATTTGGGAGAGCATTTTCCCGGCGGTCTTCTGTTGATCAGGCTTCAATTTTTGGCATGATGTACATGCTCGAACGTAGCGTGTGATATCACGTGTCATGCATGGCCAGTAATACCTATTGCAGATACGCGCGATAGTCTTCCGGATACTTACGTGTGCGGCGCTTGGACTATCGTGATTCTCTGCCAAAACACGGGTACGTGACGGAAAAGGTACACATAATTTCCATGCGTGGCAATCTTCGCTTGTGAATTGGGATGGTCATTCTCGATGGTGAAGTCAGGAAATTTGTATGGTTCCATTTGGACTTCGGCCACTTCTTCCTGATGCCCCACACAATCGCCAAACATTCTTTCTCCGTGTGAGAATAATTCATTTCAGCTCCATTCAAGTGTGGGCTGGCATAAGCAATAATACGTTCCTTCCATTCCAATTCCTGAGTTAGCACTGCTCCTAGGCCGCAGTTGCTGGCATTCGTTTGTAACGTGAATTTTTCCGTAAAGTCTGGGCAAGCTAGTATGGGTGCTTCGGTAAACCGTTATTTAAGTAGCTCAAAGGCATCCTGTTGTGCAGTGGTCCAGTTCCAATGCCTGCCCTTCTTCAGTAGAAGCGTTAGTGGTTGGGCAACGTCTGCTAACTCCGGCACAAAACGACGGTACCACGAAGCGATTCCTAGGTAGCGGCGTAATTCCTTCATGTTTGTTAGCGGTACTAGCTGTTGAATCGCGGCTATTTTATCGAGGTCAGTGTGTATCCCCTATTTGCTCGCTACGTGACCGAGATATTTAGAGCGTTCCTTAAAGAATTCGCACTTTTCTACGTTCACTTCGAGATTTGCTTCTCGAAGTCGTCGGAATACCTCCTGAAGATGATTTTTATCCTCCTTCTCGTTCCTTGAAGTGACGATGAGATCGTTCACGTAAGTGAACGCGTGGGGTTCCATATCCGGTCCGATTATTGTGTTTAGTGCTCTCTGGAACGTCGCCGGAGCTGAGTGGAGTCCAAAAGCCATGACTTTCCACTGATACAGTCCGCGGCCAGGCACAGTAAAGGCGGTAAACTGTTTGCTTTGAGGTTCCATTGGTATTTGCCAGTCGCCGTTCTTAAGGTCTAGGCTACTTATTGATACATTTGGCTTCCCGCAATCGATCCAACATGTGCTGGATGCGTGGTAGGGGGTAGGCATCTGGTACCGAATTCGAATTCAGCTGCCTATAGTCCGCGCATAATCTCCACGACCCTGTCTTCCTTTTAACTAGCACGATGGGGGCACTGTGTAGGCTCTTGGATGGTTCAATGCAGCCTTTTTCAATTAATTCGTCGACTTCCTTATTGATAATAGCTTGCATTGCAGGATTCCTTGGGAAGTATCGCTGTTTAATGGGGACGTAGGACCCTGCAGTTCTTCAAATCGTTTCAGCTCTGGCCAAGAAGGTTTGACTATCCATAGTACCTACGCAGTCAGGGTTTTCTGAAATGAAGCCAACGGATCTTCTCGTCGTGGATCCTGGTTTAGTATTACGTATTTCTGTGGTAATGCCTCCACATGTCAGAGTAGCCTTACACTTCGCTAAGAAATCCATTCCTAGAATAACTTCATAAGTTGCGTCTGGTAGTATCAGCAACGGCATGGTGTGTTGTTCTTCTCCGAGCTGGATAGATATTTCCGGAACCTCCTGTACTACTCTCATGGTACCATCCACTAATCGTATGGTAACATCGATTGGGTTGACTTTACGCAGGTTACAGCGTTGTGCAGATCTACTGAAACTACGAGTTGCCCCGGTGTCAACTGTCGCTTCCATGCAATGCTGATCGATTGTAACAGATGCAAGGAGGCGACCTTCTTTGCATCGGATGCAATTTACTGTCTTTGGCGAGGGTTTTGTGTGCCCTCGGTTCCCGTGCGGTTGCCGTGCGTTTCCCGACCGGCAGCACAACTTCGTCAGGACTCCGCGTCGACCGCAGTCCAGCAGAACATTACTGGTTCATTTTTGCAATTGGCGGCGTAATGCCCATCCTGCCCACAGCGCCTAAAGGCTGTCGCCATATTTATTTGCACAGTTATAGGTGCAGTCGCCATATGGTGTCGCTCGTCCCGGCCTCGATGTAGTGGTCTCGGTGGAAGTTCAGTGGTCTTTGGCCGTATATCCTCAAAGTCGTCAGCCAGTCCTACCAACTCATCTAAGTCTCGGAAGTCTACTGGTTTTATATATAGTTGGTACTCTGGGGCACTGTTACGAAATATTCGTTCTAGCTTCTCCTCTATCGAGTATCTGGTGTGTCTCATCAGCTCTGTAATGTGGTTACATAGTCCTTGAATTTTTCTCTAGGCTTTTGGTATCGTTGCCTGATTTCGTCCTCCAATCGCTCATAAAATCTATGAGGTAAGAAAAATAGTAGGAAGTCGTTTTTAAACGCTTCCCACGCTTGCAATTGCCGGTTGTTATTTCTAAACCACATTAGACTCTTGTCTCGCAACAATTCGGGCTTAGTTTTTAGCAACGAGTTCTTTGGAATAGCATATGCTTTCGCTAATTCCTCCAAACGTTCTATGAATGCCAGTGGGTCCTCTACTCCATCATACCGTACTCTCCATTGTCGTACTTGGCCCATAATTGTGTCGTATGATGGTACGACCGCCTCACACGCCTGAGGGTGCCTTGGCGTCGGAGCGGTGTTTGTTGGCTGTGCTGCGACATCCAAAAATGCAGATCCAGAGGTTCCGGGCATAAGTATGGGAGAGGAGCTTTTCGAATATGCGAGCTGTAGCTCTCGTAATCTCTGCTGCATTTCCGCCTTTTGCATAAAAGACGCCACTCGGCGACGCAACTCCTCGACTGTACCAGCCGCATCGAGGTTAAACTCCTCCGCAATTACCACTAGCTCTTCCTTCCGTAGTGTGTACACCCACGTGGTTTATACCATTTTGTGACCCTTTTAGTTCACCTTGCAAATTCCCTTTCGGTGTCCCTGCTCGGGAGCCACTTGTAACGGCACGGGCCTTTTCGATTCTAAGGTTGAGGTATACTCAGTGGCTTACCAGGATTCGTTACTAAGATATCTCTTTTGTTTAAATTATTTAATTTTATTTATTTATAATCTTTATTACAAACTTTTAACACAAGAAAATTATACTCCTTTCAAAGGCGTGCTCGATGTCGCGAGTCCAGTAGTGACAGTCAACGCAGGGTGTTGGCCCGCTCAGGTGCGTCCGGCGCGAATGATTAATTCAATCAAGTCGTCAGTAAAAGTCCGGCGCGGGGTGTTGGCCCGCTCAGGTTCGTTCGGCGCGAATGATTGATTCGCTTAGTCGTTATTGTCTAGATTTGTCTGAGCACTTACCCTGAGCATTTCTCTAATTTCCTTTGTAAGTGGATATCCGCGATGTCTTCTACGACGAGAGTTCTTTTCCGTAGCGCTGATGTTTGTCCAACGAGAGATGTCTGTCAAAAGAGCTGTTTATCCAACGAGAGCTGTCTGTGAAACGAGAGCTGTTTATTCAACGCGAGCTGTCTGACAAAAGAGGTCGATTTGATCCTTGTTGCCGCTTTTATAGGTTCCCATGCGCACGCATACCAGCACAACTTTCTGTGTGTGTGTCTAAGCAAAGTGGCGTGATCCCAAGCAAGAAACCAGTTTTCGCCGTATCCTCGTGGATGTTGGCTGATGTTGGTAGCCGTGTCCGTAAAGTGGCGTGATTTTCCTGAATAAACCGGTTTACATGCTAACCACGTGGCAGGTTGGTTGCTGTTGGTAAACGTGTACCTAAGTCCGCAAAGTTCATTCAAGAAACCGGTTTTCATGCTAACCACGCGGCATGTTGGCTGCTGTTGGAAAGTGTGGTCTGGCGTCATGGGCGTGTACGTCTGGCCATATATGTACATATTAATGCTGTATATACATACTTGTATGTGCTTAGAAGAAATATGTACATATTTATATGTATATGAGCAGCGTCCAGAGGCAATTTGTGAGGGGGGAATTGCCCTCAATTTCCTCTCCTTACACTCCTTACAGTGCTGGGATGAGTAGTTGGTAATTTTTCATCAGTCTATTGTCTACCTAAGTTTCATACCGCTTCCACCGAATTTGTTGCTTTCTGTGAATCGCCTGTTTGTTTACAAATTTTTATCAACCGGTGGCTAAATCAGTTTAAAACCATCTTCGAGAAGCAATTGAAGTATACCTGAAAAACTACCTGGAACATTTAGCTCTTCTCAAATGCACTAAATACGCAACACAAAAAGTTAAAAGAAAGGCAGGATATCACCAGGAAAACAAACAGAATGGTGTAAAAGTGCACTTCGACTGACGGGTTACTAGGATAAAACAAATAGGACCGAAATAATGAATATCAGGGCTTACCAATCAACAGAGAATCAAATCTGCGATTGGGTTACAAAATCTTATGTACAAAGCCTTAATTAAATCAATTTGGACCCACAGTATCCAAATTTTGGGAACAACTAAAGGATCAAATTAACAAATAATTCAAAGGACTTGATCAAAAAATTTGAAAACGATCTCTGGTGCCCCATGGTTTCTCAGCAATAAAAATATTCGCCGAGACCTAAATATTCCATCGATTGAGAAGAACTCGTCGTATTAGCAGCGAAATTTCTGAACCAATATATATAAACCAAGGCAATGACCACTATAAAAACTCGATGTTTTACCATAGCATTGGAGGAAGGAGCAAGTAATAACATTACACAATAATAAAGCTCAAAATTCAACCATTTCAGCAAACAAAATTTGTGGAAATGCCCAGGCTTGTGAATGGAACCCAGACCTTGCAATGCAAGCAATCACATCGAAAAGCATAGAATTTGGAGACGTGTTGTATTCTCAGAAGAAATCAAATTTAACATAAAGTACAGCGATGGGGGCATTAAAATATACTAAAAAAGCAACGTCTCTATTATAGAAACCTGCTACAACTTATAAGCACTGTAGGTGTTATTTCTACAGCTCGAGTTGAAATTGTAGCTCCCATCATAGGTTAGATTAGGTTATCGTGGCAGCCGGTCTGCAGAGCAACTCACTCAGGCCACTATGGATCAATTGCGATACCACCGCGTAACACCGCACCTCTATTTTACTTGTTAAACTATTTTGAAGCCCTAATAAAGCGCAGGATATGTTTTACCTAAGAGAGTTAAGAGCGTATTTGCCTAAAGAGCCCTCTTTCCTTCTAGCTGGAGCCGGGCACCTTCAGAAGAGATGTTCCAGTCTCCTCATCTTCGTCATCCCCACAGCTTCTGTAGTATGCATCAATGAACTTGATGGCACTGAAATCAAATGTTGGTCAGGACTGCCTGGCAGCCCTAAATGATATTAGCATCGTTTTCAGGGGAAGCCTAATATGGGTTCCGGGACATAGGGATATTGAGGGAAACCCATCATAGGAATTAAGTATACGGAGAAATATGGATTATTTTTAATTGATATTTGAAAATAAGTGCGGATAATTCAGGATTGAGGGATTGTCATCTTTTCGAACAAAGTATCGACCCCAAACAGACATTTCTAGATATTCGCCACTGGATCTTGTACAATTGCCCAATCTATTTTATACCAGAGTGGCAGCAGGAGTAGACGAAACTCTCACCAAATTGTATTAATAAGCTTGTGGAGTCGATGTAGTGCCATTAAATTTATGTGATTAAAGGTAATATTCCACAAAATGCAGCTCTTGAATTTTGTGTTTAACAAGTTTTTTTTCGCTTAATTTTGTCTTTTTCTTTTGATTTCGATTGATAATGATATGTCTATTCCAATTCTGTGTGCATACGAATTTTGTTGACTGACACAAGGAACACACTTCCCGAATATAACTTGACAGAACTTTGAAAAAACCGACTAAAATAAACTTTAAATCGATATTATACAATAGCTTTTACAGAAATGCACATACTATAATCTTACCTCTTGAAACTTCCTTGTTTAATGATTTAAAGTAGACCTGACGTACCAGCACTTTGATTCCTCATAGCTTCGATGAAGAGGGCCATATTATCAATAAAAAGTCCTTACTTTAAGCAAACATTGTATGCAGGAGTTTTGAAATCATCAAACGGCTGATTTCAGTAAATCCGTAGGTAGGTAGGTAGGTAGGTAGGTAGGTAGGTAGGTAGGTAGGTCTAGTTTGCCAAAAGCAAACTTGAACACACCTAATGGCCCATTGTGATATCACGGTTTGGCGCCGTTCAAGCACTGACTAAAAAGTTCTCTTACTTTGGATGGCTATAGTTAGCACAAGGACAGCGCCGGGAAAGGCACGACTCCCCCATTATATTGCAGGAAACCATCCTGATAGTTTGTTGAACCTTGCTATGTGCCTAATATTAAAGGAGGACAGCTCTGTCATGCTTGTTAAATGTGGCACCAACGGTGCGAAAGATGGAAATAACAAGAAATATATGTATCTGCCGTAAAGGATATAGTGATTATGAATGAGAAACACAGGCAAAATGAAAGTGGTATGGAGCTTTAACCAATAATCAATGGCAGGCAATGAAATTGCCGATATATCTATTAGATTCCATGGTTACTACACATCTCCACTCACAAAAAGGATATAAAGAAAGCTGGAGATCACCGATCTGCATTTGTAGACTAAACTATACATAGTTGCAGAATAATCTCATTTTTATAAAATCATTACTCTAAAATCAGCACAAAACAAACTATCTAAAAGTCCTTATTTGGATTTGGACATACGTGGATTACTTAGTTATTTTCAGAAGTCATACCAACGGGTCACCTTTTATGTAATTTGGCAAATTTTAATTTAGCTTAGTTCAATCGCATATGATCAAGCCTAAGCTGTTGTTTACCGTTTTTGAAATTTAGTAATTAACTGAATAAAATAATAATTCGGCAATTTTTTACTTATATAAATCCACAGGCTTCCCAAGTAAAATATGTACAACAAAGTTGAGGGTCTCAAATTCAAATATTATTATTATTATATTTTAAACCATAATTAATTATGAGTGCAAGGTGTTGGGGAAAATGAGAACTAGCTACAGAGTCTTCGACTCGAAGAGAGAAGGATTTTGTAGACAAACCCCGTGGCAGGATTTTAACATGCAACCCTTTCTAGCATGCTTACGACTTCTAGCATGCTTACGACTTCTAGCATGCTTACGACTTCTAGCATGCTTACGACTTCTAGCATGCTTACGACTAAACCACAGAGGGCGGCTCAAATTAAAATAAAATGTAATTGTATAATAAATACGAAATTTTTTATGCATATGTTCATATAAATATACATGTATTCGGTTACTCACCCATCAAAATCCTCATTTGCTTTTTACCAAACAAACGTGTCAACAGACTGGAAATTGTTAAACCCATGATTCAAGCTTTTCTTCTACAACAAAACGAATGATCACACAATGAAAGCACTATATTCCATAGATTTCACAACATCAATTTACTAAATTTATAATGTTTAAAAAAGAAAAACAATAGAAATAGAATATTTAATTGCTCCGCCTTGATAAAATGACGAATTAGAATACGTGTTCTATCATAATAGTTGTTGTTGTCCTTTCGCAAATAAAAATGGCAGGGTGCTTCTTTCTCGTCTATAAAAATAATCTATTACAAACACAATACAACAAGCTTTAAATGGGAATAGCAGGGTTGCATTAGCTCCACATTTCCGACTGTGTGTTATAAGTCACTGTTGCATTTACTTTAATATCAGATTTGGTATGTTTTTATATTTAACGCAGTAAATACTAAAATTAAGCAATTTTAATAGAATAATTTTTATTACCTTACACTGTAACGACTCAAATTTATAGCTGGGGTAAAACTCAAATGATGGGCTTTATGAAGGCCGCTCCTGAACTTGGTGCTGTGCCGTCCTGTTTCCAGTCTTAACGGTGGTGGATTGAAAAACCACTTCCACCGGTTTGACTTTGAGAAGCAAGTCCTGGTTTTCTATGAAAGCGGATTGAAAAACCCAGCGTTCGTAGTAAACTCAGTACTTCTTAGTGTCTAGGTCTGTGCCTTGAGTCTTTCGTTTCAACGGTGGTGGATTGACAAACCACTTCCATCGTTTTAACGTTAACGGACAAGCTCTGGTTTGCTATGAGAGTGGATTAAAATACAGCATTAGTAGTAAATGCAGCGATTGTGTGTGTGTGTGTGTGTGTGTCCGTTGGTAATGATTTCTAGACTCGTGGCGTCTGTGCGGCAACGTTTCTAAGGTACTTACTTGCGCGATGTGTTAGCAGGAAAAGAGACCGTATGTCCGGTTACAGGCGCTTTTATAGCCACCTGTTGAACCTCTAGTTGTTGTTCCAGTCCCGCTGGCCGTTGCTCCGACTACCGCTTCCTGTTGCTAAGGCCAAAGCATTGTTGGTGTTTTCCTCTTGACCTTAGACGACCCTTAGCGTTTTCCTTTAAAAGTCCGACTGTTGTCAAGCGCATAGTAGTTGCAGCGGCACGTTGTTGCTGTTGCACGCCCTGTTGTTGTTGTTGCACGCATGATTTCTCTCTGCTGGTGGTTAATATTATTTAAATTATCCACCAGCGTTTGAACACTATTTGTGTGTTTCTCCTTTGTGTGATGTCCGCGCAACTTGTCTGCCGAGCGATTGGTATGTCGTTGTCTCTTTTCTTTTCATTCGTTCCTCGTGTTGCTGTTGTTCTATTTCCCGAGCTAACGCACTCGGTAAATTCTGCCGAGTCTTGTTGTTGTAATTAACGCACGATCAATTGTAGTTTGCGGCAAACTGTTTGCCTGTAGTGCTGTTGTTGTTATCGATCAGTGCAAACGGCTGGCTTGAGTTCGTCTTTTTTTTTATCGAGGGGGAAAGCTTTAAGCCAATTAGTCAGTGTGGGACATCAACCCACTAAAACCTCCTCACTGTCATGGCGGGCAACCCTCCCGGGACCGCATAATGTGATTGCGTCGGTAGGCCGTCATGAGCATTATTGCTCAATCGTCTGTAATTGTCAGTCTAAAACAAGTCCGCTGCTAGTTGTCGCTCCGTGGCGAAATTTCTGCTACATTTGCTAACTGCTGTTGACGCAGTAGCCGCTGTCGTTCACGCTCCTCCTTGCGTAGCGCCAAGTCTGTCGGCACATTCTTATTGGTATAATTCACATGCAATTCATTTTCCTTGTCTTACGCAAGCGGCTGGCTTGGCTTTGCCAATGCTGTTGTTGACATTCCGCTTGCGTAGTTGTTGGTACAATTTGCATGTGATTTATTGACCAAGGTTTAATATTTCGTGCATTTCATGCGCTCCCGCCTTCGCCGTGGTTTCCATTGGTGCGAAGGTATTCTAATAAATAATATTAAGGGTGATGGGGCCGCGCAAGCTGATTGGTTACGGCAATCTCAATTCTTCGCACGCGAGTGATGCTGGCGGTCCATTTTCGCAGAGACTATTGCTTTGGGGGACATTTATTGTGTGAGCAAAATTAATCTATAATTTTGCTCGTCACAACACCATAATCAGATATATATGCAAGGTTGTTGCCTACCCTAAGCTGTTGTATGCAGTGAGGTGGCCACCAGAGAAAATGAGAAATGAATCTTACTTATACATTCACAGAATACAAATGTTTTGTGGCAAATTTTCCCCCTCTGGACGTACCCAGACCAATTTCTCATTCCCCACTGCATGTAAACAAACTTGTGAGTTTTGGAAAAAGCACTATTTGAGAATTTCGTTCGTTAAGATTTTAATACTATTCTCACTATAAAAACTACCAAATTCAATATCGTCAATAATATTTCTGATTAATATCCTTAATAATTTCTCTATATTCCAATCACATAAAGTTAAGTTAATTCTTATATGAATTTGTAATTTGTTTGGCTTGTTTATTCTTTTTAATTAACTTAATGGCAACAAAAGTACGAAAAACTCAAGAAAATATTTATCTATTAACATTAAACTATGTTGTTAAACTAGGAAACTTTAATTGTTTAGTAATAAATATATAATAGAAAAAATTAACACAATTCTGTACATTTATTAAATTAAATAAATGTTATATACGTATTTGTTTTTGTTTTGGAACAACTATTTTTGAGTGCATTTTGATTTTAACTCATAGCCACATCTACAGATTACAAAATATATTCTAGACTAATTATGTAAATGTATTATACATATATATATATATATATATATATATATATATATATATATATATATATATATTTGGCTGCTCGCGTGCTCAACGTTGCGTTGCCAATAAAAAACAGAAATATTTGTTATATCTTATTTTTAACATATAATAAAATACGTTCCTGTGGATTTATTTGTTATATCGTACATATAATATGTGATGGATACGGTTTTACAGATTTCTAGAGATCGTGTTAAGTCCAGTAATTAATATAACCTTTAATTGCACAAAACGCTCTATGACACGTCACCACAGCTTCAGCACAGAAAGAGAAAGAGATTGAATGAAAGGCCGGAAACACGAAGTGTGTTGTTCGGCAGCCAACACAGGCTAGTTCCGGTTTTTCGTAAACACGCTGTGCGACAGCGACAGCGTGTTAATAGATGGCGCGCGGAACTAACGCCTGCTTGCGTTGGCGTACCCGACAACTGGGTGGGGGTAGTGGTGTCGCCACAGGTATTCCTCCCCCAGTGATCGGCGCAGGAGACGTGGAGAACAATACCCGGTTCGTCGCTCGACTCCCCGGCTGTGATAAGGGTTGGTCCCCGAGCGGGGCGGTGGTTGACTCCTCAGATGACTCCTTAGATGGATCGCTGGCGGGTCATTTGTCGCTGACGATGACGACGATTGCGGCGATGGCGATCGGGTTGGCGATGGTGATCGGGATGGCGATGATGATCGGGATGCCTGCAGCGATGGCGACGATGTTGAGTCACACACCTCGAGGTGGGCCGGCTTCAAGCGGTCCGTAGAGATGGCTTTCTCGACGCCGTCTTGTCGTTGACCCGGGCGAATTACTTTATGGGAGCCGTATATGGCGGTTCGAGTGGCCTCCGGATTTTGTCCAGCTTGCAGAATACGTGCGTGCAGGTGCGCAATTCTTTGAAGATGAACGGCTTCTGTCTCGAGTGGTTGGACGCTGGTACTGGCTTGATCGCTTTTACCAGCTTGCGCAACTGCTCCACGAAAACCGGTTGGGTGGTAGGGTCGTTCTGTTCTCCGAAGTATTCCCCCGGCAGGCGTAGTTGGGTGCCGAAGATCCTCTCGGCTGGAGTTGCTTTGAGGTCCTCTTTGTACGCCGTCCGCATCCCCAATAGCACTGTTGGCAAAGCGTCTGGCCATGGTGTGTCTGGACTGCACATCAAGGCCGCTTTTAGTGTGCGGTGTAGTCCCTCCACCATGCCGTTTGACTGTGGGTGGTAAGGCGTTGTGTGAACATGGTTAGCACCCGTTATTTTCGCGAGAGCCGTGAATAGCTCCCCCTCGAATTGACACCCCTGGTCGGAGGTGATGGTGAGTGGCGTGCCGAAAGTGCAGACCCAACTGTGGAAGACCGCTCGTGCGACGATCACAGCTCGAATGTCCGGGAGTGGGACAGCCACCGGCCATCGGGAAAAGCGGTCGATGATGGTTAGGCAGTGCGACAGTCCTCTCACCAGCGGTAGCTTGATCAGGTCAACATGAACGTGGCAGAACCTGTCATCTGTCTCCCCGAAGCTTTGCAACTCGGCGCGGTTGTGGCGATGGACCTTCGCGCGTTGGCATGGTTGGCATTCACGGGTCCAGCGGAGCGCGGCCTTGCGCATGCTTGGCCAGAAGTATTTGGATACCAGATGTTTCGCCGTTGATCGACCACTCGGGTGGGATGATCCGTGTGATATGCCAAACGCCGTTCGACGCAGGTTGGATGGCAAATAGGGCCGTGTCGCCCCATCGGTAACCAGACAGTAGATCCCGCTGTTGTTGAAAGCGAGACGATCCAGTTGAATACGCGGATTCTCCAGCAGGTGAGGCAGCTCTACGTCAGAGGCTTGCTCCAGGCTGATAGTCGCTTCGTCGAGGATGGAAGGCATCGAGACGGTACAGGTTCGCGAAAGTGCGTCTGCCACAACGTTTTCTCCCCCGGGAACGTACACAAATCGTGTGTTGAACTGGAGGATGTAGTCCAGGTGTCGGCTCTGCCTCGGCGTTGCCTTGTCCGAGCGTTGTTGTGCGGCGTAGGCGAGCGGCTTGTGGTCCGTGTGGATTGTGAAGGCGTGTGCCTCCAGGATCCTCCTGAAGTGCCTGACTGCGGCATACACCGCGAGCAACTCCCTGTCGTAGGCGCTGTAGCGAGTTTCTGGGGGACTGAGCTTCCTAGAGAAGAACCCCAGAGGCTTCCAGGTCCCATCGGGTTGCTCTTGGTTGAGTGCCGCTCCGATGGCGGTGCTCGATGCGTCGGTGTAGAGAGCGATTGGCGCGGTAGGCGAGAGGAAGGCTGAATCTGCAGCTGCTGCTATACTCGCCTTGCACTGCTGCAATGCCTGCTCCGTTTGCGTCGTCCAGCTAATCGCCGCCTTCTTCTTCGTTAGGTTCCTCAGAAGCTCGTTGAGCGGGGCCTGTAGTTCCGCGGCGTGCGGTATACACCTGCGGTAGTAATTAACCATACCTAGGAAACGTCCCAGCTGGGTACAGTCTGTCGGGCTCCGAAAGGCGTCGATCGCCTCGATCTTTGGGCGCGGGGGCCTGAACCCCTCTTACGAGACTCGATACCCAGCGAATGTAACTTCCTGGGCACCGAGTTGGCTTTTGTCCAAGTTGATGCGTAGGTTCGCCGCTCTCAGCGTCTCCAACAATTGGCTCAAATGATGCAGGTGCTCGTCATGCGTCTCGGATGCGATGAGCAGGTCGTCTACGTAGCCCTTCACGAAGGGGAGTTTCCTCAGTAGGTGATTAATTACCCGCTGAAGCGTTTGCGCGGAGTTACGCAGGCCTAATGGCATACCCACGAACTCGAAGATGCCGAAAGGTGTTGTGACTGCCGTTTTCGGGATGTCAGCTTTGGCAACTAGGATTTGGTAGAAGGCTTTCTGCAGATCGATTACAGAGAATACTTTTCCCCGGCTCTCCTGGATCAGGTCCTCGATGATCGGTAGAGGATATCGGTCTGGCAAGGTACACGCGTTGAGGCGGCGGTAGTCGCCAGTGGCTCGCCAGCTTCCATTCGGCTTTGGTACCATGTGTAGCGGACTAGCCCATGGGCTCGATGATGGGCTTGTCGAGGAGTTCAGCGAACTCTTCTTTGGCAGCAGCGAGTCGTTCACCGACGAGTCTACGGGGGCGCTCGAAAACGGCAGGGCCCTCCGTGACGATGAAGTGTTGTACCGGCAAGTCTGGTACAGTGGCCATGACCCCTGCTGGTGAAGCGAGTTGCAGGAAGCGCTGGACGAGCTCTCTATACGGGTCGCCGTGTGGTCCCACAGGTGCATCAATGCGAGCCACTGTGGAGATGCCGTAGATTCGAGCCGGGTCCATGCGGCCCGTTGCCACGATATTGGTAAGGGGGTCTACGATGCGTCGTCCCCTCAAGTCTACCAGAAGTTCCCCTCAGCAGTAAGGAGACCACTGAACCCGAGTCCACGAGAAAGCGAGTGGATGTTGTTCGATCCGTTACGTGTAGGCGTTTTTCGGTTGGTGGTCGGCCGGCGTCGTTCGCCCAAGTCGGCGTCGGCAGCGCTAGTTTCCCGACGGCGTCGAGGCGGCGGCCACGGCGGTGGCAAAGATACACGGTGGTCGGCACTGCTGTGCTGTCGCCCCGTATTTCAAGTGGTACCAACATTGGCCAGGCGCTGTAGAGCGATCTCGATGCCGGCTGGTGCTGCGGGTATCAGCGCGCCCCCTCTGAAGTGGGGGCGTTATTTTACGCAGCAGCTCCTGATTCTCCCGCGTTAGTGCCACGAGCTGTGCCACTGACTGGCGCAGTGCGGCAAGCTCTGCGTGCACGGTGTTACCCGTTGAATCGTGCGACGATCTGTTCGCGAAAGGAGAGCGGGGTCTCGGAGACGAGAGTGGAGGTGGGTGTGTCGGCATCAGCAATGGCGTGGGCATAGCTAGCTGTGCCTGCGCATGCACGTGCGGTGGTTGTGGCTGCTGGTGTGGAGCGTATGTTGTTCGAGTCGGCGGCTGCTCCGGTGGTGCCGGCGGCGCCAATCCTGATCCTGTTGGCGAGTGGAGCATCCTGTGCGTATGTTTTATACCCCTCTGTATGGGGCGCGTATGTGTTTACGATCACGTCGGGGTCACCAATTTGGCTGCTCACGTGCTCAACGTTGCGTTGCCAATAAAAAACAGAAATATTTGTTATATCTTATTTTTAACATATAATAAAATACGTTCCTGTGAATTTATTTGTTATATCGTACATATAATATGTGATGGATACGGGTTTACAGATTTCTAGAGATCGTGTTAAGTCCAGTAATTAATATAACCTTTAATTGCACAAAACGCTCTATGACACGTCACCACAGCTTCAGCACAGAAAGAGAAAGAGATTGAATGAAAGGCCGGAAACACGAAGTGTGTTGTTCGGCAGCCAACACAGGCTAGTTCCGGTTTTTCGTAAACACGCTGTGCGACAGCGACATATATATATATATATATATATATATATATATATATATATATATATATATATATATAATACATTTACATAATTATATATTATATAAATATCTATATATATATATATATTTATATATATATATATATATATATATATATATATATATATTTATATATATATATATATATATATATATATATATATATATATATATATATATATATATATATATATATATATATATATATATATATATATATATATACATATATATATATATGGAGCTGGACGAAATAAAATACTTTGAATATAGTAGCGTACAAATTCTTCTTATTATTATTATTCTGTATTATATTATTATATATAAGCTCTACAGGGCACTCATCATCCCCATCCTGATGTATGGCGCAGAATCGTGTGTTGTGAGTTAGAATCAAGCTACCTACGCGTAGTTGATTCACAGCACCAGCTCCTATTAAATTCATTAAGAACGCACATATTTTTAGGGTGCAAATATTGTAAATGAATAGTATTTATGCATTAATTATGATGTAAACTTTTAGGGTGTCACAGTTCTGCAGTCAAGCTGACGAGGGGCATTTAGAATACACCGACGACACTTTTACTTGCAGTAGGTCAGTGGGCTTGAGCCACTGACACCAAATAGCAATTGCGTAACTGGAACACCAGAAAAGTCAAGACGTAGACTGTAATGTTTATTTGTAAATAGTATATAAGATCTAGTATTTTAAGAATAAACTTCTTATTTTAAACCTAAAAGAGTGCAGTGCTTATTTAACAAAGTGGTTTAGGTTTACAGGTCCCCGCGCAGGACAAGCCGCGACAGGACATTCCAGAGGACGTTCCCGAGGACAAGCAGATAAGAACCCCAACATTTTGGCGCAGCCGGTCTAAAGGACCTATTGGAGTAATCCCAGGGCAAGGAACCCTGAAGCAGAGAGGCATCCTGCAACGAATTCGAAGGACCTCATCTAAGGACACTGTGGAAAAAAGATGTCATCGGAAAAAATTTTGGTGAGTAGAGTGTATATTAGCGTAAACTAAGTAGATACTTCTGCTACCCTGAAGGCGCCGTAGCGCTGGTCAAATAAGTTGCAACCTACAGGCGCGTTTGCGCAGTTGCACGCAGCTTTTAGTGGCAACCATAAACCGTCAGTATGATCGGACGGTCTATGTATGTTCATCATAGCTGTGAGGATTTTTTTTGTAGGGGATTTGAATTTGTTTGTCGTGAGGGACATTTATATTGTTTATATGGCCATGTGGTCTATATTGAGAAATTTAAATTGTTTTTGTATTGTTTAAATTCTGAAGTTCTGAATTTTTGTTGTTTGATTTAAATGATTGGCTTTTGAGCTTAGGGTATTAGGAAAAAATATTTCAAGAAGTGTTTACAGCACTTGTTGTGCATAAACTTTATGTAGTTCCGGAACTACAATTTGCGTGGCAACGTTAAAGTAATTTTTCGTACGAAAAAGACAAAGCGGCTAAGCGTATCATTGTGCTGCAATGAAATGCGTATGATTCTGCTGTAAAATTTTTCTTTGGGTATGAAGATTTTTGGAAACAATTTTATGAAACCAAAGACATCTTCGGAATAAGGAGTAATATTTTAAATGATCTGTAAATACCAACGGTGGTTGCGTAATAAATTAGGTGTAATTTTTTATACTATTAATATAAGTATAATTTTTATACTAGTAAAAGTATAATTTTTATACTAGAATAAGTATGATTTTGATGTATAGTTTATCTCCGCGGCATTACACTAAGGAGAAATAGGGTCGAAATCGTGTTGAGTGACAATTTAAGAGTTTATTTTTTTTTCTCTTTGATTATTAAAGAAAGCAAAGGTTGGAGTTGAACCTGGAAGCACTGAACGACAACTGAAGGATATACGTCGTTACTGAAGGACGGAAAGCGGTTTGGGATTAGGAAAAGAGGAGGAGAGCAAAAGCTTGAACGGAAGCGACTGGCGTGTTTGAGAGAAATACTGAAGGAGCAGCAAACTGTGGAGGTCCCTATGCCATGGGAACAAGCTAATAGATTGTGGCAAGAGGTATGCCAATTGGAGCAGCAACAATGCAAGAGAAGTGGAATGCTATAGGAATAGTATCATTGTTATTCATAATTTGTTAGTTTAAGTGTCTCAATAAGTTTTAAAAAAAAAAATAAAAAAGGATTGTTTATTAATAAAATTTATATAAAAAGAAAGAAAACGAATTTGTAGCATTTATTATGGCGTCATAGATAAGAATTTGTTCGGTCTATGGAAACGCCAAGAGAAGCGATAAGATTGCTGGAAGCTCAAAAGCTGCAGAGCGAGGCAATTCATAAGAGAATCAGGAATTGTAGGAAGGACAAGAAGGCAAGGAAAAACAGCGCATACTACCGTAAACGCATAGCGGAATTAGAAGCCTTGTTGAATACATTCAATAATAACAACGAGGAGTTGTTAAAGTTTAAGGACTGTTGTGGTTACAAGGAATACTTCACCAAGGATTACCCGTTACATGTCAACGGTTTGACACGGGACTGGTTGACTAAATTCAGACTGGATCAAGTAGAGCTGGAAGCACAGGAAGATAGTCCTGGTTCGCAGGAGGACAAGGCGCAAGACAAGCTTAGGTCTTTACAAACTGAGGTAAAATTGTTCGCAGAAAAATTGTTTGAACAATTGGAAGCAGCAACCAGCAAGAGTGAAGCCCAGGTACTCTGGAGATTAGCGAGAGACGGTGGAAACCTGTCAACTTTGGAAGCAGCAGACCAAGCATTAGCGACTATTCAGAGTCGAACAGAGGAGACATTTTTCCAAGTCTTCAAGGATACTGAAGAATTAAAGATAAATACGGAATTTCTCGAAAATAAAACTAGAGTACTTTCTAGGCAACTCCGGAAAACTGAGGAAGCCGCATCGCATCTGGAGAAGGAAAATTTGGAGCTCAAGAGAATCGGGGCAACTACTAAGCCAGCAAGAGTGAGATCGGCTTCAACCTCTCAAATACAAACGCAGACAGTACTAGCTTTGCCACCAGAAGTTCGCTGGCCGGAGTATTTAACTCCGGAAGGGATAGGTCGTGTGGTAAAGCCTAGATTAGTATAGAGTGAAGAGAGTGAAGCGGAGTTTTTATTTGATGCATCGGAAATCGGTGTCGAGCCATTTTCTCCAGGAAGTTCAATAGATAAGAGGAATCAGGTTTATCCGTCAAACGAGCCAGAAGCAGAGCTGAGAAGTCCCAATACAGTGGCGATATTTCGCCTGTACGGGCAAACGGGTGAAGACTAATAAGTTTGAGTCCGTCGCTAGTCAAATACATTTCAGATCCAAGGGGAGTGAATTTGGAAAACACCCAAAAGGATAACTCTCAAATTTTACCGGTCATAAGTAGTACAGGAATACGTAAAATGGGTATCGAGGATATCTCCAAGACCGTGTCCAGGCTAGTACCTGTGTTTACTGGTGCTGCTTCAGAGGATTTAAGGTCAGAACTCAGTAGGTTCATTCAAGGTTGTGAGCTTGCAAAGCGGAGCATAAGCCCTGATGAGTTACAGGATTTCTTCGACTGTATTAAGCAAAGGTTATTTGGAGATGCATACAACCTTGTGCTGCCAAAACAATTCGCCAGTGTGAATGAGCTTTACGGCCTTCTGAAGAGAACTTATCTAAAGGAGAGAACTCTGGAAGACATATCCCAAGAGATTAGAATCGGGAAACAACTGGCAGGGGAAGACATACCCGCCTTTGCCAGGCGTTTGGAGTCACCTCGGATGACGGCCCAAGAAGTAATCAAAAATAAGTACAATGACGTTGGTGATACCGCATTATTATACGAAGTTGACAAGTCGGTGTAAACGACTTTCGTAGTGGGGCTCCGCAACTCCGCTCTAAAGATTCATATGCTGAATAGCAAAACGGGAAATCTGGAGGAATTGGTAGAAGAAGCAATTAAGGCACAAGTCCTCGTGGAACGGAGTACGGCCGGTTTGGGGGAAATACATATGTTCGAGAATAGACAGGACAGTTTAACTGCCGCTGTCATGGATAGAGAAGGAATTAATTCCGTCCCAAACGTATACGGAGGAGCGTATAGTCCCGGTGTCTCCGACAGCAGAGCCGCGAATCAGAGAAATCCGCACAGGGAGTTTGTACAGAGGGCACCCACATGTTCGTTCTGCCATAAGCCAGGTCATACAAGGGATGAATGCATTACACGCAAAAATATGCCCTACTGTATGGAGTGCCAAACATATGGTCATGAGGCAAGTAGACAGTGCACAAATATACACTAAATGGGATCAAAGTAGAAGGCAGCCAGGTACGAGGCGCCCGGATCTATCCTTAAGGGACAGCAGGGGTAGTAGTCCTCGAGTTAATTCAACGGAAGGGATTAACCAAGGAAGAAATCCTTTCAACACTAGGAGTGGTCAGCAGCGACCAAATTGGAATTCTAGAGGTGAACCAAGGATAGGCAACAACCAACAGGGGTTGAAATGCTTCTCATGTGGACGAATGGGACATCGGGCAGCGGAATGCAGGGATAGGCAGTTCCAACAAAGGGACCAGGGAAACTTCCAGCGGCCCAGTCGAGGCCAGTAGACTGGAAAGCTAAAAGAAAGGAAGTAACAGTTAGGCCGGAGGTACGTGTGACTGGTAATGTAGAAAATACAGTCCAGGAAAAGGAGGAGCAAGAGGCTCTCCAATACCACGTACCGAGTAACGTAAGAACAATGGTTCAAGATACGGAGGAGCGAGAGTCTCTCCGGGGAAAATTTTCTGATTGGGTATTGATTTGGGTAACGGTTATGATTCTAGTACTTAGATTAAGTTTTAATAAGGTTAGAGAGTATAGGCCAATCGCCGCGTACGTGGTACGAGGATGTATAGTTAAGATATTCACGGTAATTTTGAGGGAGTATAGGATCGTAAAGGATAACTGTGGTGCATGGAGGAGAAAATTTGAAGAGTTAGGAAATAGATATGCGTCCATTTTGGAATCAAAAGGGCGTTGTTTCGTTGTAAGCAGGATAGGTGATGCTTTTATCGAGATACCCTGCAAGGAGGCAGCTAGTGGAAAGCTAGTGCTTTTGGTAGACTCAGTGGCGGACACCAGCCTCGTAAAATCTAGTGTTTTACGGAAAGGACTGGTTGTTAACCCAAAGGATGTAAGAAGACTTAATGGAGCGTTCGGAGGATGCATCAGGACACTGGGGTCGCTCAGAATAGGGCACAGTGAAGTTAAAGGCATGAGTTTTAGTGTGCACGCAGTGGAATTGGATAGGGAAGGTACCCCGGCCGATGGGATAATTGGCCGTGATAAACTCTGGGGCCGCACCATACTGGATGCGCTAGAAAAGCAGTTATCATTTTATGATGATAATAAGAATAGAATCCTTACTCTTCCATTAAAGTCTTGGCAGGAAGGAACCGTGAATAGGGTTAAGAATTGTATGGAGGTAGTGAATGCAAGGTCAACTAGAGTAGTTACTATGAGTGTAAATACGAGACTCAGGACTGTTGTTTTGCACAAGCAGCAGCTAGCGGAGGGTGTATATATGGGAGAGACCATAACGCACATTGACAAGGGTAAGGTGTACGCTTGCGTACTCAACGCCTCAGAAAAGGACTACCTGATGGATGAAGATTTTAGGACTAAGTTCACTAGTTATGATAATTTTAAAGAACCGAAGCATAGATCGGTTAATCAGATTAAGCAGGTAGATATAAGGAAAAGAATGGAGAGAGTGCTAGAATCATTGAAGTTAGACCCAAGCGTAAATTTAGAAGAAAAGGCATCGATAGAAGCCATTTGTACGTCATTCCATGACATATTTTTGCTAGAAGGAGATCAGCTAACGTATACACCAGAGGTAGAGCATGAAATACCTACTAGAGTGGATCAACCACCAATTAACCAGAAACAGTACAGATTGCCACAAGCCCACAAAGATGAGGTAAATAGGCAAGTGGAAGGAATGTTAAAGGATAACATAATTTCACCAAGTATCTCGCCTTGGAACTCACCAATAATTTTGGTACCAAAGAAGGGAGGTGCTCAGGGTCAGAAGAAGTGGAGAATGGTCGTCGATTTTAGGAAATTGAACGACGCCACTATCAAGCAAGTGTTCCCAATTCCAAGGATAGAATAAATTCTGGATCAATTATCAATTATCAGCATAGTAGATATTTTTCTACGCTTGATTTAGCGAGTGGCTACCACCAAGTTCTGGTGGATACCCAAGATAAGCAGAAAAACGCGTTCAGCACCGGTTTAGGCCATTATGAGTTTAATAGAATGCCGTTTGGATTAACAGGAGCACCGGCTACCTTCCAACGGCTAATGAACCATGTGCTAACAGGCTTGCTTACAAGGGTTAGATTGTTTTGTGTATCTGGATGATATTGTAATTTATGGGAAGAACTTGCAGCAGCATTCGCAACGCTTGTGCAAGGTGCTCCAGAAATTACGAGAACACAATTTGAAATTGAACACGGAGAAGTGTCAATTTTTGCGAAGAGAGATGGTTTATTTAGGCCATCGTTGCTCAGAGGCAGGAGCACTGGCTGACCCGCAGAAGGTGGAATGGGTTAGAAGTTTAGCGGTTCCAAGAAACAGAAAAGAAGTGCAAGCATTCCTAGGACTAGTGAACTATTACAGAAAGTTCGTGGAAGGACTAGCCGGAATTGCGTTGCCAATTAATAAGTTGTTACGTAAAGAAGCAAAGTTCGAATGGACAGAGAGATGTCAGCAAGCATTCGAGAGGCTAAAGGAAATAATTTGCTCGCCACCAATTTTGGCGTACCCCGACTTTGAGCAAACTTTTTTGTTGACCACTGATGCTAGCAATGAAGCATTAGGGGCAGTATTGTCACAAGGGAAAGTCGGTAATGACCGACCAATAGCATTCGCAAGCAGAGCGCTTAGCGACACGAAGAAGAGATACTCAACAATAGAAAAGGAATTCCTAGCCATAGTGTGGGCTACAAAGAATTTTAGGCCATATCTGCTAGGACGCCCATTTAAGATATACACTGATCACCAGCCGTTGAGAGGCATAGCCAATTTGAAAGACCAAACGTCTAGGCTAGCCAGGTTCAGACACAAATTGTCTGAAAATGATTTTGAAATCATATACAAACCTGGGAAAAAGAATCTGAATGCGGATGCAGTCAGCAGAGTACCGCAGGCACAGAAGGTATCAGTAGTGCAAACGAGGGCCAAAGCACGATCAGATAAGGAGAAGGCCGAGAGAATTCAAGGGGATAAAATTGATGCAACAAGAAATGTTAGCAATGCGGGTGACGCTGCTAATGAACAAAGAGCCAGTAGTGTGGAATGGCTGAAGGATATAAAAGATATCCAGGTTGTGTTAAAGGGTTTCCATGATTCACTTCTAGGTGGACACCAGGGATTCTGGAAAACCCATGACAGAATTAGGCGAGTATACGGATGGAAAGGTATGCTCAAAGACAAAAAAAAATATTTTAAAAAGTTGCCCAAGGTGCCAGGTCAACAAAAGTTCAAGGCTAACAAAGATGCCAATGGTGTTAACTGACACACCAAAACAACCATTTGATAAAGTTCATATGGATATTGTAGGTATTTTACCTGAGACAGTTTCGGGAAACAAGTACATATTGACGTTCCAAGACGATTTCTCAAATTACATTGCGTGCGTAGCTATACCCGATGCGGAAGCAGGTACGGTGGCCAAAGCATTCTTTGATGAAATTATAGCACGATACAACATACCTAAGGTTTTGATAACCGACAATGGTTCCAATTTTGTATCGAAATTATTCTCAGAAACTTGTAAGATGCTGGGGATAAAGAAGTTGCACATAACACCATATCATCCACAGGCGAATGGCTCATTGGAACGTAGTCATCGACCTCTGGCCGAGTACTTGCGCAGTTTTGCCAAAGAAGACGGCTCGAATTGGGATCAATAGTTAACCACTGCAATGCATGTACACAATAATACGGTACATGTATCAACGCAGCAAACTCCGTTTAGAACGCACTACGGGTTTGATTTTAACATGCCAGCAAATCTGAAGCGCAAATGTGCGCCAGTATACAATGCTGATGACCCGAATAAAGTGCAAAAGTATCAGTTACAGCGAGCGCACGAATTGGTCAGAGAAAACCAGGATTGTGCTAAACGAGTGGCTAGGGAAGCCTATAACAAGGAACTAAACCCAGTAGTTTTTCATGTGGGTGACCAGGTACTAATGAAGAATCAGGCTAGGAGAAACAAATTCTCACCTGTGTGGATAGGTCCGTATGTAGTAGCAGAGATCCGAAACCCAGTTACAACAGTCATAACGATTAAGGGAAAAAATAAAAAGCTACATAATAATTTGTTGAAACTATTCCACATTAGAACACACAACTAAAGACATGTGTTAGCAGTGTTTTACGAGTGTAAACACAAGAATAACAACGTAAACATGTACGTGTGTGTATCAAATAACACACACAACTCCGATTTTCAAAGTCAAGGCCAGCAGAAGTGTGCCAATTAAACTCGAGCAAGTAAAGTTGACGTAATAAAAATGTGCTTATTATGCACTTTGGCCGAACGAAGCACAGTAGGGAAAAATATATTTTTTTTAAATATTAAATGATAAATATTGCACGTAATTAAAAAATAAAATAAGATAGTAAGACAGTCGTGGGTAAGTGATATAAAACTTCGAATATGTACGGCAGTGTATGCACTGAAATTCGACGCATGAGCGTTAAGGCCAGGCAACGGAACTGCTGGTGAAGTAAGTATGTATATATGTGTATAAGATAAAGAATGAATGTACGAATGTATATTTAAAGAAGTAAGTATTCTAGTTAATGTAAATATACTCGTACATAGGTTTTTACTGTTTATTGATTAGGAAATTAGCGTATGGAAATTTGAATAAATGTATATGTTGGGATATAAAAAAAAAAATGTATAGTTAATTGGGGAAAATAACATTAGCAATTAATTCTAGGTAATTTAAAGCGCCTCGAATGTATGTATGTAGCCATATACGAGCTAATTACAGGATGGAAAATAGAATCGTTAATGGATATATACATATCAGGCTAGAAGTAAATTTAAATAAAAAGTCAATTGTATGCGATGAAAGATATAGTCATGCAATGGACAATGTTTTCACATAAACGGGTTTATCTTAAATATTCTGGTTTATGTCAGGGGGCAATAGAATTTGCTCAGAATTGAAAAATTGAAAAAGATATATAAAAAGAGAAATGATATGAAAGGAATAATGAATTGTCTAAAGAAAAGAAAAAATAAATAACAAATTTATCTTTTATGTACTCGCTTATGTAACAGGCACTAGTTTTGCCAAGAATTGATATAAACAAATTTTTTTTGGGCGGCATATAATTTAATTAGAAAATAATTGTTATGTATGAAGCAAATTGTTGTAAAATGTATATATTTGAGAAGGATTTAAAGTTTTAATGCCGCCAACAATTGTAAGAAAATGTATCATAGTTAATTAATAGTATTTGTAAAGGAAATCGTTTTTGTTACTTGTTTATAGTTTGTTTGTTAAGACGTAGTAGATAAGCGATATATAGATTTAAATCCAATTTACTGTTTACGTTAGGAAAAATATTAAAAATTGAATGAATGTAATAGCTAGTAAGAATAATTAAAACACGGCAAGTCCGATAAGTTAAGCGTATTGTTTTGAGATATTCAGGCGTTGGTGAACAAACAAGGACATCTGGATGGTTCAATATGGTGCAGCATGAACCTGGAAGGGACTTCCTGCAGCGTCGAAGACTGAGTAAGATGTTAACCAACATCCAGGAGACCAGTAGATGAAATGCAAGAGCAGCGAACAAAAATGTGACTGAATAAGAAGAAGGGAGAAGACGTGGAAGAAGGGTAATCAGTAAGCCGCAAAATGATAATACGAAATTTGCAACGATGATGTCCAGAGATAATTTTTGGTTGGAAGAAAATGAAAACGAAATTAGTGAGAATTCATTTTTATATGAAAGAGTGAAAGAGCTTTCAACTTCCCATGTGCGAGATGACTACGATTTAAGCTTATACAAAAATGGAGATGGTATCGGCTGAATACAATAGTCTCTATCTGACAAGTAAAAGTCTAATAATACTTGAGTTTTATTGCATAACTGACGAAATGGCATGAAAAACACTAACATGTACGTTGTCCGGATAAAAAAATCCAACGTGTCTGCCATTATTACATATGTCAGTATGTATATTGTATTAATGTCTAGAAAGAAGAAAAGGTAATTTTAGCCAAAACCCGAGGTTACTCCGTAATTTTACCGAGAAACGGCTACAACAACAATAACAGCCACAACTACCATCGTTCAATTAGCTTCGCAGAATAATCTCCTGGCGCAAAAAATCGTTTTAACCACGAAAAGATCGAACATAACATAGCCAAGCTTTATCGGCTAAACTTCGTAACGATTTCTCCAATGAGAAAATATCCATTGTCACTCACTAAGCGAATATCGAATATTTATTTTGACTTCGTCAGAAGCGCATCTAGTCGCGCAAGCTTGCATCATCTTCTTACGTACCGGTCCAGAAAGAAGGGAGGGGTATGCAGAGTTCATCGAGGGACTTCACTCTGACAACGACGGTCGTCAACTGGACCAGCAGGTAGCAGAGGGCGCAGTATAATATAAGGTTTTATGTATGGAATAGAATTGTGTTATTGTTTAGATATTTGTATATACGCCAATGAGAAAAGAGTCAATTAAAGACCAAATTATAAAAAGGGGAATATAAAAAAAAATTATAGATAAAAATAAGAAAAAACAAAAACAAAGTAAAGAAAAAAAAAACTACAGAAGAAAATAAAAGCTAGAAAAAAAAATAATATGGAAAAGAATAAAAAAAAAAGAAAAAAATTAAAACCGTGATAGAACCGAAATAAGGCGATTTAAAAAAAAAATAAATAAATAAATAAAAACAATTTATATGTTTCTAATATAGAGTTAAATCGATGCACATAATTGTTTGCAGTGCAAGAAATATATTGTAGAGATTTAATGGAAGTTAGTTGCACTAACTTCTTTTAGAAAGAGGGGAGGGACGTTGTGAGTTAGAATCAAGCTACCTACGCGTAGTTGACTCACAGCACCGGCTCCTATTAAATTCATTAAGAACGCACATATTTTTAGGGTGCAAATATTGTAAATGAATAGTATTTATGCATTAATTATGATGTAAACTTTTAGGGTGTCACAGTTCTGCAGTCAAGCTGACGAGGGGCATTTAGAATACACCGACGACACTTTTACTTGCAGTAGGTCAGTGGGCTTGAGCCACTGACACCAAATAGCAATTGCGTAACTGGAACACCAGAAAAGTCAAGACGTAGACTGTAATGTTTATTTGTAAATAGTATATAAGAACTAGTATTTTAAGAATAAACTTCTTATTTTAAACCTAAAAGAGTGCAGTGCTTATTTAACAAAGTGGTTTAGGTTTACAGGTCCCCGCGCAGGACAAGCCGCGACAGGACATTCCAGAGGACGTTCCCGAGGACAAGCAGATAAGAACCCCAACACGTGGACGTTGACGAATAACGATGAGAATGCATTGAAGATGGTCCTCTTCGCGTGGGCGATGAGTACCGTATTCGTTGGAACAGCGAGCTGTATGAGCTATACAAGGACATGGACACAGTGAAGCGCATAAAAATACAGTGGCTGCGCTGGCTTGGCATTGTTTCTCGTATGAACGAAGAAGCTCCGGCAAGGCAGACCTACGAGACGGTACCCCAGGGTGGAAGGCGAGGAAGAGGAAGACCACATCTCCATTGGAGAGACCAAGCTATGCAGGACCTGTCAACCTTGGGCATCTCTAACTGGCGCAAGCGAGTACAGGACAAAACCAGCTGGCGCGCTTTTCTGGACTCGACCAAAACCGACAGGCGGTGGTAGTGCCACTTATGTATGTATGTATGTATGTATTATATTATTATTCAGTTTTACAATAAAAAATTCTATAAAGTGTTAAACTCTTTTTTGGCGTAGAATACGTCTTACCTTACGGTATAGGGAGTCATGTCAGATTGTTATTGTTGTAATCTTTATTTCATTGATTATGAGGAAACGGCGAGATAACTTTTTTACAAATTTTTTTGTAGGTAAATGAAGATGTTATCTTTCGTTTGATATACATTTCATATTGGTTGATATCTTCCTAATATTTAAATTTCTCAAATGAAAATTGTTTAAACACATACACTCAAACATATGTGTGGTGTTTGGTTGAGTGTTTGAGTTTGTAGCGTGAACTCAAACTATGCTGCTGTTTCAGTGTGGACACAAACCTTCGGCTGTTGTTTTGATTGATGAAATATTGAAATTTCGTATATTTACTTATGTATTTAAGTGAAATAAAATGTTAAATGTGAATTTGAATTTAACATGGATATATAATTATAAAAAATATATGAAAAAATTAATTCATACAATTTTATGTTAAATGAAAGTGCTGCCAAGTAAGCAAAATAACAATGCTGCTTGATGCTGTTTGACAGCAGCTGACAGTTGACGTTTAGTAAATTAAAATAAAAACTACTAATCAAAATGGCACCTACACGAAATACAAGAAAGCAACGAGTGGTTGTTATGCAGAGAAATAAATACAGACCGATTAAATGTAAGCGTTTGCAATTTACGGTTACAGCTGCTGCAGCTATTACAGTACACAAATCACAAGGTGCTACATTTGATCAAATTGTATACGACTACAGCAAATGTCAATCAAATCAATTAGTCTATGTTGGTCTTAGCCGTGTTACAAGCATTGAAGGTCTATATTTGACAAATCCAAAGAATGATTTCAAATTTTACCATTCATCTGGAAGTTCTGCTCCCTCTATAAAAGAAATCACAGATGAATATGCAAGATTAGAAAACCATCAATTACCAACTTTAACTCAATGTGTTCAACAATTTATAAATCATGTACTTGATGACGGTAGTATAAACATATTATTATTTGCATTCATCAACGCGCAAAGCTTTGTTGCTCACTCCCATGATATTATAACTGATTTTATACTCACGCAATGCGATTATCTAATGATCAGCGAGACACGGATTAATATCAGTGATCCAGTGCAAATGGAAGGCTTCCAATTAATTTCACAATCCAACCATTATTCATCTTCCAATGCAGTCGCGAATATTCAATAACAACGTCGATGTGCTGCAGGAGTTGCAATTTATAAAAAAAAAATCAACTTTAACAAACTGCATTTCAACACAAATTCATTGCTCACATCGCAGGCTTATTGATAGCAACGTTGGCGATATCTGCTTAGCAGAAATTTCAATTAATAACGAGGTCAAACTTGTAATTGGTACTGTGTATTTTCATCCAAATGTTTCTCAAGTAGACAAGGAAATGATGCTGTATAGTACATTAAATAAATATTCCCCTTTAACTACGGAAATCAACAGAGACTTCCCCGTTAATACAGATGTCAGTATGCTTATTGGTGGTGATTTTAACAAAGATATAACTTCAAATACCAGATTGGCGAAATATATGAGCGATACATTTAATTTGTATTATATTCGAAACGATGCTCCCACAACTATTGATAACACAACCATTGATTTAGTTTTTGCGAGAAATTTGAATGTTAATTTAAAAACATATTTATCCTATTTTTCCTATCATAAGCCCATATTATCAAAAGTAACTTTCAAATAATCAAATTGATTTGCGTCTGTTATTTATCATTTATCCTTACTCATTTAATTTAAAAACATATTTATCCTATTTTTCCTACCATAAGCTTATGTATATTATCAAAAGTAACTATCAAATAAATAAATTCATTTGCTTATATTATTTATCATTTATTGTTATTATTGCCTGCAGGGACTGTCTGCTTTTTCTTTTCCTACTACAATTTCGTAATATGAAATTTGGGGTACAAAGCCAACCTTTTTCCAGGTGAACTCATAATGTATGTATGTTTTTCTTTCATACGGTAAAAAATTTGACGTTTACATAGTGTCTCGACTAACTATAATTCATGTCAATGTTCGTGTCTTAACATCAAAATGTTGAGTGGAGACCAAAAATGTTAATGTCATACCAAAAAATTAAACATTATGTCAAGACAGCAGTTCTACCAGAAACCCTGACATAAATTTGAAGTTTCACTCGATTTGAACGTTTGTCTATTTAAAAATGGCACAAATTAAATTTAATAGAAGTGAAATAATTAATTTCATAATTATTTATCAAGAATTTGAGTGTTTGTGCAATTACAAACTGTTCAATTTCTGATTGCAGTTTTTTTTAACTCTCTTAAAGCATTCAATGCGAGAGCGCATCTTTGTTGTTTACTGTTCAAAGACATGTAAAAAATGAAATGCTTTAACTTAATTTGCCCACTTCATATTCTGACAGCCATCAGGTACTCTGACATGTACATAGCCATGAATTATAGCTAGTCGAGACCAAGGTGAATTTATTTACCTTCAAATAAATTCTTTATTTTAAATAAATTCACCTTGGTCGAGACACTATGTTACCCTACGTCTCCACGGGCAATTTTTGATGGCATAACATCTGTCAAATTTGATTGCAATGGTTGGCAATATTTTAATGGTGGGCATTGCGATGTTATGCCATTGTCATTTTGAAAATGCCGTCAAGCATTCTAGTTCGCTGTGCCCACGCTTGAAAAAAATTTTTATTTATACGATGAAGAGGAAAAAATAAGAAAACCGCAATTGTGGGTGAATTCTTTATTACAAAGAATGCAAATGCACAGTCTCCATTCATTTTAGCGTTTTATTAATTTAATAGATGCGGTAAAACGAAAATGTCCGACGATGCTTCCACTGTGAGCATCACGAAAAAATGAAAAACGGCTGTCAAACAAGCAAAATGACAACTGATTGCCACACAGCACGTTGGCAATTTATGGCATAACATATTTCATAACATAAATTGCCAACTTGAAGCAATTTGGAGTCTCCATTGGCAATTTGCTTGAAATTGCCAATGGCATGCCATCAAAAATTGCCCGTGGAGACGTAGGGTTAAGTTACACCCCTATGGTGGCCACAGTCAGAGAACATAGAGATGCGACACGAAGGAAACATTTTCAAATGTCAAAACAATGTTTTTCTATAAACAAAGAACCTAAAATGCCTTTATTTATATATATATATATATATATATATATATATATATATATATATATATATATATATATATACAGTAAAACTCCCCATTGCGGACACTTCTTATAACCGGACACCTTCAATAACCGGACAAATTTCGTGGACACAACCATTTTATTAGTTTTTCCATACAAATATGACTCCAATAACCGGACACTCTAATAACCGGACGCGGACACATACTTCAAACCATTTTGACCAAAAAATCTCTCATAAACGGACAAAATTTAAAAAATCCCAAACAAGTTTTTTAAAAATCTGGTAATCCTTACAAAACAAATCGCATTTGTGCTGATAAAACCAAAATTGGTGATTCTCCTTTTCACATTGCATTGATAAACACGAATTTGGTGATTCCCCTTTTAACATGTATGCACACATTGTGTCACTGCATATGTGTTAAATAGTATGCACATTTTAGTTCAGTTTGTTAAATACAAAAGGTAATTGTGAATTGTGTTTTAATAAACTCGTAATAACATGGTATCAAAAAAAAAAGTACTGTCCATTAAAGAAACAATGGAAATTATTAATGTGTTCGAAAAAGATAAATTGTCTGTGCGTGAAATTGCAAAAAGGTAAAGTTTAATTCCCATAAAAAATGAAATTGTGTTTTGTTTTTTGTTTTCAAAGGTTCAACATTGGCAAAACTCAAGCAGCAGAGATCAACAAAAATAAGGAGACAATTCGTTCTAAATGGGAGTCTGGAGTAAATGTACATCAAAAGCGAGGTTTTCTAAAGGAAGGTGGCTCTGAAATAGACAAAATGTGCTTTGATTGGTTCGCCAAGGCTAGAAGTCAACAAATTCCTATATCTGGCCCTATTGTAAAGGCAAAAGCAATGGAAATTGCAGTCAAATTGGGTGTACTTAATGTCAATGCTTCAAATGGATGGTTAAACAAATGGTGCATAAGGAATAATATTGCTTTCAAGTGCATATCTGGTGAAGCCGCAGATGTAAACCAAAAGGATGTCGAGCAGCTCAGGGCCAAGCTGCCATCTCTGTTGAGCGGATATAAGCCTCAGGACATTTATAACGCAGATGAAAGCGGGCTTTTCTTTCGCGCATTACCTGACAAAACACTCGCTCTGAAATCCGAAAAATGCATTGTCGGTAAATTATCTAAGGAAAGACTTACAATTTTGTTTTGTGCAAACATGGCTGGAGAGAAAGAGGAGCTTTTGGTTATAGGTAAAGCAGCCCGACCTCGAGCATTTAAACATGTTCCTACCACGGAACTGCCAGTGAATTGGAAATCTAATAAAAAAGCTTGGATAACTCGAGAAGTTATGACTGAATGGCTGCAGCAGTTCAATAGGAAAATGAGGTCCCAGAATCGAAAAATTCTCTTGTTTTTGGATAATGGTGCATCTCATCCAAGAAAATTAAACTTAACTAATATAAACATTGTTTTTTTGCCTCCAAACACAACGTCACTAAGCCAACCCATCGATCAAGGAATAATCCAAAATTTTAAAGTTTTTTATAGAAGCTTACTTTTAAAACACTTGCTACGTAAAATTGACACTCCAAGTTCAGCATCAGAGCTGTCAAAATCTATTAATGTGCTTGAAGCTGTTTATTTCATCAAAACATCTTGGAATAAAGTAGAAGCAACAACAATCCAAAACTGCTTCCGAAAATCAGGGTCTTCGGAAATTGATTATGTTCTTCCCGATTTTGATCCCGAAGATGACATTGCACTGGCAATCTATGCTAAATTTTACGAAGGACTCGACGTGGCAAATAATTTCGACGGTTTTCTCCAAATAGATAAAAATATCTGCACTGAAGACAACAATATAGAAATTCAATTTGATGAGCAAAACGATATTATGGATATAAATAATTCAGAAGAAGAATCTTACGAAGAAATAAGTGAGCCAATAACATCGTACGATGAGGCGTTAAAACTTGTTGCGCGTTTCAAACAATTTGCCAAAAATGATTTTGTAGCTTTTCAACACATTAAAAATATCGAGACTCATTTTGAAAATTAACATTTTAAATTAAAACAATCACTATTTAAGCAATCAACCATTAGAAAATTTTTCAACCAAAGTAGTAATGAAATGTAAAAACTTGTACAGTGCACATATGTATTATTAAATATTATTCATAAATTCGTACAAAATATGAAATAAACGACAACTTCTAATGATTTGGAAGCAATTAAAATAGAATTTTTCTGAGCCCCCTTCGATCACCCTCCATAAGCGGACACCTCCCATAACCGGACAAAAACACTGCGACGGTGAGTGTCCGGTTATGAGGAGTTTTACTGTATATATATATATATATATATATATATATAGATATATAATATATAAAATAGTTGTGAAAATCAAATTCATTAATTTCTTGCGCTGCTGCCGGTAATGACACACGTATAGTCACTCCTTTCTTCTTCTGAATCCGAAAAACTTAGAAAATAATATAATACTCATTGTTATATGTGACATTCACAGAAATTAATACTCGTATTACTAATGGACTTATTTTAAAATGAAACAACTTTACTATAATATTCATTGTTATATGTGGCATTCACAGAAATTAATACTCGTATTACTAATGGACTTATTTTAAAATGAAACAACTTTGTTTGACATGTGCTCATGTTTACATTGACATTTTGCAATAGGTTTATTCGCGTACATTTGTAATCATCGTATTTCTAGACAGTAAAGTGCGAACCAAAATAGACGAGACAAGACATAACGAGTAAGTTCAAGCATATGTGAACCAATGTAAATAACTAAAATGGTCGTACGTATTTGATCGAAACTGAACGAAACATTGAGACATGACGTTTTGTTCGGTAAGAACCGAACTGCAAACGTCTGCTACTCGTCACAACAGCTGCTCCATTGACACGCTTGTTATTTTCAGCCATCCATCGATAAGTTTGATAGCGTTACATTTTGGGTTCGATGTCAAAATCGAAATAACGAGGGCAGACGTTCGTCCAATCGCTATCATTACGTCTCGACTATTTTGGTTGTACCTTTAGACATTATTCGCTCACGTATTGAAAAATATCCAAAAGTACGCGGACGGAAAATTGCAACAATTTGCAAGTTAATAGGAACAGGTGCCAAGGTAGCAAGAAATGCTCCTGAAGGAGGAGCGATTCGACGCCACTTGTCTCATGAAGACACATTTTTTTGGCTGGAACCTGGTTCGAATGAATGAAATGAACTAATGAAACTTAATTAAATTGATATCTCCCATCGTTATTTCCTTCATATTTATTATTTTACTTTGATTTAATTTTGAAATATAGTTTAATGTACAGAAAATACAATCACAAGTTATTCAATCATATATTTTCTTGATTGCAAATTCATACAATTAAAAATTTATCCAGTAAAAACTTGTAAGTTCTCTCACAGCAACCTGTTACTTTACTCTCATTTTCTCTCTCGTTAAAATTTTTTTTGGTGTACTTGGACGCCTTTCAGACAGAAATGGTGATAATTTGTACTAAAAAACCTAATGTAAGCAAGAAAATGTCGTACACTTAGTTGAAATTTCGTTTTGATTCGTATCGAAAGAAATAAACCTTTTTGAACCTGCTCAAGGAAAGAACACTTCAACAAATTGGGTGAAGCTGTCCGGTGCTGGATGCAAAAGGTTTTAGGCCCTGCTCGCCAGGGGAATACCACGTCCAAAACCCGCTCTCTCTAGTAGGGTCAGAAAATGGGAGCGAAAAGACCCGGAGGCTGCGGAAAGTTTGCGGAGCATGAAGGGTGGTAAGATCCGCAAGGTACTAGGGCCCACCACAAACACAAAAATATACTTGGGGATAGCTTCACTGTCTCCACATCAATCTCCAAAGGGCTATAATAGGTCCATACAGGCTCAGTGCTTGGTGGAACACAAATGTCTGAACTTAGTGGCCATTCAAGAACCATGGGCCACAAATGGGCGCATAAATGATCTGCAGACAAAAACATGACAGTAGATCTATGACAGTGATATTGACCGACCGAGGGCGACGATGATTATCAACAAAATATGAAATTTCTCCCAATTTCAGAGCCCCTACAACGTGATCTGGTAGCAGTACAAGCAGAAGCGCCTAGTGACAGAGGGAAAAGAATGATTGTCCTGGCCTCCATGTACCATCGTGGCGACGCAGAGAAGGCGCTATCTCGTGAGCTCCAGCAGCTTATGGAGTACTGTTCGGAATTGACAATGGGTGATGTGTTGTGACGCAAACGCGCACCACACGTTATGGGGAAGCACAGAAATGTGATAAGGCGGAAAGTATTAGATATCACCCTAACCAGCGCATTTATACCAAAGAACATTTCACATCGGAGGGTGCTTGATGAAGTCTCCTTGTCAGACTATCGGTACATTTGCTTTGATCTGAGGAGGGGAAATTGAAGACATCTTCGAAATAAGAAATGTCAGAAAAACCAAGTGGTCGCTATTTAGCGTCTACTTAGAGCAAAATATTGGAACTAGATCTTGAAGTTATTAAATTATACAACATTATAATGAGCTTTTCGAAAATAATTTCAAACTAGTTGTGAAGAAACATTCTAGGAATATCATAGGCCTGGCCTTTCTACACTTACGAATGGCCCTTCTACACTTAAGAAGACTGATGGAAATTTTACGGAGAGCCACTTGTGGAGAGGTCAGTGAAACCATCGAGGATACTCGGTTCTTGATGTGTACACGGAGGGAATTCTCACTGGCTCGTAGAATCTTTACCGTCAACAAAACTAAATGGACGATCTTCAATTTTAGACCATTTAAATCTCCAGGTGTTGATAATATTCAACTGTGCCTACTTCGGCAAGGTATTGATGTATTGGGACCTGAGTTAACAAACATATTCAGGATAGGCCTGGAATTATGTGTACTGCCTAAACCTTGGACGTCGGCTAGGGTAGCTTTCATACCTAAAGCAGGCAAAAAGCGAATCCCACGCCAAAAACCTTTCGGCATATTAGCCTAACTTCATTCCTGCTTAAAATTAGGGAAAAAATTCTGGATCAATAATTGCTCTCTGTACATCGATTGAAATTATGGGGGCTTTTGGCAATGCTACTTTCAGATCAATTGAGGAAGGGATGAGTAAGAAAGGAATACAAAGACTGGTCATAACATGGGTTCTCAATATGCTGAAAAGCAGAACAATAATTGTTGGCAATATTTTTTGGTTCTATTACACGGGGAGTAGGGTTCAATAATTTAAGAGAAACTCAGACTTTTTAATTCAATTTTAGATTCGTATTTATTCAAAAAATTTCCTGGCAAAAAAGTAAGGAGTACTTTAAAAGATATTGTCTTTGCACCTCGGTTGTCACTATCCAAAAGAAAAGTCAAACTTCCTTTTTTTGCTTACTTCGGACTTTTTCTCTTTCGTCTTCGTGTACATATGTACAAGATAAACGGTACCTTTCATGCACATATGTACACGAAGAGGGGCTTATAAATTAGACCAGCCATGTGGTAACAACATGGTGCTATTTACGTGGTGCATGAAGATGTTTTTGGTGGCAATAGTTTTCCCCCTCGTTAGCAAGTCCTTTTGACGTGGCTTACAAAATTATGCTTTGCCGACATCAAGCACCGTAATTTTCACCGCCGGTCGTTGCAAAATGCCGTGTTGCGTCTGTACAGTTGCTCGGCGGACCTGCCGGTATTTTGCGGTGACAACGTCGATAATTCGACCCTTAGGCCATTGGTTTCGCGGTGAGTTTTCATCTACTATAATGACGATGTCTCCTTTAGATATTGGTGGTTGTTTGGTGAACCACTTATTCCTTTTTGTTAATGTTGGTATGTATTCACGCACCCACCGTCGCCAGAATTGGTCTACAAAAGACTGAGTCCGTATCCATCGATGACGTAAGTCACCGTCACCGGGCCATATTGGCTTGTAACCGCTGGATGAGCCTAGAAGTAAATGGTTGGGCGTGAGTACTCGTCATCGTCGTGCTCTGTGGAAACGAATATCAGTGGCCGCGAGTTTATAATAAATTCCACTTCGTTCATGGCACTCATGAGCGCCAGTAAATTTCATAGGTGGGCATATCTTGGCAAGAACCGATTTTATGGACCTTATAAGCCTCTCCCAGGCACCCCCCATATGTGGTGCAGCTGGGGATTCAAGTGCCATTTGATCTCGTCGAACTTGACTATAATATGTGAGTATTTGACTTCAATTGGTTCTTCAAAGATTTTTGCGGTCGCTTTAAAAATTATGCCATTATCGGTAAAAATCTGCCTTGGCATACCCTATTTATATATATTCTCGCAATGAAATTATTTATGCATATAACGCACGAGTTAGTGTCCAGGCTGTACGCTACATCTATGTGTATCGCTCGTATGGTTTAGCATGTGAATATAACGCCCCAACGCTTTTCACGCCTCTTGCCAACTGTTGTATTGATCGGACCGAAAAAGGCAAGGTAGGTGAATGGCCGTTCAAAACAAGCAAGCCTAGCCCCAAGCAAGCCTAGCCCCCACAAGTAAGCCAATCCCCACAAATGGCACAAGGTGCCATTTGTTGGAATTGTGGGTATGCATTTTCAATTTTACAGCGTTGAAAGGAGGTTTTCACACGTTTGTACAAGCCGCGCAATTTTGGTATGTAGTAACGAGCTCTCGTTTCATTAGCCACATGGTGAAATAATTCATAATAATATAAGATGGTGATTACATAGTAGTATAATTGCGCCGAAGTGGATTATATATTCGGTGCTGTCTTTGACCCGTAAGAGATTGTCCTCATCGAGAAATACGTTTAGAGACGCCAAAGTACTGGTTCGATCAATCGGTTTAGTGCGAATTAAGCTATGGATCTCTTTACTATATTGGCTTAACTGTACTTGACGCAGCAACAGCAGCTTAGCGCGTTGCGTGAAGTTCCAGATTTACGTTTCTCGTTCGTTCTCTACGCATATCTTTGCTATTATCTTAATTTTTGCGATAAAATTGGCTACTGCGCGGTACAATCGGTTTCAATTTATGAAATAATCGAAACGAATGCCAAGCTTATTACTTGGCCCTGTGTCTATACTGAGTACGCGTTATTTTAATTCTGCACTGACAATCGGGCCCAGATCGCTACAGTTCGGCCAGTTGGTTTGATTCCCCTCCAGGAATTCTGGCCCGGTGAACCATTGGTGCATGCCTGCAGATGGAATTGCTTTTGTCGCCAGGTCGGCCGGATTTAATTTTGAAGGCACCCACCTCCATTGTGATACACTTGTATACTCCAGTATTTCTCCGACGCGATGCATAACAAATTGTTGGAAGTTCCACTTCAGCACTGTTTTGGAATCTGACCAGAAGTATTGCTGCTTGGATCATTTTCCTCACGCTTGCTATATTGTTGAATAACCTTACTCCTAATACAGCAGCCTGCGGCTCCAATCGGGGAATGGATATGGGTCGTAGTGGTGTCACTTTGGATTTTGCTGGGACCAAGCTAACTGTAACCTGGCTACGGCGCTGGACTGGGATGTAGCTAACGGCGGCGAACGCGTATTCACCGGCGTCCACGAACGTGTGTATCTGGATGTCCTCTACATTGTGTAGTTTGATGGCTTAGCATCGTGGTATTGTAACTTCCAATATTTGTGGCATGCAATTTTTCCACCTCAACCACTTTGCCATTAGAGCTTCGGGGATGTTGTCGTCCCAAACGATACAAGAACCCCAAATGTCCTGGATCAGCATCTTAAGGCCAACCGTATAATACGAGAGGTGGCTACCTAAAGCCTAAAGAGTCAAACATGGACATTAACACTTGAAGTACTTCTCTCTTGGTTGGTGTGATCACTTCCTACATGACGTTGCGAGATAGCCGAGCAAACCTGAAAGTAAACTTAAACACGTCTTCGTTATGGTCTCAATACATACCCAATATTTTTGATGTGGGACTTAGTTGTTTAGTAGTTGGCTTCGTCTGCGGGACACCGTTTAGGTAGTTCACCACGTTTGGTGAATTCGATACCCAGCCTCGAATATGGAACCCCCCTGCGGCATGGATTTTTCTGACATTCTTAGCGAGTTTAATAGCTTCCTCCTCAGTGTCGATGCTATCTATGAAATCGTCAGCGTAATGGTATTGTTGGATGGCTGCTACTGCGCGGGGGTATTCAGATCGGAAAGACTCCACGTTTTTATCGCGAACATAATGCGCAATGCATGGAGCGCAACCTATGCCGAACGTCAGTGCTTTCATGACGTAGATGTCCGGTTCGCCATTATTTTCACTCTAAAGGAAACGCTGCACATCCATATCTTCCTTCCTCACATTTATCTGATGAAACATCTCAGCAATGCCGCCACAAATGGCGACTTGTCCCACTCGGAATACCAGGAGAATGTTAGGTAGCGATTTCAGTAAATATGGTCCGGACATCAGGAAGTCATTCAATGCTAATCCATTCGTTTTGAATGTCGAGAGTTTTCTAGCATAGTTTTTACTGATTAAGTTGCCGATTTGTTGCTGAAATATTAACTTTAGTCGGGAATTTTTCGTAAATTTTGCATGAAGACAGGTTAGTCGCTTCTTCGCTGTATTGTAGCTGTTTGGTAGTTGTACATCCGTTCGTCGCCATAAGACCCGGACTTCTTAAATGTCTTGTCGAGGGTCTGCAGTGCCTTCGTGAGTTGAGTAGACTGTATGTTCCGTTCCGGACTTGCCTCCAGAGTAAAGAAATTATTTACTGCTTCATGAAGATTGTTAGGTATTGTGAATTTAAACCTAACGTCTTCTCATTTACATTAATATATTAAATAATCACCATATTATAATTATCATACATACTCACCTTTTACATGTACACCATACTTTACTTTACTTTCCTTATAAGACACATTCATTGTACGATTGAGAGTTGACGAATAAAGAAGCAAGACTGTGAATATCGACCATTTACGTTACTGTCAATACAGCACATTTGGCGGCGATGTGAAAAATGAAATAAGAGTTAAAAAAAAAAACTAAAAGAACAATTTATTGAAAAATTAATTAAAGATTTTTTTTAATGTAAATACATGCAACAAAAACAGTACAGTAATACATAAAGTGAAATTTGTAATTACAAATCAAAACTCTGCTCAAGGTGAATTTATTTAAATAAATTCACCTTGACTCTGCTAATGCATATATGTACATACATATGTAAAACGTTAAACTGTCTAAATGCGAATATAAAACGGAATCACGCGTCGAAAGAAAATTGTATAGTACAAAAATAAACACATACTTAATAAAAATAAAAAAAATTAAACAAAAAATAAAATAAAATAAAAGTAATACATTTTGGAAATATTTTAAAGAAATTTTCTTACACGTGCTTAAAATGAACCAAGATCAAAATCAAACTTTATAAAATGGTACCGTTAGAATATACCATTCTAATAATATATTACAGTTTCTTCCCAATAATGATTCGTGGCTTCTCTGGAAAAATAAATTAGAAATTCAATTTGCAGAAATAAACTGCACGAAAGAGAACCAAAAAAAAGTCACTCTCATAAAAACGATTGGAACAGCACCTTGATGCAACGACACAGGTGGTGCAGATAAGTGACGTTTCCTAGCCTATTCTATTTTGTTGTTCTCTTTCGGTCTCGGTTCTGTCAAATTATGAAAACTGGTGCCGCCAAAAAATTTGCCGCGCTTTATTGAAATTATCGAAACATAAAATTTTGCTTATTATAAATTTTATTATTTATTATTAAGTGAAAATAATAAAATGGGTAAATTTTGTGTAATATGCCGCAAAAGTTGGGGCAAAGAAAATGTGAAGTGTTTCAAAGTTCCAAGTGACGCGATTATCTCAGCCGTTATAAAACTAAAATTTCAGCCGTCAAAGAAATTTTTCACCCGTTACTACAAATATTCTCATGCCTCCGGAACCCGCCTGCTGACTACTTTGACAGAAGCGAGATCTGAATTCTCTCAAAATTTATCTGCACCACCTGTGTCGTTGCATCAAAACCAGCACCATACAAAGCTTATGTAGTCCAGATACTCCCGTTTCTAAACCATATAAATAATTGTGTGATCTCCTTAAAACATATTGAACTCCACCAACAATTGTGTTTCGAAAACGTAAAATATTTCATTCCGCAGTTCTAAATGAAAATAAAACAGTGTCGGAGTGGCATGCAAGGGCAAAATACATTTACCAGCTATTATTAATAGAAGACAGCTCTCTAAATGTCATTTTCTCTCAGTCAGAATAAGTGTCAAAATGAATAAACAATGTTGCTTCTTTTGTAAATTTTGGCCGCTATTTTCGGGCTCTGCATTTTTTTTCGTAATTAGTAAAAACTCAAATGCCCTTTATTTTTTTTGGTTTGTTTATTTATTATTTAAAAACAAAATTATACATACACACATATAACAACTAATACAACTTAAAATAATATTTTTAATAATTTAATATTGCCTATTATTCTGTTTTTTTTTTTGAGTTGCTAATTTTTTATTTAAAAATTAAATTTAAAATACATTCGACATTTAAAAAAAAAAGTGTTTTACCGCATTTGGTAAATTAACTTTAGTGCTTAATTCCATTACCTTTTCACGGAAATTCTTGCAGTGCACAATTTTATTTCCGTTGAACTCTATAAAAATGATCTCTAATGATTGCGTCTTTAGGAACGCTGAAAAATCTAACTTTTTCCTTTCTCCATGTATTATTGCAAATAACGCATCGATAATGCACCATTTTTCTATTTATTATTGTTTAACTATATATTTTTAAGTGATTTCACTACACTTTGGAAGCTGACGACAATAATTTACATGTTTCCAATCACAATAATTTACTATTTCCCTTTTTTAGTTTCTTTTCGTATACAACATTCGCTAAGAGAGCAGATTTGACACACATTATGACTGTTTTCCTCTCACTCTCTCAATTAATAATACCTGGTAAATGTATTTTGATGCAAGGGTAAAAAAAACTCGCTCTCTCATGTAAATTTGGAATAAACCTATCAGCATTCATTTTGGCTCGTTTCATTATGGGAATAAGAGAAAAGTTTTTTGATCGATTGTGTGAGGAGGATGAGAAAATAACCATAGAAGAAGCATTTCGCAAAGCACTCATCACAGAGATGAAAATAACTTCTACTCAATCAGATGTCAATTATATCAAAAGCCACAAAGGCAATATGAACCGGAACAAAAACAACAAGTACGGAAGCAGCAACAACAATAACAAGAAGAAAGGCAGCTACAATGGCTATTCGCAAAAACAGCATAACTCGAGTATTCAAAAATCAAAACAATCAGCACAGGCTTGTACTCATTGTGGCTGGAGAAAACATGCATCGAATGTTTGTCGTTATAAGGACAGCAATTTTCATCATTGTGGCAAGTTGGGGCACTTAGCATCCATTTGTCGAAGAAAAAAAATCATGTAAATTAGGTATCGAGATCTAATTGAAGTATTGAAAGTACAGATGAAAGTGAATTTAACAATTTTTCTATTTTTAGCATTAATCATAAAAGTGATGGTTCAACTGATTCGACTGATCTTTACAGCATAACAGTAAAAATTCAAGGAAAATCGTTTGCTGTAATTTGTGACTCCGGCGCTTCGTATTGTCTAGTATCGAAATCATTTATCGAGAAATTGAATAAAAGAGTAAGCCTCGTTTCACACCAACGGAGACGGCGCGACACGGCGGTGATAAATATACACAAAACTGCACAACAAAGTCCGACTCTATCTGAAATACGAAATTAGTCACAAAGTGCGACAAAATTATTTTTCCCCAGAAATTAAAAAAGGTCTCCTCCGATCTTTTTTGTGTTTTATGTTTTAATTGGATTTCTTATCCAATGGAGCGTAGATATACGTACACACACTTTGCAATAATAATTCAATTTGAACTTTCTGCAGTCTCATATGTAAGTAGGTATAAAAATATCTTCTCAAGTGCCACAAAATCAATTTTCCAAAGAAATTAAAAAAAGGTCTGTCTCGTCTGTTTTTTCTCCAGAAATTTAAAAAAAACAAAAAAGATTCCAGCAGAATTTGCCAATATCAACAACAAAATCGTTCGACAGTTGAAAGTTTCCGCCGGCAACTATGCGAATTGCGCAGTATTCTTTATTTTGATTTGGCATTTTTGTTTTGTTTTGTTTTTCAGCCGCAATCATAGATTGTCTGATCGTGTGAAGCTCTTGGTATGAGCATACACATTTTTCGCCGATGTTGTGAGTTTTGAGCAGTTTTGTGTATATTTATCATCGCCGCGTCGCGCCGTTGCCGTTCGTGTGAAACGAGGCTAAGTCTTTCTATACTGATCCTTGTACTGATCCGTTTGTTGACTATAATGGGAATAAAAGAAAAACATTAGGCGAATATTACGAATCTGTAGAATATAATGGTACAATAAAAAGTGTTAAACTGATAGTTACCGACAATTAAAATATTCCACTATTTGGTAGAAATTTTTTGAGGAAATTCAAATTTCAACTTATACAAGTGAATTCAATCAATTTATCTTGCGAATATTCGTTAATTATTGAGCAAATTAAGAATGAATTTGCAGATGTTTTCGATGGAGGATTAGGGTGTCATAAATTTGGTGAAATATCACTACCAATAAATAATGTTTCAAAGCAAATTTTTTTTAAACCACGTCCATTACCACTAGCTTGGAAGAGTAAAATTGAAAAAAATCTTAGAGATTTAATAGCGAAAGATATATTATAACCGGTAGATCATTTTGAACCACTAGTTCCAATTTTGAAACCCAATGGGGAAATCAAAATCTGTGGCGATTATAAGGTCACTGTAAATAAACATCTCACAGATTTCAAATATCCGTTACCCCTAATTGAGAAAATTTTCGCAGCACTTCAGGGAGGGGAACACTTCTCAAAGCTTGACAATCAGCTTCCATTGGATGAAAAATCTCAGCTTTTGTGTACTTAGTCTCAGGGCCGTGCGCAGGATTTGCTCGTGGGAGGAGTTTTTTAAAATCAAATTTAATTTAAAAATGAGAGGAGCTCAAAGAGATCTATCAACAAGTGGATGCACATAATATATTTTACATCATATGATTACATATACATACATTTTTATTCACGAACATATATGTATTTATATTTTATTTTAGCTAAAAGCCCTTCTGGGGGGGTTTCAACGCCCAAAACCCCCCGCGCGCACGGCCCTGCTTAGTCTACACACATTGGCACTCTGAAAATGTGGCGGTTACCATTTGGAGTTTTACTCCACGAGTTCCCGAACAAAGAACTTAAACCAATCGCTTTAGTGCCTCGAGCTCTGTCGAAAGCTGAACAGAAGTACAGCACTTACCAGAAAGAAGCTTTAGCAATAGTATTCAGCGTAAACAAATTAACGCAATATTTAATAGGCAACAGTTTTACGCTTAAAACTGACCACAAGCTATTACTATCAATTCTTGGAAAAAATAAAGGCATACCAGTCATGGCTGCTGCACGCATACAACGGTGGGCCTTCATTCTGTCAGGCTTTAATTACAAGATAGAGTATGTGAAAGCCTTATCAATCCAGGCTGACAATCTTTCTAGAATACCACTGTATCGAATCGACAATGAAACTATGGAAATGCTTACCGCAATTCGACTTAAATAAAAACACAAGTATTTTAAGTGGAAAAGCATACGAAAAACCACTTTTTATTGCTCTTATAATTATGCTCGTTTGTAGCCCAACAACAAATCGGCATGTATGCGATACATATGTACATACAATTAGTGAAAATGCACAAGCTCTAGCGCGTTTAGCTCAATTGCTCTCATATGCATGAACGGACCTGCATATGTGTAAATAGGTACGTTTATGTATATACATACGAGTATATAATGTATAATGCTTATGTCCAGCAATGTGAACATAAATAATGTCAACGTACATATATAATCTATAAGTGACTATGCTCTCGAATACCTGTGGTACTGCTCATACTTGCTCTTGTGTATAGGCTCCTGCTCTGCACCGCTCTCCTGGCTCAGCTCCTTGCCCATAGATTGCAATTATATATTTGTGCACTGCACATCACCACCGCACTGCCCCTTGTGCTCTCTCGCACTGCTCCATTGGCACAACCGCACAGCTCCATCGTCAGAAACGAACTAAACTTTAAAATACTCGCTGAACCTATTTTCGCTATGTGCGAAAACTCAAACGCATGGTTGTATTTGATACAGTCCCCGCGAGCAAGAGAAGGACCTTTGCTTTCATGTCTTGTCTTTGCTTTCATAAAGAGGCCCTCTATTCGCTCGGTGCAATTGGAAGTACACATATCTTCTGAAGGCCTTGTCAGACGGTTTGTGTCCGTCTGCACAATGACTGAACGTATTAGACCATCTCGGCTCCTTATTAGCTCACTAATTGTGCCGAAAGCCCATTGCGCTGGTGGAAAAAGTTCACTCTTAATCAGCACTAATTGATCCAGGCTCATTGGCTCTCGTTCTCTACGCAATTTTTTACGCTCTTGCAGCGCCGTCAAATATTCCTCTCTCCATCTCTTCCAGAAATGCTCAATCATTTTCTGACGTGCTCTCCATAAACTTGCTCCTTTCATGTTTGACTGCTGCTCGCTCACGAATGGTAAGGAAATGATCAATGGCTCCCCTATCAAAAAATGCCCTGGCGTCATGGCCTGAATATCTTCCACATCATCACTCAAGGTGTCAAAGACCTTGAGTTCAAAATTGCTTCGATCTCTACTAGGAGGGTAGATAACTACTCTTGTGTTAAAATCTTTTGCTCAGCAATGCGCGTGAGGTGGTACTTCATTGACTTCACAGCAGCTTCATATATTCCGCCATGATGCGGTGCTGCTGGCGTCATGAATATCCATTCTGTCCCCCTTGTTGCTCAAATGCTCAAAAACATCTCTTACTTGCCAGCTCTCTCGTGCTCTTCTCAGCTGCCTTGGCGCCCCTACAAATGATGTACCATTGTCACTGTATATTCGCTCACATCTCCCTCTTCTGCAAATAAAGCGCTCATAACAAGCAATAAAGTCTATAGAAGTTAAATCAAAAACAATGTCAATATGAATGGCCTTTGTTTTTAGGCAAACAATTATAGCCACCCAGCACTTCGCTCCCTCATTCGCTCCCCTGCTCTTCGCAATCCCTTTGCTCTAAAAGGACCTGCGCAATCAATACCTGTATATAGAAAATGCTTGCCCACTTGCAACCTGTCGCCTGGCACTTCAGACATCAGCTGTTGCTCAAATCTGTGATTATAGCGCGCGCACACCACGCACTTGTGGAGAAAAGCTCTTAATTGGCTCCGTAGTTTTGGAATCCAAAACTTTTGTTTGATGAATTGCATCATCACTTGCACAGCACCATGCTTAGTCATATGATGAGCGTGGTCCATTATCAGCCATGCTGTTTGAGAACCATCGTTCACTATCACCGGATGCATCATCTCATAGGCTTCTTCTGATCTCCCCAGTCGCCCGCCCACTCCCAATAGGCCCTTGCTGTCCATTATTGGATTCAACGCACTAATTTTGCTCCCTTCTTGCACCTGCCCAATCTCTCTTAGTTTGTCTATCTCTTGTCTGTAATCGCTCTCCTGCGCCTGTTTAAGCAGGAATTCCGTTGCTTCACATTTCTCTTCCACTGTTGGCGCTTGCACTACTCGGTTGTTGTGCCGAGTTCTGCGCCTCCTCTTTCTGTGCCTTGCCCTACGCACAAACCTGATGATGTAGCTCAATATGTTGATGCTCTTCTCTAGACTTCACGCATAGCCAATCAGCGCCATGCTCTTGCCCCTGCTCGGTATAAATATTTGCAAAAACTCGCGTGAATATTTCACGTGATACGCTCCCAGCTCGTTAAGCCCTTTAGTTGGTTTTTACGGCTCAAAAATGTTGGCTGGCCAACTGATTTCTGATTTACGTAACCACTCCGGTCCATATAACCAGAGCTTATTACAAACTAGCTCTCTCGCAATGCAGGAGTCTTCACCACAAGGGTGAATTTTTGTCTTCTTCTATCAGCCATTTCAGCCCTAGCACTGACATCTCGTCTTCTCTCGGGAATAACATCTCTTCTTCTCTCTCCGTTCTCCCTACGTTACAACCGTTAAACACTATTCTCGTAATGGCTCGCCACTATGCTCTCGCCAAAATATTCTTTCAAATTTCATTGCCTTTCGGCAACACGTACTTGTCGGAACATCTTCTTGAGGACTGCACATATCGCAATCTTATGACGCCTAAATCTCATGACAATCTCGTAAAGATCCTTTAGTAACTTATCGCCTAAACATTGCACTTGATTCAGAGATATGCCACGATTCGTTTGGCAGCTAGCGTCAAAAACCACCAGAAATTTTTTGGTAACACAGTGATGTGGGATATAATAAACTGGCTCGTCCACTCTTGGTGGTTGTATAGCGCACTTCATATGCCCTAAGCTCTCATACTCTCTCATGAATTCCACGTATTGCTCTCTCAGCTCTGAGTCTTTCTCTAATTTCCGCTCCAAGTACATAAATCTGCGCAATGCTATTGCCTTTGAAGTGCCTAAACCTTGCACCGTCTCTTTCAGTGGAATTGTCACAATAAAACGCCCTGTTTCATCTCTAGTATAAGTCTCCATAAAATTTTGCTCCACTTCCTGCTCCTCATCTCTCTCACAGGGTTGTGCCCCGAAAATGACTAGCCCAAACATGCTCTCATATATGGCAATGCCTTGCACCTCATTTGGCATTATCGCCCTAATGGCTCTGGCCACCATATTCGCTCCTAACAGTAGCTCGACTGGTCTCGCCTTCCAAAACTCAGGATCCGCCCATAAACCCTCATTCTTAAAATGCATTAGTATCTCCACTAAATCTCTTGCTGGCAAAACTGGGCACCAGTACATTCTCTTGGTAGCACCCAAAACTCTGTTTCTAAATAATCATTCTCGCTCTTTTTTTTAATGCTCTACTATGTTTTTTTAAAGTTTAAAAAGCTCTTAAAGCTGGCACTACGCCCCGGCTCTGCTACCCTTGCGCGCTTTGCAAGGTTGCTGTACCGTCAATCGCTCTTAACCTTCAGCATTGCTGTCGCGGCGGCTCCCCGCTTTGGCTGCTGTGCCACCAAACCTGCTGCTCTGGCTCCCTTTGTGCTTCTGCGCCCCTGGGCACCGTAAAAATGGCCCCGCAAAGCACTCCGACGCCTTATGCCCCTTCTTCAGGCAGTTGTGGCACAGGTTGCGTATGCCAACTAGCTCTTGCCTAGCTCTCAAATTGAGTGACACGAAGTCTGGACACTGCGTGATCTGCGCTGCATATCTCGCACAGCTTGTCTTGGCTTGCTCGTATCGGTGCTGCTCCTGTTGCACTCACACCGTGGCCCATTCTCTCCCTGCTCTTGGGTACTGCGCCCGTTGCTCGATCGCGCCCGCGCTCCAATTGATGCGCTTGCCTCGCTTCACGTGCTGGTAGAGCAGAGGCCTGCTCCTCCAGGAAAGCATACCGGGTACTTGCGGTCATATATTTGGTTGAGCCGCTCCCACTCATCATTGTACCCGCTATCCCAATCACCCAACGTGCGCGCTGCCTTATGGGTGAGTGACTTCTTCAAATATGAGAATTTGTAAGAGGCCGCTATTTGCTCATTGCTATGCACCGCAGCGGCGAACCAATCGCGAAAACCGTGCCACTTGGTCACGCTACCGTCAAATTCCCCCTAAGTGTTCTGGAGGTCATGCTGCTAGAACGACATGATCAGCTGCACTGAGATCGGCTGCTTTGCACTCTGCTCTGCGCTCCTTGCTGGGCCCACTTGCTCAGTTTTACCCTTCAGAGCACCGCTCGCTTCGAAGTACCGCCGCTCTGCTCGCTCCATCGATCTGTCTAGATCGGCGCTCTCGACGCGCTTCGCTCGGGATGCTAACTCCTCATGGAGCTGATTAAAACGCTCCCACTGTTGCTCCAAACGAATTAAGCGCACCTTGGCTTCATCAAACCCTAGTCGCCCAAACTCGTCAGCTTTGACGTACTCTGCTGCTCTTCGGATGGCTTTGTAGGCAGACTGGTGTTGCCCGTAGCTCATCTTGTCGTTGCTCTGTTATTTTTCTCTGTTAGTGTAGCTCTCTAATTGTTGCTCTGTTGTTGTTGAAAAGAAGAAAAATTAACTAATTTTTAAAGAAGAAATAACTGTTTCCTCCTTTTCCTTCTGCAGCCATGCCAACACTGCATATTTGTGCTTTAAAATTTTTGAGTCGCATAACCGCACTGGTTTATTTACCGACTTAGCTCACAAGCTCAGCACTAAAGCACGCTCTTATTTAATTTCCTGAGCCGCATAACCACATTGGTTTATTTGCTCACTAGCACGCAATTATTTGCACCAATGCTCGCTCTTATATAATTTTTGAGCCGCATAACCACATTGGTTTATTCGCTCACTAGCACGCAATTATTTGCACCAATGCTCGCTCTTATAGAATTTTTGAGCCGAATAAACACATTGGTTTATTCGCTCACTAGCACGCAATTATTTGCCTCAATGCTCGCTCTTATATAATTTTTGAGCCGAATAACCACATTGGTTAATTCGCTCATTAGCACGAAATTATTTGCACCAATGCTCGCTCTTATATAATTTTTGAGTCGAATAACTACATTGGTTTATTCGCTCACTAGCACGCAATTATTTGCACCAATGCTCGATCTTATATAATTTTTTGAGCCGAATAACCACATTGGTGAATTCGCTCACTAGCACGAAATTATTTGCACCAATGCTCGCTCTTATATAATTTTTGAGCCGAATAACCACATTGGTTAATTCGCTCATTAGCACGAAATTATTTGCACCAACGCTCGCTCTTATATAATTTTTTGAGCCGAATAACCACATTGGTTAATTCGCTCACTAGCACGAAATTATTTGCACCAATGCTCGCTCTTATATAATTTTTTAGCCGAATAACCACATTGGTTAATTCGCTCACTAGCACGAAATTATTTGCACCAATGCTCGCTCAAATTTTCAATTTTGAGTCGAATAACCGCACTGGTTAATTCGCTCATTTGCACATAATTTTCGCTCGCTCATAACTAAATTTTGAGACGAATAACCGCACTGGTCTATTCTCTCATTTGCAGATAATTTTCGCTCGCTCATATTTAAATTTTAAGACGAATAACCGCATTGGTTTATTCGCTCATTTGCACATAATTTTGTCTATTTCTATCTGTACGTGCCTGTGCTCTCTTCGCTCTACTCACATACCAGATTACATGTTCCGAATGCGTATTGCGCATTCAGAAATTGATGCTCCTCTAGCGCGTTGCGCTTGCTCTCTTTTTCCTCCCGCAGGCACAACGGAACAAAGGAATTCAAAGGAAAGAAATATCTATTACCTACCCTGCCAGTACACAATCGCACATACATACTTACATACATGCATATACGATCTGCGTTTACATAGAGTCTGGCGTGATTTCATAGGAACTCTTAAAATAAAGGCGCAATTAAGTTTTGCACTTAATAATATGTATATAGCTACTTAATACTACAAACATACGCATATATATGCGATCTGATTTTCCATATAGCTCTTCTAGATAGCTCTGACGTCATCTCAAATGAATGGCTAAATTAAAGGCGCAATTTCATTTTGCACATAATTACTTATAGCGCTACTTAATACTGTAAGTCCATGTACATATTTACATGCATCGCACCATACTTGCTGTATTGCATAGATCACTGGTACGATCCGGCTCGAAGGACCAATGTATCGAATCGACAATGAAACTATGGCAATACTTACCGCAATCCGACTTAAATAAAAACACAATTATTTTAAGTGGGAAAGCATACGAAAAACCACTTTTTATTGCTCTTATAATTATGCTCATTTGTAGCTCAACAATAAATCGGCATGTTTGCGATACATGTATATACATATGTACATACAATTAGTGAAAATGCACAAGCTCTAGCGCGTTTAGCTCAATTGCTCTCATATGCATGAACGGACCTGCATATGTGTAAATAGGTACGTTTATGTATATACATACGAGTATATAATGTATAATGCTTATGTCCAGCAATGTGAACATAAATAATGTCAACGTACATATATAATCTATAAGTGACTATGCTCTCGAATACCTGTGGTACTGCTCATACTTGCTCTTGTGTATAGGCTCCTGCTCTGCACCGCTCTCCTGGCTCAGCTCCTTGCCCATAGATTGCAATTATATATTTGTGCACTGCACATCACCACCGCACTGCCCCTTGTGCTCTCTCGCACTGCTCCATTGGCACAACCGCACAGCCATAGATTAAAATAGATACGCAACTCTTCTTCTTCCTCATCAGCTATTGAAAAATATCCATTTTTTCCCTATCCGTGTGAAACAATAACAACACAATGTATAGCGGCCATGCTATGGTGAGAAAATAAAATTTGCTACAGCTGACGCTAAACATGGGAGTAGAATTTAGAGTTTCGTGGCGTAACAATTAAAAAATACTTTGAATTTGAAAGCGGTTAGATACATATTATTTTGTAGGGTATTCTTATGTTTCATAAGTATGTTATATTTACACATGTTGCGAAATAAATTCTAATCCTAATAAATAAAGCTAACGGTATATTGGGATCACGTTTTTCCCAGTAACAAGATATGGAGGGGTCTTCTGAAAAATCCACTATCTGCTCGCAGTTACCTTTGTAATGCCCGTATCGTGTGTGCGAGAATATATACATATATATATATATATATATATATATGGCAAATACCACAATATATATATGGTAGAGCGTTCAATGGCAAGACGCCATTGAGCAATAACTAACTGTGAGCCAGAGAAAGGCGAAGAAACGCTGATTGCAAGAAAAATGCAGTTGGTTTGAGTTGCCAACTGGAGACTGATTTGTTTAATTCCCGAGCAGGGTTTTTATATAATTTGTTTGAGTTACAAATTCGATAACAATTCTCGATTATTCTAATTTGTTTATCTCTAATCCCTTTCGCTTAAGACTAACTCAAATTCCACTCAAAATACAAAAAAAACTGATTCACCAATGACTGCACGCTAGGATTCTAATTACGTTGCACATGTCAAGTGTCATAGTATCGCAGTGCAGCGGATGGGTGTGTCTTATGTATTGGTATGGTTTGGATGTGTAGAGTTTGCGTAGGTAGCTTTTGTACTATCTGAATAAAGTTTCCTAGTCATTATGTGTGGAAAGCCTTTTTGTGACAAAAACTGCCACAATTCCCTTAAACCTTCTATTTAAAATCCAACCTTTTAGAAAATTAAGTCTTTGTCAGATCATAATTCCTGACATCTTTTATAGTAATGGACTTCAAAAAATGTTGACCTCTTTCAAAAACGCTAGTTGATTCGAAGATCCAGTAAACATGGAAATATAATTATTGCTATTAAAAATATTGTTATTATTAAGTGTTCATTTAAGTTGATGTAAAATCCGAAGTAATGTGAAGGCTTGTAAATGTTGCTACTCTGAACGTTTAAGAATCAACTGTTTTCAGAATAAAACACTTCGATGCAAGTACCAATAAGATAGAACTTGACCAGGAAACACTAACAAGGTAAAAGCCTTTTGATTCACAATTTTTCTTTAGTAAAAAGTTTCCATTTTAAGGAAAAAATAACGTAGCTCTTTTATTCAACCTTAGTTTTTGCCATTATTGCCAAATTTTTAATTAAATACATCTTAATGCTATTACCCTCTTGGTGTATCTTGGCTTTGGCTGCTTATATGGAAATTCCCGTTTGTTTTTTAAAATGCGGCAATTTATAACCAATCAATGTTAGTGGTGAATACTTACAATTATTCAGCGTTGGAAAATTCACAAACAAAAATGGATAAAATAATTTTTATAACTATGAGCTTGTGTGTAATAAATAAAATTTATTTCTTAAATAAACTTTATTAGCGTATTTATATTTCGAATTCAATAAAATATAACTAAAGTGAAAATTATTAGTGAAATAGTCTGTTATTATTAATTAATTATTAATAGGTCTGTTATTTATATTTACGAGAATTCAAAAGTGATTCAGATAATATTGCAATAGATGAAGCTAAAAGAAGACTAGCAACTAAGGCCTTCGACTCAAAGAGAAAAACATTTACAAAAGAAGCATTTCGCATGAGGTCGTGACTGTGAGACAAAATTTTTTTATTTTAAAACATGTTTCTTTATCACTCGTCCTTAACACTTCCTATTTATTGTCTGAGGTAGTAAAAAAACAATAATAAAATTTAAAATTTTATCTGCCTCAAGGCGCATTTTAGCTACGTAAAGTCAATTTGAGATAAAATCACATATCCTTCGCTTACAATTAATTTAAATTAGATATAAAAGTGTAACTGCAACATTTATTTAATATTTCGCAATATAAACGAACACCTTCAACACAGTTATAAATTAGCAGTAACAAAAAAGGTTCTTAAAATTTTGTTTTCTTCACATGGAAGTTCTTTCGCAACCATAAAATAGTTTTAATTGATTAGAAAAGACAAATAATAAGCTGAATTGCAGTACTGAGTTCATTTAATGTTATATTTTTTCATTAAAATTTCAGTATATTGATAATAATATGAATTTACAACCTACTACAAAATTATGTACTTCGGTAACACTCTTTTGTAATAGGAGTAAAAATGGTGTATAAGTAGTTTATTCACCGAGGCCACTTGTGCTAACAGACCTCGGTGAAAAATGAGATTCTCGCATACTATTGCAAATCCATTTTGCATTGATTTTGTTGTTGGATTCGGCAAGCTGCGTATCTATTGGTAATCTATGGCACAGCTCCGTCGTCAGAAACGAACTAAACTTGAAATACTCGCTGAACCTATTTTCGCTATGTGCGAAAACTGAAACGCATGGTTGCATTTGATACAACCACAAACAGAGAACAAAGAAAATCTTGATGATAGCAGCAATTGAGTAGCGCGGTTTCGGAATCAAATGTAGATCAAACAGTTGAGACGCCACATTCTATAAATGATGTAAAAGAATCATCTGAAAATGTAACAAAAGAAAATGAACGTGATGAATTAACCATGAATATAAATGAGAATCAAATTAATACAAATACGAATAATGTTTATGAAGAAAACATGTCTACTAGAAGAGGCGTCCCCGCCTTGCAGTTTCCATCCCAGACGTGTTTTAGACCCGATTGGTTGACTCCATGTGCCTTCCTTTATTTTCAGGGGAACCGCTAACCGCCAGTTATCAGGCCCTATAAGTAGCTTGGGCTTTGCATAACTATACGATTGTATTGGTAGGTTCGCCAAATACACATTTTTGGTAAGTTTTTCAAGTCCAATGCCTGCGTTGGGAGTTCCAAATTGGTTACTAAGCGCGCATCCTTGACAGTATACACTTCACCATTCAGTGAACCAGAAATATGAAGGATGGATCGCATTGACGAGTCTTCAGACCGTGTCATGTCGCCAGTCCATTGAGGGTCCGTAAAGGGTCTTTCTCGCCTGTAAGCCCCAGTTCATCATATAGGTATTGTTCGATGAGTGTCACTGATGAGCCTTCATCCAGGAATGCGAATGCCTCTGTAGATGCATTTCGCGAGTGTATATGTATGGGAATGATTCTTGTATTTACTTGCATGCTGTCATGCGCATTAATTTTCTCTCTTCTAATCTGACTGGCGTTACCTGCAATCCGCGGGGCTGATGTTTCACGATGCAATAACTGATTATGCTGTAGTTGACAGCCGTTAACACCATATTTTCGCTTTATAAAGCATTTGCGTCGATGTTGATTGAGACACTGTCGGCATAATTTATGATTTTTTACAACATCCCATCTACCTTCGATTGTTAAGTTTTTGAACGTCTCACATTGTAAAACTTTGTGATCTTCGCTTTTACAATAGATGCAGACACGTGATGGGCTCTGCGAAGTGTTTTCGTGACTGGTAGGTGTGTGGAGTGTGAAATTCTTTCTTGAAATTGGTTGCACTACCGTGCTAGCTGCTTGCGCTATTTGATATAACCAATCGCTAAAGACTTTAATTGCTGGTATCCGCTCATCTTTTGGCTGCATCGCCCAACTCAGCTTGTATTGACTAGGCAATATTTCTACTAATTCCATGACTAACGTAGGGTTATTTAGATGAGATTGCATTTGGCATGACTCCATTGTAGAGTATATATTGCGTACGCACAACGCAAATTCTATCAGTGTCTCTAATTTCTCCTTCAGTGGTTGCATTTTCCTCACTGTATATATTATTGAGTGTAATATGTATTCAGGCCTTCCAAAGCACATTTTTAGGGTCCATTGCTGGTAAGAATAATTTGTTCTTGACAACCTCTCGTGCTTTACCTTTTAGGCAGGATTGTAGGCGAATCAAATGTTCCGCATTTGAAAATCCAGCAACTTCTGTACTGTTTTCGAAACTGCTACTGGAAAGCTGCCACTCCTCTGTGTCGCCATGAAAATGTGGAAGTTCTTTCGGAATAGCATGTCTGGCTGCAATTTGTGCGGCTGTAGGTCGTACTCTAATTGATGTTTGCAAACTAGACAAATCATAAAAATTAGGCGCGGTGTTTGGGAACCACTGTGCCTCAGAGAGTATATTGTATTTTCCTTCCAGAAATATCTGCTCGGCCTGCCTCTCCTCTTCCACCTTTTGCAACTGCAGCTCACGCTGTCTGGCTGCCTCCGTATGCACATTTGCATTTGGTTGACTTATTGTCAACTCTATTGACGGCGCTTCTTGCAGCTGGGTGGCGTTGGGCCATATATATTGTGCACATGCCTGGGTTGAAAAGTTTATATTTTGTTTGGTTGACCATATTGCTCAACCAAACAGCTTGGCTTATGATGTTTGATGTGCTGGAAGTACTGTTGCAGAAGTCGCACTGCGTGCATTTGGCCACATTATTGCTGAATTCGCAACATTGGTAATTGGCAACATTGTTGCTGGATTTGGTGCATCCCAAGCTGTTGCTGAGTTTGCCTTGTTAGAGGTTGGCAACATGCCTGTAGTCATTATCGCCCTATTAATCTCTGGCAACATTGTTGTCGCATTCGTTGCACTATTGAACAAAAACGTGGGATGCTGCAACGGCGAATGCATGTTTGCCATAAAGATGGATGCCGTGCTCGTGGCGAGGGAATTTGTTAATGGGAGATTATTGATTGAAAGACTTACCGGTGATGATGATGCGGGGACGGCGGGTGACCTTCCTAATTCCGATGTTGAAGGAGCGGTAGCCTGTTTTGATTTGGTAATTTCAGGCTGATGGTTGCACTCGTTGCAGCTCCAGCTCATATTCGCTACACTACTATCGACATCAACACACACAAAGTGGAACCACATGTCGCACTCGTCGCACGGACCATGTGGAGATTCCCCGGTGCGTCGTATTTCCGGCAGTTGAAGTCACCTTGCATTGTTTGACTTTTACTTGTAATTTCAGCTATGTATGTATTTTTGATATTTACTCGCACAATATCACTTTTTTAAACACCCAATATTTTTTAAAGAATTGTTGGCAATATTTTTTGGTGCTATTACATTCCATTTTTCTACTTACTTCGGAATTTTTCTCTTTCGTCTCCGTGTACATATGTTCAGCTTGGAGAAACAAGGAAATAATAATAAAACAGGACTCACAGTTGTGGTATACAGATGGGTCCAAAATGGAAGATGGCAGTGCAGGAGCTGGAATTGTAGGGCCAAATTTCCAAAAAGCAATTGCAATGGGAAAAACCGCCTCCATTTTTCGGGTGGAGGTCCACGCTTTTGAGTTATGTGCTAGAGAATGTCTACGCAGGGGTACACGCAACACCAAAATATGCATACTCCCAGATAGCCAGGCAGCTCTAAAATCATTAATAAACTTCTCATTCCAATCAAAGCTGGTCGGGGAATGCTGTAAACTTCTCAATACCCTAGCAGCGAGAAACTCTGTTACGCTAATGTGGGTACCGGGACACGAGGGACATGAGGGCAACGAAATGGCAGATTCTTTAGCAAAAAGGGGTGCAGACACTGCCTTTATAGGTCCAGAACCCTTCTGTGTGGTAAACAGTAGCTTCACAAATAACTTGTTGTGCGAACAGGAAAAACGAGGTCTGCTAAACTACTGGATACTGGCATACGGCATTCGAGACTACTCATTGATCCTGAACACATCAGGGTAGATGCTTCTTTAAACCTCAGCAGAAATGACATCAAACTCTACACTGAACTTTTAACAGGACACTGTAGACTAAATTACCATCTGAAAAAAATAGGCGTGGTAGAAGACGATTCCTGTCGACTCTGTCAAGAGGAGCAGGAAACGGCAGAACACATTATATACACTTGCCCAGCGGTGGCACGACGCACACATAATTACTTAGGCAGTGGGTTCATATTTCCAAATCACCTAGTTAAAATTAAGCCCACAGCAGTTACGAGATTTATAAACAGTCTAGGACTGTTTTAGTTGGGTACGAGGCTGCACAATAGATCTTTTAGGTCGCGGTGTTCTTTTAGCCTGTAATAATAAATAATATGTACAAGACAAACGGTACCTTTCATGCACGTAGGTACACGAAGAGGGGCTTATAAATTGGACCAGCCATGTGGTAACAACATGGTGCTATTTACGAGGTGCATGAAGATGTTTTTGGTGGCAACAATAATCTTTCAAACATGGGCAGAAAGGTTAATTCTCAGGTCAACCAAAGGATCCCCACAGGGAGCCGTTCTGTCACCGCTCCTATGGTTATTGGTTATTGACGACCTCTTCCAAACTTTCGATGACCTCGGATACGAAGTTCAGGGCTTTATGGATCATTTGGTAATTATGGTTAGAGGCAAGTTTGACTCTACCATAACCGATCACATGCAACTAGCTCTTGATCGATAAATTTGAACCAAAGAAACGCGGTATACTTCACCAAAAGAAGGAAACAGAATCTGGGGTTCTTAAGTTTAGGGGCCACAAAGTTAACAATATCCAATGAAATGAAATATCTGGGAGTAATCCTAGACAAAACTATTACTTGGAAAAACCATTTATCATAAATAACTAGTAAAGTCTTAAGAGCAACCTACTCCTGCCAGAGGCTGTATGGTAAAACATGGGGACTACGGCCAAAAATGATGGCGTGATCTTATAAAACAATAATAGTACCAATGATCACCTATGCCTCTTTGGTATGGTGGCCAAGGGTAAATCAAACAAAGGCTTAGATGATCCTTAACAAGATTCACCGATTAGCCTGTTTGAGTGTGGCGGGAGTTATGAGAACGTGCCCCACACTAGCTTTAGGAATGATCACTGGACTCACTCCTCTACACCTTGTGGTTAAGAGGATGACAGCCAGCACAGCCCTAAGGCTACGTAATCTAGCCCATCTTAAAGACGGCAACCTAACGGGGCATGCAACGATTCTGGACACTGTCTGGAATTCTCCGTGCCTCAAGGTCTTTCACAAGTTGGACAGAAAATTAGACTTCTCAAAGCACTTCAGAGTGGTCGTCAGTGACCGTTCAGCGTGGAGAAACAAAGAAGTAATAACAAAAACTGGATTCACAGTTGTGGTATACAAAGATGGCAGTGCTGTAGCGGGAATTGTAGGGCCAAATTTCCAAAAAACAATTGCAATGTGCTAGAGCAGGAGTACACGCAGCATCAAAATATGCATTCTCTCAGATACCCAGGCAGCTCTAAAATCATTAATAAACTTCTCATTCTAATCAAAGCTGGTTTGGAAATGTTTTAAACTCCTCAATACCCTAGAAACGAGGAATGCTGTTACGCTAATATGGGTACCTGGACATGAGGGACGTGAAAGAACGCATGCGCTCCTTTCATAGGTTCAGAACCCTTCTGTGGGTAAACAGTAGCTTCATGAATAACTTGATGTGCGAACGTGAAAAACAAGAGCTATTCGATTACGAGAGAGCCCAAACAAGCATGCGGAAGGTGGATGCTATTAAAAACCTCAGCATAAATAATAATTAAACTCTATACTGAACTATTAACAGGACACTGTAGACTCCATTGCCATATGAAGAAAATAGGTGTGGTAGAAAACGATTCCTGCCGACTCTGTCGAGAGGAGCAGGACGCAGCAGAGCACTTGCTCAGCGGTGGCAAGATGCAGATTTAATTACTTAGGCAGCGGGTTCTTAACTCCAAATCACCTAGTTACGACATTTAGTGTAGAATTATTTTAGTTGGGTACGACGCTGCACAATAGATCTATCAGGTCGCGGTGCTCTTTTAGCCTATTAAATAACCAGGCAGATGTCCAATTAAAAAATTGTTGTTCCGAAAAATTGCTGACTAGTATTTACTATGGCATTTTCCATTCAAAATTAGAATACGGTCTGGCATGTTGGGGAGGTACGCATAATAATAAAGTTAATCCCCTACTAACTGCTCAAAAACATGTCATTCGCATTATATGTAAAAGAAATCGGATTGAAGGTAGTCTACCACTATTTAAACAACTCAATATATTGCCTGTGAAGCATTTGTATTTTTATAAAGTTCTGAAAATATTTTTTATTGGGTCCGGCTATCTGACAAATAGATGTTACTCAAATTATAACTTATGAATAAATCACCTTAATATGGTTCAAGTTCCGCCACATAGCGTGCAACACTTTTTATTGTTTTATCCGTCTATAGCCCCCATGCTGTTCAACTGCCTTCCAAACAACATAAGGTGCCTTCGGAATAAATTTGCTTTTTTAAAACAGATGAAGTCGTGGCTTTTTGATTTGTCCTATCAAGATGTCTATTGTCTACTTAATATAACTATCTAATAACTAAATACATAAGGTTATATTGTCAACTTTAAATTTAAATTTCCTACTCGTATAATAAAATTTGTATCTTAATTTATCTTGAATGACCCCATGTAGATTATATACTTGGTTTAAAAAAACTGCATTCGCTTCTAGTTCCTTGAGAATTACAGAATGCAGGCTTAACATTATTATTAAATTACTTATGATATAATTGTTATTGTAATATTGTATTGTAATAAATAAATAATAATAAATAAATAAATAAAAAATAAAAAAAAAAAACAATAAGGAGTAATATTTTTGTATTATTGAAGCCGCTGCAGCGAATGAACCAAATAAATCAGTTGGACTTAAAGTGAACAAAATTAAATTGTTTAACAATTTTCTACCCGAACATCGCACCACAAATCGTTATAGTAAAGTTAGAAAATGCTTTTGCATAATCCGATAAGTCGGAAGTTGAGTATTTCAGCGCCGCTCGAGAATTATTGTTTTAAAATGTGTATTGCTGTTGATGCGCTTGGCTGAGCACAGCACTTGACCAATTAGAAAATATACATCCATAGTTGAAATCCAGTCAAATGAAACTGATTATAATTCCGACCGTACAATACTTTTTTCAGCTTTCTGAGCGTGAAGCAAGCATCTATGACCTTGACTTGAATTTATGCAGCTGTTTGTGGATCGAGGTATTGGTTAAAACCAGTGCAATGCTTATAAAGGAAGATTTTACAAGATACTGAAGAGTATCCGAAGCACAGATCTGTGCAGCAAAGAAATTATTTGTTCGAACACAAATGGTTAGGGAACTTCGCTGAACAAACTGCTCCGAGCTGTGCTCGCTGTGCACCTACATATGGGCATAGATAATAGAAGTTCATAAACTAGCTGCACTGGATTTGTTCAAACTGCGCGAGGTCTCGTATTATATAAACCATTTTTAACCGATTCTCCTGGCACGGAACATACTCTTTTTTCAACTGCACAATTTAGGCGAATCTTCCAAGTCGATTACCAAACTAAGAAGTACGACTATGAATCACGGATTGCTAAGATATTGGCAAACATTTTATTCATGATCCACTATAAACTCCAAATGGTTATGAGGAATCCACCATCTCGGTTCACTATCAAATATGTGCTTACAGTACGAATACACAGAGGATTTTACATCGAAAAGTCATACATTCTCGTATTGTTAATTAAATATGTATAACTTTAAAATCTTACTGCGTAAAGCTGAAGCTAGAAATTCTGTCTTCGCCTGTCTAGTGGTAGTTGTTAAATCCGTCTTCTGGAAATAATCATTGTACATCACTGAAACCTTCAACTAGACCGATATGAATTCGAACTTGACGCCACGGGACAAAACATCACATTCAGAGCGTGAAAAACTAAAGAAGAAGAACTGGAGCTGGCTAATGAAATGGCAATTCGCTGCAACCTTGAAAATCGCTGTTAAAAAATGATTCGGACGTTGGTCTGCAATCATTGGGATATATTGAACTCTAGAACTTTCAGAAGCAACCTTGTAAATCACAAACAAAAGAAACAAATTGAATATATGCGCTATGGGGAGTGGAGATGTGTGTGGCAGGGGACAATAAAATTAAACAAATAATACCCATTTAATGAAATTCAAGTCAGTTAGTCAGTTAGTCAGTTAATGCGCTTGGCTGAGTCAGTTAGTCAGTTGATGCGCTTGGCTGAGCACAGCACTTGACCAATTAGAAAATATACATCCATAGTTGAAATCCAGTCAAATGAAACTGATTATAATTCCGACCGTACAATACTTTTTTCAGCTTTCTGAGCGTGAAGCAAGCATCTATGACCTTGACTTGAATTTATGCAGCTGTTTGTGGATCGAGGTATTGGTTAAAACCAGTGCAATGCTTATAAAGGAAGATTTTACAAGATACTGAAGAGTATCCGAAGCACAGATCTGTGCAGCAAAGAAATTATTTGTTCGAACACAAATGGTTAGGGAACTTCGCTGAACAAACTGCTCCGAGCTGTGCTCGCTGTGCACCTACATATGGGCATAGATAATAGAAGTTCATAAACTAGCTGCACTGGATTTGTTCAAACTGCGCGAGGTCTCGTATTATATAAACCATTTTTAACCGATTCTCCTGGCACGGAACATACTCTTTTTTCAACTGCACAATTTAGGCGAATCTTCCAAGTCGATTACCAAACTAAGAAGTACGACTATGAATCACGGATTGCTAAGATATTGGCAAACATTTTATTCATGATCCACTATAAACTCCAAATGGTTATGAGGAATCCACCATCTCGGTTCACTATCAAATATGTGCTTACAGTACGAATACACAGAGGATTTTACATCGAAAAGTCATACATTCTCGTATTGTTAATTAAATATGTATAACTTTAAAATCTTACTGCGTAAAGCTGAAGCTAGAAATTCTGTCTTCGCCTGTCTAGTGGTAGTTGTTAAATCCGTCTTCTGGAAATAATCATTGTACATCACTGAAACCTTCAACTAGACCGATATGAATTCGAACTTGACGCCACGGGACAAAACATCACATTCAGAGCGTGAAAAACTAAAGAAGAAGAACTGGAGCTGGCTAATGAAATGGCAATTCGCTGCAACCTTGAAAATCGCTGTTAAAAAATGATTCGGACGTTGGTCTGCAATCATTGGGATATATTGAACTCTAGAACTTTCAGAAGCAACCTTGTAAATCACAAACAAAAGAAACAAATTGAATATATGCGCTATGGGGAGTGGAGATGTGTGTGGCAGGGGACAATAAAATTAAACAAATAATACCCATTTAATGAAATTCAAGTCAGTTAGTCATCTCTCACTCTAACAGCTTCTGCTGTTGGGGTAACACCTTGGAACGAACAAAATAGAGGCCGGCGAGTGAGGGAAATAGCTTACTTCATACTTCTGCGTTTTATGCCGTGGTAACAGTTGCAAGTGGAGTTTTATGTCTCCTGTGTGAGCCACCTATAAATACCGATGATAGAGCCAGTTTCAAATTTAATTCGGTACCCACTTTCGCTTACAACGGTTCGCGCTTGTTTCACTTGATTTTTTGAAGTTGTTGCTGTCTACCGACGCCAATCACTGCACTCGACTCAAAAAGCTGTAAAAAATCATACTATCTGCAGAAACTAACCAACCGCCGCCGTTGTTGTCCATCTACGAAAAGTGCCATTTCGCGTTCTCTTTTCTTTTTATTTGTGTCGTTCGCTTCTTACATAATAATTAAAAAATATTCATTAGAAATGAAGCAATTCGTGGTAGTTGCGTACATTGCGGCGTTGTTAATGGCATGCGCATGCGCAGTAGAAGATGATAAAAAGCCAAGCAAGGATGGGGAAATAAAAATTTATAAACGACTAATTCCCGCAGACGTTTTAAGAGGTAAGAGGTTTCCAACAAAAATAAATGGACTAGTCCAACCACCGCCCATACTATATACTACCTACAAACTATGCGGACATAGTATAGTTAGTGCTACACAAGTGTGGATGTGCTTTGGAAACCCAAGTCATACATTGCTTTGACCAATACCTACGACGAAGTTTGCGCATGGGTAAAATTTACAGCTGACGTAATTACCGCTTCGGAAATCTCAAAAAAATCACTCGCATATTTTCGTATTCTCGCCTACATAATATGTACATACACACATATATATATGTATGGACGTGTAAAGGCCAGGAACACCATTAAGATGCAGGATTTGTTCACGTAAATCCTGTATCTTAATGGTCTCTTTAGAAGAGTACTAATAATCGATTATATACATACATATGTATCTATGTACATATGTACATATACCATAAATCTTTTATGCTCATTGTGAATTTGTAACGTACTCCAAAGAGTATAGAAACAGAAATTCAATCACTCAAAATTTTATGTAATGGTGGTGAAATAGGTGAGCGAGAAGGGAAGCGAGATGCAATTTTTGTGACAGGGGTTTACTAGAAAACTCCTGGAACAAAATTTTTGCGACAATAACTTCGTTCGTTATGCGAGCTCTATATATGTATACTCTTTGGTACTACATTCGCATGCGAATATGCATATACATATGTATGTAGTATATGAATTCGGTAGACGCATCGACTCTTCGATACAAATCAATCCACAGATAAACTCTTTCCTACAACAGAAATAATACCACAATTTATTCATAAAATCAATAAGAAACTAAACAGGCCTAGTATACAATTAAAATTATATATGTATTTAGTGATTGAAATATGACTGACACTATGTGTATATTATCATTATTATTATATCTTACACTACAATTTAATTACATACATATATATAACTGCAAGGGGTTGGGGAGTGATTACTATCTACTGAGGCCTTCAACTGGAATATGTATATGTGTACATATATAATGAGTGAAACTGGAAGAAAATTACAAACTACTTTCCTTAAACTGCCTGCAATGATTTTACAGTGTGCTCCAAAGAAGATTTTTAAAAATATTTACCCACTCTGGATAAGAAGTATCAAGCGTGTAGTAATATGTACATATGTGTGGTAATATGTACATATGTACATATGTATGTATAACAAAAGAACATGAACGAATTCTGAGGTTGATGTTCTTTTGAATACCATTTAAGGATATCTTTTGAAAGCAGGCTTCAACATATAGGATCTGAATATTGCTACAGAAACCCTAAAAAAAGACGTGTACTTAAGATGCCCGTTACTTATCAAAATATTATTAGCAAAAGGGATATTTTTAATTGAATTGAAGGAATGTAATATCTATTAACTAATTGTTATTTCTAAACACGACCTCCATTACATAGTATATAGTGTTGTCTAGTGTGTTTATAGTTTTCTCAAATCAAACCTACTTAAAGCAATTTTTAAGCCCTGGTCCAGTCCAGGTATACTTCATTTGTCGACTCATTGTTTATTTGCTAAAAATATGTGGTATGATATTGAGATATATTCATCAGTATTATTTAGTTTTAATAATTTGTTGCCTAAATGCATTTAAGGCCTATTTAAGGCACCAGTTTCGTTTGCGAACACTTCGACTTAAATGATTCTTGAAGCGGAGATTTGCTTAGTTCAGTCCGAGTATAGCCTATGGCAAGAAATTGTTCAAAACTTGCGCTAATAGGAGAAGAAATAAAACAAAGATTTTAATGCCAATTTTATGAAATGAATTTGCCATCAAATCAATTGCGAAATTTTTTAAATAACCTTTAAGTTTTTGCGGCATGTTTTTATGGAACACACTATATTTGGATGATTCATCGTGACTCAAAAGGTGGTTTGGTGAATGTAAATCTTAAGTAAACAGCTTGGGTACGACTGGTTAGGTAGGCTGATATAAATCTTGCACTCATTTGGAAACGTGTAGATGTGTATATGCTTATATGTATGTGTTAATTTATACACATACATATGAATAACAGCAATAACTTTCCGCTACAGTATATACCGGACAGCTAACTTCATTTGCTACATTGCTTTTTCCACAATCTGTGCGAAATAGAGAGTGGATGACTTAAAGAAAGTTTATCATTATTATTATTATTATTTACAGTTTATTTACATAATTAAATTACATAAGTAAACTTATTAAAGAAATTATTATTTGCGCAGATAAAGTTTCTAGAGTAACATACATGTAAATATGAGTAAAAACCAAGAATGATAAAATATTTTATCATTCTTGAGTAAAAACATGTTTACATAATACACAGACTTTGCAGTTGGCTCACTGGACTAAGCATTGGCAAGCCATACACATTACGATTACATCTCTCTCGCTCTGGTGATAAACTATGTAGAGTGAATGGGAAGTAAGGTTTGCCAAAAATGAGTACAGTAAACTCGCTGCAAACTTTTTATACCAGTAAGTCTCAGAAGCGCGACTAATCGACAAACCCAGTAGTCTGGACTGTGGTGAAAGATTATCATAGTAAAAGCGACTAAAGGGCCAACCAAAATACTTAGATGAGACGTAACGATAGCGATTGGACGAACGTCTGCCCTCGTTACTTCGATTTTGACATTTAACCCTCTACTGCATGACCATCGATTTTTTAATGAAAAAAATTTTTAGACCACAAATTAGTGTTTATTTAGGATGTATTTATATATTTTAGAAAGAAAAAATGTTTATAATTGGATATTTTACGAGAAAAAAAAAGAAGCCATATATGGCTTTGTATGCATTGAGAGATATTTTCTAATTGCCATATATGGCTTTCTATGCATCAGTGTGAAAACTTGTAAAACAGTTTTTCTTATCATTGTAGCACAAAAATACTTCACATTTCTCACAATAAGTATAGGAACGGAAGGAGCAATTATTTCGACAAAGTTGTCTCGTTTTCATCCATTTCGGAAAATGACCAATACCGTCAGCTCTAACGGAATTCAATGGAAAGTCTTGCATCTTCTTTTTTTTTGCTGCTTCTGTGAGTACACTCTTTGCTTGGCGTTGGTGTTGAAGGGTTAGATGGTGTGGTCGTTGGCCGACCGCGTTTTTTGGCCTTCCCAGCCTTGCAAAAATGCTCAGCAATGGCAAGCTTGAAATCAAATAGCGGCATTTATTCTCCTGACTTTTTACGCCATAAAATCCAGGAATTTACAACGCACATATCAAGCATATGGAAAAAAAATTTTTTATACCATTTCTTCGTACGTAGTTGAATCCTATAAAGGCCAAGTAACCAATCGAGTAAATCGACTCCACCCATGTAGTTATTATAGACGCCAACAGCCTTTGGCGAATCAATTTGAATATACTTTTTCTCCATCTTACTAAAACGAGTCATTGTCGAAACAGGTTGACTTCCAACATAAGTTGAAAGTAAATTAACCACTTTATTGTCAAACCAAGAGACAAGGCTAAGACTGACTCCTTCAATTTCAGTCACTTTTTCTACAATACTACCGCGACCCAGTTTTTTCATTTCCTTTTCAGATGGGAGCTTGCAGTTAGGGACTCGATTAGTTCTTACTGTGCCCAAAGACAATAAACCAATTTTCATTAGATGGACTTGAAGTTTAGGGCTGTTGAACCAATTGTCAAAAAATATTTTATAATTTTGGCCCTTTGGTACTGTGGCTGCAAGTCGTTTAACAACATTTCCGCTTACTCCCATATTAGGTGCTCCCTCCGGATACGTGTCACTTTGGGCACCAGCAAATATATCGAAGTCGTAACTGAATCCTGAAACTCCACTCAAAACAAAATTTTTGAAACCCCATTTGTGAGGCTTAGCTGGATTATACTGCTTCAGGTGATGCCGGCACTTTGTGGGTATAATTTGCTCATCAACTGCCAAATATTCTTCTTTGGGTATAAGCAGTAATTGTTCACGGATTTTGCTTAGAAGTGGTCGTATTTTAAACTGCTTGTCAAATCCTGTTTCACCTGGTGATCTTATAGTTGCATTATTGTTAAAATGTAAAAAACGCTTGATGGCTTCCCATCTGTTGCACGTCATAGTGCTACGTACAAATTCTTGGCCAATCGACGTGTTCCAATAATGTCTTGATGATGGTAATTTCAGTAACGACATGTATATAACGATTCCTGAAAAATATTTTATAGCATCTTTTGATAGTATATATATGTAAGTCTCACTTACCAACAAATTGCTCGATTTCGTTTTTAGTAATATTAGCAGGTTTATTTATATCAATCTGCAGTGCAAATAAGTTCGACTGTTCAACTATGAATTCGATAAAATCGTCATTGAAAAAAAAATTAAAGAACTCTGCTGGTGTGTCCAGTTCCTCGATAATATCTGGGAGATTCGTATTGCCCTGAAATGGAAAGTTTTCATTCGAATACGGAGGCAAATGACTTTCTTTCCAAATTGGGGCTCTTGGTTTTTTAGGTTGTTTTTTCTTTGAAGTAGTAGGTTTCTCACAATGGTCTTCCAAATCGCTCTCATCAGTTTCCGGTACAAAAATGTTGTCCTGATCAGAAAGTGGGACTTTTACTTCTTCTTCATCGGTATCGGATATATTTTCATCATCACTTTGAAGTCCATCAGCGATTTCATCAGTATATTTCAAATTACCATAAAATGATTGTACATTCATTTTTGGAAAATTTTTGGAATAACTGCATGGAAGGCCATATATGGCTTCGTCAATTTTAGGAAAAAAAAGTATTTACAATGCTTACCTTTCATCAATATTATTGTTTTATTTATAAATTTAATGAACATTTTACATAAAAAAAAATTTTTCTTCGAAAGAAATACCTTTCTTTTATATTTAAAATTGATGGCAAACTTCTGTAAAACTCACTTCTATTAGGACAACTGAGACGCTCGCACAAAAATTGCAAAAACAAGAAGCAAATATTGTTTTTAAATAACTGCACTTTGAATTTCAGAAGAAAACAACATAGAAAGAATGATAGATAAGACAAACATTTGCAAAACTACCGTTACCGTAAAGAGAAATCACAATAAAAGAAAAAGGCCATATTTGCCGTTATATGCGGTATAGGGTTAACCCAAAATGTGACGCTATCAAACACATCGATGGATGGCTTTTTACATAAATTGCGAGCTCATCCCTTACAGCGACGATTAAATCGTAGCTAAACTCGGTCATTTTAATTCTTATTTCTTATGAAAATAACAAGCGTGTCAACCGAGCAGCTGTTGTGACTAGTAGGAGACGTTTGTCGTTCGGTTCTTAGACCATGTTCACATTAGCCTCAGAAAGCCGACTCATTTTGAAACCTTAGTTTTTTTGATACGGTCGTTGTATACTTCAGACTCCGCATTATAAAGCCATGGATTTTGCTTATGGAGCGAAATGAGCTCCATTATTTGTGTACGGTTCCAATTCATTATTCTAAAAGCTGATTAGCAAATTCCAAGAATTTACGCTACATTAGCTTAGAATAGGAGAATTAAATTCGTGCTTGTATGTTTTCATTAATTTTTCTGCTTAAGTATTTGTAATAATGAAAACATCTTATAACGTAAGTTAATAGTTCAAAAAACTTAATTTATTATTAAATGTAACGACTCATTCATGGAACTGCCACCCTAGCTCTGAAAGATTACTAAACCGCTGAGTGCCGCGAATAACGGCAAAATCGAAAATTTTCGCTGGAATTTCTTTTGTCGTTTATTATAACCCCACGTCTCGACACGCATTTTTTGATTGCTTGCAATTGTCATTTTCAAGCAAATTGCCTATCGAGAGAGCAAATTGAATCAAGTTGGCAATTTATGTTTTGAAATACTTCAAGTTATAGATTGTCAACATGCTGCGTTGCAATGAATTGTCATTTTGCTTGTTTGACTACCATTTTTCATTTTTTCGTATCGCACAGTGTCAACACTCTTCTCTGTATTCTCTGGCATAATGTAACTATAAAGCAGAGCCGCTCAAAAGATTGAGATTGGCGGGCTTTACCACCGCATTTAAATAAAATTTATTATTGGACTGAAAAAAATTGTTCGAAGCATATTCCAAAAAGTGTTCTTAAATCGATAAAAGCTCTTCTTTATAATGAGAATTTACATGTAATTGCTTTTTCCAATCACATCTTCAATATCTAATAAAATTTTTTCTCAGTTTGACTTTTTCTATTTTCGTTGTTATTGCAATTGCGTGCGTTTGGTTCGCACTGCCATAAGAAGAGAACACAGAGAAGGGATACTTAAATGTCAATTAATCTGACATTTAATAAATATGTCTATTATTAGTTGCCTATATGGATAGGTTTGTTTATCATTGGTTAACCAGAATTCTGAAGAAAATCAGCTACACTACTACAGTTTTGCACATGTGTAAGTATGCGCAAAACAAGAGTTATTTCTCTATATTCTCTGGCCATAAGCACGATTGCATAAAGGCACCATGCGCAGGTCCGCTATTCCTCTCTCGACAAAAACTCAGCACAGCTGATTGGCTGAGACGTCAGGTAGCACTTTCAAATATTTTGTGATATAAAAATGCATACACAAAGGCAATAATTTGTATATTAAATGCTTTTTAATTATTTTGAAATATATATAAGTTAACAAATGCACTTGCAAGTAAGCGAGTACAAGTTATTGAAAAAATCGTTCCAAAAAAAATCACCAAGAAAGAAAAAGTGAAATGTACTGATTTAATGTATGTATATAAATATATTAATATCATCTATATATATAAAAATGAATTGCTGTTCGTTAGTCTCGCTAAAACTCGAGAACGGATGGACCGATTTGGCTAATTTTGGTCTTGAATTATTTGTGGAAGTCCAGAGAAGGTTTAAAAGGTGAATAAGATCCGATAGGTGGCGCTCTTAGGGTGGTCCCCATGCAAAAAAATTTTTTTAGAGCTATTCCAAGGGTGCCTCCTAGAGGTGTCAAATGTATGACCAACCCTCAACATTTTTGCAATCCCAACACTTTCTCAGAACATATCTACCCTCTATCTTCAACTCTTAGGGTGGTCCCCATACAAAAGTAATTTTTTTAGAGCTATTCCAATGAATTGCATATTCGAGGGTGCCTCCTAGAGATGTCAAATGTATGACCAACCCTCAACATTTTTGCAATCCCAACACTTTCTCAGAACATATCTACCCTCTATCTTCAACCCTTAGGGTGGTCCCCATACAAAAGTAATTTTTTTAGAGCTATTCCAATGAATTGCATATTCAAGGGTGCCTCCTAGAGGTGTGAAATGTATGACCGACCCTCAATATTTTTGCAATCCCAACAGTTCCCCAGAACATATCTACCCTCTATCTGCAACCCTTAGGGTGGTCCCCATATAATTTTTTTTTTAAATTAATTTTTGGCGCGGGTGTGGATTTATATCGAAAATCTAAATGAATTGAGCAATTTAAGTGAAATTCAGAATGTATGTTAGGGTGGTCCCCATACATTTTTTTTTAATAACTACCTTTCAGATTATTTTTATTTTTATGTACATTGATAAATCTTAAGTTTCGTCACAAATTAAATTTCTGAACGCAACCATAAAATTTGACATTTGACAACCAACTAATATGTCGATCCTTCCTCTATGTTAAGATTCATATAAATATAATTCTATAAAATATAAATGTTAAGATTCATGTAGATATAGATTAAAGCATTTGTGAAATTATGTTCAGCTAAGTACTGCTATCAAACTGATTACACTTATTGACATCACTGACACACTTACACAAATCACTGCATGTAAGCTGGATGGAAAATAACTAAGATGTAGACATCACTACATGCTATCAAACTGATTACACCTATTGACATCACTGACACACACAAATAACTAAGATGTAGACATCACTGCATGTAAGCTGCATGGAAAATAACTAAGATGTAGACATCACTGGATGAAGAAAATAACAACTTGGGCAGCCAAAGGCGACAACGTATACTAAGTGTTTTAGCTCGATTCATTATCAAAAAATCAAGATACGCATACCCATTATCATCAACTGTAATTTAAAAATAAATTATTACATCCAGCAGACCAAAAACAACAAGTGTTTTCTCTTTCTTTTGCAAACAGTTTAAGTGCTGTATTGTTGTGACTAAAGGAATCTTTAGCCACAGGAAGATTAATAAAATTAACATTTTTGGTGACCCCGACCTGAACACTCTATGTCGATCGATACCTCAGACATCTTCTATCTTTGTGAGTGACGATTACTGCTACATGCGCGAGAACTTTCTTTACTTCGGTGATCCTATGTGATATTTTCTTTTGTAGATCTTTTTTGATAGTGAGACTTTACTGCTAAGTGCGCGAGAACTTTTCTCACTTTCATTAATAACAACTTACGATGCCGAGGAGAAAACGACCTGACTTAGGTCGTCGCAGTCAATCAAATGTGCGAAGAGCTACCTCACGTGCTAACCGCACTGATGACCAGAGAGAGACAGATCAAGAAAATAGTCGTATTGCTATGTCAGAATTGCGTTCTTTAGTGAGAGACAATGAAGTAGATAGGCTTAGAATGCAACGAGTTCGTGCACATCAAACACAACAACAGCTAGCACAACATAATCAAATTGAGCGATTCCGCAGACGCAGTGCTCCTGTGATTTTGGAACGAGCTGCATTCCACTATGATCCGGCAATAGATTATTGTGCCGACAAATCGGTAACAATTGGAGGAATGACAATTGTTTGTCTGTATTGTAAGGCGTTAAAATACAGTGGCGAATCTAATGGATTATGTTGTGCTGGAGGCAAAGTAAAATTGCCACAATTGGTCCCACCACCAGATCCTTTACGCTCTTTAGTTTCTGGGATTGGAAATGACTCTAAGCACTTCTTGGCCAACATTCAGAAATATAACAGCTGTTTCCAGATGACATCGTTTGGAGCTACACATATTGTACAAGACAATTTCATGCCCACTTTCAAGGTATTATACCATAATATTTTTCCATAATATTCAAGTTTGGACTAAAATACATATATCTATATATATAAAAATGAATATTTGTATGTATGTCCTTTATAGAATCGTAAACTATGCATTTGATCATGTAATGATATTTAGCAAAGTTGTTGTGCATGAGCCCAGGAAGGTTTCTGAGTTGGTACCGGTCCAATTGGACAAAGGGGCGTGGTACCTCCCATACAAATCACAAATTAAAAATCCATTATTTCTGCTCGGGCTAACAGTATTTGAACAATCTTTGGTATATAGGTTTAGTGTACATATTCTAAGTGCTGCTGCAAATATGGGCGGGATTGGACAAAGGGGAGTGGTACCTCCCATACAAATCACAAATTAAAAAGCCATTATTTCTGCTCCGGCTAACAGTATTTGAACAATATTTGGTATATAGGTTTAGTGTACATATTCTAAGTGCTGCTGCAAATATGGGCGGGATTGGACAAAGGGAAGTGGTACCTCCCATACAAATCACAAATTAAAAATCGTTTATATCTGCTCTATGTGGCTTGCTCACGCGTCGGAAAACCTTCTAATTTAATCGTTTACGCACCAGATGGAAAAAAAAGAAATATTGTGTATCCCACAGCACTGCAATAAATATAAAATTGTAACGAAACGCTGCAATGTCACAATTTTTTCGAATAAACAAAATCAATAAAATGTATCAAAATGAATTGAATATTTGTATAATGTCTTTCCTTCAAATTTATTTATTGAAACTACTCATCCGATTTCAAAAATTCTTTGACCAGCTGAATGCTACACCCACCCTACAATTCAGGGGTAGCGAAGCACACCGGGTACAGCTAGTATAAATATACATATGTTTAATAAATGTACACATACTAGAATTTCATTTCACATAATTTTTTTTTTTTATATTCCCATTATCGCACTAAAATAGTAAATAACAACGTTCACGGCACAAATTTAACCAACAAATTTTTGAATTTGAATGCCAAATCAATTGAAATAGATTATTTCATATTTATTTATATAAATACTATCATAAAATGCGATAAATATATAAATATTTAATATTAAACACAAATTTTCACATTTCTCCCACAAAATGTATACATTTTGGCTGTTCTCTCATTTCGTATGTGCCTAGTGACGAGATGCGCAGAGAGAGGAAATTTTCGTAGCAGCATTGGCACAATCTTCTATTTTATCATTCTTGATTGCAATACATTTTGCATTGATTTTGTTGTTGGATTCGGCAAGCTGCGTATCTATTGGTAATCTATGTCCACACATTCTGTTTTTGCATTATGCTTGCGTGCCTTAGGTTTTTGCCCTATGATGGTATATTCCATCGCCTGTAGTGCTGCAGTTCTTTCCTTTAAACTTGTTTCACTTTTTGCATTGATTATACCTTGATTCATGAGTCCACAATACCTGCAGTTTTCCAAATAGTTAATTAGGAGAAGTGCGTTTGCTTTTGAAAATCTATCAGAAGTATAAAATAGATACTTAAATAACAAATTTTTGGTTTCAGATTTTCCAGGCATGTGTTTCGCCTCCACGCGCTGTGCCACAGTTGAGCCAGGAAAAAATTGGGAATTAACGCCATTCTGTGGACGCTCGACATGCGTCAGCAATGACGATAATGCAGCGAAGTAAGTGCTTACATTTGTTTATGCGTTTACCAGTATTTTAATTTATTCAATAATGTCATTTTTTCAGATTACTTGAGTTGGTCGAAGATTGCGGACCCTTGCCATTGGCTAATGAAAAATGCAAATTGGACACTGAAAAGACAAATAAAACCGCTTCCTTTCCATACTGCTGTCCAATTTTCACCTGCGAGCCAGGTGTTAAACTAGAATATCCCGAAGTTCCCAAAGAGGAACAAAAAAAGGAGTGATCTAATTTTTGAAAAATTTTCTCACACAAAAACAGGATTACGAGCTGCTCCAGGGTCTTCGGAATAGCTTCGGAACACATTTGTGTAGTTTTGCAACGTTTTCAAATTTTGCTTTTTGACAATTATGCAATTTGTAAAAAGTTTGTGTTATGTAATTTTATGTTTTCTTTTCAGTAAATTCACCCCTAGTATATCAGCTGCATGTTTTTCATAAATAAAAAATTATATTTAAATAATGCATGCACAGAAAATCCTTTTTTACGCTTTTGTCACGGAGCACCGTATTTGTAATTATTCACAGGTTTCCAGGTCCAACGTGGAGGAAATGGATATAAATGAACGATGTTTGAACTCCTGAAAGAAAGCGAAATTAACAGACAGGGGCCCATGCGCATATTAGGTTTTCATTAAAAAAAAACCTATAATACACTCGTTAAAAAGGATAAATAGTGATAATAACAAACAAACATTTTAGTGCATAGATGCTGTTGACAACTTCTAGAAACCAAATTTCAAAACCTTCTGCACCCAACAATTTTCTATTATCTGCGAAACAACTCGCCATCGAGTTACGGACGAACTTAACAGACCTCGCCAGACGCCTCTGCTTTGCGTCTTCTCCAATCTTCTATACCAAGCGTGGTTAGGGTTTCCTCGACTTAGTCCTTCCATCTGAGGCATGGTCATCCCCTACGTCGTCGTCCAGCGGGTTCTGCTTCGAACACCTTTTTCGCTGGAGCTTCTTCGTCCATACGGACGACGTTGTATAGTGATGCGTCTGACTATCTCAATATCAGCGTAGAGAATACGACGGCATTGCTAACACCACTAAGCCGTTGTATAAAATTTGCTACTGAGAGAGGTGTAGGAATGGACCGAATCGAATTTAACTGACTTGCTTATTCAGGCGCCTGTTCTGAAAACCGAATCGATTCAGTTTGGGCGTTGAAACCGAACGGAGGTGTTCTGAAAGCAGAATTTACGATTTTACATTCGGTTCCAAACCGGTCAGCGGGTTGCTAGTTTCAAAATGAGTGCAAAACATGCCCTGTGACTAGTACGGCATAGCTACAGCATAGCTAGTTGTGCGTCTTATTGCCGCTGGATTATTTCTTGGGAGGGATGTGTTAGGTGTGATCCATGCTTATAAAACAACGACGATTGATGCCTTGCAAGCTTTTCGAAAGCAAAGTGGAAATCTGAAGCTCCAGAATCCGATATGTAAGAGGTTCGCAAATTTGTCATTTTATACAATAATATAGACAAGATTGTAAATTGGAATTACCAATGGTTAAGTGAGGAGGGTGTTTGGATTGTTTGCGGGACACATTAAATAATGAAAATATTGGTTCATAAGCAGCAATGACGATTGATTCAATACGGAGCTTTTTTTCCAGCTGCAAACACGGCAGCTCAACTACAGATCTTCTGTCAGGTTGATTTCCGATAGGAATTCATATTTTTGGAGATATCAAGTTGAGGGATCTTGCTCATATCTAAGATATATTCTCTTTTGGGTGCTAATGGTCCGCAGTCCGCGATCAGGTGCAGTAACATTTCGTCACTTTCTCCACAGAATCGGCAGATGGCATCAGAAGATATACCCAACTTATTCATATGTTAGTTGTGTCCGCTTAAAATGCCTGTGATGATTCTTAATTTACTCCGAGGTATATTTATTTAGTCCTTAGCTCTTTTAGGATTAAAATCTCCAAGAAGACATTGAGGCTGTCTTAATCCCGGAAGAGTTTACCAGGTTTGACTTCTTGGATGATATTTTTATTAACGACAATCACTTTATGACAAAAACAATTTATATTAAATTGAAAGATGCGATAGATGAATTGCGAATCCTTAGTTTGGTTTTCCTAATCAGAGACACGGTAATGCAGCCTTTCATTGATTGGTGAGAGATGTGAAATGGAAAGTCATCGTAAACGACTGTTTAACGGTGGAACAGTTAAATCACGAGATACTTCCAAGGAGCACAAATGATTCCAAATAGCACAAACACGACAGTAAACTCTTTGTAAAGGTCTACGATCCTCTTTAGATGACATTTTTCTGCGTTGTGTACCACTGAAAAGTGAATAATAGATATGTAAACTTTTAGGAAAGTAACAGGTTATCGGTTTACACAGACTCAGCGGCTAACCGAGCCGCTTTAAACGAGTGAGACTGGTACTGTTTTTTGAAAAATGTGTTTTGAAACACAAAAACGTTAGATTTGTTTATTCAATGATTTCAAGTGGTATAGCTCCAAATATGTAAAAGCGTCCATAGAATATTGAATATTGATTCAATATTGAATATTGATTCTTATTAAAATTTTGGCCACAAACTGTTCTGCGCAATCAATGAAGCAACCTATACTTAAGACAAGTTAATAAAGAAATCAATTAGGCATGATTTGTGGTTGTATATAGATGCATCTGATAGTAAGCAGCAGGTATTTGATTATTTATTTAGAGTGAGTCTTTCATTTTTGTGGACTTTTTATGGCTGTATTACAATATTTAGTTTTCTTTTGTTTTTTGGTTTCAATTGGGGAACAGAGAACAAATATAAGAGACTGCTTAAACGCAAATTACGTATTGCTTTTCTAAACATACTTAGTAACAAAGAGTAATACTAATTTGCATGAGACTGACTTCTTTCTTTGCATGATATTTCTTTAACTAACAAATGATAATTCATTCCTTTTGTTGTTGCTGTTCGGCATACATTTAGAAGTCATTCACTTTCTTTATCTATTATATAAGTTATTTATGATAGCCAAGTTAAAACATTTTCATTAAGGATTTAATTTTTGCTTTCCAGTTAATCTGGATTACTTTCACGTTCTCGACGTCATATGCAAATGTGTAAAGTTTGTGTGTGAGTGTATGATATGCTTATACATATAAATTTTTTCTTACTAGATCTATGTGCAAAGCTATACATATTAATATAACAAAGCGTAATACTGGTAGTATTTATTTACTTGCTTTTAAATAATTTTTTGTTATTTTCGACAAATGAAAATTTTAGCAATTTTCTTGGTTAGCTACTTTGCTTGCGTTGCCAATTTACGTAATTGGTTGCTATAATTCACTATAGGCTTCTTTTGTAATTAGCGGAATAATTTGAGGTATATTCAAGTTAAATTTATTTATAATATTTTATTACACTACACACAATGTACACATATTTTAGCTATTTACTATGTTCAATTATAGCTGCATGCGAATTGAAACAGGACATACGCACACAAGTCGAACTGGGACTGCCTTTCGGACTTCTGTCCAGTAATTAAACAATAATCTAACGGAACTAAATTTATATTTTTATTGCAGAACAGTTTCCCGTACTACTAGTACAAGGGATATGGATTGTATAGTCTCAAATTTCGAGTCTATAAACATATTTATCCGAACTTCAAGGGACCCCGAAAGTTGTTTTCGGTTCAAAACCGCATAAAAATTAATGGAAATCACTATTTCTGTTGACAATAATTTCTTAATATTGAAACATAAATGATTGCATACTTTTAGGATGCCTCAATTAAGTTCAGTTACTACGAGAGAGGTCAATTCACGATCTATTTGGAAAAAAGCTTACTAAGGAACTCTCTTTCGAAGTGTAGATCAAATTCGAGGATTTTCTCGAATTTCTACCGAGGCATAGGGAATGTTCTAGAATTTTCTACTTCAGACATTCGAAAGGTATATAAGCCACCACACAATTAAAGGGGAGGCAGTTGAATAGCAATCGTAACAGTGTGTACATCGTGCATTTCACATGTAACAGTTACAGTATTGAGAAGTTATTAAGTGAAGTAAATAAAGTAAATTTTGAGCCAATATTAAGTGTGAAAATTGAAATAATTAAATAAAGTTAATAATTTTAATTTAACCAGCGACTGTTTGATTACACAAACCAGTGGTACGAATCCGAGTATTGAGAGTTAGAGTCAATTGTCTGGAGGGCAATTTCGTAACAATATAAACATTATTTATTGAAATAAAAGTACAACGGTGAATCCTTACAGTTGACTTTCCTAACCACAGATACGGTAATTCAACATTTAGTCGATTGGTGATAGGTACCGCCAAGTGGAAAGTGGCCGTATATATTTATATGCTCTGGCAAATCTGAACTTTAAGGTACCCCGAAATTGTTTCAGTGCTCTGCTTCGTTCACGTCTGCTTGGAATACCAGATGTGTTTATTAATATTCTCTATACATAAAGCTTTAAGTTCGTTTAATTTTTGGTTGTTATTGAAATAAAAAAAGATATATTTAAACAAATTTAACAAGATAATCATCAATCGTCTTTAAAAAATTAACGAATAATTATATAGGAGTATACTGGAAATATTTGACGTATTATTATATAATCTAATTTCCAGCATATTGCGTTAAAGTCACAAGTAATTTATAAACCAGTAATTCATAATATCTTCGCCTGAATCACCTAAGTGAACAGATAAATTAAGACAGGAGGAAAAATCTAGAAGATCACGCTACTGGGCCTCACTATCAAAACTTAAGACAATCCAACCTCATGTTTGGGGACTACAATTCAAAAGTGCAGCTCTATGTCTACAGTTAAGCAAAAACAGTTTAAGAATTCTGACAGGTCACCTCACAGGCCACTGTCGTTTAAGACGCCACCTCATGAAAATGGGACCCTCACCAGTAAACACGTGTAGTTTCTGCACAGAGGCAGATTAAACACCAGAGCACCTATTAAAGCTGCGAAGCCTTAGCTCGCAGTAGGAAACAATATCTGGGGCATCACATTAGAGCAATGAACCCCAACTCAGTGCTAAGTTTGAACTGTTGGACTAGTAGAAGACCTTTAATAGGTACATGCAGAAGGAGTACAATAGATCAAATTGGTCGAGGTACATTTTCCCTTCTTTATTTCATTTATTCATTTATTCAAGTGAACAGATCATCTACATGCATAACTTTTGCACAAATAGTTGGAACCAAGAGACTTCATTTCATTAATATATAAATAGATATAGCTCAGAGATTTTGTTAGACAACCGGAAGTCATTTGTGCAGCAAATCATAAAATTATTGTGGACGTATGTTATTGCACTTCAAATCCATAGAACAATTGGAGACATATTTCAAATGTCAGTGTTATCGTAGCCCTATAAAAGCTGGCTCGGATTAGTTGAATAAAAAAGTGTGCTCGTCGGCCTAATCATTTGTATAACTGCATTAATAATCTCGAGCGTAAGCGTAATTTGATTCCTTTCAAAACTGGTCTTTCGGGATCCCGGGAAGTGTAATTAGCTTCGAAAAAGTAGAAAAGCTTTGTGTGTGTTTGGGTATGGATTGTTGAGTGTGGATAGATTATAGAATTTAATAAACTTATTTGTATGCTATACACAAAGTTTTCTTAAATAATCTCTATTACATTTATTAATCGTTTAAATTGTCATTGACTTGAGGACGGTATTTATATTTTAATAAATTTTTGTTATATAAATATATTTGTCATTTTTAAAAAATTTAAAATTATAATTGCTTCACACCGACATAGAAACTTATAATTTAATTGCTATTTTAGTGCTGCAGTCACTCTTGCATAGTTTAAATTGATAAATTTTCGGACCCAATTCTTCTCTTAACTATATTTTCTTTGTTACTCAATACGACTGAAAGCTAATGAGAATGCGCATCGTTAACACTTCTTCAATAATCCTTCAATTTCAAAACTTTATAAAAATTCGGTATATCACCATATCACCATCGGAGAGCGCTAACACTCCAACACAACGGAAATACAGCTTTCGAGGTCAATTCCAATATCTAAACAATTTAAAAATGAAATGTGAATATCTCAAGCTAACCAAATCATGGTTCCGGCATGGCGATTTGGAATAAATAAACCGCAAATGGAAAGTACAAGAATGAGATAAAGGGAGCGGGTAAAATAAATCAACAATTTAGATCAGTCAGTATCAGATTTTATATATTTTCCTTGCGTTCTACAAGATATTAAAAACTTTAGTACTTTTGCATAAATAAGCAAAAAGTCTAATAGTATTTACTTTCAAGATGTCGGAGTGAGAAAACATAAGGAAAACTAGTGGCGAACGTCTTAGCCAATAAGCAATCAATGATCTTTGTGTTACTATAATGCCATTCTCGAATATTACAAAGGAAAACACAAGTAGAAAAGAACTGAATTAAATTTGAAGCCCAAATAATTATTGTCAGCTTAAGTGTGCAGCACGGTTACGGTGTAATATTCTTCTCAAATAATATTTTCCAATTTATGACGAGTTCTAACAAAAAAATAACTTTCAAATAAATCGATCCTGGCCGAGATGGTTTTATGCTTTCCTTTGTGACGAAATTTTTTACCCATGTTTTGGATTGACTTTTGGATGTGATATACATATAATCGTATATATGTATAAACATATATGCAATATATTGTTACGAAATCGACATGCCATCTGATTGGTTGATAGTTTTAGGGTGAACATCGATTTCAACTCCTAAATATACTCGCGCGAGAAGGCATGCGAAGCTGCGTTCGTAGGCTGGTTGAGGTTCTCGTTTGCAAGAGGTATATAAGCGACTGCACAAATGACAATAGATCAGTGGACAAGTGAAAGTGACCAAGTGAACATCGTAGTAGCAGCAGCAGTGAAACAGTGGCAGAGCAAAAGGATTTTAGCTGAATTCTGAGAGTTGCAGCAAGCAGCGTGAAGTACACTATAAGTGAGCACGAAGTGTGAGAAGCGAGCTAGTAAGTTGGACGAATACTAATAAAGCCAATTGTTCTAACTGAAGAAGCAATTGTTTGCTTATTACACAATCTAGCGATAGGAATTCAAGTATCGAGCTCCGTATAAATTGTCTGAAAGGCGATTACGTAACAATATATAATCTCATATACCTAGAATACGATTTTTACATACAAAAGATGTGTTTGCGAGGCCACGTAAATTGCACAACAAATATTAAAATATTTATCTTATTTATTATATCAACGGGATTTGGTAAAATCTGTATTATTTCTTCTCTTATCGGGTTAACACATCGCTCTTAATCGTTTACTATTCCCTATATAAGCTCATTGAACTTCCGAGGAACAAATGCGGTTCGAATATTGACTATGGAACTGATTATGTTTACTGAACTCGTGGAGGCTAAAAGAATAACTTATTCACATCTCACTTTCTTTCTATTTTGTTCGCTCCTTCACATTTCATTGAATTTATTCATTGAAATGATGCATTTATTACCACCAAATGTGGCGTTTCCCATAGAAGGGTTTATGATAACAATAAAGAGGCATAAAAGTAATATGTTGTGTAAAGTGCCCTGGGCATTATCAAAATATTTTGACAATCCTAAATGTGTGTAGGTGCGCTCGGCCTTAGTCGCGAATCATCCGCTCAGATGTACAGCTTTCGTTACTTTTTGATGGAAATCAAATATTTTAGATATTTTATTTTGTTGATTTTATGTTATGTTATGCGGCAGTGATTAACAAACAATTTCTCAGTTGTGCTTTGGTCGTAAAGCAATGAACAAATGCGCGGATGAAAGCAAGTGAGAGCTAACTACTCAGGGAATGCATCTATTGCAATAGGTCGCATTTCTTCAGAAAAAAAAATTTCCATAATAATAATTAACTAATATATTTTTATTTCTTTCCTTTAACCAGTCTTTCATCCATTATCTTTTTCATGCACATTACGAAAGCAAAAATAATAAAATAAATAATAAAATGAACTTTGACAAAGTATTTTAAGGTGCCTGCGGTGTGGTAAGCATCAAAAACAAACACGTACTCACACATATGCAATGATTGCAAGGGACCATAAGTGAGCAAACATGAAGCATTGATTTAAATTACGACACACGATGAACGATGATTTGGTCAGGTTTCTTTAAAATTTGTTATACTATCGCTTTCGTGGTAGGAACTGAACTTGTGAATTCAACAAAGGCAGAAACTGGCAAAACTCCATGAAACTGTAAGCGTAAAATGAAATCGTCCGGCACTCTCGACATGTATTGAAGTTTAAAAGTTAAGATGACAAAAATACCAACAATCAAACGGGCTGGGTTTTTATATGGCAACAGCGATGAACGAAGAATATATCAATTAGAAATTACGTATATTCGATCACTTTTTACTGAAGTTAAAAAGTTGCTGCAATAATAAGATAAACTTTACCGGAAATTATGACATTTGAGAGCAATTTTTTTGATATCCAGACTCAAATAAAGTAAAGTATGACTTATGTTTAAATACTATATCACAATGGCCTGTTAGGTCGGTCGAGCATTTACCGGTGTTTACTCCGCGATTACGATATCGTATGCATAATGCGTGAGGTATGCGTTGCTAAAATGAAATAGCGTGTTTCCTACCCCATTAAATATTTTAATTTTTCTTCAGAGAACGGCATTTTTACAAATTTTAAATAAAATGTCAATGTTTGGGTAATTCGAAATTTTATTATCAGTAGTGCAGCCAAACCTTTTGGAAGAAAACGGCTAAAAAAGCAACACTGCTTGTCAAACGCACGGCCGACTAGAAACTTGCCCTAATTGGGCGTTTTGAACGCGTTTACATTTGTAAATTTACGATCAAACGCGTGAAGCCGCATTTTGGATTGCTTCATATTACATTGTTTCTACTTTAACTGTCAAACGCTCGACCTATCGTGCCATTGTGATATAGCTTTAAAAGAGCGTTGTCGACAAAAACTCAAAATCGGTTTCGTATGAAAGACCCTTCAGTATACATAATAATATACAACACGAGGCGGAGGCAACGGAACTTATAAGGCTGGGTATTGTTTCGTAAAAACTATTTCCATATGGAAACAAACTTGTCACGGACATTATTATAATAATAATAATAAGGAAACTAACAAGTAACCACCAGAATATGTTGTTATACGCAAAACAGACTGAAATTATTTTTGAAGAGATGACAAACAAGAAGACAACGCTCAAATAATTGTTTTTGAATTTTGCAGCGCATTCTATTTTAACTGCCCATCTCAAATGGTCTTAAAGAGCGAACGAAAACTTGCTTCAAAATAAAATCATAGTACATTAAAATGAAAAATATTAATATTCGTTTGTGTTTGTTTTTTAATTTCGTATGTCTGATACGCTGATATCTTTAATTTACTTTAAATTACTTTTCATTTGATTATTTTAGCTACAATAGATTATTATTCCTAGGTATATTTATTTACTGGCCTTTCTTTGTTTGCTTTTGATTTTATATAAGCCTAATAAATTAAACATAATATGATTATATTATTATATATAACTATATGACCTCTTTAAAGTATGACTTAATACAGTAAAAAACACTTAATTGTATGTAAATTAACAAAAAAGGTGCAGTTTTTATTCAAAATGCAATTCTGAAAATTTGAAGTAAAGCCAGTTTTTTTATGTTAAGTTTATAAATATTTTCTTTGCTTTGTTGCTTTCACACCGGGTGAAACCACCGTTATTGTTGGAACTTGTCAATACAAAATCTTATGACACTGAGAATAACTTCTGCCGTTACTGTTTTTGAGAGCGTGCGTGTGTGTGACTGTGTGTGTGTGTGTGAGAGAGTGTGTGTGTGCGTGAGAGAGAGAGTGTGTGTGTCTCATTTTGCATTGCATTTGTTTGCATTTGACTTTTTTACATTTGTTCGTTTGAGTACAATTATGATAATTTTAAATTTCACTGTTTTGTTTTTTTTTTAATATTTACTTTATACATAAAAAGTAATGCTAAATTCTTTTTGTTTAGTTTTCTTGCTTTGGATATACCTTTTTGCAAATCTTTTCTTGTTATTGATTATGGTTGCCATTTAATTAACCGATGTGGTGAACATGTTGGAGTTATCCCATTCCAACTGACTAACATTAGCGAAACCTCCTTTGACAACTAAAAGAAAATGTATCAACTGAGTATAAATATTTAAGAAGATGTAAGTATAGAGTAAATAAATAAGAGTCACAATCACAAACAACAAACTTTTAATATGGTGGCGCTGCTAATAGAGCCATTTATTCAATAGCTTTTATTTTAATATCGCAGCGCCACTCTGTTGACTACCCCCGACCGATCTCTTCTATGTCAAAAAATGAGTGACAATTCAGATTGTGACTCTTATCTCCTTACTCTATGATGTAAGTCAAACGCGCTCACGAAAATTATATGTAAATATAAAGAATCTTTAGAACCCTGAAGGCCCATACTGGGGCGCAATCTAAAAGTTAAGTGGAAAAGTCGAATACAGTTTGAAATTAAACTGATTCCAGCAAATAGCATACCGGTTAACTTGGTCATTCTGCTGATTGATCCGCTCATTCTCGTTCACTGAGCATATTGAACTGGGTCGTTTACATAGTTCAGTTGCGCTCAGCACGTCATGATTGTTAAAACATATCACTTGCTCACCTACTCAATTTACGCTTTCTTTCGATCGTTCGTTCGTTCATAAGAAGTGGAAGGAAGCAGAGAGCAATACTTGCATTTGGCTAGTGAACTATTTTGTTTAATAGATCTGAACTAGTGCAGTTAGTTCAGTTCAATGAAACAGATCAGTTAGTTCGCTCGGTCGTTCACTACCCAAGCCTACCACCTAGTATGTGAAATATAATATATTCCTGTAACAAATTGCTTACTTTCTTCGTCTTCCGATTCTGAATTTTCTGTTTCGGAGCTATCTTCTGAAACTGCATCGGATTGCATAGGGTTGATTGTTATGGTTAGGGCGGAATCATCCCAAACCAAACTTTCATCAGCAATCTGAAACAGGCGAATGAATGAATAGTTGAGATAGCTCTGAATTGAACTTACCTTTGGACATGGCTGATGCCTATCTGTATATTTATGATTATGATTATTTTTAAGCCGTGCAATCGAGACTCCACAAATTAATATAACCAGGAATACACAAATTAATATGATGAGCATTGTTGGATGCGAACTTTCCACTGAAAGAATATTCGAAGCAGTTTCGTACAAAGTTATAGAAAGAGGTATGCGTATTACCTTTGTGTGCTATTGCGTGTACTCTTGATTTAGGTTCCTGAACATCATGCGAGTGGACCATTGCATGAGCAAAAATTTTATTTTCTGTAAAAAGCAAAAAAAAAAAGGAAAAACAACAAAATGGAATGCTACCTGAGAAATTTATATTGACATACATATTTTATAAGTTATACTGTTTTCAGTTTTAGGAAGTCACAGTAGCGAAACATCCTTCACACTTTCATTTAAACAAAATATATGTTATTACATATTTATAACCTACCTGTTGCTGTTGTACCACCTAGTCCATTGCCATACGAGACACCGCTCTCACCCGCACCAGCTAAGGCTGTCGTTGGTTGCGGCGCTGAAGTCTTTACCAACGTTTGCTTTGGATGCAATACGGTTAAAGTAAACGTGAATTCGGCACTTTTGTATTCTGAATTCAATTGTGAACAGGTTAGTTTGAAAACCCGATTCAAATAATACGCTGGCTTCTTGTTGCTATACACAAGCGCCTTCAGTACATCCAAATAATTAGTGATGGCATCGTTACCGATCATTTCAACGCCGTCCTTATTAATGTCAGTTTTAATATCCAGCGTGGTAGATAGCTTTTCATCGCCATCAACTTGTATTTCTTCATGATCAGGATTCAAAGATGGGAATACAATGACACTGCACGTATCCAAATTCTGTAGGTTTGGAATGATGATATCTGCCATTGACAGAACTGTGATATTTATGTTGCCCAATATATGTACGCCATGTTTAATTTCCGGATAAGAGACTAAGTTGTTCGATATACCTGGAACGTAAAACAACAGAAACAGTTAAAATATGCAGTGCCTTACATGCATATTTGCATCCTTACCGGTGATCACAATTTTGCTCTTTTCCATGTCAACAGCTTCTTCACCCTTGTTCTCAGTATCCTTCAATTGCACATTACTAGTGGTTATGAAAGCAGCTGATGCCAGTGTTGATATTGTGGCACTAGTCAATGGGTCTTTAGCGATAGTGTGTTCTGCGGTGTCCGTTAAGACGGGGCTGGGTTCATTAACCATAATGTAAGTTTCAACAGTCGGAAGGCGTATGGCGCTCTGATTAATGCACATTATTGTGAACCGTACTTCTATATTCCGACGTCCGATTGTAGGATTTTCTTTAGTATTTATATACTGTATCTTTTGCAAAAGCTGCTCAATATTACTTTTGCTCTGACCCTCAATATATATTTCGTTGAGCTGTGCGTTTGCTTGCACCTGAGAATCGGATTCGAGGAGATTTTCCGGTGGTGGTAGCAGATGTTCGGCACAATTGGTGCCGCACTTAATATCTTCTGTGGAGAGTACACCATTCAGTGAAATCTTTATTTCTGATATGTCGCCGTTGAATGCGTGTTTTAGACGGTTTTCTGAGCTTTGGTAGCAGGCGCCAACCGCTAAGGTGGTATTAACGCCGTGTGCCGCGTGCAGTGGCCAATCATCGATAACTTCTGGATTGTTGTGACGGTCTTCGACCGAAGTTTCAAAGTATATGCCGTCAATATACACCTCGACTTTGGCCAATTGATCGACATTAAGCACATAGTGATGCCATTCATTGTCACATACTTGCGGTATTTTCCAGCGCCATTCGGCTGGACTGAATATATTCAGATCACCTTCGTTAAAATTTTTACGCAGGAGTAATATCAAGCGACAATTACGCACGAAGAGCGCCATATGATGGCGGTTCATCTTATGATCGTCCGCGCTGCAAATGATATGCTCCTTTACATGCTTGTTGTTTGTCGGCAGATTGAAATGGCGAAAAATAGTGACAATGCTAAATGGTCTCGTCGAGAAATCATGGCGAGAGACCAGAATGTCGGGCAAAACCACACCTGAAGAACCATCAAAGTGAAACACTGGCTCTACCCCTTCATCATAACTTATATCCTTTGTCCATTCAGCACCTTTGGGCAATAAATCGATAAGCATAATGCCGGAAGTGCAATTCGCGATTTCACGGTCGCAACCGAAAGATATATGTTTAGTCTGTAAAATATATTGAAGGCAGACGATAATAATAAATAAATAATAATAATAAATGTTTTATTACAGTTAAGCCAAATCTTCTTAGCTTTGAATGATGTCTCGTTTGAATGAAATTAGTTTAGAATTACAGGTAAAATTCTACAAGAGCTGCTGGATAATGCTATAAAATACATCACCCATTTGTATAATGCAATATTAAGATGTGTCTTACGGTCTATTTCCCTCGCCAATGGAATGTCGCTGAAATACTGTAACTCTTATTCCAAACCTGGAAAGCCGGAAGAAAAAGTTGCGTCGTACAAGTCGGCAAGTTCGCTGGAATTTATTTCCAAAGTTTTTAAAGCCTGCTATTGTGTAAAGTTTATCCAATCGATAAAGTTACGCACCCTGGCGTACTTTTCAAACTAAAGAAGTCTCTGCCTCAAACATATTTTGATATTTTGTGATCATATTTTTAAGACCGCCACTTCAGAGTGAAATCAAAATCAGTAACTACCACAACTTTCCAATTACGGTCAAGTACTACCATCCTTAAAGGAAAAACATGTGGAGCTAATTTTCCGAAAGTGATATAGCAACTCCTAGCAACAAAAAGGAAACTACGCCGAAAATGGCAACAACCTCTCTCCCCTAACGATAAAGCTAATTTTAGAAAAGCAACCCAGGAACTAAGGCGAGAAATAAGTACCATCAAAAACGAATCAATGAATTGGTATTTATCAGGCAATCACAAAGAAAGTTTATGACTGTTTCTTTCTTCTGCAATGAGCATTGAGCGGAATGTCCATTTTTTCAGCGTGTGTGCCAATAGTCCAATGACCTGTGCAGTTGCTAATATTATGTATTGTTTCTGAAGCGAGTATTGATTAGAATTAATATGTGAAAGCTCCTGCAGGCAGATTTGACAATTCGATCGAGTCATTTTGATATTACTTCTGAGTACTACAGGATTGTCTGCTTCATCTTTTGCTTTTATCACTTTTCTTCTCTTTTCTTTAATTATTTAATTTAATGTAAATAAATTGAGCTTATTATTATTATCCTTACTAGTTAATATTTTTGAATTTCTTCTCTAGTCCTAGCTATGAATTTTGTAGTTAAGTCTCACTTAAATTTTAAATGTAATTTATTTCCTTATTTATAATTTATTCTTAAATTGTATAATGCCGTAATTTAATACAGCTAATGTACTTTAAGAGATAATTGATCTCGCATGTACAATTAATTATTTTAAATAAATAAATGACAAAAATTTTAAAAACATTTACTAATCCATTTTGTCCATCCATGCATTCAACTTGAAAGGACCGACACTTAGTGTAATGCTTTCATATTTCTGGTCTATATTGAATTGCAGGATTGATACACTTACAGCATTGTCAGCACACAAAACCTGGAACTTTTTCTCACTACTATTCTAAATGTATATTAATTTACCTTCAGAGCAACCGATGTGTGTATATTTAGAGATTCACTACTGCAGTACATGTCGCACAATTCCAAACGTGCGTTAGGAAACAATGAAAGACTTTCAGAAGCAGGCGTCTATCAGTGAAAGAGAGTTAACACAAATAAATAAATAGATAATTAATGTTTTCATAGCAATAGTGAACTTACCGTGTAGTCAATGCGTTCGGGTATACCCAAAAATCTTGCCTCACATACACGTCTAACTTTAATGCTGACCATAATTGGTGCTGACTCCTTCATTGCGCAATCATATGCCACTACTGAGAGTATGTGATTGTGGGATGCCTTATGCGAAAGCGGCTCCATATTTTTAATCGTACCCTCATTATCGATTATAAACGGCTGATCATTGTTTAGAATTTCATATTTGCACACATCTCCAAATAACGGTGTACAGTCCTTGTCCGTTGCTTCGACACGTATTATTTCCTTGTAGAGTCGTCCCTCATCTACTTCTGTCACATAGGACGGCTGCAAAAACGTGGGCGCATACTCGTTGATATCGATCACTGTGATATGCACATTGGCCGCCGCCGAGTGTGTCCCATCGCAAAATACGGCCATTATTTCGAAATGATAATTATTTCGTTTCTCACAATTTAAAGAGCGTCGCGTCTTTAAAATGCCCAAATTATTGATCAATTCAATCTGGAAAGGAGAAATAATATCGAAATCAACAATTGAGTGACATATTAGCCAAAATCTTCTCACCTGGAATGGTATCTCGTGATATGGCTTCTTTATAATGCGGAAATCACAAATTTTTTCCTCATCAACTTTAATTAGCGGGGTTATTTCAACTAACGTCTCATTTTCTCGTATTAATCCATGATATGATTTTTCAAGTACATTTTCTACAAAAGTTCAATACAAAAATACTGTTAATAAAAACTAACTAATTGAGATTATATAATATGAATATGCTATTGTATAATACAGTTTTCTAGATGATTCATCAAATTTATGTCAGTGGTTTGAATTTCTCCACTCTTCTTCTTAAATATTTTAATACGTGTAAAACCCTCAATACTGTCGTCTGCTACACCAAATGGTTCGACGGCATATTGAGCTTACCATGCTACACCAATGTTCTGACGGCCTTTTAGCTTTTCAACAATCTTATTCCAACAGTTCATAAACACCAAACCGTAAACAGCGAGTCATAAACCAGTCAATATATATATTACTATATATAAATATATATTACTTTTGGTCTTGGAAACACCTCGAAGCACGGAAATGCATACAAAAAAATATGAATAGGAATATTTGGTCTGCAGATCTGATTTGGAAGTCGAAGCGATACATTTGATGTTTGTGTGGCGAATATATTAGTACGAAATCGGCACGCCATCTGATTGGTTGATGATGTTAGGGTCGATTTCAATCACTAAAAAGGCACATGCGAGAAGGCATACGAAGCTGCGTTCGGAGGCTGGTTGAGGTTCTCATGTGCAAGGGGTATAAGCGACTGCAGACGAGACATCGAGATCAGTAAATAAGTGAAAGTGAACAAGTGAACAAGTAGTAGCAGCAGCAGTGAAACGGAGTGCGTAGCCGAAAGTGAACATCGTAGTAGCAGATCAGTTAACCAGTGGCAGTGCAAGTGATCATAGCCGAATCCTGAGAGTGGCAGCATCCAGCGTGAGCGACGTGTTAGCAACGGGCTAAGTAAAACATTGTGGTGCAACAACTGACTAATTGAAGCAAACGTTAGCGAAGACGAGTGTGAGAAGCGACCAAACTTTTAAAGCGAATAGTGAGTTGGACAAATAGAATAAAGCCAATTGTTCTAACTGAAGAGGGAATTGTTTCCTTATTACACAATCCAGCGATACGAAACCAAGGATTGAGCTTGGTAAAAATTGTCAGAAAGGAAATTACGTAGCAATATTTTATTAACTATTGCTTAAGTTAATTGCTATTAAATACAAACTACTTTTATTAGAGCTAAATTATTTTTAAAAAATTAGTTTACGTAACAATAACACTTAGGCCTGTTCAAGGGTCATTGTGGCACCACTAGAGCCTCTCCCTTATACCTCCGGATCCGCCTGAAACTATCCTGTTGATTTGATAAAAGTAGCCACTTTCGTTAGCTTCATCCAGGAAACCTCCTCAATGCTTTCAAGAAATACGAATCCAAGCGCGATTAACCTTTTCTTTATAGAGCCATACTCCCACATAGGAAGTGTTGCACTGTTTCCTCTTCCTCGATATCTTGACTGCTCCTACAAGTCATTATGGGGTACTCCCAATCTACTTGCATGTCTTGCAATCAAACAATAACCTGTCAGCACCCCTATCGCATTTTTTATATCCTGCCTATCAAATTTCAACAGCCGCGACTATTCCGACCAGGCTTGCTAACTCCAACCTCAGTTCAATGTTGAATGAGGAACTCTAGGAGAAGTGACTTAAACCATGTTTAAAGGAAGCAATGTTATATCTCTACGATAGTTTCTTCTTAAATCAAAAATTCACTGAGATGTCTACAAATTTAAAAACTAAATGTTTATGTTTGAACTATTGTAAATGCAGGACACATTGCGATACTGTAACTTGTACACAATCTGCCCTAGTAAAATAATAGGATTGCTTTTCATAGTAAATATAGATTTAGTATCTGTAAATGTGTTGCAAATACACTCTTTGTCCCATTCTATATAAATGTGTTTGTATATGCGAAATTTACTCAGTTTGGAGGAACAGGGTAGATCCGAATAATCGCTCAGTTTTGTAATATCAATTTTCGTAGATATTTCTTTTCTCAGCATATTTTCTGCTAGAATTTTCTTTTTTTTAGTTAATTTGTAAAGCCGACAGTACAAATTGCAAATCGATGTAATTGCTCCTCTATAATCGAGTGCTGATTTGTATAGACAATAGGCGTATTCGACTCGTGTATCGAGCTCGTGTCGAGTTGTACGAATAAAACAGCAAACGAGTAAGTGGTAAACTTGGCAGCACTGTTTAAAAAAAGCAGCACGGAGAATTAAAAAATTTCACAGGTATTTTTATGGGTAATTTTCAATCTCGCTGGTTTTCAAGCAATTTTCAATTTGGAAGCACTTTCTATCGAGGATAGAAAAACTCGCTCGTTTCATCCGAGTATAATTTACTCGATAACTTTTTTCATACAAAAGTGTATCCTATCCTCGATAAGGTGGCGGATCGAATACGCCTATTATGTCATGGATCTTGCAGTAACTGAATGCACACTTATAAACAAAAACTTTGTTTAAAAAAGATACCTACCTTTTTGCGATAGATAATCGTCATCATTCTCGTTGGAAGCTGTTTGCTGATATCGCAATGATGACACTGCACCTGTAACTGTAGTAGTCCAACCATATCTAGCAAAGAATAAAGTTATCACAATGCACATGTGAAAAGTGCGGCAAATGTGAAACATGATGATTGACTGCTGTTTACTCAGCTTTGCTCGTATTCTGCTAACACAGCTGCCTCCTGAGTATTTTTGTTTTCAATTGATTCACGAATATATTTCAACCGTCAGCTGGAGGAGATAATAACATTAGGAAAATTGTAAGTTAATAGTGATCAGACTCAGATTTTTAAAATTTTGATTTATTCTTAATGATAAAAAATGTTATGCCCGGGTAACGAGTAATTGTATTCTGCTAACCTCGCAGCTGTGATAAACATATTTTATATGATATATAATATATAATATATATAATAATGCTCATTGCATTGTAAACATTTTAATAAACTAAACTAATCTTTCCAGTATTAATATTACTAACACTTTTCTTAAAAAAAGTGAAAAAAGGTATACTATATATGGGATTTACGAGAAGGAACATAAAAAATAGTTGACAATTTCGTCCTTGCTGAAAATTGTACTTAATGTATATGTTTAAGTGAAATGCGCTACAAGAGCAGCTGCTAGATCTGAGTTGGAGCGAGCGTATAATCGACCATTATCGACTTCTCACAGACCCAAACATTGGATATTTTTCAATATTTTTTATGAGTATGATGCACCCTTTGTATGGTTGCTTTTCCTTTTTGTTTGCTTTCTTTTTTCCAAACAGATTAGCCGGACTTAGCGATTGGCCACTTGATGGATTTACTGATCTGATCGCAATGGGCAAAGACCAATATCATTAAAAGTCTGGCTAGACTTAAGGCCTGATTATGGAAACCTTATTTACAGTGCACTATTACCTAAACTTGTTTTTAATTTATAATTTGAAACAAAAAATAATAATTACTTTCTAACTAGAAACCAACACAATAGAAGCCCATCAGATATTGTTATCATAAAAACCAAATAAAAGTCTGCTTCGTTATATTCTTGAAACATAAATAATTGCATACTTTTAGGATCCCATTTAAAAGTGAGATTAAGTCCAGTTACTACGAGACTGGTATATATATAAGTCAAAACACACTCTATTCGAAAAAAAGGTTACTCAAGAACCCTCTTTCGAAGTGTAGAAAAAATTCGAGAATAAACTCGAATTTCTACCGAAGTATAAGGAATGTTCAACTTCAACGATAAGAAAGGTATATAAGCCACCGCACCATGAAATTCGAGACGCAGTTCAATTTTAATCGTAACAGTGTGTATATTCGTGCATTTCACTTGTAACAGAATAATGAAGTAATAAAGTGATTAAATGAATTAGTAAATAAAGTGCAAATTGTAATAAAGTAAACTTAAGCCTAATATTAAGTGAGTAGATAGCAATAATTAAATAAAGTTAATTATTTGAATTTAACTAGCGATTGTTTGATGACTACATAATCCAGTGGTACGAATCCGAGTATTGAGAGGTAGAGTAATTTGTCAGGAAGACAATTTCTTAATTGCATAAATTGTCAGGAGGGCTATTTCGTAACATTATGTTAAGTTTCAACAAATAGATATACGCGTACAGTAATTCTGCTATGTAATATTAATTGAGTTAAAAAAATAGTTTTACTGTACTCATATCGGTTGGAGATTAAAAAGCATAATTATTGTTGTAAAATAATATTAACAGTTTTCAATTATCTTCCGTTAAAAAATGGTAATTTATGTAAAATACAAGCTGATAGCCATAGCAGCTAGTGCCTATATTAATATTATAGTTAATAAAAATTAAGATTATTTCTCAGTGAATTTATTGACAAGATTCACACAGTAGTTGCAATTGTGAATGTGCGGTTATTCCACCGTAATAATTTTCAGAAGGATAACTACTGACACATTTTGGCAGATCTAAAGCTATTTCGGACACGCCACGTGTCCTCACCAGAAATCTTCCAATGAAAAGCAATTTTTTCCCAAGCATTTATTATGTCTCAGAAATCAACAGCACACCAACTATGAACCCTCCCAGGAATTGAACCTGGGCCTTCAGCGGTTGTAATCTGTCCATGTACTGTCTTATTCCACCACACATTAAACTACGGAGTCTCATTATTACCCCTCATTTGCTCCGTTAAGTATCTCTTTCTATTTTATTACATTTCAGTGGTGTCATAGTACATTACATTTTTAGTGGACAGGCTAATTAACACTAACTTTTTAGGGTATATTATATAAAATTTACAATTTCTTGTGAAGATTCGTCATTAGACATAGATATCACTTTTTAGCCGTATTCCGTCTGAGTTACTCAAATTAATAAAAATAATAATTATATATAAAATACTTTATGCATCTATATTTAAAAAAAAAATGTAAATTTTATTTTAGATTTTTATTTAGATTTAGATTTTTTAGTTGATGAAGTTTAGAACATTCCGAATAGTTTTCAGTAAGATGGTCTGATTATTTCTTGGAAAAGTGTAGTCGAACTTACTGCCAAAAAAAAGAGTAAAAATTAACTCCACTCTTTCAAATCTGAGCATAAATATAATTGCAAATTATACTTCAAAGCAATATATTCTTACTCACAAACAATAATAAATGCAGGAAATGTGGGGAGCAAGACACAAGGTAAACTCCGCAGCATCTACTATGCTTATGCCTTATGCCCCGCAATATCTAAAACGCACTTATCACATCTAAGAGCTCCCTGGTTTGAAGGACTAGAAGAGGTCACACAACTAGGAATAGTTTCTCTCTTAAGATTTGCTAAAAGCGTCTCCCTGTTCAACGATTCCTACTATAGCCTTTAAATGGATATCCATCTAGCACCACAAAGGACCTTGTAGGTCTATGTGTGGCCTTAACGGCCGGCCAGTCTAACCTACCCTAAATTATTCTTATAATTAGTGTTGCCCCTTGAGGATCATCGGGCTGAGTGGACATACTTTTATGTTTAAGTTAAACAAGCAGCAATTCTGTATTCCTCCAATATGCTAAATATATCTAAGCAACCTGCGGTAACTGCACTTGAATAGTTTGGCTTATGCAGTTCAAGAATGGAGTTGTGCGTATAATCTGCATTACCACCTTGTCTGGAAAGAAAAATTGGGAAAGTACCACGACAACACGGATTTTAATGTAACATAATGGAACTTAAAAGTATCGGAAATAAATTGTTGTTTCGGATATAAATACGTAGCTTTTAAGGCGAATCACGCAGAAAAAATAATGAAGTTAATTCTGAACCTTTTCCCACATTTCGTACTATGTACGGTCCAAAGTATGCAGAACATCAGTCCTTTTCCAGTAATTATATTTGGGCATATTTTGAAGCAAGCCAATAACTTATTCCAAGACCACCTGCAATAGTTTAGGATACCCACGTAATTTACGTATGATGTCTTAACAACCGTAAGGAGAGTAGCACTAAAATCCTTTTTTCCTTTCGAATCGTTTATTAAAGGTTCACACTCATCATTATCTTACTACGTATATATATCAAACGATATAACTTCTCAACGCGGTTGCAATATTTTCCTTTTTAATGAAGGAACCTATATTACAAATATGGAACTTTGAAGTATGGGAAGACACCTAAATATGTATACATATACATTTGTCTTTTTTGCATTATAGCACTTTTTGTTCTCACCACAAATGTATTATTAATGCATGTATCAGAACACGGCAGCTACAATAGCATTCTACACACGTATGGGTACCTCGATGGATCATCGATGCTCGGATTTACTTAGGACACTTCAGTTACCTCGTATATACATACATAATGACACCAGCACACAATGAAATGGACTGGATATATATATATATATATATATATATATATATATATATATATATTTCTATTAATTCCAAATTTACTTTTTTTATAGTTTCGATGTATCTTTTGTCCCCACTATGTATCCATACATATATTTATGCCAGCTCGTAAGAAACTAAATACGTTATTTACAAACTTATTCAATCGTATGTATATTTGTATGTTTGAAAGACAATTATGTATGGATGTGTAATAGCCTGTTCGTTAGGATGTGTAATAGCCTGTTCGTTAGGATGTGTAATAGCCACAGTTAGATATTAAAGCGACATATGAACGCAAGGTATAACAAATCAATGTTAAATACTCCTTAGACATGTATGTAAAAACCTATCTACGCATGTACATGTCCAATTCGATTTTTCACTGCTTTCCTCTTGAGCTGCTCCTCATTTTTGTTTCGATTCTATACGAACATAAAATGAGATTTGTGAATTGAACGAATATGTAAATATTGAATGAAAATATGTAGTAATTTTTAACTTGTTTCAATGTTTACTTTTATATTTCTAACTGAATGCTCACGCGGCCAACACAATTTTGTACCGATGCGTCTCACCTACTTGATTTGTTCAATCTGTCGTCCACACTTAAAATGCAAAAATTGACTAAAGTTTTTTTTTTTATCAAAAAATGGGCGAGTAGATGCGTGTTGGTAGACAACGCTACAGTACAGTACGACGTTTCTCTCCACTTTCGTACGCAGATACACGATACTGACAGAGAACGGACGACTAACACTGCGGCCACACGTGCCAGTAACTGGCTGCCAGTTGAGAATACATATTATTTTCGAAATTTCGAAATTTTGCTGCCAGTGGTCACGGTGGCCACACGTGCCATTGCAAGTTCATTTATAAAATATCATCGTTGGGAAAGGTTCTCCATACAGTAGCGTTTTTATAAGTTAGAACCCGTTTTGCAACTGGTTTTTTAAGGTGCGCCCATACATTTTCAATGGGGTTCATATCAGGGCTTTATGCTAGTGTGTCTATGACTATATATATGCAATTATATAGGAGTTTTATTTAAACATTATTTAATTTTAGTTTATTAGTTTCTTCTTTCGTACCATTTAGGGTGCCTTTTTGTATGGCGCATACGAAGCACAGTTATTTTGGTATTAGTACTTCTTTATTGTTTTCAAACTATTATACACTTTTTTCTTATTTGTAGTACCAAAATGTCCAACTCTTACATTACAACAAAAAATTTTGTGAAAATAATTTTTTTAGTTGGTGTTTTTGCAGCATTTTTTAAATTCAAGAGTACTTTTTTATTTCTCTCTTATGCATCAGTGATTCAGAGTATGAATTTGACATTTACTGGCCGCATGTGTCAAAAATTTTCTGGCTATGAAATTTCGTTGCCAGTAGCGCCACCAGTAGCAAATGTGTGAGAGATTGGTGAAAATCTTTGAAGGGATTGAGTTTTTCGAACTTGCGCTGGCACGTGTGGCGTCGGGGTAAACAAACCGAGTGCGCTGTGTAGCAAGTTCGGAATCCCGAGCACAAAATACAGTGTGCACCAGGGCACACCCAAAAGGTAGTCGCAAGGGAGAATTTCTCTTCTTCTTGTTTTCGTTTTGAAGTTTCCTCAAAAGCTTCGAAGCTTTTATTTGAGATCAGGGTTGTAAACAAAGTTTGAAACAGGGCACATCTAAATAGTTAGTGCCCACTGCTAATAAGAAAACAATGTTATAAAATAAAAAATTAATACTTTATTGGATATACTCTCTTGTTGTTGCACATCTACATATATTCAATATTGGGGGTATTTTCACAAGAATTATTGCTTTAAATGATGCAACTTTAGTGACATTGTAAGTGGGCCTTGCTGTCTATTTGTATCCGTATTATTTATAGGTATCCAATGCGTTTGAACTACGTTTTATTTGCATGGGCTCTTGCGATTTCGGCAGTGCATTGTTTCGCTTCTGTGCATAATCCTCATAGTTCTTAATTGTAAGTAAATAATTAACAAAAATTTAAGCTGCCTGAAAATTAGCAATTATACCATTTAGCTGCAGCTCCTGTTGGGGGGTTGAATTAGGATGCCGCATTTGCGTTAAATTGAATAAATAAATTACGTGTCTGCTTTTCCTAAATAATAAATAATTGTAAAAAAGGTTAACATTTTTATAAGAAAACCATTTGTTACCTTTGGCCAAGCATCTTCTAAAACTCGGCTTTCGCTTTGGCGGCACCTTTACGCGGTCACCTGTAGCCTTGTCCGGCTTATCTGCTGGAGGTCGAAGCGTTGTCCGTATCGGACTTTGCCCCAACAATTCCTTGTTCCTTTTTGTGGCATGAGATGGCCGCAGCGTTATTTTTGTCAAATTTTGTTACGACCTTTTCATGTTTCTTAATGAGATCATTCTCCCTTTTGTAAAGGAAGAAGGATCTTTCGCCTTCATTTTCCGAAGGTAGTAAGCCGAGCGCTTGTAGCCATTCCTGGCCTTTTGCTCTTTTGTTAGGCTTACCACAGGAGCATGTGGAGCGGAGGGCTGAGAAGGACTGAGCAATTGCATCTCATCATCCTAGCCTATGTCAAAGACATTGCTGACCTGTGACAACGAGTCGTCAGCGATTGCGGGGTCTATGCGCAAACTCAGCAGCTCAGATCCTATCCGATCCCCCTCAGCCTCCACCTCACAGGCCTCTTGCCTACCCAAAGTTGGCTTGGAGAGCCTCACAGTAGTACCAAAGAAGACTAAGAAAAGACATTCAATTCCCTCCATATTTATTTACCGCTCCGACCATTTTTTTTGGTCACACGTACAGTGTATGTGAATTTATTGTGTTTGTTGTAAAAATATTCCATATCCCTGTAGTGAAAATTATAGACAGTCTTCAAAATATACTACTAAATTTAATAGTAAAAAATTAAGTGGTTAATTTACTAGTTCAAAACTTATCTATAAGTTAACCAGCTACTGACTTCGGCGGCACTTTATTCCCATGTATACTAAATTTTTCCTTTTTTGTCAATTTAATAAAAAAGGAAGTAAAGACAAACATTGGAATTGGAGAAAAACAGTTATTTTTATAATTGCAACTACTTTTTGTAATTCCTCATTTTAGAGATAAATCTTCAAGTTAACGCGTGTTTTAAAATATCCGCAAGTGTTCCCAAAGAAAAGTGGAAATGCGGCACCATGAATTAACATGCTGAATTAATTTATGCACAAAAATTATTTTACATGTCGAGTACACATTATTATATTATTTATATATGAATTTTACATATAATATGAGTTTTACTAGTATTTTAACTAGTTGGTTTCACTGCTGGGATGTTGTGTAAAACAGCGAATTTTCGGAGAAAAAAATCAGATGAAATCCGGGCTCCGTTTAAATTAAACTTTTAGGGGGTCACTTCATTTGTATTTTAAAAAGAACTGCGAAACTTCTAAAAAGAAAAGGCTATAATAAATCAAAAAAAATTGTATTATTTAATTTGGAGTATTTTTACAACAAACACAATAAATTCACATACACTATACGTGTGGCCAAAAAAAATGGTCGGAACGGTAAATAAATTTGGAAGGAATTGAATGTCTTTTCTTTGGCTTCTTTGGTAGTATGTCCGACAAAAAAATATGTTTCGAAAATTCAAATATTGCACCGAAACGAATTTAGCTGCAACAGTTACAGTTATCGCCAAAACAAAATGCAGTAGTAATGGAAATTTTATTTTACCATTTTATACAAATATCGTAATTTTGGCATATCGTAACTTTTATCTTACAAATAATTAAATATCGTATTCAGTCGGCTCACTCAATCTACATCAAAGATGTATAAATTTACCGGAGAGTTCGTTCTGGTTTTGGCTTTTACGCCTTTGTGAAATTTAAAAAATAAAACAAATGAAAATATTTTAATTTCATAGTTGCATTTTGTGATTTTTTTTGTATTAACACAAATTATTTCTTCGAAAAAATTTGTAGTTTGGTTTGTACAGAGTGGATCGGTTAAAAATAGTATTGGGCAGTGGACAAAGTTCTGTTGACAGCTGATGATGAAGGACGTAGTTATGCTGCATACACACGAGGCAACCGTTAATGCACCCAAGCAATAATAGAAGACCACTCTCCAAATATCATTTTCTCTCAGTCATAATAAGTGTCAAAATGAATAAACAATGTTGCTTCTTTTGTAAATTTTGGCCGCTATTTTTGGGCTTTGCAGTTTTTTTCGTAATAAGTAAAAACACAAATGCCCTTTATTTTTTTGGGCTTTTTTCAATTATTATTTTTTAACAACAAAACTATACATACACATATTTAATCATTTACTATTACCTATAATTCTCTGTATTTTTTTTAAAAATATTTTTATGTGTACAAAATACAAAATGTACTTACTCGGTTTGAGTGCAGCAATCTATATTAATAACTGTAGTACACAGTTTCTGAGTATTATTTAAAACTGACGGAGCTGCACACAGTCAGAGTCTTGGTCTTTTAGTCACTGGGCCTTGCTCAAAATTGCACACATTTTCCAATGAAGAAAGCGGCTGCAAACGGTTTTGCATTGTACCATAAAAAACTGATGGCAATGAACTTGGAAATAGTTGTACTTTTCTAGTTGTGGCTGCTTCCATATTATTTATGAAATCACTATTTACAAAATGTTTCTCACACACTTTTGATTTTTCTTTTAAACTAACGCCACAAGCCACGATCCACCGATTTCGCTTTATTGCATCTTTAGGAACGCTGAAAAATTTAACTTTTTCCTTTCTCTATGTATTATTGCAAATAACGCAACGATAATGGACCATTTTTCTATTTTTTATTGTTTATATATATTTTTAAGTAATTTCACTACATTTTGGAAGCTGACGACAATAATTTACTTGTTTCCAAACATTATTTCCCTTTTTTGTTTGTTTTTTCATATAGAACATTCGTTAAGAGAGCAGATTTGACACATATTATGACTCTTATCCTCTCACTCTCTCAATTAATAATACCTGGCAAATGTATTTTGACCCAAGCTATGTTGCTTCGACTGTTGTCTCGTGTGTAGCTTTGTTGCAGGTTGAAATGGGTGTTGCTTGAAATAACAAAATATTTTGATATTTTGTGATAAGGTAGAACCAAAATAGACGAGACATAATGATAGCGGTTGGACGAACGTCTGCACTCGTTACGTCGATTTTGACATTTAACACAAAATGTGACGCTATCAAACGCATCGATGGATGGCTCTTTACATAAATTCCGAGCTCATCCCTCACAGCGGCGATAAAATTGTAGCAAAATTCCATCATTTTCATTTCTTTAAAGAATAACAATCGTGTCAACAAAATAGCTGTTGTGCCGAGTAGCAGACGTTTGCAGTTCGGTTCTTAAGGGCCGACCAATATAGACGAGACGAAGCGTGACGAGTAAGTTTGAGCATATGTGAATCAATACTAATTGCCAAAATGGCCATACGTATTTGATCGAAACTGAACGAAACATTTAGACGTGACGATCGGTTCTTTTTTGCAACATAAAAAAGGAAACAAAAAAAACAATAAAAATCAATTTAAGCGCACACTCACCAACTTTTCCGGTCTGCCACAGCCGGGCATCGTCCTCCTCGGCACCAAAAGAGCCCGCCCCATCTCCTCTTACTTATCCTAACATGCTACTTATAAATTTAAACATGCTACTAACATAAAATTTAAACTACTATATACTTAGCTTTATCTCACCCTTATTTCTAGGGGCGGGCGGCAGATTCCTTACTCCTCCGGTATCAAAACTTAACTCCGATTCTCGAAATTGTAGGAGCTTTCAGTAAAAGTCAAAGTGCATAACAGTTGCAAGTGGAAAATTTGGTTTAGATTGTTCATTTATAAAACTGCTCCCCTTCAAACATTTAACGTTTATTTTCTAGACTTTTGCGCATACTTACCCATATGCAAAACTGTAGTAGTTGGTTTCTTCAGAACCAATGATAAAGAAACCTATCCATATAGCAACTAATAATAAAAAAAGACAGTTTTTTTTAAAAGTTTAAATGTCGCTTCTCTGTGTTCTCTGATTACCCTGATTAAACTTCATCTCTAGTAACTGTTGTTGCTTCTAATGTTATTGTTGCCGTGGCGATTGATGAACTGACTACTGTTGTTGTGTCTCAACTCAAGTTGCTGTTTCATTACTGTTTGGAGTTCTAACATCATTGTTGTTGTTGTAAACGTAGAACCAAAATCGACGAAATTGTGAAAATAGCAAGCGCATCAACCGAGTAGCTGTTGAGACGAGTAGCAGACGTTTGCAGTTCGGTTCTTACGGAACAGAACGTCATGTCTAAATGTTTCAATGAATTTCGATCAAATACGTACGAGCATTTGGTTATTAACATTGGTTCACATAAACTTGAACTTACTCGTTAGGTCTCGTCTCGTCTATTTTGGTTGGCCCTTAAGGCTCCGAGCAACGGATCGTTGTCCGGAATTACTTAACATAGTGTCTCGACTAGCTATAATTCTTGGCAATGTTCATGTTCATGTCAGAGTAGCTGATGGCTGTCAGCATATGAAGTGGGTAAATTATGTTAAAACATTTCATTTTTTACATGGCTTTGAACAGTAAACAACAGAGATGCGTTCTCGCATTGAATGCTTTAAGAGAGTTAAAAAACTGCAATCAAAAATTGAACAGTTTGCACAAACACTCAAATTCTCGATAAATAATTATTAAATTAATTATTTCGGTTCTATTAAATTTAATTTGTGCCATTTTTAAAAAGTCAAACGTTAAAATCGAGTGAAACTTCAAATTTATGTCAGGGTTTCTGGCAGAACTGCTGTCTTAACATAATGTTTAATTTTTTTGGCATGACATTAACATATGAAGTCTCAACTCAATATTTTGATGTTAAGACATGAACATTGCCATGAATTATAGCAAGTCGAGGCACTATGTAAGCAGCTAGAGTCGTCTCGTCAACTTTGGTCACTGTTTCTGTAGTTGGAAGATCCTGTACCGCCAACTCTTAATTAAGCTGTGCTACTTTTAGCTGATCAAAAGGAATTCCACCGTGACGTAAAGATTAATTGCACACACAAAAATATATGTAAGGTAAGTACCCCTAATTTATTAGTGTAGCGCACAAACTTAATCGATAATAAATCAAAGAAACGTATACCTAGAGTCAGTACAACGATAGCAGCTGAGTACAGCGCATCTGTGTTAAGGAAAGAAACAATTTAAAGAAAAGAAAGAATTTGTAAAAGCAGCGAAAAAACAACAGTGTGAATAATTAATGTTACAAACTTCGAATGTTGTTTCTTTGTTACTTACAGGTAGAATTTTAAGTGAATATAATATGTTTTATACAAATAAATAAAAAAAACTTTGTTACTTACAGAGAAACTATTCGTGTATTTTTACTATAACCTCAAACAAAAAAAACATTATAAAACAACATTCTTATTGGAATTCACAATGGATAAGCTGCAGTTCACCTTCAAAGTGCTTTCTACGGCAGAAGAAACCATGACGAACGGGCTGTACATAACCTCCATCGCCACATCGGACGGCCGAAGTAACTCAATACCACGTGACTGCCAAAATGTACAATGTCATACCGAGCTCATAAAAACGGCAGTTTTTACTAAGGTAAAGAAAACGTTAACTAAAAGAAGCCAAACAAGGAACATTTGGATTAAGTTAACTAAGGAGTCAATCGAAACTTATTTGGATGATGGAGGAAATTTACAATTTAATCATATGTATTTAGAAGAAGAAATTAGCCCCCAAAATAGTATAGATAACGCTTCAGAACAACCATTAATACAACGGCTAGAAAAATTACTTGAAACAAACCAAGAGAAATCAGAAGAAAATAATGTTGCCAAGGTACCTAAAGAATTTACAGTTGAAAAATTTAATGGGAAAAATTCGAATGCAGATCAATGGATAACTAGTTTCGAGAAAGAATGCAAACGATTTAATATAACAAAAAATGAAAAAAAAAATAGAAATTTTAAAATCATTCATGGAAAAAGGTGCTACGGATTGGTATAGTTGTACACTTTTGAAACTAACTATTCACGCAACTTGGGAAGATTGGAGAATAATATTTTGTGACACATTCGCGAATAAGGGATGGTCCTCAATAAGATATGCACTACAATTCAAATATCAAAAAGGTTCTTTACTAGAATATGCAATAAAAAAGATAAAGTTTTATTAGAAGTAAGAAAATATATTTCGGTAATGGAACATTGATTGATTTGATTGCTATTAGCATGCCAAATTTTATAACTGATAGAATTGATAGAGAAAAATAAAAAAAGACTGAAGACTTATATAATGAATTAGGTAAATTGGAACATTTAGTTCACAAGAAAAATATGGATATAAAAAGAATAAAAATTATTGCAATAAAAAGAATAAAAATTATTGCAATAAAGAAAAAACAGAGAAGATACCAAAATAAAGAAAAAGGTACACGCTTTCACCTTGAAGCTGAATATTGGTTTAAAGATAAGGAAAATAACATTAAACATGTTAATAGTTCAGTATTAACAATAGAATCGAGCAATAATGATCCAAAAAAACTTATAATTCCACCATTAATTAAACTTAAAGTAACATTAAACGATAAATTAGAAATATACGGTTTTTACGATTCAGGCTCAAATATTTCACTAATAAATTCAAAACTAGTTAATTTAAAAACAGTTAATTTAAATCAAAAATGTTGCCTAAGAACAATTAATGGTGTGTATAAATCAGAAAAATTTATAAGAATAAAAGCAAAAATATTAAATATAGAAGAATACATAGAAGTATTCGTAATTAATAATGACAATTTCGAATATCACTTTCTCATAGGATTAGATTGCATAAACAAATTCAAATTGATACAAAATGATAAACTAGAGATAGAACAGAAAAATTCTGATCTCACAGAAAGGCAGTCATATCAAATCAACTTTAATGAACACGTAAATTTGGACTATTTCAAAATATTAACATATCACTTAAGTCACTATGAAGAAAAGATAATAAAAGACCTCATAGACAAATATAAAAATATATTTGCAAAAGACAAATATGATATAGGCGTAGTAAAAGATTATGAAGCCAGAATAGATCTCATAGTAGATAAATATTGTTGCAAAATACCTTATTGAAGCACAATTGAAGATAATAAAGAAATAGAAGAGCAAATCTCAGAATAACTAAAAAGAAATCTAATAGAAGAATCATACAGTCCTTTTGCTGCTGCGGTTACATTAGCATATAAAAAAGACGAAAAGAAAAGATCAAGACTATGCATAGATTTTAGAGACTTAAATAAAGTAATAGTTCCCCAATCACAACCGTTTCCACTAATCGAAGCTTTAGTAATAAAAACCAGAAACTGCAAATATTTTTCGAAGCTTGATATAAATTCAGCATTCTGGTCTATCCCACTAAGAATTAAAGATAGAAGAAAAACAGCTTTTGTAACCAAAGAGGTGCAATTTCAATAAAAACTTCACCCGCTATTTTTCAAAGGATATTAAGTAATATTATAAGAAAACATAAACTTCGTAGTAAATTACATTGATGATATACTAATTTTTTCAAAAACTTTCAAAGAACATAAACCACCTATCACAATAACTAGAAAACATATTGAAAGAAGGATTCAGATTAAAATTTTCCAAATGTTCATTTGCATTAGATTCTGTACAATATTTAGGTCACATTATAAAACACAACTCAACTTCTCCTAAAAAAATAATTTAATTTCAATAAAAACTTTTCCAGCACCGAAAAATCAAAAGAATGTTCGACAATTCCTGGGAAAAATTAATTTTCACAATGAATATGTGCCAAAAATTTGAATAATTCTAGAACCTTTACATAATCTGCTAAGAAAAGGGCAAAAATTTATTTGGTCCGAAGATTGTCAAAAAACTTTTGAATACATGAAAATTTACTTTGCACTCAATCAATATTAACTATCTTTGACCCAGACCTGCCGATACACATATATAGAGACGCAAGTTTGCAAGGTATAGGGGCAGTCTAAAAACAACCACAGCCAAATGAAAAAGGCGAAAAACCGGTAGCGTATTTTTTAAAAAAATTCAACGATTCACAAAAGAAAAAAAAGCTATATATTTAGAATGTTTAGCAATTAAAGAAGCAATAAAGTACTGGCAACACTGGCTTATAAACAGACTACTCAAAGTATTTTCAGATCATAAACCACTAGAAAAAATGAATATAAAAGCTAGAACTGATGAAGAATTAGGTGACCTCACCTATTATTTATCACAATACGATTTCGAAATAATATATCGTCCAGGAAAAGATAATTTAGAAGCAGACTGCTTAAGTAGAAACCCTGTATTACAGTATCAAGAAAATGAAGTTGATCAATTGAAGATTGTAAATTTAATTAAAATAGAAGACATTTTTGATGATCAAAAGAAAAACAAAGAAATAGAAACTAACAAAGATAAATTACTTATTAAAAATAATTTATATTATAAAAAAATAAGAAAAAAGAAAAATTGTACTGTCAGAACAACTTTGTAAGACATTAATAGAAAACAATCAACGAAATTTTTGCCACTACGGCGTAAAACAAATGCAAAGCAAAATATTACCGTATTATGCAGCAAAAGATATCTCGAACTATATAAAGAAAATATGCATAAATTGCGATGTTTGTTTAAAAAATAAGTCAAGAGTACAGGTTAAGATTGGTCTAATGTCGCATCTGGGCGCAGCAAAAAAGCCGTTTGAAATAGTTTTCTTAGACACAATAGGTGGATTTGGGGTTCACGATCCACAAAGAAATATTTATATCTTCTTGTAGATCATTTTACAAGATTCGCATACATTGTAGCATCAAAAGCACAAAACGCAAATGATTTCATTAAATTGACAGAAAATGTGCTCAAGGAACATAATATAGAGACAATTCTAACAGATCAATATCCAGGCATAAATTCCAAAGAATTCAAAAATCATCTAGAACAAAATAAAATCACGATAATTTTCACAGCAGTAAATGCATCGTTTTCCAATGGCCTAAATGAAAGACTTAATCAAACTTTAGTAAACAAAATAAGATGTGCAATAAATGAAAAAGGTAAAAGATTAGCATGGACAAAGATTAGCACACAACTGTATGGAAAAATATAATGAAACTGAACACACAATCACTAAATTCAGTCCCAAATATTTGTTACAAGGTGAAGACACCTCAATATTACCAAGTGAACTAAGGAAAAAAAGAAATAATAAAATTCTTGTAATTGATAAGAAAAAAGCCTTCGAAAACAGCACAAAATACCACAATTACACTAAAGGTGTATATTATAAAAACAGAAAAGATTACGACTTCAATATTGGGGACTTAGTATATGTTGAACATGGTAATCGACTAAATCGAAAAATATTAGATGAATTAAAAATCGGACCTTATAGGATTTCAAATAAAATATCAAAGTCAATGTACAAAATCAGAGTGTAGCTTATTTCATATTTCTAAACTCATTCCAACCACTAACATTAAAAATTCAGAAAATGTTGAAGACGATTTACAATGATTTTTGAAATTTAACACCAAAATTATGTACCAAAATTTTTATCTTAAGGGGGGAGATGTAAGGAAAGTACCCCTAATTTATGAGTGTATCGCACAAATTTAATCGATAATAAATCAAAGAAACGTATACCTAAAGTCAGTATAACGATAGCAGCTGAGTACAGTGCATATCTGTGTTAAGAAAAGAAAGAATTTGTAAAAGCAGCGAAAAAAAAAACAGTGTGAATAATTACATCGAATGTTGTTTCTTTGTTACTTACAGGTAGAATTTTAAGTGAATATAATATGTTTTATACAAATAAATAAAAAACTTTGTTACTTACAGAGAAACTATTCGTGTATTATTACTATAACCTCAAAAAAGAACATTATTATACATATATTTGTAATAATCAATTTATTAAATAAAAACAGCTTAAATACTAAAATTACACATTCTGTTTGCAATATTTTCAAGATCAACGCACGTTGCATTGCTCGCGGATGCGAATCAAATTTCAAATTGCCACTCCACTTCTTGTTGCGGGAACGTTTGCACATCTAACTGAATCAATTCCTGCAACCCAATGTGAGCCAATCCGTTATAAATGTAAAGATAAACTTTATAAATATGAAACAATGGAAATATAAACACAGATAAAGGATTTGTTATAATTGAACTTTTAATTTATAATTAGCATCAAAACGCCCAAACTGTTTGTACAAGAAAATTTTGTAAAATTAATTGTTTAAGTGATAATAGAGGTTAGTTAATATGCGTTAACATTATTAAAGAAAGGCATTTAGGTAGGGGTTTGTTTAGATTCAAATTCTAAGTAGAATTCCTTATTAATTCTTAGTTTTAACTTTGTAAATACAATATTTGCAACAATATTTCATAGAAGATTTTAGATATTTATATGCGTATCTCTAAAAATTAAATTATTTTGAAGAAACTAGAAATTGATTATACATATAGTTATTTTTTAATATTTTATTTTGCTAATAATGAACAATTTATTATATATTCATATCACCGCAAAAATTTATTTAATCATATTTTTATACTACTCTTTTTGTTATAAATAAATTACAGTTGAAAGCATTTTAATAATTTTATTATATAGGCTATTCTATTGGAGTGTTTGGTGTCAATAAGTATATTATATATAATAATAAAATAAGAATCCGTAGCATGATTACTCTATCAGAGTTTGATAAGATATATAGTTCGGGTCCCCTTCGATGAAAGCTTGGAAACGGCCTAATGTACATCTATGGATTCTGTCGGTGTTATCAATTGTCAGTATTACTAACACGACAAGGCCGATATATTCAATGTATGTACTATTAGATAACAAATAAATAAGTGTCTTATTCACAGGTGTGGAAATACTAAACTACTGAAGAGAGGAATGCGAAATTGTGGTCGATACGCCATCCTTCATAATCACTTATGAAAAGTCCGTCCAAACAAAATAGGTACTGAATAAACAAGCCATAAAAATCCGCTTTAGAAAATATGTTTAGAACATACACTTCTACTCTGATATTCGTACCAGAGACCACAGAGACGCGACACTTGAATACCTCTTGCTTTGCGCACATTTACATATGCGCAAAACTGTCATAGTGTGGCTGATTTCCTGCAGAACCAATGATAAACAAACCTCTCCTTATAGCAACTAATGAAAAATTTTACGTTTTAATCGCCGCTGTGGGGATGAGCTCGGAATTTATGTAAAGAGCCATCCATCGATGCGTTTGATAGCGTCACATTTTGGGTTAAATGTCAAAATCGACGTAACGAGTGCAGACGTTCGTCAAATCGCTATCGTTACGTCTCGTCTATTTTGGTCCTACCTTTACGGAACCGAACGTCACGTCTAAATGTTTCGTTCAGTTTCGATCAAATACGTACGGCCATTTTGGCTATTAGTATTGATTCACATATGCTCGAACTTACTCGTCACGTTTCGTCTCGTCTATTTTGGTCGGCCCTTTACTCGTCACGTTTCGTCTCGTCTATTTTGGTCGGCCCTTTACTCGTTACGTCTCGTCTCGTCTATTTTGGTTAGCCCTTTAAACGAATTGAAGCGATGTGGCCCCAGTGAAGAAAACAAACGTAAATAAATCTAATTGTGGAAATATGTAATTTTTCTGCCGCTTTACTGCCATTTTACAGTAAAAACGTTAAGCAGACAATCTAGAATAACTAACCAAAATGAAATATTATAAATAAAACTGAAAATTTATAAAATAAAATGCAAATTTGCAACCTTTTTGGATTAAAATCCCATTCAATTCAAAATTAAGTGCATAGTCTCAATGCATTGAGAAAACAACAAGGTTGTGTCTTTTAAATATCTAACCTGAGTATTCAGCTGAACATAGTAAATTGAGTTGGAATTAAGCTGAGCGGAAATGTGCTGAGCCTGTGTTAATTACAAAGCTTACACAGATTTATTTTTGGAATAACTTTGGCCTAACTGCCATAATGGTTATTTGAAGACTATCAGTTCCAATTTTTTCAATAATGTTTATTTACGACATAAAAATTTCAACAATTTTCAAAGTATTAAAGTTACAGACATTGAAAATGATTGGAAAAGTATTAATTTTTATAGTAATACTACACAAAATTATATAAAAATGTGGTGAAAGAGGCAAAAAAAAAAATAATAACTATGCGAACGTATAATAAAACATTGAAGCAATATTTTTTTATTAACCCAGAACAAACAAACTTCTTCAACCCGCTTCCAATTGAGAGAATAATTATTTTGAACTCATTTATGTATTAATGGCACAGTTGCGGCTTTGTGGAATTCAAACACTATAATATAGAATGTATTATATAAAAACAATAATTTTATTGATTTATATTACCTACTCAGCTAGCACAATCTTCTGCGACCATGAACTCTGACTAATGATCTCATCGGGCTACTCGGAAAACTTATACCAGAGAATACAAAGTGAGAATGACTCTTGTTTTGCTCACACTTACACATATGCAAAACATGGTAATGAGGCTGATTTTCTTCAGAACCAATGAAAAACAAACCTATCCTGCTATATGGATGATTTATAAAAATTTGATGTTTAACTGTCGATTCTCTGTGTTCTCTGCTTACACTGAGCTGAAAGAGCGTGGCCTTGTCACCAGAGAACACAGAGAAAGGAAAGTCTTTCGCTGCCAGCGCGGACACACCACGATTTTGAGTGGATTCACCACGATTCTGAGTGGATTCACCACGATTTTCAGTGATTCATGTGCAATGTCCGTTTGCTTTATTTCGCTGCTTTGCTGTTTAACGTTTAAGTTTCCTTTCTCTGTGTTCTCTGCTTGTTACAGCCTGACACAATAATGAAACATATCAAGGTGAATTTACTTACATGGTGACTGTGAGGTGAATTTCGGACCTCCGGAATTGTCAAACAGAAGCAATGTGCGATTAGATACTCTTCAAAATAAACGAAATTGAGAGGAATGGAGAAATGCATAAGAGCCTCTTAATGTGGTAAACAATTTATATAAAATATATTGAATAGTTAAATAGACTCATAATTTCCTCATAATGTTCAAACTTCACAGAAATAACAATTAAAAAACTCTTATTCACTCAAATCAAAACTCTATTTGCAATTGTTTGCATATTTGTTTTGATCTCATTTTTCTATAAATTCAATTTTGACAGCTATGTCGGGAAAATTGGTTAATAAAAATTTATTCTTGCAGTCACGATGTAAATAAATTCACATTGGAAACGTATATATTGTTGCCCAGATGTGTCACTTTTTTACAGCTCAGACTCTGTTCAGATATTCACGAGAAAAGCTCTAATGTACACACACATCTAAATACCACGTGAATTTTTCTTAAAATTTTATGCAATGTTAAACGCTAAACTTATTATTTTAATCACTATTTTACACTTATTTTAAATTATATATGTAGATAAACAATATATATTTTGATTGTTGTTATTCCGGATTTGTATTTAGTATGTTTGTAGGTAGTCTTGTGTGGATTTGGCTCTTTAAAGCGAGGAGGTGTGTTGTTCTGTGTATTCAAAAAGTATTTTAGGTAGGGAAATTTGTAGGGTGTAGAACGGAGGTTCGCTGAGCGGACACTTAGCAAGCCGTTTTCTATAGTTTTTTAGTTAATCGAGGAACTTAAAGCCAGAGAATACAGAGAAATGACTCTTGTTTTGCGCACACTTCTACATGCGCAAAACTGTAGCAGTGTGGCTGATTTTCTTCAGACTAATGATAAACAAACCTATCCATATAGCCAACTAATGATAAACAAAGACATTATTTTTGTTGTTTGAAAATTTCTCGTTTAAGTGTCGCTTCTCTGTGTTCTCTGCTTAAAGCGCTAAATACTTTTCACACAATTACAAGATATGAAATTAAGAGAGATTAGAAAAAGCAACTCTGCCATTTTAATAAATAATAGGACATTTGAAATGTTGACTGTGGCCTTTGTCGAGTCTACTATGAGCAGAACACAAGTTCAATTGTGGTACAACCGGTTTAAGGAAGGCCGAGAAGATGTCAATGACGATGCTCGTCCTGGTCGCCCGAGCACGTCAACAACCGATGAAAACATTGACGCAGTGAAGAAAATGATTTTCGATAATCGTCGAATCACTATCAGAGAGGTTGCTGATGATGTTGGCATATCGTTCGGCTCATGCCAAGCAATTTTTACGGATGTTTTAGGCATGAAACGTGCGGCAGCGAAGATTGTTCCAAAATTGCTAAATTTTGAGCAAAAACAACGTCGCATGGACATCGCTCAGGAGCCTTTTTTGGCCAAAAACAAAATCGTTATCATGCCTCAACCACCGTATTCACCGGACTTGGCCCCCGCTGACTTTTTCCTCTTTCCAAAACTGAAGACACCGATGAAAGGAAAGCGTTTTGCTACGATTGAGGAGATAAAAGAAAAATCGAAATAGCAGCTGTTGGCGATACCAAAAACAGCGTTTCAGAAGTGTTTCGAGGATTGGAAAAAACGCTGGCATAAGTGTATTATATCTGAGGGGAATTACTTTGAAGGGGACAAGATGTTGATGAATAAAAAAATACTTTATTTTTTGATCACACAATAACGGTTATTTTTTGATCACACCTCGTATGTATATATTAAAACATTAATGATTGCATACTTTTAGGATCCCATTTGGAGTTGGAGAATGAGTGCACCACCCTATGTATTTAATCCAAGACACAATCCATGCAGATAAAAACTATCTTTGAGGTGAAGATAATGTTCTAGAAAATACCTTCGAGGTGAAGATAATGTTCTAGAACGTTCTACTTCATCCATTCGGAAAGCATATAAGCCACCACGCAATGAAAGTCCACATACAGTTGAAAATCAATCCTCTTAGTGTGTACAGCGAGCATTTAACTTGTAACAGTTACAGTATTGAGAAGTAATTAAGTGATTAAATGAATTATTAAAGAAAGTGCAAATTGTAATGAAGTAAACTTTAAGCCTAATATTAAGTGTGCAAATTGCAATAATTAAATAAAGCTAATTATTTTAATTTAACCAGCGACTGTTTGATCAGGGCCGTGCGCACGGCGGGTTTTGGGTGTTGAAACCCGTAGTAAGTATTTTTGCCATTTGCACCGCCAAAATGTTTCTGATGGATATTTTCATAGTTTTTAACTTAGCTTTTACTGAAGTTTTGTAAATAGTGTATCCGTAGGAAAAACTTGGTTAATAAGAGAAACCATAACTTAGATAATAACAGAAATTATAAACATAAAAATAATATCTGTTGCTACTTTACTATGCACGATCAATGAGAATACTAAGTTTTTTAAAGAAACCTGAATTTTAGATTAGATCATCCACGCAAATTTAAGGCTTCTATTTAATTTATTTGTTTTTTTTTTTGGTTTAACATTAAAAATGAAATATTTTCTATATGTTTCGATCTAAGCGTTATAAACGAAGTTTGGGCGGGTGAATGGAATGGGATAGAAGTGGGTGAGAGAGCTGATGAACAATGTTCACACGAGGAAACGGAAAATATGGTTGTCACTTGTATTTGTTCGCTTTGGTACAGTCCCATTCACAAGTTGGTTATGATAAATTACTCAACTGAATATCAGATCAATCAATTAGTAGTATGGTAATTTCTGTGGTAATTCTGTAAGTCTACACAGGAGCTATGTTGAGCCAGTGTACTCGTTACACGCACATTCATATATACTTTTATATTGAACATACTAAATAATAATTTATGACTGGGAAAAATACGTGCAACCCAATTAATTATGAAAAGTTTTCATAGTGACAGTCGATAGCAGTCAATTTCCACAACGAGAATCTCCCTATTCTATTTAAAACCACCCACCACCTCCAAGCTTTGAGCTAAGACCACCAATGCCTTTGCCAAGCAAATTGCCAACTCGTCCGGCAACCACGTTTGTAACAGCGGCTGCTTGCGCTGCTGCCATTTTCGATTTTGGAATGTTGCGGGCCGTGCTAACCGCTCCCTCTTCACCTTCCTCTTCACCGCACTCACCTTTAACATCGTCCAGTTGGCTACAATTAATTGAATGGAATTGAATTAATACAAATTATAGCCACAAATTTGATTTTCATTCAATTTTTACTTACTCAACACCATCGCCCACCTCTGGCATGTTCAGGGCGCAAGTAGCCTCTTCAGTGGCCATGCGTTGTGCTACGGTTTGATATGCTTTGGAATTGAGTTTATCTTCGAGTACACCTTGCAGTTCAAAATCCGAATAGATTTTCTAGCATATAAAAAGAGTAAGTGTAAATTGAATTAAATATGCATATACGGAAACAAATCTATTAATTTGCTTGGAAACCGGCATAAATACAGCGGACCGCCACACATGGAATCATTTTGTTTCTTCTAATTTCTGGACTGTTAAATGTGTTTTCTAAATATAAACAATTTGTAAAGAGCTGGCAACCATATTTGAATTTTTAGTTACCAGCACTGAACTATTTCTTACCAGCACTTACTATATTCTTTAAGTCATATGTTTTATTTTATTTCATTTTTTAGTTGTTCCGTTTTGATAATCTCATGTAAGATCTAATTTCTCTCTTGCAAGTATTAAAAGGTTATGGGCTCAGGTGATATTTCACTGAGCTTGGTTTAATTTATTAAAGATTGTTTATGGATTAAGATAATATTGTGTCTGTTCAAATACCTGAAACGTGGACGGTTTAAATAGTATTGATAACTCCGTGGCCTCTAAAGAACATAAAGTCAAGATCGAAATGTCAGAGTCAAAAGTTTACCAACTTCATCGTTTCAACGGAAACAACTACCAACTGTGGCGGCGGTAAATGGAAATTTATATGACGGAAAATAAGCTAAAATATTTTTGGAACGTGCAAAGGGACAGCAGCAAATGCAGATGCTTGGGATGATAAAGATGCAGAAGCTCAAGCATTTATTATGAGAGGAATTGAATTGGATCAATTAAAATATTTAATGAATTGTAGAACTGCAGCACAAATGTGGTCAATGTTGCAAACAGTGCACTCTGAAAAAAGTGAACAATCTGCACAAGTGCTTTTGGAAAAGTTCATAACCACAAAAATGGATGATGAAGAAAATGTGGTTGATTATATTGCAAAAATGGTTTCTTGTCACAACGTCTTAAAGACAGGGATTTGGAGCAGAAAGAGGCAATGATTTATGCTAAAATTTTAAGTGGTTTGCCTGAAAAATTTTATCTTGTGAGAACGGCATGGTATGCCATACCACGCGCTGAACAAAACATCGAGCGGTTAATGAGTTAGTAAATGAGGAATCGTTACTGAAGATGAGAGCATTAGATGCAAATGATGTACCAAAGGCGGCATTTAGTGTACCGAAAATTACCAAAAATAAATTTCAAAATAAGCAAGATGGTGCTAAACGGAAAGGAAATTGCAATTTTTGTCACAAAAGGAACCTAATTGGAACAACACGATCCAGAATGATGAAACACAGTTATTTACTTTATTAACTAATGAGACGAAACTAAAATTCGAAAACGTTTTTTATGCAGATTCCGGAGCAACGGGTCATTTCAGAGGGTGCTATTCAAAAATTTTCGGAAGTAAAGTTAAAGTCACCAGGATTGAATTATACAGTCAAAGATTTCTTATCAGTGGCAAGATCAATAGAAAAAGGAATACGCGTAATTTTAGAAGAAGGAGGCAAATGGGTATCTTTCATTAAAGGTTCATCAATTATTGCAAAAGGCGAACGTGACAATAGATTGTATAAAATTTTTTTTTTTTTTTTTTTTTAATATCCAAATATTTTATTGCAATCTGTTACATTCAATCACATTCAGCAATATTTAATAACTTAAGACTAATTTTTGTATTTACTGTCTTTTATGGACTACACCCAGTGGTGCAGCCATTGCCTATTAGCACAGGAGATCTGTTGTGGATTTTCTCTTCAGTCGGATGAAAGTGAAGGGGTTGGAAGTGAGTTCCGATATCAGTGAATTTGGGTGGACTAGGAGTCTCAGATTGTGCGAAGTAGAGAGCTTTTTTATTTCTTGAGCGACTGTAGGAACTTTGAGGTCACGATGGATTTGGTTGTTTGTGACATAATAGGGCGCGTTTACAATCATTCTTAGGGTCTTTGATTGGAATCTTTGAAGTATTTCAACATTGGAAGTTGCCGCAGTGCCCCACAGCTGAATACCGTATGTCCAAACTGGTTTTAAAATTGCTGAGTACAAGAGCAATTTGCTATCGATTGAGACTTTGGAGTTTCGATTCAAGAGCCAGTGTAGATTTCTGAGCTTTATACCGAGTGATTTTCGTTTTGTAAATATATGTGTTTTCCAAGTTAATCTTCTGTCGAGGTGCATCCCAAGGTATCTAGCCTCATTACATTGGGGTATATTTATGCCGTTGAGTTTAACGGGTGGGCAGGTGTTTCGTTTGAGAGTGAATGTAACCTGGACTGATTTTGTTTCGTTCAACTTGATTTTCCATTTTTTTAGCCAGTCAGTAATTTTGTTTAGCCCACTCTGGATTTTAGAGGAAGCTAAGTGTGGGAGAGTGTCAACAGCTAAGACAGCAGTGTCATCTGCAAAGGTACCTATGGTGACTCCTTCAGCTGATGGTAAGTCGTACGTGTGAAGTAGATAAAGTATTGGGCCCATGACACTTCCTTGGGGTACGCCTGCTGAGCTTTCATGGAGCTCAGATTGTTCCTCACCTTGCTTTACGAAAAAATATCTATTTGTAAGATAAGACTTGATTAACACATAGTAGTTAATGGGGAGTGTAGTTTTTATTTTGTAAAGCAAGCCATCGTGCCAAACGCGATCAAATGCTTGCGAGATGTCAAGAAACGCTGCTGTACAATATTGTTTATGTTCGAATGCAGTGTGTATATACTCAACAATCCTATGAACCTGTTCGATTGTGCTGTGTTTTTTCCTGAAACCAAATTGATGATTTGGAATTAGCTTTCGCTCTTCTATAATTGGGAGTAGTCTTTTCAGGAAAAGGGTTTCCATGAGTTTAGAAGCAATCGGTAACAAGCTAATTGGGCGATACGATTCAACTTTATCAGCGCTTTTTCCGGGTTTGAGAATCATTTTTAATTGTGACACTTTCCATTGGGGAGGTATAAAGCCAGATGTTAGTACCGCGTTAAATAAGTAGGTAAGATATGTCAGTCCTTCTTCTGGAAGTTGTTTTACTATTTTTCCAGTGATAAGGTCGTACCCAGGGGCTTTCTTAATATTTAGCTTATCAATAGCTGCTTTCACTTCAGATTTGGAAAATTTACGTATGGGTAGGTCCATCTGATGGGTATTACTCAGAACACTTTTCACTTCTTCTGTTACACATGCTGGGGGCTCGATTTCCTGTGGGGTAAATACTTTTTTTAAGTGTCGGGCAAATGTGACTGCTCTTTCAAGGTCACTTTTAGCCCATTCGTATCTTCCATTCGTAAAGCGGATTGGAACATTGTGGGTCTCTTTAGATTCCTAGTTGCTTTCCAGAGAGAGTATTCTGTAGCAGCTGTTGCATCGAGATTACTGAGGTAATGATGGAGTTGGGTGTTTCGTTCGTTATTAAGGATCTCTTTAAGTTCTTTTGTAAGCGCATTTAATTTTTTCTTGTCCTCAGGATGTCTAGTTTGTTGCCACTTTTTTCTTGCATATCGCTTTTCTCTCAGTTTTTCTTTTATAGGTTTGGAGATGTTCGTTGATTTTCGCTCATTTAGTGTGGGGGTGGAGTCCCACGCAGCTTGTTGCAGGCAGTTGTTGAAGTGTTCAACAGCCGCAATGATATCTTCTTCAGATTTCAGTGATAGTTTTAAATCAATTGTGGAAGATACCATATATCGGAAGCGATTCCAATCAGTTTTGTGATTATGTAAGCTACATTGACTGGGAAGAAGGGCAAGATTGTTGTTAAGCTCGACGAGAACTGGAGAGTGGTCAGAAGACAGCTCAAAACATGGGCTACATTTAAGATCACTAAGCATGATACCTTTCGTCACACAGAAGTCAATCAAGTCGGGAATTTTTCTTACATCTGTTGGCCAGTATGTTGGTGTACCTGAAGAGACAGGGAGTAAATTTAATTTTCCAATGGCCGCATAAAGCTGTCGACCTTTTGGTGTAGTGAGACGGGAACCCCAGTATGTGTGCTTTGCGTTAGTCTCCTCCAGCTAGGAATCTATTGCCAAGGGTCTTAAAGAATTTCTCATACTCCTCCATTTTTATTGTGTGTTTAGGTGGGCTGTAGACAGCGGAAATTGTAATTGGCCCTTTCCAGTCATCAACAATTATATTCGTGGCTTGTATAGCTTCTGTGCGATAAGATGTGCTCTCACAGTGTTTTATGTTATTGCGTATTAATATTGCTGAACCTGCATGAGCCTTATTATCTGGGTGCAGGGTGTGATAAAACTTAAAGTTCGGAATCTGAAAATGGCTTTTGTTGGTGAAATGGGTTTCAGATATTAGGAGTATATCTATTTCGTATGTTTTAAGGAATTTTTTAATTTCTAATAAATGTTTTGACAGCCCATTAGCGTTCCATAGAATGATTTTTATGGGATTGAGGATGAGCAATTCTTAGTCGTGAGGGTCACTAATAAGTTCATCATTGTTGTGATTTGTTGCATGACTTGCCGGAGTAGCATTATCATTTCTCGCATTTCGTTCGGGGCTTGGGTTTCTGCAGGAACAGTATTAATTGGTAGGGCCGTTGTGTTTTCATTAGTTGCTTGTGTTGAGTGTTTCAGTGCCTGAGCGTATGAAAGTACATTTTGAGTTTGTTTTGATGTACTGGAATTTACCAGAACTTCCTGTTGTTGAGTAGGATTCATGGGTAAATTGTCGTTTTTCCTTAATTGTGGGTATTTCATTTTCTGAAGATTTGTATAGACTACACAACCTTTGTAATTTGCTGGGTGATTACCTTCACACAAGGCGCATTTGACTTCATCTGATCTGCTTTTACGTACACAATCTGAAGACGTGTGGCTTCCGGCGCATTTAATGCACATTGGTTTCCTGCGACAGTACGTTTTTGTATGCCCATACTGCTGACAGTTAGCGCATTGGGGAATATCGCGAGTCGGTCGGGGGGGCTCAAAAACAATTTTTGTATGAAGCAGGTATTTGACTTCATAAATTTCTTTATTGTTTGAGTTTGTTTGAAGTTCAATGATAAACATTGGCAGAGGCTTTTTTGTGTTTCTTCGCTTTATGTTCCAAATATTCGTGACAGAGTGACCGAGGTTTTGCAGGGCTTGGGTTATTTCATCTGTGCCTATAGATGGGTGCATATTTTTCAGTACTACTTTGAAGCCTCTTTCTTGTTTTGGCTTATAGGTGAAAAATTCGGTGTTTTTTAGCTCAAGCTGGTTGACTATTGTCTTGTAGGCTTCTGGAGAAAATGCCTGGATTTTAACTTGCTCATTGTTTATGAGCTTTAATTCGTATGAATTTGGAGCAGCTTCAGACAATAGTTTCATTAGAGGAGCTATATTGGTAACTCTGTCAACAAATATTGGTGGGGGCTTAGACACTTTTTCTTTATGTTCTGTGCTTTTTTGGTCACATTCTTCAACTTCTTCTAGGGACGAAAATCGATTTTCGGTTCCTTTCGGATCTCCTAGCCAGTATTTTTCAAGTTTAGCTTGTTTTTGAGTGGTCTTTGTCTTACCTGGACTCGCTCTCTGCCTTTTCTTGTTTAGAACCGTTTTCCAGTCCTCGTCGTGGGAGGGTACACTTACTGTGACTTGGGGAGAGGCAACTGGTTGCTGTTGTTTGTATAGCAGCTGAAGCTGGCGTTGAAGCTGATCAATTTGTTGTTGGACAGTTTGTTGAGAGCTGTTTTTATTTGGAAAAGTCGAGCTTGATTGTGGCGAGGGGCATTGAGGACTCCAGGAATTTTGGAGCGGATTCTGAAGAAGGGGTTTCTTTTGTGTTTGCAGTTGTTGATGCTGCTGTTGTTGTTCCTGATGTTGTTTTTCTCGGTGTTGCTGTTGTTGTTGTTGTTGCTTCTGCTGCCGCTGCTGCTGCTGCTGTTGTTGTTGTTGTTGTTGCTGCTCTTCTTGTTGCTGACCTTCCCCTCTAGGTGGGGTACGGTCTACACCCATTTTTTTTCTTTATTATTTATTTTTGTTTAAAATTAACTTTGGCAACTCTACACTAGATACTTGCTAAGCCGCTTTTAATTTAACGTATTTGTGTACATACATAACCGTATAATAGCAGTGCTATTTTGCGGTTGTCTCACTTTGTGATTATTTGTTGTTTCTCACTTTATAATTTTGTTGTTTTTATTTTTGTATATTTTGTTTTTGTTTTTACACTTTATTTAAAAATTAAAGAATTTTAAGTTAGTTGTTTTCAGAATCACTGCACTCGGCACTCTTCCGACGCAGAAAATTTTGCACTTTCACGCTTGTGCGAAATTGTTATTATTTTCTCATTAAATACCACGATTTTTGTTAAATTTTATTATCACTATCGGATTAGTTTTTCACTTTGTAAGAGTTGCCAACTTTTGGTATAAAATGAATCTGAAGCCAGAAGAACATCTGCCAAATGCATCATCAGCTGATTCACCGGAAATTTGGCATCAACCGTTTGGTCATATCAATTTTAAAACACTAAAAGAAATGTCCTTAAAAAATGCAATAATAGGTTTAAAAATTAATTGGTTTCCAGATACAGTTCCATTTTGTAAAGGCTGCGTTTATGGAAAACAGCATCACGAATCATTTCCTAAATCTGGAGCTAATCGAGCCAAAATTCCAGGAGAAACTTTTCATGTTGATCTATGCAGAAAAATGAGTAAACTATCATATGGAGGTGCGAATTATTTTATGTTGCTGAAGGACGATTTTACAAGATACTCGTATGTATATTTTTTGAAAGACAAAACTGTTGTTTTACAATACTTGATGCAATTTTGTGCGGATGTTCGTGCTGATGGGCATAACATCAAAAGATTTCGATCCGATGGAGGTCTTGAATTTTGTAACGAAAAAGTAAATAATTTCTTATTTAAAAATTGCATAAAACATGAAACTACTACACCGCGAACACCAGAACAAAATTGATTCATTGAAAGACAAAACAGAACGGTGGTAGAAAGTGCGAAAGCCATGCTACACAATCGTGATTTCTTCTTGTTGTTAGGTGGCCCTTACAACTCTCGCCAGGCGCCTCTGCTTCACGCGCGCTTTCTCCAATCAGTTACACCAAGCGTGGTCAGTGCTTCATCAGCTTCGCAGTCTCTGAATGCTTATACGCTGAACTACGTGGATGTCAGCGTAGAGCTCATACAGCTCGTGGTTCATTCGAATACGGCAGTCGTCGTCAACTCGAACAGGACCAAAGATTTTGCGAAGAACTGTTCGAACTTTCTCGAACACCCCAAGAGCGGCTGGATTCGCCTGCGATACCACCCATGCCTCAGCGCCATAAAGAAGCACCGGCAGAATGAGCGTCTTGTAGAGTGTCAGCTTCGTCGATCGAGAGAGGGCTCTGCAACCCAATTGCTTACTGAGCCCATAGTAGCACCTATTAGCAATTGTAATTCTTCGCGTTATCTGCAGGCTGACATCATTATTGGTGTTAACGGCGGTGCCAAGGTATGTAAATTCCTTGACGACTTCAAAGTTGTAGTTGCCCGCTGAAACGTGGGAGCCTAGACGCTGCGCTCCTCTGTTTGCAGACAGCATATACTTTGTTTTGCCCTCGTTTACCGTCAGACCCACTTTGGCTGATTCTTTTTCGATAGCAGTGAAAGCAGCAGTCACATCTCTCTTCGTCCGACCGATAATATCGATATCATCAGCGTACGTAAGGAGCTGGGCACCTTTGTAGAAAAAGGTGCCATTACGATGTATACCGGAATTTCGCAGGATCCCCTCCATGATGAAGTTGAAGCGATCGCAGGATAATGGGTCGCCTTGTCTGAAACCTCGCTCTGTATTAAAGGTTTCGGAGAGGTCATTAACTACCTTGACGGAGCTGCATGTTTTGCTCAACGTCATTCTGCAGAGTCTGATCAACTTTGCAGGTATACCGAACTCAGACATTGTCGCGTATAGGCAATTCCGCATCGGGCTATCGAACGCAGCTTTATAATCAACAACGAGATGATGGGTGTCGATTTGGTTTTCGTGGGTCTTTTCCAGGATTTGGCGTAGTGTGAAAATCTGGTCTATGGTGGATTTAGCAGGTCGAAAGCCGCACTGATAAGGTCCAATCAGTGTTTTTGCATGCGGCTTCAATCTTTCACACAGTATGCTCGCCAGGACCTTGTATGCGATGGAAATAAGACTGATGCCTCGGTAATTGGCGCAGATTGTCGGGTCACCTTTCTTTAATACAGGACAAAGCACGCTGCGATTCCAATCGTCGGGCATGCTTTCCTCTAGCCATATTTTGCTGATGAGTTGATGCATACACCCTATCAATTCGTCGCCGCCGGCTTTAAACAATTCGGCAGGAAGGCCGTCAGCACCCGCTGTCTTGTTGTTTTTGAGTCGCTGAATAGCAACTCGAACCTCGTAATGGCTACCTCCACTCTGTCTTCGTCGATTGGTGGTATCGCATTGCATTCCGCTTGGGTGGAATTGATTGTATTGTCACCCGTGAGCAGATTTGAGAAATGCTGTCTCCATAATCTCAGCGCGCACTGCACATCTGTAACCAGATTTCCATTTTCATCTCTACAAGTGGACGCTCCGGGTTTGAAACCTTGGGTTAGACGCTTAGCTTGTTGATAGAATTTTCGTGCATCCCTCTTGCCCTGATATACCTCGAGTTCCTCACGCTCACGCTTTTCCTGCTCTCTTTTTTTGCGTCTGAAAAGGCGTCTCTCTTCCTTCCCCTTTTCGCGGTAAGTTCCTCTCACGGCTCGAGTTGCAGCAGACTGCAGAGTTTTTTTTTAAATGGGGCGTTTTTTGCTGCAGTTGCATCGCGACACTCCTGGTCGTACAATTGATTTCGGGGTTGCGGGCGCCGGAAACCAATGACTTCCTCCGCGGTAGCGCGCATGGAGTGGGAAATGTGCGCCTATAGTCCACCGGCGTCGTCGGGTCCAGAGGTTGGCTGGTTGAGCTTAGCCGAGAGTTGAGCGGAATAGGACTCGGCCGTCCGTTGTGATTGCAGCTTAGCGACATCCAGCTTTCGTTATATGCCTGTGCGTGCATTCTTCGCATTGCACAGCCGCATGCGGATCTTGGCTGCAACAAGATAATGGTCGGAGTTAATATTGACTCCCCGAAATGTACGCAAATCAAGCACACTGGAAGCGTGCCTTCCGTCGATCACAACATGATCAATTTGGTTTCGTGTTTTTTGATCCGGGGACAGCCAGGTGGCCTTGTGGATGTCGAGGTGTGGAAATCTGATGCTACTAACCACCATGTTTCGCGCCGCGGCGAAGTCGATCAGTTTCAGACCGTTGTTCGAAGTGGTGTCATGGAGACTGAACTGTCCGACTGTGGAGCCAGAGATGCCTTCTCTTCCGACCTTCGCGTTAAAGTCGCCGAGAACTATTTTTACGTCGTGGGCCGGACAACGATCGTACACGTCCTCTAGACTCGCGTAAAAAGCATCCTTGGATGCATCGTCCTTCTCCTCCGTCGGGGCGTGCGCGCAAATCAGGCTAATGCTGAAGAACTTAGCCTTGATGCGGATCGTAGCCAACCTTTCACTCACCGGGCTTCCCCCACTTGGATAGAGGCACCTTCCCTATAGAGGGTCCGGACATTCCAGGTGCATATCCGTAAATCATAGTCCGTTTTTCGTTCGCGGTGGTCGTCAATGTAGTGAGGGTTATCATCCGAGGCTGGCTTTTTCATGATTTACCGTTGTATTTATGGGCAGAAGCTACTAACACTGCAGTATATCTTAAACACAGAACTTCTTCGGATGTTATTGGTGGTGTCACACCGTACGAATTATGGTTTGATCGAAAACATTCAGTTAGTCATCTGAAAATATTTGGCAGTGAAGTATATGTACATATTCCAAAAGAGCAATGAACAAAATGGGAGAAAAATTCAATAAAATGTTTTATGGTGGGTTATAACGATGCAAGTAAAGCATACAGAATTTATGATCCCAATAAGCAGCGAGTTTTGATAAGAAGAGATGTCATATTCAATGAAAAGCAACAAAAGACACATGAAGTAATTGAAATATTGACTGATAAAAACGAAAACAAAATCGAGGAAATAACTGAAATTGAAATAAAATCCAACGAAAGTGAAGAAAAAGAAACAAAAGCTTGGCAAAATCCATATAACACAAGAATTGCTAAGAAATTAAAATAAATTGAAGAAAAAGGAAGTTTAAATGCAAGCCTCAATGTACTTGAGCTTGTTCCGATCAAATTTGAAGATGCGCTTGCTTCATATAATCGAAATCAATGGATAAATCCTATACATGACGAGATAAACTCTCTTAACAAAAATGAAACTTGGAATTTAGTTCCTCGAAAACCGAATATGAATGTTATTTCTAATCGATGGATTTTTAAAACGAAATACAAGTCTGATGGACAAATCGATAAATATAAAGCACGACTAGTGATTCGTGGATGTTATCACAAACAAGGTATTGACTACGAAGAAATATATTCAACTGTTGTGAAATATGATTCAGTTCGTATAATACGCTCAGTAGCAGCAGCACAAAATATGCAAATTATTCAATTTGACGTAAAAACAGCATTTCTACATGGCGATTTAGAAGAAGAAATTTACATGGAGCAGCCATACGGATTTGAAGAAGATGATAGAGTTTGTTATTTGCTAAAGGGTCTCTATGGTCTAAAACAATCATCCAGACAATGGAATAAACGAATTTCTACATTTCTCATCAATTATGGTTTCAAACAAACATCGGCTGAATCATGTGTAAAGAGGCAGAATATTTTGTGGGTTTGCAAATTAGAAAAGATAAAACCGCAAACATTTTAAAAATACATCAGTCTATATACAATGAAAATCCTGAAATGTTTCAATCACTCAGACTGCTCAGTAGTGTCAACACCAGCAGAACCAGGAATGCGTTTCATATCGTCCAAGGAGAATACTGATCAAGAACCTGAATTTCCATATAGAGAAGCTATTGGTTATAGTTTGTACTCGTGCGGATATTGCTTATGCTGTTAATATATTAAGCAGATTTGTTGAAAATTCAAATCTGACACATTGAACAGAAGTAAAAAGAATCTTAAATATCTCAAAGGTACGATTAATCATGGTTTAACATTTGACCTTAATTCTAGCGGAACACAATTGAAAGTATTTTGTGATTCCGATTGGGCTGGAGATGTCGAAACTAGAAAAAGCACATCAGGTTTCATTGGTTTTATTAATGGTGGTCCTGTATTTTGGAGTTCACGCAAACAAACTATAATGGCTACTTCAACAACCGAAGCAGAATTTAAAGCAATTTGCGCAGCATCGAAGATGATAAAATAGTTTAGAAAACTAGCATTTGAAATTGGAGTTAATCTAAATGAATCAACTCCTCTTACGTGTGACAATCAACAAGCTATTACATTGGTGAAAAATGCAGAATCTTCAAAACGAACAAAACATATCGACGTTCAATATTTTTATACATGAGATTTAGAAAAGGAAGGCGAAATATATATCAATTACATCGAAACCGGAAAGCAGTTAGCTCATACCTTAACAAAAGCTCTTACTAAAGATAAATTTGTAAATTTAGTTAAAATATATTGTCAATAATTATTTCAATGTTTATTTCAATATTTGAGAAAACAAGAGGGAGTGTTAAATGTGTTTTCTAAATATAAATAATTTGTAAAGAACTGGCAGCCCTATTTGAATGTTTAGTTACCAGCACTGAACGTATTCTTTAAGTCATATGTTTTATTTTATTTCATTTTTTAGTTGTTCCGTTTTAATCTCATGTAAGATCTAATTTCATATTACGCTAAGTTGAAAATATTATATCCAATTAATTATCTATAATCAATTAACTTTTCTCTAAAATTAATAAAGAAAATTCTTGCAAATATTAAAATGGACGTTTGTTGAATATTTCCGAAAATTCCTGGACACATCAGTTGATATGAATAGCGCCTTGAAAACGAAGCTCTTAAGTTCGATAAAATAATTCAACAGGCAGCATGGAATAGCACATCAACATATAGCAAAATTGTAAAAGACGAATATCCAAAATTTATAAGAGATCTAATCCAAGAAAAATGAAAAATTCGCCGAAGGTGGCACCAGACGAGGTCCCCTTCTGATAAAGCAACTTTAAATACAAATACCAAAGAACTGAGTTTGGTAATAAAACAAACAAAGAATGGTGAATTGTACAGATTATAAGCCAGTTATCTAACGAAAGAAGCTCAAACTATTCCCTGTGGAAATGTACGCGTAATTTAAAAATACCAGTTGCACAAAATCTATCAATCAAAGATAACAACAACAAATGGGCCAGAAGTGATGCGGAGAAAGCTGAAGTATTCGCTGATTACCTTGCAAGTATATTTACAATAAACGAAGAACTAAGCGACACCTTCATTGAGACACAAATCCCGTGTACATGTGACGGGGAGGTTTTCGAAGGGCTTAAAATCAAACAAATCCCCAGGTTTTGATTCAATAAATACAGAATTGTTGAACAGATTATTAAGCACTAGTTCGGGTTTAGGACAAACCACTCAACCATTGACTCAGTCTATCGAACTACAAACGAACTTGAAAAAGCGTTAGAAGAAAAGAAAGTATGCTCTGCAATTTTTTTAGATGTATCGCAAGCATTTGATAAAGCATGGCTCGCGGGTCTTCTTATAAAATCAGAATGCTCCTACCAGCGAATACTTTGAAATCCTTGAATCGTACTTGAGTAATAGATAGAAGTGGGGTAGGCCGGAGAGCCGCCCGAAGAAGGAGGCCTCCAAGCACTCAAGAATTGATTCCCATTGTACTAAGTGAGTAATAGATACTTCAGAATAAAAGGTAATAATACCACCTTTTCGAAACTACATGAAATCAAAGCAGAGGTCCCGCAACGAAGTGTGCTCGGCCCTTTGCTATACCTAATTGTAACTAGTGACCTACCAATTTCACATAATGCAGTCACTGCAACGTTTGCAGATGATACTGCCATACTGGCAACAGCCAATACAGAGAACGTCGTAAGATGGACTAAAAAATGGAAAATTAAACAATTAAACAACCAATATATTCCTATCTATATCGATGATATACAGATCCCATATACTAATACTGCTAAGTATTTCGGCATGACACTCGACGCTAAGATTCGCTGGAAAGCACACATTAAAAATAAAGGGAGGAGTTGGACCTGAAATTTAACTCGATAAAATGAATCATAGGACGTAAATCCGTTCTATAACTTAAAAATAAAATTTGCATATGAATACAAGCAACTGTTAAAACCAGTGCGGTCATATGGCGTCCAACTCTGCTGCCCTAGTCAGAACAACACCTTTCCAACCATTCAGCGATTTCAAAACAATGTCTTGAGATGCATTACCAATGCCCCTTGGTACATAATAAATCGTGACCTCCACCATGACCTTGAAGTTGGAACAGTGAAGGACGAAGTAAAACGGTTTGCTGAAGCTCATGCAGTCAGACTAAGTTATCATGTTAACGAAGAAGCATCTAACCTGCTAATTACGAATAGTATAGAACGCGGATTAACACACACTAAACCTAGTGACTTGATAAACCAAACCTAACATATTGGGCAGTGGTCAATAAATAAATTTCTAAAACAATTGCTTGTTAGTTTTATGATAACTAGTTGCAGCAATATACGTATTTTATAATATAAGAATTAGTTTTATAAACTAATAAATAGAATACGTAAATAAAAAAATTCCATTTTCCGATTTCCTCTACACAGATAGAATTTCTGCGAAAAGAGGTTGCTTTCTTGGATAACTTCATTGCAGAGTATTGAAAAGAGTACTCAGCTAATATCGTGCAATGTGTTTTTTGACGAGTTCGATACTATACGTCTAAGTAGTAGTAGTTAGTATAATGGGCGTCAATACCTGAGTTCTTGGAGGCCTGCTTCTTCGGGGGTTCTCCGGCCTACCCCACTTCTATCCCTATCTATTGCCCAATAATCATCACGTAATTTTCTTGACCGCTAGAGCTGCGCACGAAAGATATCATCCCCTTTCCAACGAAGTCGTGGTAAATGAAAGAAGAGGGGACTTCTTCACACCTAGTTTACGATTGGTTTACTGAAAAGATCCTAGATTTGCCAATAACAACAATACAGAAATATGTTTTCCTTTCTCGCCGGTAAACTCGGGTGTTTGAGACCAAATTTACAGTAACTTTCATAGACTAACTAACCTTTGACTGCAGATTATGGTAAGTATTCTGGAGATCATGTAGTCCACCGCATTAAGGTGCTAGCAAACGCCACTGTATTGAATACATGTTTTAAGCAACTGAATATCTGCTAAAATATATCATCAACAAAAAATAAATTGAGCGAGAAAAAAATTATAATGTGAAGTCACCTACATTTTGTATGAGTATTTTCAGTGTAATATTTAATTGAAATGCTTTTAATATTCGGGTCTGGATTGTATTTCATATTGTCTAGAACCTTCAACTGCACCGATTTGAAGATATGTTAAAAGAAATCACCAGGCAAGAACCGCAACTGTTTTGTACACGTAAAAACTGACATATCTCGAAGGAAAGAAGTGCATTCGGGGTCTGGTTTTATCTCGAAGGAATCATTGCATAATTTATTTAATCAAAAATCTCGTTTTTGGCATTTGGACTATTCGGGGGTCTGGCTTTAGCGTCAGCGCTATTTTAAATGCGTAAAATGTAACCCATTTCTAAACGTACCTTAATTATATGCGAAATCGATGTAACTTGTGCGTAATGCAACGAATGGTCCAGACGTTCCGATAACCAGTTGCAAAGCATATTAATCTGCTGTGTATACCACTGTTCGAAGAAGTTCAATGTCCACAGATCATCGCCGATTTTCCCTCGTATCTGGTCCATATTATTTCGAAAGAAATTCACATAACCCTGTCCTAAATCTTTACCTGAGCTGGATACATTTGTGAAACTGAGTATAGAGCCAATTAGGCTGCCCTCATCGTAGCGGCCTAATTTCGACAAAGTCGACTCTAGCACTGACATAAGTTTACTGCTAAGTCCTTGTGTCATCGCTACATTCGCTTTATCAATTTGATCGTCAATCTTTGCATGAAATTTGTACTGAAAAACATATAAAAAAGAATATAGAAGAATAAAGATAAGTGACGACAGCAGAGTCAGATTTCAAATTTACCAAATCAATAGCATCTATCGTCGTTAGTTTAAAGCTTAAATTTTTTGCATCTAATATTACATTGACCATGGCGCACATCTCTGATGGGATGATGTAATCGGTTGATATGAAAGCCACATTCTTCCTCAGCCATGATTGAAACGATGAATCCGTACGCTGTATACACTGCTCTATCATTTCGGAGGCCATCATTTTTAAGCGTTGCTCCAAGTGCTGGCGAAATTCTACCTCCGGCCAATGGAGATCACGTATGAATGCTTGCAGAGCATCTAGTTTCCAGAATAGATCTTCGGATGTTGCGCATCCGTTTCTAATACATACATTCATTCATGGAAATATGGGAGTGGTAAAACAGGAAGCATTTTTTGTTGTTGTTTATTTTGTTAATTTACGCGTACGCATGGCGTACAAAGCAAGCGCAAATATAAGATTAATAATTTAACTTTTATTCGATATTACTATTTTCATATATTTAATTAAGAATATAAAAGAAAAATCTAAAAGACCAACAAAATATGAAACAGAAGAACCGCACACGCACAAACAAAACTCAAATGTGAGTGATTCCACGTTCTAACGGGAAGGAAATAACTTGAAAATAATTGTCAAAAGCCATTATTACACTATTAACGTTTGATCGACAAAAAATAAATTATTTGTGATCTGTTCTCTAATATATTATTACGATTCCAACTATAACTTGGGTATCGATTACATTCGCTTTTTCTAATTTATATGGAAATACAACAACCAGACTGAGAGGAGCCGGTAAGGAGTAGCTCGCTAATTTTATTTAGCGACGTATGACCATGGATTTAGGAATATGGTGCAGAGCGGCCTAACATTACATTAGACATCATATTATATATTAGCCGATTTCTGTAATAATTCGCGATACAAATCTGAAGAAAATGAAACAAACGGAGTAGGAACAGTACGAAAAACACACGTATTTCTTACTTCGTTCCCCTTTTTGTTTGATAGTTATCTCAGCTGCCAAAATCGAATTTAGTATGTAATTATCCATTGAAATGCGTCGCTATAGCCAGAAGCCGCTAGAAGCGATGTTGTTACAACTGATTTTGTTTTGTGTGCATTCAAATGGGATTTTAAAGAGAGTCTTTATTATAGTTATATATATATATATATATATATATATATATATATTTATATATATATATATATATATATATATATATATATATATATATATATATATATATATTTATATATATATATATATATATATATATATATATATTTATATATATATATATATATTATATATATATATATATATATATATATATATATATATATATATATATATATATTCAACGCAACTAACATTCACCATTTTAACTTGTACTTTCTGTTTTACCTCAAATTAAGATGATCAACAAATATATTCTAAGGCCGAATAAGAAAGGGCACACGACTAAAGGGATTATTATGCAGTCATTTATTGGAAATGAGTGCTGTACAGATTATCTCCAATTCGACTTGCATGTTGTGGAACTGACGCAGGAAATAGTGCATCACTAAAGTAGCATATTCGAACTCACAGTTGTGAGACGCGGGATAAAAATTAAGAAATAAGCTAGAATACTCTTACTACGCAGTAATGTTTTATGACATAGCACGAAGAACATAGTTCGGAAATGCGAGGAGTAGAGGAATTTAACGACACTTTCGACAGCAACATTAAAAAAAAAGTTATTGGTGCTATTACGTAAAAACTGGAAATTCTTTGCTAGCAGAATTTACCGAAATGACTGGGAGGATGCATTTAGGCAATTAAGAAACTCTGTTAAAATTAGTTAGAGTTGAGCAGCCTTATCAATTCTTCACTAGGACTCTGTTGTAACCACATAACCAAATTGAGTATCCTCACCTCTTTGAGAATACTTCCGAAGAAAGTTGACATTATCCAACTCAAGTGAGTGTGAAAGAACGAAGCTACTTATGTGGTTTTCTAGTTTAAGAACCAATCGCTGTTAGTCTCTAAAAGAGACAGTATTGAGCCACTTGACTGAGAACTAACTACATTCATACTAATCAAAATCTTCAATGCGTGCTTTTGTTTTAATGAACTTTAAAAATAAGACAATGGCTGATTATACCACACTTCACAACACAAAAGAAATATTACCCAGATTGCAATACGAAACTTAGTGATTGAGGTGTAGCACTTCAACTGACTCGCTCACTTTCATAAACAATTCAGCAATATTATAAATAATTTTTTTCACTTTTTGTATTTTAGGGTATCTCGTACTTGTAGTAACCCGACTCTTTTCTGGTGTTAAATTTTATAAGGAGCTTCGAAATTAACTAGAAGAATATTAAATTGGCTAAAATTTAAACAACCTTTGCGGTCCCCATTTCGAAAGAGACGTATATCAAACTCTTTTGCCGTTTTAGCGATACTTTAAAACCATTGACGCTTAATTTTTGAAATTTTGGCGTTTAGGTGTCGCTTCTCTGTGTTCTCTGATCACAACGAAGTAGTAAAAAACGTTCGAAAGTGTCTCTGATTCTAGGCTTCATAAAACGCTGGGCAAAGGAGTTCAAAGACCCCTTTATTACCAAACGTCTGCACACTTCCCTGGTAAGCCCATCATTAGAATACGCAAGTGTTGTTTGGTGTCCTAGATATGCCTGTTACTCTAATGCTATTGAATCAGTTCAAAAGCGGATTTTTTTGTTTTGCCTACGTTCCTTTACATGGAACTCAAATTTTCAACTTCCCTCTTATGTGAGTCGTCTTAAACTTATTCGTCTCCTCTCTCTTAAAACCCGTAGAACTATGCTTAATGCGCATGTTTTGTGTTTAAACTCATTAGTGGTGAAATAAAAAGTAGTTGTTTGCACAGCATTCTCCACTTTAATGCTGCTGCAAGAAGAACAAGGATTTCACTTCCATCCTTGTAATCGGATCTACTTAGATTTGGCGCCGTTTCGTAGTGTGTGGTATGATTTACATTTAGTTTCGGAGGTGATTTGTTTGAATGAATCCAAACATATGTTGAAATCGAAAATAACACTTTTTCTTTCAAAACGTGAGTAGTTCTCTTTGTATATCTTTGTATATCTGTTTAATACCTTTCCTAAATCGCTATCAGGCCTTTGAGGCTTAGCATAACTGTTAGGTTAGGGAGGTGGTTTTAGTGAGTAAAAATCTCACACTATTGGGTGGTGCGTACCCCGTCGTGTCTTTTTGAAGATTTCCCTCCCTACGGAAAAAAATGTCGCCGGAGCAGTTACAAACGACGACAAAAATGTCTGCAGGTTGCAGAAATTTTTGTCGTCTTTAATAAATGTAGGTTTTGTCCGTAAGAGACTAATCTTGTACATTGATTTACATACAGCTTGAAAGCAGCTGTCCACATCGGAATTTTTGTTTTGTTACGCTACGTTTATTTCGTCAAGACTAAACGGGCCTTTACTCAAAAATATATGTCAAAGAACACAGAGAAGCGACACTTAAATGTCAAAAAAATGTGTTTGTTTATCATTAGTTGGCTATATGGTTTGTTTATCATTGGTTGTGAAGAGAATCAGCCAAATTATTACAGGTTTGAACATGTGTAATTGTGCGCAAAACAAGAGTCATTTCTCTGTTTGCTCTGAATGTTGCGACTATGCTAGGAAGACAACGCCATAAGACAAGTATATAAAAAGCATGACGCGCAGCCGCCATTTTCTTCGGCATTTTCATTAGATTTATGGGTGCATAATGGTAATTTTTTAAAACGGATGCATTTAAAATTTTGGTAAGATAGGATTTTTATATAATAATTTTATGATTTATATTTTGAATCAAAATTATAAACATAAAACTTAAATTACTGTTGCAACATTTTTCATAAAGAAAATATCACAAAAAAGTTGATAATTTGTATGATAATAATTGAAGTACATTACATAACATACAAGAAGATCTGTAGATGAGACTATCCTCATCTTTCAAATAAATAGGGGCATCACAATAGACCTTTCAGTATAACACCTTAAATAAATCTATCTATCTATATAATATACAAATTTAAGTGACTGCAAACGAAAAAGTTTGGCAACACAAAAGAGAGAGAAATAAATTAATCAAATATGAAAACTTTATAAAATGGCATTTTTTCTAAATAAATTACTTGTAATTAGTAGTTAGGCTAAAAAGGTAACCTTCCACACATATAAGTGTTTGTTACACTCCTCGGACCCAAATCACTATCAGTATTAAATCTATATTATTGAGAACCCGCCAGTTAAGGGACGCAATTGAACTATTGCAGACGATATTAGGAGCTCCTCTGCGAACTGTGGTTTACAGCTGAGAGTTGAGGTACCAAACAAAGAGGGAAAAGAAGATGTACGCCTCTTTTTTATAATTTATCTTGTGTCTCCAGACATGATGAGAAAGGTGAAAGAACGGTGGAGTATCGCCACATGTAGGATCGTAAAGCTCATGTGCAAACCGTACGGCACTCATACCAAATCAATACTGGCACTTCCGAGACAGGATTGCAGAACGGTAGTAGGAGTACTCACAGGTCACTGCCTAACGGCGGTACACGCTAAAAGGAAGGGACTCGAAGAGGTTCCTGTGTTTCAACGCAGAAAAGGCTAAATTGCCGCTATCACTGAGAAGAAATCAACTGAGGATACTGTGCACTGCGTTGACGGGTCACTTTTCCTGCAATGAGCACTTGCACAGAATGGACCTCGCTGACACCAAATTATGTAGATTTTGGGTAGAAGATGATGAGCCTATGGGGCATCTAATTGCCAGTTGCCCGGCCCTTGCACGAACAAGAGTAAGGCTCCTCGGCAAACATTTTCTCGGAGATGACGACCTGATGCAAACATCGCAAACTGGTCTGATTCAATTCTTGAGCACAGTAATCACTAACTGAATAGATCTCTCTAGTCGCAGTGCCTAAGGGCGATGGCCCAACCCTTAACATTACATTACATTACATTCATTAGTTTTACATACTCGACACAGCAACACGACTAGTCGGACTTATTAGACGAGAAGTTTAAGGCCTTTGCCATCAGCTGGCCTCTTATATTTGACAGCTTTAGACATCATTCTGTGGGGCTATGTGAAGTCGCTGGTCTATTCGAATAAATCACACACGATTCAAGCCAAATTAATTGAAATTATACGCAGTGGAGTCAATATGAGGGATAGCAGCGTCGTCTGTCAATTTTTACAGCTCGTAGGTAAACATTTAATAAATTTAAATATAAATAAAGTGCTCATTTTCAAGACTAGCTTCTCAATTTGCACACTATAAGCGAAGCACACTATAAGCGAAGGCGAAGTGTGAGAAGCGAGCAAACTTTTAAAGCCAATAGTAAGTTGGACGGATACTAATAAAGCCAATTCTTCTAACTGAAGAAGGAATTGGTTGCTTATTACACAATCCAGCGATACGAATCCACGTATTGAGCTTGGTAAAAATTGTCAGAAAGTCAATTACGCAACAATATATAACGTTTTCATAAGAAATCCTGGCAGAACAACTGTTTTAACTATTGATAGAGGAGCTGGTCAATTTAAGTCATATTTTGGATAAAAATTGCTTTTTGTGGTTAATTTTCGTTTCTTTATTCTTGCCAAAGAAAAATTTGGTATTAGAGATACTAAAATAATCATATTCCTATCAGAGTTAATCACCACGATTTTTTCGCCTATTTATACATAATTGAATGCTTCATTATTTTCTGGTTTAGATATGTGGAGTAGTTCCAAAGTAATGCCAAGAGCAGATTGGATATTGTATAGATTTGTGTATCCTAAATCAGACGTTTTAAGACTTAACGGCATGGTTGCCTGGATATTTTTGTTGTGATTCATTATTTAAGATTCGCATTTACAACGTCCCTTTCTATGCGACGAGTATAACTGAGGCTAAAGCAGTTTATGGCAATTGCAACATAGCTCAATTACAATCAACTCACTTTGACATCACTCTGTACCGTGCACTTACGAACAACATAATAAAATATATACATAAACAACAGTGTGCTTAAAGCATTTACATATATATAAATTAAAATATTAAATCTAATTTTAAATTGTAACTGAAAATGTAAAAATAAACTTTACTTAAGCTTTAGTAAGCAAACAAATGAGATTTTTCTAAAGATGTTTGTAAGAAAATGCATTTTTGTATGTAAAAACCTCGTATCTTCATTATTGGTATTTGTAGCTGAACGCCTTGGTAGCTTTGGTATATAGAAATTGACCTGATCTTTTTTTCCCCCCACCAACAGTGCCGCTGGATTAAGTGCTGCTGTATTGAGCGCTTGTGCCGCATTATTCAGCGCTGCGGGATTTAGTGCCGCATTTATCCTATTAATTGTTGTTGCACCAATAGTGGTAGTAGTTGCAGTTGTTGTTGTTTGTTGATTACGAGTTGATTTGAGAAAGCATGAACGAACGAACCATCATAAAATACAACGGCAAAGGCATAAAACATGAATAAAGACAGAGATAGAACATAAAGAAGAGTACGACTAAATTGAATTATGAAAAGCGCTTTTTTATAATCTTATTTTTATATTATGTTTCAAATTCATACTTATATGTCTTAATTAAAGCGTAATGGCCTCGATTTTGTTTGTGTAAATGAACTGTTGTATTTTGAGATGTTTTAATTTGTATGTTTATGATTTGGTGCGCTGTTTATAATAAATATTTCACCTCAAATCATATTATTGAATTCTCACTTGGAGCACACTTCGATAACGATTTTGTAACACACAACGTACACAATTCGTTATTATTCCTATACAAATCGATTGTGACTTAATTTATTAAGAACAGTACTAGATTTGATTATATTCAAAATATTATTCGGTACACTCGCGTAACAAATTAACTATCGTTTTACCGAGGTTTGTGCCGGGTGAGTTGTTCCCCAATATACTAATGAATTTATTTGTCATGTGTGAATTCTTGTGCAATGAATCAAGTCGTTTTCAATTAGTTCACCATTTTGATTGAAATGATTATTAACCCCTCTATTCGCGCGAGCTGTCTCACTTGAGATCTGTCTTACTTGAGATCTGTCTCAAGTGAGACACGATTTTTCTCAGTAGATTTTGTGACATTATGCAGAGCCAACTGTCTCAAGCAGAAAGCTGGTTAAATTAACCTCCAGTGGTGAAATGGTACATGTCAGCGAAGATGGTGCAGAGTTCTGGGATTTTTAAGAATTTAGAAACCGTGAAGTCGTGCCTACATATGCATTAATTTACTGCTATACGACGATGATGCACAAAACTCTGTACGAGAGCAAGAGCTGTTTTATGTCTTATATAGCAACCCAGAGCCGACTTACATGTCAAGTGCATATGTATAAATAATGCAAATTAAAAAAACGGCAATCATAGATAAAATATTTGTTTTTAAAACTACCCATTCCCAGTCACCATGTATCTTGAGCGCGCCTATGCTTGTATGCCTATTGAAAACCGAAGCTGCTAAAGATGAAAATATTTAGCAAACCGTTTATTTCATTAAAGTAATAAGCATATAATGAGTTATATAATAGAGTTATATATATGGACGATAAGTTCTCTATGCCTATGATTGGTACGAGAGCTCAAATATGTTTCTGCCATTTCTGCTATAGAAATATATTTATTTCCTTAAAACAGCCAAGAATATATACATACATATTAGTAAGTTGTATGTTGTATTTTGGCCACATTGGGCCGAGGCCTAAGTTAGTCTTAGGGCAGCCATATAACCTACCTACCTAGTATATGAAAAATACTAGTATCAGAAGACGGGCACATACTACAACACATTATTCAAATTCTCAATTTACCATCATGTAGTATGGTGAATACGTTGGAGGAGGCATCCTCAACTAAGGCTCGGGCACCTGGCGATATTGTGTTCATCTGGTTAAACGACTTTTATGGGTCATGATTATATTTGATTCTGAAAAACCCAGGACTTTTTGATGGTGTATCATTTCTGTTTCGCAAATGGCAATGGAAATACTCGTCAAAAGGGTTATTTTGTTTATTGTACATTATTATATTTTTATTTACACTGCATTAGTAAAGATATTTTATTGAGAGATATGTTAAAAAACTGTTGGAAGAAATAGTACAATATTGATACTAGAAAAACGTCAAAAAGGACACGCCCGCTCCTATATGGAGCTTTCAGCAAAACATTTGGAATGACATCAGGTGTTTATATAATACGTAATAACAATCTGTGCACAGCTTGGATGGTCGATATATATAGGCTACCACTCTCATAGCTCAATCATATTCAAAAATTGAGACCTATACACCATTTTTTAACGATATTTCTACAAATGATTATAGTAGCACAATAAAATCAATTGCAGAAAAAATGTTTATGGGGCTGGATAAACTGAATTCCACAGGATGTGGACTAGGTGTAAATCAGGAAAATATAGAATTGATATTCTTCACTAACAAGACCAAAATTCCTATTTTTAAGTTTCCGACTCTTAATGAACGACAACTAAAACTTGCAGAGAAGGCCAAATACATAGGTGTTATATTGGATACCAAGCTAAATTGGAGAACCAATATAAAGTTACGGGACCGGAAGGCCTATATAGCCTTCTACTCATGCAAAAGAATGTTCGGGAAAAAATGGGGACTACGTTCCCATATCACTCATTGGATGTACGAAGCAATTGTAAGTCCAATACTCACTTGCGGCTCAATAGGTTGGTGGCCGCCGCTAGATAAAGGCCATATTGTTCAGAGACTCAGCTGGCGTTGCGGGGCGCCTGCGAACATGTACTTCGGTGGCACTAAATGTAATGCTAAATCTTCTCCCCATTGACGTTTACATTAAAAATTTTGGCTGCAATAGGTTAAAAGCGACAAGGTTAAAAGCGACAGGCTGCTGGGCGACCGTATGGTTATGGTAGGGTACTAGGCGCAATGCCGAGTGAGCTAACACAAATAAGATCACACTACATAGTACCACAACTAGCCTTTAAAATGAACTTCACGGTTAAATTTCCTTCAAGAAAAAAGTGGTCAAGGCGAAAATTAGAAACGGAATACGATATACCTATTTATGCAGACGGGTCCAAAATGGATCTTGGGCTAGGTGCTGGTGTATTTTCATGAGGCTACAGTTTTTCAGGTGGAAGTACTCGCAATCAGGGAGGCTTATCGGCAAATTACCCAATACATTAGAGAAGGACATAGAAGCAAGGTTGAAATTTTTGTGGACAGCCAGGCTGCTATAAAGGCTCCTACATTTAAACACCATCAACTCCTTGGTCAGACAGTGTAGGGATGCCATATGAATATCGATGGGAATGAGAAGTCTGATGAATTAGAGCGTAGTGGGCCCTCTCTCGACCTAACCTATACGGAACTAGTATTTGTTTTTCTGGGTGCGATCAAGAGAAGCATCTACCAGCACTCTCTCTCCTTGGTGGGGAGAAGACACAACGTGCAATACATCTCGGGCGACCTGGCCAGTCTACAATATAGTTATAATCTTACAAACAGGGAGCGTCGACACCAGCCGACTAACGGCGGTTTTTACAGGTCACTGGGTAGTAGGTACGCATGCGGAGAAAATGCTTAGATCGTTCATTAATTATTGTGGAAGTAGTAAAGACTCGGAAGAGAAGGGAAAAATAACATACTTTCTTTGCAAATGCCTAGCTCTAGCGGCCGCAAGAAATATAGACCTGGGAAACTATTTTCTTGCAGGACTATCCGACCTCTGACCTGATCTTCTAAAATATCTAAATTCCACAAAGTGGATTTAGGTAAAACCCATCTTTTCCAGTGTTTAGGAGGGGTAGTGGTTATAAAACGGTGCTAATTGTGATTCATGCAAGGATGCCGCAGATCAGCCACCTGAACCCACCAACCAACCATCGCTTTGCATTTAGTACGATTTTAATTTGTTTCTAATGCCAACTTCGGTATGTCGGCAATTAAAATTCACAACAATTTAGGATTTCTTTCTTATAAAATAGCAATAATGTCAATATAATGTGAAACAGATAGATTTTTAATACATTCAAACAGTGTCGACGATGTTGTGTCATATATGGGCGTTAGCTTTCAAAAAAACCACTTATGCCATATTTAGCAAAGTATTGATGAGTTGGCTAATTCATCCGAGAACTTCTTAAACCACCCTCGATACTTGTTTTCCTACTATTATTTTGATTTTGAATTGTGGGACTGAAATTACGAAACTTAAACTGTAAACAGAATTTGAAATATATCAGTCTCACTGCTCCGGTTATAAATATAATATTTATTTGGGGCAATTTCAACCACTCACAAGCCACAAACATCTTGTCTGAAAAAATTTCACAAGCAAACACTTTTTATTATATTGATAGAAAACATTTAATAATGAATTTAAAAATTAACATTTTCGCACTGGAAATTAAAAGAGAAATATTTCGTTGTAATATATACAAAAACAAAGGAAAGTGCTTTCAAATCATCTCCAAATGAAATTAAATTTTTTAATCACCTTTTGATTACAAATATATTTGTTATTTTTTATTGTTAACATTATTTTTGACCTTTACGGAAAGATGACGTTTCTCTCGATTCGAGGTGTGAAGGCGGATTGAATCATAGAGTAAGGAAATAAGAGTCACAATCTGAAATGTCACTCATTTTCGATAGAAGAGATCGGTCGGGGGTAGTAACCAGAGTGGCGCTGCGACTTGATGCAACGACACAGGTGGTGCAGATAAATTTTGAGAGAATTCAAATCTCGCTTCTGTCAAAATAGTCAGCAGGCGGGTTCCGGAGGCATGAGAATATTTGTAGTAACGGCCGAAAAATTTCTTTGACGGCTGAAATTTTAGTTTTATAACGGCTGAGATAATCTCGTCGCTTGGAACTTTGAAACACTTCACATTTTTTTGCCCCAACTTTTGCGGCATATTACAGAAAATTTGACCATTTTATTATTTTCACTTTATAATAAATAAATAAAATTTATAAACAACAAAATTTTATGTTTGGATCATTTCAATAGAGCGCGGCAAATTTTTTGGCGGCTCCGGTTTTCATAATTTGAACCGAGACTGAAAGAGAACAACAAAACAGAATAGGATACGAAACGTCACTTATCTGCACCACCTGTGTCGTTGCATCAAGGCGCTGCGATATGAAAATGAGAGCTATTGAGTAATTGGCGCTATTAGCAGCAAAGAATACAGAGAAAAGAAAGTCTTTTTCGCTGTCAGCGTCCGTAGCGGACACACCACGATTTTGAGTGGATTCATGTACAAGCTTTGCCGTTGGACGTTATGTTTCTTTTCTCTATATTCTCTGATTAGCACCGCCACCATACAAAAAGTTTGTTGTTCGAGATTGTGACTCTTATTTCTTTACTCTATGATTGAATTCACATGTTAGTAAAAAATAACGCCCTCGCAGAGCAGCATGCTCATAAAAGGCATTATGGGGCAAATGAGTGCGTTTACTAGTAAAGTGATATCAAAGAGTATACATAAATAGAGCTCGATGACGAACGAAATTATTGTTGCAAATACACGAATTGCATCTCGCTTCCCCTTGCCATTCACCGATTTTTGTGAAATTGCCTTCACTTCCATTTCACAAAATTTTGAGTGATTCAATCTCCATTTACGTATATTCTTTGGTGATGATACCATACGTATTTAAAATCTATTTACTCTCTGACAGAGAATACCGGTCCGCCCTCCTCCAGTCAAATGACGTGACAGTTAACCAGTTACGAAACTTTGATGTAATAATGTGCTACTTAAATGCTTTCAATGTGTTTATTATGAACATGCAACCCTGATAAACTTGAATGACTTCAATATTTTTAATGTGTACGTAATATTAATTATTAAAATAAATTGAGTATAATTAATTTCTTTTTGTGACGAGTTCAAGGTCCAAATATAAAAATAATTTTTATTCTTATTTAATTAAAAAGTTCCCAATATTTCGGTTTCCTCCGGAAACCATCCTCAGGATCTACAATTAATGTCAATTATATAAAAATGTTTCAAATCAATAAATATCTTGACACTTACAATTTTCTAATTTGTCAACTTAAATGTAAATTACAGACTAAATATAATATTACCTGCCTAACATTAAACGGTGGTCTTAATTTTTCTAAGGTCAGCTGTTTGTGTTTGTTGTTGTTATTTTGAATGTTTACCTGGCTCGGACATCTTTTCTATATATGTGTGCACAGCTATCCGTGTCCGTTTTATAATTAAGTCTTTGTTTTGTTGGTATGTTGGTGATATGTAGCATTTCCAGTAGGTATCGTTCGTTGTAGTGTTGTTCTTGTTGTAATACCTGTGCTTCTTGGAAGCTCGGGTGATGGCCACTACGAGTACAGTGATCTGCAAGTGCCGTTTTTGGTTCTAGATCTGTGCCGCTGTTTTTCCTATCCGATTTATGCGCTGATATTCTCGTCCTTAATTTGTTTTTAGTCGTACCAATATACACTTTGTCGCATAAATTGGACCCGTCTCCACAACAATTATTTTTGTATATCACATGCGCCTTATCTAATTTGTCGATCGTACTTTTTGTGTTGGTATATAGTTGTTGCAATGTGTTATTCGTTTTATGTGCTATTTGGAACTTTTCTTTATTGTACATATTCGATGTTTTGAATCGTTCTGAAAATTCCCTTATGTATGTCATTGACTTGTATATTTTTGTTGTCCTCTCTATTTTGGTATGGTCCTTTTTCACTTAGTTGTTAATAAGTCTGTTATGTAGTCTATTCGGGAAATCGTTATTTTCTAAAATCGTCTTTATTTCTGTAATATTTTCCTCGTGAAACACTTTGTCGCTAATTGTTGGTATTCTACGTATTAGATTGGTCGCCGTGTTGAAAATTACTCCTTTTGGGTGTTTTGAGTAAAAATTAATTATTCCCGACGCAATTGGTTTTTGGTACCAATTTACTTTTATCGTATTATGTCTTCTAACCAGGAGCGTGTCCAAGTATGGCAATGGTCCATCTTCTTCTTCTTCTATTATAAAACGGCCACGGATAGCTGTGCACACATGTATAGAAAACTTGTACGAGACAAGTAATCATTCAAAATAACAACCACAAACACAAACAACTGACCTTAGAAAAATTAAGACCACCGTTTAATGTTAGGCAGGTAATATTATATTTAGTCTGTAATTTACACTTAAGTTGACAGATCAGAAAATTGTAAGTGTCAAGATATTTATTGATTTGAAACATTTTTATATAATTAATTTAATTGTAGATCCTGAGGATGGTTTCCGGAGGAAACCGAAATATTGGGAACTTTTTAATTAAATAAGAATAAAAATAACTTTTATTTTTGGACCTTGAACTCGTTACCAAAACGAATTAATTAAATTTCAACCGGATTTCGAGAATCGTTTAACAATATTTAAATTGAATATATTTACTTACACGAATATGCTTACTAGTTTCTCTTTGAAAATTGAAATACAAAACTCGAACACATTGCATGCAGAGTATACGAGGGAGGATTGCTATTGAAGCTACCTAGCGCTAGATGGCAGCACAAACACAAAAACTTTTTTTTTAGAAATTGCGATCTGTCAAACTTTACCTGTTAAAATTTTAAACAAATTCATCGATTAGTTTATTTGTTGTAGTCGTTTGAAGTAAGCAACTTTTGTGTTTCTTGAAAAATGGAAAAAAGCGAATTTCGTGCAGTGATTAAACACTATTATTTGAAAGGGAAAATATTTTACATGAACATTTGCATATGAAAAAGCTATCGGCAAGATGGGTGCCGCGTTTGCTCAGTGTCGAACAAAAACGAGTTCGACAGACCACTTCACAGCGGTGTTTCGACATGATAAAGCGTAATCCTGTTGATTTTTGGCGTCGATTAATAACTGTTGATGAAACGTGGGTCCACCACTACACACCTGAAACCAAAAATCAATCGAAACCATGGGTGGAAGCTGGTGGAAGTGCTCCGAAGAAGGCGAAGGCAGTGAAATCGGCTGGCAAGGTTATGGCCACTGTATTTGGGATGCACACGGAATATTGCTCATCGATTATCTTGAAAAAGGATCCACAATCACAGGAAAGTATTATCGTGCATTATTGGATCAATTGATTGATGCAATCAAGGAAAAACGACCACATTTAAAGAAGAAAAAATGCTCTTTCTTGAAGACAACGCACCGGTTCACACAGCATTAGATACGATGCTAAAATTACGTGAAATACACTTCGAATTGGTTAATCATCCAACTTATAGTCCAGATTTAGCTCCTAGTGACTTTTTCCTGTTTCCAAACTTGAAAAAATGGCTCGCAGGAAAAAGATTCATCTCAAGCGAAGAAGTGATTACCGAAACTAAAGAGTATTTTAAGGGGTTCCCGAAATCTTATTATTCAGATGGTATAAAAAAGTTGAAATATCGTCTTACTAAGTGTGTCGAAGTAAAAGGAGACTATGTTGAGAAATAAATGGTTGTTGAAAAAAAAAAATGTTTTTTTCCTACTTAGATAGCTTCAATATCAATCCGCACTCGTACGTAATTTCTGACTGCTTGTCACACGCCCACGTTTCGAAAATCCGCTTTGGCGGATGCGTGGGTTCGTTTATATCCGCTTTGGCTTTTGTTGAATTATATGTATGTGTATGTGTGTGGTTATGGTTTGGTATGTATGGATGTAAGGACAAACTTACCCTTTGCTCTCCCAGCGTTCCTTTTCAAAACCTTTCTGTATTGATTGTGCTATTGATGATTCCATTAAGTCAACGTAGCGCACCACAAGCGGCGAAAATGTGTCACGTAATTGTTGATGAAAGCGTCCATTTCTCAAGTTGTCTGAATAAGTTGGGCAAAAAAGAAATAAGGGAAACAGAGTGTTATTAATAAAAGTATCCACGAGGATGAGTCGCTTTAGACCAATCTCCAAATTCCAAGTATCTACTCTCTTGGATGATTGTGCAGATCATTTTGAAAGATGCTGGCACTTTGATTATGAAACCAGTAAAATTTAAACAGAAATGACACAACAGAAACTCATCATGAGTTGTTTCTGTTCTGTCGGCAAACGGTCATTTTCTGTCGTTAAAGATTGTAGCTAATCTGTTACAAATTCGTTTGTTGATTTTGTTTCTGTTATAAATGTATTGGATTCTGTTTCTGTTGCCGACTCTGCATCTTAAGAATGCGTTCAATGTATTCCACTGAAAAAGATTATTGCTATGGTTTTACACAATATTTCTTATAAGTATGTTTGTATGAGAGTGTATAAGCAGAGAATAGAGAGAAATGACTCTTGTTTTGCGTACATTTACACTTGTGCAAAACTGTAGTAGTGTGGCTGATTTTCTTCAGGACCAATGATAAACAAGTGTATCCATATAGGCAACTAATGATAAACAAATAATTTTTTTGACGTTTGAAAATTTGACGTTTAAGTGTCGCTTCTCTGTGCTCTCTGGTACAAGTACCGCTTTCACTCGGTATCTATATGAGTGCATGCATTAACTTTTCGAACATCCAGATTCGCATGTAGCCAGAACAAAATTTAATGACTACCACTCGTTTGTGCGGTTTATTTAAATTGGAATTAATACTGTGAGAAATATTTAACGCTTTTGTAGCCTTACTTGATGAAAAAAAAACTATTTTAATTTTCTTAGATTACCTATCGATCTTACCATCAGCACGCAAATAGTCGTTTAGTATTTGGAATAGTGGAAATGAATCCCATGTATCCGGTAGCTGTTCCGACAGTACGCGATCCATATCCACAGCGAAAAGCGACCAAAAGATTTCCGCATGCTCAACTAGTAAGTCGCTAAACCACGCGAAAGCCTAAACCGTCGGAAATTGAAAATAGACAAATGGATAATTCTTATTGTTAACCTTAATTGTTGATATAAATCCCCAGGCGAGATTCCAATGACAACTTTGTAGTTAAGAATTCGTTTCAAAGCTGTTAACGCAAACATTAATGCAGCCTTAAGGCCCGTTTAATCTTGACGAAACAAAACTAACCCCGACGCTACACCCGCCAGCGCAAGTTCGAAAAACTGAATACCTTCAAAGATTTTCACCAATCTCTCACACATTTGCTACTGGCGACGCTACTGGCAACGAAATTTCATAGCCAGTAAATTTTTGACACATGCGGCCAGTAAATGTCAAATTCATATTCTGAATCACTGATGCACAAGAGAAAAATAAAAAAGTACTATTAAAAACTAATTTAAAAAATGCTACAAAAACACTAACTACAAAAATTATTTTCACAAAATTTTTTGTTTTAATGTAAGAGTTGGACATTTTGGTACTACAAATAAGAAAAAATTGTATAATAGTTTGAAAACAATAAAAAAGTACTAATACCAAAATAACTGTGCTTCGTATGCGCCATACAAAAAGGCACCCTAAAGGGTACGAAAGAAGAAACTAATAAACTAAAAGTAAATAATGTTTAAATAAAACTCCTATATAATTGCATATATATAGTTATAGATACACCAGCATAAAGCCCTGATATGAACCCCATTGAAAATGTATGGGCGCACCTTAAAAAAACAGTTGCAAAACTGGTTCCCTCTTATAAAAACGCTACTGTAGGGAGAATCTTTCCCTACGATGATATTTTATAAATGAACTTGCACTGGCACGTGTGGCCACCGTGGCCACTGGCAGCAAATATGTATTTTCAACTGGCAGCCAGTTACTGGCACATGTGGCCGCAGTGTAATAGTCTCTAGCGAACAGTTGCTTTCAAACTGTATGTAAAGGTAAATACAATAGAGGCCCGTATATAATAACGCGAGAGCCCGAGACGAGAGCGATACCCGAGTCTCGGACGACATGTCAAAAAGAATTTGTACCAAAGAATGGTATGTGGCAATATACAATAATGTCTGATGCGATACGGCGAGATAAGGCATTTCTAAAAAATTTCTAAATTTTTCACATTCTCGTCCGAGACAATTTGCTAAAGTAATCAACTATTTTGTAATGCATACTTGTTTATTTCTGTTTTCCGGTTGGCGCGTTTATTTTATTTAATAAAAAATTGGAAAACATTTAGTTTTTTATGGATCTTTAGCGCTTCTGCTTTTGTGTAAATATGACTGAGACCTTGTTTATTGTATATTAGAATGTGAGGCAGTGCTAAACGAAATATCGTCCGAGACTCGGTCTCGCTCTCGTCTCGGGCTCTTATTGTATTCAGGCCTTAAATCAATGGCCGCATTCTGGCAGACCACCGGATACTCAACCGATCAAGATTCTCCGAATATTTTGCAAACTGCTGACTGAGCGGACGCCATTTCTTTGAGCGGAAATTTTCTTCGCTACCGTACTCAACACTTAGCACAGCTGTTTGTAGAACAGGTGTTTAGTTATAAAGTGAAAAATGTTAGTAGCGGCCCATTCTAAAACCGATAGGCTGCAAGAATGCACCCAATGTGAGCGATTAGTCTCTTATTTACAAAACGAACATTCACGAATGGCAACAACTTTTTTTTGTAGATTGCAGAATTATATAATATAATATGTGCGCCATATCTGTATTTTTGACAGAACATACATAAATCGAAATTGTCACCATCTGAAATATCATCATATACGGCAATTCCACTAAGTACACATAACGATTATTTGTCATTGGACTATCGCCATGAAAAACATATAAATATGTGCAATGAATAAAAGAATGTTAGTTGGAGTTTAGAGAACAAATAAAAACAAACAAATAAATTCATTAAATTGGAAATTTAGTAGTTAGACATGTAGAATTAGTGAAAGAAAATTTACGAGTAGCTTTGCTAACATCATGCAATGCATCTTTATAAAATTTGTATATTATTTAAGTAATAATTTAAAGCGTTACGACAATTGAAGAGAGCATTTTGGAGAAAATAATATGAGTGTACCATGCAGTTAGTTTATTTTATGCAAAGAAATCTACCTACATACATACATACACTCCGTAGCAAAAATTTTGCGTCCACCAATGATTGGTCGACTCTGTTTGCTCTGATTAAAACTTTGCAATGTATAAAGAGAATTGCTTTGCCTTGCGTCGTCTGTCGAAATAGCAAACACATGTGGGGATCAAATGATTTGTACGTATAGTGCGTACAGGTTCTGAATAACTTACTATGCGACCACACCATGATAAATTCGAAAGTACACATTTTTGTATTCGGCGTACTTGTGTAGACAGTTGCTAAGACATTTTCATTCAATTATAGACGAGGACTTTCCGACCGAAAATGGTACTCATATTTACAATTTGAATATTTTTATTGTTTTGCACTGTTGTAGGTTTTGAAATTACCAGTTAATATTATCAACGAATCGACTTAATAATAATTAAATGTCTATATATTTATTATCAAGCAAATATATATATTTATTATCAAGCAAATATATTTTTTTTATTACCACCAATATTGCATATTATAGACTCTATCACAGCGTATTCCGCTCCGTGGTACTGTGAGTCTCTTTATGTTATAGTTATAACAAAGGCCCAAAATGAATACCCTTCACTGTTCCTAAAATTATAATATTGTCCTCCCTTTCAGCCCAGCGTAATAACAACATTACCAATTAAATAGGTTTTAGGCAGCTCTTATGAATTCTTCCATTCCTCTGAATTTCGTTTATTTTGATCAATAGCTAATCGCCCATTGCTTATATTTGACAATTCCGGAGGTACGAAATTCACCTCGCAGTCACCATTTAAGTAAATTCGCCTTGCATTTTGGTGAAATTCAATTTTGACAGTTCAACGTGAAAATTAGTTACAAATAATGGATTTTTGAATTTGAATTGAATAATAGATTCCTTAGAATAAATTTGGCTTGCACGTGAGCAGCAACTTTGTGGATCGCTGGCTTAAAATAAACTTAATTTGCACATCTCCTAATATATACTAATATTTCTCAACATCAGAAAGAACTTAAAAATTATTTTATTAATAACCCTCTACTTCCTTCTCACTGATTTCTCTCACCACTGTCTAATGAAATATTATGTTATAATTGTATTGATTTGAAATGAATTTGTCTTGCCGTTACTGTATGGTGTGGCCGCAGAGTTAGAAAAATTTTGTGAGAAATAGAGCCACTCAATCAAAATGGCAAGCGATCAACTTAACAGCACGCTTTCTTCCAATTAACATTAATTTCGATCTAATGCGTGTCCCAAAGAAGTTACGCATTCTGAATTTTATGGTTCTAATGGTGTACATTGTCTATTCAGAACACAAAAATATACATCGCTACATACATATGTACGTAAAATTCCCGGTTACACACAGATGAAGCACTTCATACGCGCAGTTCAATATCCATATTACCGTACTCGCGATCAACAAACTCCTTTCTGCGACACATAATTAATGTGTTCTAATATTTACACAATGCTCGGTATTCGTATACCCAAATGATAGCTGTGATTCTTTCCACGCGAGTTTGAATAAAACGCCCACTTATGCATACTCGTACATATTGTAATAGAAAATAGGTTTGCAATTAAAACAATATGTAATAACTTTTAATTTAAATTAAAAAATTAATGTAGTTTGTGAAAATTATACATTTATAAATAAAACACATTTATACAATTTGTTTACAAATGTGTATGTATAAACATTTTAAATGTCAAAACTAGAATGTTAAGCGACGGGTATCGTTTTATTCACACTCGCGTTGAAAGAAACACAGCTATTATGTGGATATTTAAAAAGATCGTGCTCATATATACCAGCATTATCACCGTGGACGATTTTATGCGTTCATATTTAAATGATACCTGTGCGGTGTTGCTGTATCATAATTTACTCTTAGTGATATTTCCTTTCCAGGAGAGATGGTCAATTTCAAATGTGGGAGTAACCGGTCATAGAATAAATGTGTAACACGAAGGAGCAACAAGAAGGAATATCTCAATTGGACTGCTGATGGGAAATCATATTTCCAAAGTGCTTACCGCAACCGTTGCCACCGTTCCAACAACTGACACAAATTTTACTCCACCAGTCGATTGCTTTAGCCACTACTAGCAAGCAAAGTTCAGTTGTTACGTGCAGCGGCTTGGTAAAAACCTAATTTTTGGAGAAGTGCTGAAAGGAATTTGGGTCAACTGTGTCGGTGTACTTGAACTAATGGAATTCGGAGATTGACTAATATTTTTTCGCTTTGTGTGGGGGTTGATTCACAGAGTAGAAAGAATGTAAAAGGTGAACAAAGTTGTATTGCAGTTAGATCTTGAAACAAACCCACTTCAATGTATATAATCAAGTACATAATAAGCTTGGTTGTTAGTGCCAATATACTACTAGCGTGTTCTAGGAGTTTCATGTTATGCATAACGTTAGCAATTTCATAATTATTAATTGTCATATTCTGTTCCCATAAATTAGTATGTGTGCATGTGTGAGTTTATATGGATACATTTATATTTTATGTATGTATATTTCTTAGTACGTGCCGTTGGTACAGGTGGCTTATAAACCGCATGGGTTGGCATGCAGTAGCGGAATGTTGGTTGGACGTCATGCGCTGTGCCATCTGAGGCGGGTTCCATCAAGTCGCTGTTTGTTCCACCCATTGATATTGCAGTGTTGTCGCCGCTGGCATCTTTTGTACTTTCGTCGCCATCTTTCTTATCCTTTTTGTCCGGATTGCGTAGCTATAAGGCATATTTGCTTATATGTATATATGTATGTATGTTTCTCCATATATATATATATATATATATATATATATATATATATAGACAATTCTACAAATTTATTATGGGTTCTAATATATGGTATGCTCAATTATCTATTTTGATTTAGCCAAAGCATTCGACAAAGTATAGCATGCTGGATTAATCACCAAAATCAAAGGGACTCTACCAACACAATTCTTTGATATCCTCACTTCATATCTCTCAGAACGCTACTTTAGAGTAAGGCAACAAAATGAGTATTCGATGCTCAAGGAGATCGAAGCTGGAGTGGACCTAATACGGTGGTACTCCAGCAAAATATCCAAATCAAACAAAATGTCTTGGTACTATACTTGATGCACAATTTCGTACGAGCGAACACGTCAAAACGAAAAATGAAGAGCTAACGTTAAGATACCGAAATATGTATTCCCTAATCTACTGATATGGATCTATGGTGCGCAGCTTTGGGGTTGTGCCAGCAAAAGCCGCATAAACACAATCCAAACATTTCAAAACAAATTTTTGAGGTGCATTGTTAATGCGCCGTGGATCATACGGAACACTGACCTCCATCGCGATCTAGAAGTTGATACAGTCGATGCAACAATTCAGAAAATGGCAAAAGGGCACGAAGAAAGGCTAAGGACTCATGTCAACCCAGAAGCTTCCGCACTTTGCAGCACCAGTACTTGGCAGAGTAGAAGATTGCATAGAATCAAACCTAGCGAACTTGCCCGATAAAAGCCTTACCGTTATGTAGCTGAGAATATTTGTATACGAGGTTTGATAAAAAAATAACCGTTATTTTCAAAGTATTTATTTATTCATCAACAACTATCTTGTCCCCTTCAGAGCAATTCCCCTCAGATATAATACACTTATGCCAGCGTTTTTTCCAATCCTCGAAACACTTCTGAAACGCTTTTTTTGGTATCGCCAACAGCTCCTGTTTCGATTTTTCTTTTATCTCCTCAATCGTAGCAAAACAATTTCCTTTCATCGGTGTCTTCAGTTTTGGAAAGAGGAAAAAGTCAGCGGGGGCCAAGTCTGGTGAATACGGTGGTTGAGGCATGATAACGGTTTTGTTTTTTGGCCAAAAAATTGCGCACAAGCATCGATGTGTTAGCTGTTGCGTTATCATGGTGCAAAATCCATGATTGGTTTTTCCACAATTCTGGGCGTTTCTGACGATTTGCTTCTCGCAAACGGCGCATAACTTCAAGGTAGTATTCCTTGTTGACCGTACGACCCTGTGGCAAGAATTCATGATGCACGACGCCATTGCAATCAAAGAAAACTGTCAGCAAAACCTTTACGTTCGACCGAACTTGACGTGCTTTTTTCGGTCTTGGCTCATCTGGACGTTTCCATTGGGATGATTGGGCTTTGGTTTCAATGTCATAGCCATACACCCACGATTCGTCACCAGTTATGATCTTTTTGAGGAAATCTGGATCGTCGTTGACGATGTTCAACAGCTCCTGAGCGATGTCCATGCGACGTTGTTTTTGCTCAAAATTTAGCAATTTTGGAACAATCTTCGCTGCCGCACGTTTCATGCCTAGAACATCCGTAAAAATTGCTTGGCATGAGCCGAACGATATGCCAACATCATCAGCAACCTCTCTGATAGTGATTCGACGATTATCCAAAATCATTTTCTTCACTGCGTCAATGTTTTCATCGGTTGTTGATGTGCCCGGGCGACCAGGACGAGCATCGTCATTAATATCTTCTCGGCCTTCCTTAAACCGGTTATACCACAATTGAACTTGTGTTCTGCTCATAGTAGACTCGCCAAAGGCCACAGTCAACATTTCAAATGTCCTTGCGCATTTAATTTCATTTTTTACACAAAACTGAATACAGTTTCTTTGATCTATTTTTTCGAATAGTACAAAATCGAAGAGCACACGAAAACACGACTAACCTTTTTATCTGTCAAAAACAAACTGACAATCCAAAATGGTTGGTATTGCCAACATATATAACAGACATGTGTACCAACATAACAGAAAAAAATGCGAACATCGAACATACGTAACTCACGAAATTTGAAAATAACGGTTATTTTTTTATCACACCTCGTATATATATATATCTGATATTCGATGTAAATTACTCGTTAGTTAATATAAAACTAATGGAAATGAGAAGGCGATAGCTTAGCAAGAAAGCCTGCGACCTCTCATTTCAACGGACCTGAACCCTTCTGTATCATCCATATCATCCAATATCAAAGAAAAAAATGGACTGCACACCTTCAAATGTGCATATTGTGGCTACAATGAGCCAACAGCCATCATTGGCCGAGGGGGCATCTGGTCCCATCGACAATGAAAGCATGGAGCACGACCTGTTGGGGGGGGCACCCGGTCCCTTAACCGACAGGCCGGAGGAGATGGACATCCCACTTAGCCAGGAATCGGCTGGGGTGTCTATCTCCTCGGAACAGGAGAGAAATCTTCTTGAACCTGCTCCAGAGAAGATTCCAAAACTTAGGGTGAAGCTGTCCGGAGCTGGACGTAAACGTTTTAAGGCTTTGCTTGCCAGGGGCATATCGCTGGAAACAGCTCGGTCCTTGGCGGCAAATCCAGCGAACGTGTCTGCGCGATGGACCCCTAAAAGATCCCGTTCAGATGGCTCCACGCCGACATCGAACTCCAGGCCGACAAAGCGGTTTGCACAAGAGGGCAACAAAAACATTGATAAAATGTCAATAGTGCCCCCAGCGGACCCGCCGGTGTGTGGTGAGATGAAGGAGGCGGAGACCTTACTTGGGGGCGAACCTGGTCCCAGTAAGAGGGTGGCGAGTGTCTCTGAAAGACATGGCGTGCAGGGAGCCTCCTTGGGGGTCCCCTGCTCAAAGCCTACTCTAGCGGAGACAGTCTGCTCCAAAAAGATAGGGGTTATACCTAGCAATTTCCCGGAGGGCATATGGTCCACTGAAGAAATTGGGAAGGTACAACGGTGCATTCTCGACAAGATGTTCGAGACTCGTGGGGGCCCAGTGAAGCCACACTTTGCAGGCTGTAGTTTCAAGCCTGGATGGTTGACGATCAACTGTCTGGACGACGAAACCGTAGCCTGGGCTGAAGAATGGATACCAGCCATGAAGCCATGGGAGGGGGCTGAGTTGAAGGTGGTGGACGAGGCAAAAGTGCCAAAGGCCAAGATCTTCGTTGGCTACTTTCCCGGCTCGGTGTCTTGGCAAAATGACCGAATTCTGGGGCAAGTGGAGTCGCAGAATTCGGGCATTAGTGTCAGCGAGTGGCGGGTGCTCCATCGCCTACAAAAAGGTGACCAGGTCGAGCTGGCAATTGCTCTGGACCCCATCTCGTCTGAAAGGGTTGACACACTGGGTAACAAGGTCTACTATGGCTTTGGCAGTGCCCAGCTCCGACCTAGACTGAAGGGGAACAGGGCAAAATCTGCTGTTGGTGTTGAAGAGCAACCAACAACATCTGTTGCAGCGCGGGCAAAGCAGAGTAGCCAGAAGCCGAAAACGGGGCCCATTTTCACAAAGCCAGTACCGAGAGCGGAGAGAGGCAACACACGTGCCCAACGTCCAGGACCATCTGCTCTCTCTGGTAGGCTCAGGAAATGGGAGAGAAAAGACCCGGAGGCTGCGGAAACTTTGCGGAGCACAAAGGGTGGTAAGATCCGCAAGGATCGGTCTGGGAAATAATGTCCCAGGCCCCATCACGAACGCAAAACTCTTGGAAGCAGCTTCACTGTCTCCAAATAAATCTCCACAGGGCTATAGCAGCCTCTTACAGGCTCAGTGCCTTGGTGGAACACCAGAGTCTGGACTTCGTAGCCATTCAAGAACCATGGGCCACAAATGGGCGCATAAATGGTCTGCAGACAAAAACATGTAAGTTGATCTATGATAATAATGTTGACCGACCGAGGGCAGCGATCATGATCAACAAAAATATTAAATTCCTCCCAATTTCAGAGCTTCTACAACGCGATCTGGTGGCAGTACAGGCAGAAGTGCCTAGTGCCAAAGGGAGGAGAACGGTAGTCCTGGCCTCCATGTACTTACCTGGCGACACAGAGGACGCGGTATCGCGCGAGCTCCAGCAGCTTACGGAGTACTGTCGCACTCGCAGTCTACAGTGGGTGGTGTGCTGCGACGCAAACGCGCACCACACGGTATGGGGAAGCACGGACACGAACGGGCGAGGTGAGTCACTTCTTGATTTTATTACAACAAATAATCTGGTGGTGGTAAATAGGGGTGACGAGCCTACCTTTATGAATGCGATAAGGGGGGAGGTGTTAGATCTCACTCTAACTAGCGCATTCATATCAAATAACATTTCTAATTGGAGGGTGCTTAATGAGGTCTCCTTGTCGGACCATAGGTACATTTGCTTTGATCTGGGGGGGGAGATTGGAGGCACCTTCGAAATGAGAAATGTTAGGAAGACCAACTGGTCGATATATAACTTTTACTTAGAGCAAAATATTGCGGGCCTTAGTGAAAAAATAAGTAACTCTCAGGAACTAGATCTTGAAGTTAACAAATTAAATAATATAATAATCGAGGCTTTTGAAAGTAGCTGCAATTTAGTTGTGAAGAAACGTTCTAGGAACGTACCCTGGTGGAGCGGGGAGCTAAATGTTTTGCGCAAAAAAGCCCGTCAACTCTTTAATAGGGCCAAGTCTAATGGTGACTGGGCATCTTATAGAAGTGCCTTAACGGCCTATAATAATGAGTTGAGAAGATCTAAGAGAGACTCATGGAAAAAGTACTGTGAGGAGATTGAAACCCTCCCAGCAGCTACCCGACTCCAGAAGTCACTCAATAAAGATCACTCAAACGGGCTTTCTACACTCAAGAAGCCTGACGGAAATTTTACGGAGAGCCTGGAAGAGACGGGACAGCTTTTGTTGGACACTCACTTTCCAGGCTGTGCCACTAGCGGAGAGGATAGTGAAATCATCGAGAATACTCGTTTCTTGATGCCTACACGGAGGGAACTCTCACTGGCTCGCAGAATCTTCACCGTCAATAAAACCAAATGGGCTATCTCCACTTTTAGACCATTCAAATCGCCAGGTGTCGATAATATACAACCGTGCCTACTTCGGCAAGGTGTTGATGTATTAGCACCTGTGCTAACAAACATTTTCAGGATAAGCCTGGAGCTAGGCATAGTGCCTAAACCTTGGACGAAGGCTAGGGTGGCTTTCATACCGAAAGCAGGCAAAAAGGCGGACCACACGCCAAAAGCCTATCGGCCCATTAGCCTGACGTCATTCCTGCTAAAAGTTATGGAAAAAATTCTGGACCAATATATCAGGGAAACTTATCTTAAAGATTCTCCTCTTCATATTGAACAATACGCTTACCAATCAGGCAAATCGACTGAGACAGCCATACATAGCTTAACAAGCAAAATTGAAAAGGCGTTTGAGGGTAAAGAAATAGCTCTCTGTACATCGGTTGACATTACGGGGGCTTTTGACAATGCTACTTTCAGATCAATTGAGGAGGGGATGAACAGGAAAGGTATACAAAGACTGATCATAACATGGGTTCTCAACATGCTGAAAAACAGAACGACAATCTTTGAAACAGGGACAGCAAAGCAAATTGTCAGGTCAACCAAAGGATGTCCCCAGGGGGGCGTCCTATCGCCACTCCTATGGTTATTGGTTATCGACGAGCTCTTACAAACTCTCAATGACCTCGGATACGAAATTCAGGGCTTTGCGGATGATTTGGTAATTATGGTCAGAGGCAAGTTTGACTCTACCATAACAGATCGCATGCAACTAGCTCTTGATATCACTCAAAACTGGTGTCAGGAGAAAGGACTATCGATAAATCCGAATAAAACAAACGTGGTACCCTTCACCAAAAGAAGGAAACTGAATCTGGGGACTTTAAGTTTAGGGACCACAAACTTAACAATGTCCAATGAAATGAAATATCTGGGAGTAATCCTGGACAAAACTCTAACTTGGAAAAACCACTTATCATACATAACTAGTAAAGCCTTAAGAGCAACCTATGCTTGCCAGAGGTTGTACGGTAAAACATGGGGACTACGGCCAAAAATGATGGCGTGGTCATATAAAACAATAATAGTACCAATGATTACTTATGCGTCGTTGGTATGGTGGCCAAAAGTCAACCAAACAGGAGCTCAGAGGACTCTTAACAAGATTCACCGTATAGCCTGTTTGAGTGTGACGGGAGCAATGAGAACGTGCCCCACACTAGCTTTGGGAGTGATCACTGGACTGACTCCTCTACACCTTGTAGTTAAAAGGATGGCGGCCAGCGCGGCCCTAAGGCTACCTAATCTAGCCCATCTTAAAGAAGGCAACCTTTCGGGGCACGCAAAGATTCTGGACACTGTCTGGAATTCTCCGTGCCTCATGGTCTTCGACAAAATGGACAGAAAATTAGACTTCTCAAAGCAATTCAAAGTGGTCATCAGTGACCGTTCAGCTTGGAGAAACAAGGAAATAACAATAAAACAGGACTCTCAGTTGTGGTATACAGATGGGTCCAAAATGGAAGATGGCAGTGCAGGAGCTGGAATTGTAGGGCCAAATTTCCAAAAAGCAATTGCAATGGGAAAAACAGCTTCCATTTTTCAGGCGGAGGTCCACGCTTTAGAGTTATGTGCTAGAGAATGTCTACGCAGGGGTACACGCAACACCAAAATATGCATACTCTCAGATAGCCAGGCAGCTCTAAAATCATTAATAAACTTCTCATTCCAATCAAAGCTGGTCTGGGAATGCTGTAAACTTCTCAATACCCTAGCAGCGAGAAACTCTGTTACGCTAATGTGGGTACCGGGACACGAGGGACATGAGGGCAACGAAATGGCAGATTCTTTAGCAAAAAAGGGTGCAGACACTGCCTTTATAGGCCCAGAACCCTTCTGTGGGGTAAACAGTAGCTTCACAAATAACTTGTTGTGCGAACAGGAAAAACGAAGTCTGCTAAACTACTGGAGAGCCCAAAAAGGCATGCGGCAGTCGAGACTACTCATTGATCCTGAACACATAAGGGTAGATGCTTCTTTAAACCTCAGCAGAAATGACATCAAACTATACACTGAACTTTTAACAGGACACTGTAAACTAAATTACCACCTAAAGAAAATAGGCGTGGTAGAAGACGATTCTTGTCGACTCTGTCAAGAGAAGCAGGAAACGGCAGAACACATTCTGTGCACTTGCCCAGCGGTGGCAAGACGCAGACATAAGTACCTAGGCAGTGGGTTCATATCTCCAAATCACCTAGTTAAAATTAAGCCCACAGCAGTTACGAGATTTATAAACAGTCTAGGACTGTTTTAGTTGGGTACGAGGCTGCACAATAGATCTTTTAGGTCGCGGTGTTCTTTTAGCCTGTCAATAATAAATAAATAAAAATCATCCAATACCATTGCAGGTCTGCTGAATAAGTGTACATATGCAAAAAGAAGGAAAACTCATCCGGGATTAAGACAGTCCAAAGCTCTTCTGAGAGATTTTAATCCTAAAAGAGCTAAGGAGTAAATAAATATACCCCGGAGTAAATTAAGAATCATCACAGGCATTTTAAGCGGGCACTGTAGACTCAACTACCATATGAATAAGTTGGGTATATCTTCAGATGCCATCTGTCGATTCTGTGGAGAAAGTGACGAAACCTCACTGCAGCTGATCGCGGACTGCGGACCATTGGCACACAAAAGACTCAAGTGTTTTGGAGAATATATCTTAGATATGAGCAATCCCTCAATTTGATTCCTCCAAAATATATGAATTCCTGTCGGAAATCAAACGAACAGAAGATCTGTTTGATGAGACTATCCTTATCTTTCAAATAAATAGAGGCATCACAATAGATCTTCAGGTCGCGGTGTATAACACCCTAAAATAAATCTATCTATCTCTCTCTATTTAAAATAGTTGGAGTAATAAAATATTTTTAAAAAAATGTTTACCAATATTTGCTTTTGATAGATAAAATTTTTTTTTTTTAAATTGTAGTCAAGCTCTTTGAATTAAAGTAGATTTGAGTAGTGAATGGTTAACCTACCATATTGGGCTTTTTTACTGAACTCACCTAGTTTTAAATTGAACTCAACTAGGGAATTACTATATTCGTTGGTTCAACTTTAGTGCAAACCTTCAAACCTCTCATCTGATCACTGTGCTATCAAATTCAGCATAAACATACAATGACACACTCAACAACTCCCCAACAACTTATCTTTTTTCTTGTTTTGGACTGCTAATGGCAAGACGAATCATCCGTATCACTCATGATAAGCATGTTCCCCACAACAACGTTTAGCAAACTAAAATTTGACGTCAATCGTTTGAAGGGCTAGCGTCAAATACACGTGCACATAATTTCACGACAATGGTTGACCGTCTAAACACAGTTAGCCAGTGCTGACTTTAAAACAGTAGTGATAATAAATGATATAGAAGTAAGTGTCAACTCTTGCATTGTATTAAACTTTGCTAAATATTTCTTAAGAGAATTGCTCTTAATTTTAAAAAAACTCTTATTAAACCTGAACAAAGAGAAAACTGTCCAAGTAGTATATACGAATAGAAACTCTGCTAAATACCCACTCACAATAAAAGACGAAATTATAAAAATTTGCCCCAGCGCAAAATACCTGGGCATAGCAATCGACGCAAAACTTACATGGAGACAACATATATTAAATAAACGAAATGAAATAAAAAGTAGATTCAAACAATTAAACTGGTTACTTGGACTTAGTTCAAAGTTATCACTGTATAATAAAAGAATGATATATACATCAATGATAACACCCATCTGGAAATATGGGATCGAAGTATGGGGGACAGCAAGCAAAACGACAACTGATTCAAAGAACACAATGCAAAATACTGCGGACAATAACAAAAGCCGACTGGTATATAAGAAATGAAGACATTCACCACGATCTCAACATTGGTGGAAGACACTATTAAAAAATGCAGCAGCAAATACACAGAGCGCCTAAAAATTCATCAAAACCGAGACGTGCGCCAATTGCCGGCAATGGAAAAAACAAAAAGAAGACTCAAACGAATTGGACCCACAGAACTTCCACATAGAATATTTTAAACGACACTTTTCGTATATAAATTAATTATACGAGTATATAATTAAATTAAATTATGTTCTGTGGTAATGACTAAAGAACATATTAAGGTCCATAGTAGTATTTAAAAATTACTTATTATTACGAACAGAATGTAATTAAAAATGCGGCAAAAACAAAAAAAAAATAAAAAAAATTAAACCTGAACAAACAAAGTAAAGGGGTTTGTTGTACTTGAAATAATCCAGTGAATCTACCTTCAAATTCACTTTTACCACGGCATTTAATATAAAATTATTATTATTATTATACCTTACACTATAATGAATTGTCTGCAAGGGGTTGGGGGAACGACCAACAACTAAGACCTTCCATTTATCTCCTGCATGAGAATTTCATCAAATAAAATATTGAAATTTAAATTCACCTCTACACAAAAAACATTTCAAAAAACATTCAATCCAAATCGCAACAAAAGCCTAGTGATATAATAGGCGTATTCGATTCGCCACCTTATCGAAGATAAAACAGACTTTTGCTAGGAAAAAGTTATCGAGTAAATTATACTCGGATGAAACGAGCGAGTTTTTCTATCCTCGATAGAAAGTGCTTCCAAATTGAAAATTGCTTGAAAACCAGCGAGATTAAAAATGACCCATAAACTAAGGCGACCAGATTTTGGAAAATAAAAAAGAGGACATTAAGAAATATAGTGAAAAATGGATTTTTTTTACATATTCTTTAGATAAATTTACATTCTCATATATAGATCGCTTATTTAATAAAAGACTGTCATAAGTCAAAAACGCGATTTTCCATAAAGTGATCCATATAGTGTAAAAATTTTATGTTATTATATTGTATACTTTCCGCGTAAAACAAGAATTTGTCGTTATTTTGTACATGTACATGTACACATACAGCTTACCAAAAGAAAATAAGTGTTACCGTTTACTTTTAAAAGCGAAAGGTTAGTTGGGGTTCACACTATGCACTTTTTGTTGCGGCAATTCTGAGTTTATAGGAGGGTGAGGATTTCATTCCTCTCATCATGCTTTTAAAATTAAAGATGACAAAAGTTGACCGATTATAAAAAAGATGACAGAAAGAGGACACAAATTTTACAGATGACAGCGGACTAAAATAGATGATTGTACTCTTAAAAAGAGTACGTATGGTCGCCTTACATCAACAGTACTGCCAAGTTTACCACTTCCTCGTTTGCTGTTTTATTTGCACAACTCGATATGAGCTCGATACAAGATACGGATCGAATACGCCTAATAACTAAACTTCTAGAAATGGTTTCATAGCGTCCCGCCATAATAATGGATATATATATATATATATATATATATATATATATATATATATATATATATATATATATATATATATATATATATAGTAAAATCGATTCTAACAGCTGAGCACTGTGATGTCGCACAAAGATGTGATGAAATAAAAAATAAAACTATTTTTGTTTTCTTTATATACGATTTCCCTTATAATAGAATCCGATTTTGACACAAAAGTGCGCGGCTCACATCTATTGGTTTCATTATGTAATTACCACAATGCCAGGTTTATTGCTCTTGGTTATTAGACAGCATACGCTCTGTATGTATAATATATATGCTAATTTTTTGTTTCAGATAATAGATACATTCATACATACATTGAAATGTGAAAACACTTGAATACAAAAATTACAGGAAAAGTTTATTAAAAAGTTAGTAAATCATTTAATACCAATTGGTCGGCCTAATAATTTTGACAAAACTGTATGTTGCTTTGGTATTGGCTATTATCGAGTTTCGGCCAATTAACAGAACAAAAAAGTACTCAGTTTCTTTCAGTTTAGATGGTTTAATAGTTGATGAACAGTTGATACTTAAAAAGGCCTTCAGCCTCGGCTATCGGAATCATTTCATAGATATAAAATAATTTATTGTGCCTTTAAATGCTATGACATGAATGTATAATATTGTCTACTTTACTTATATACATACGAGTTTTTAAAGATATCGATATGGCGATAACGCAGGACAGCTTGAAAAGTTTAAAGTAAATTTGTACATTCACTTGGTAATTTTTCGTTTCGCCACTTCAAAATTCTCGTTTAATTAGTCTATATGAGGGCATACTTGTAACATTTATTCCCTGCTTTCTCAACTAAAGATCAATCCCCAGAAATGATGGAGAATTAACCAAACCGCAGCAACCAGAGAAATTTTGATAAATTTCTTCGAATGTCAAACATGGAGGTTGTTCATTTTCAAACTACATAGCGACACAAGCCTCCGGTGGCCTTGTTGATGTCAATATATTTTGAATTCATGCCCTTATTCTGAATATTACAGAAAGCAAAAGTTCCAAACCCAAAAAGCGTTACCGGGTTAATTGTTACCAGTCAATTGGTATTCGCGCATCTCGGTAACGATTTCAAAGTTTAAGAAAGCTCTTTTCACATGTATTGAATAAAAGCCTCTCTGAAAAAGCTACAGGCACATGTTGGCTACCACTGACAAAAACAAGAAAGCAAGGAAATACAATTATATTTCATTATTATTAGGCGTATTCGATTCGTAAGTTGTATCGAGCTCGTATCGAGTTGTGCCAATAAAACAGCAAACGAGTAAGTGGTATACTTGGCAGCACTGAAATATAAGAAGTCCCTGGGAAATTGTCATTAATCTCGTTGGTTTTCAAGCAATTTTCAATTTGGAAGCACTTTCTAGCGAGGATAGACAAACTCGCTCGTTTCATCCGAGTATAATTTTCTCGATAACTTTTTCCACACAAAAGTCTGTCCTATCCTCGATAGAGTGACGAATCGAATACGCAATTACTTGCAAAATAAGAATCTAATTAATTTGAAGTGAATATGGAGATAAACATGTTGTGCCATGTTATTTATTCTTCATGCTTTTTGCTTGTTACCGCGTTGTTACCACCTATCTGGCTGCGAACTTATCGTTACCGGTTAATTTGTGCTAGGAATGCCAATTGGTAATAACTTTTCCCAAATCTTTTATTTTGCGGTAACAACAAAACCGCAGCCGATGGGGAATAAGGGCATCAATCTGCTTTCCTTTTCTCTTTAAACTAAATTTCATTCTGCTCGTCAAAATAACTATGCCGACCATTATAAGTACTCGAAAAACCATTACAAATTAAGCATAGCCACATAAAATAACAGACAGAGAGACGCGCATAGAAATTTACAATACATATACATATATATATATATATACATACTTATTCAAAGATACGAATATTATTACCTCTGCGTAATGCTCCTCATTCTGTTTCAAAAGGTCAACACAAAGTTCCGATAGGTGTATTAAATCCTCCAATTTTTTTGCCGCTGGTACAATAATTTCACCTCGTAAGTCCTCTAAAGGTAAAGGTTTTATTATTTTGCAAATTATAAAATTACCTATTGAACTGAAACATGTACCACTTTCTTGATATAAACATATGACATAATAGCGTAATACACTCGTAGTTAGCCTACTCAGTCTGGGTTAAGGAGACCTACCTTCAATTTTTGCTTCAGATGATAGACGTGTATAGTTGACAAGAGCTGCGGTTTCTAAACTCTTTTTAATCATACGACGTACCTCTTCCGGTGGCACTGGCGTAACAATATCTTTCATCAAAACGCGTTCCAGTAGCGAGAGTGTTGCCTTGAGAGCACCTTCGGGACGACCGAAAGGAAAACAAAACCGAAAATGTGTTATTTGATATTCCAGTAAAATGCGAAGCCGTTCTTTGATTTCTGCAAATTTCTCCTTCTCTTCGTGAGTTATGCTACCGACTCCATCAGGTCTATTATTGCAAAGAAATATTTAATAAAATAAATAGTTTTCATACGACCTGAGGCATACTTAATTAAGTCACCGAATCATGTGACCGAACAATTTGCAAAAACTAACTCTCTTATCATTATATAGAGATATACATACATAATATTAGAAAAAACATTATCATACCTATTTCCATGCACATGACTAGCACAAAACGCAAATGAATAATGTATTAAAGTTGGATCAATCAAAATTTCTTTTTCCGCTCGATCCAGTAAGTCAGACAAATAACACAAATGTCTATAGCAACCGCGTATTCCATATCGTGCGCAATATTCATCTAATACGAAGACTTGTCCTGGACTGAACCAACCCTAAATATATTAAGTAAAATGAAAATTACATATGGGCCGAAGACCCTAGTAGTTAATGCCTATCCGTAAGTTTGTTTGTGTAATTAATTATATAAATAAAAATTACATAGGTAGAATATATATGTAAGTAACTCGAAATTGCCGAAAAAGAAGCATTGCAGAATGCAAAGTGGTGATGGCTGCAGTTGTAAATCCAGTTGTGGCTAATAAAGTAATAAACTCAACTTTTAATACTGCCACAGCCGTATATTGCGATTTCTGATTCCAATTTTTAGCAACTGTAGCTACAACCACATTTGCACTATATTGTTCCACCCTTTGAGTTTACATAATTACCAATGAAGCGTAGGGATCATTCAGTCGGTATTCAAGCGTAAGATTTTGTAGAACTCGAAACAGGGCTGCATGGTCAAAAGTACAGGGATCGGCACTTATGTAATCTTCCATGCCATGTTTTCGTGCTTTATCGGCATCTATTGCATTCAATGGGATAGACACTTTACTTCATATGCATATTTCCTATAAACAAACCTCCTTGTATTTTCGATATTGCTGAATTCTTGTCCTGGGTCACTGGTGGTGTTGGCTTGTGAGATTGACCGGTAGCACGGTACATGGCCATCACCCATAAGCTGCATTCATCATCGCATGCAAAAACGATACTATCGCCTTCCCGAACAGCATTAAAGAAGTATCTACCACCATTTAAGTCGATGCCAAACATTAAATTAGCTACGAATAAATAATTAATAACAATAAACCAAGTAGCCGTTCCAAACATATTCTGATTGAATGAGAAGACCTTTGAAAATATTTGCACATGTCCCTTCCTGTGACGGCTCTTTTTTGCGAATATTTTTAATTGTTCAAAAACTTACCACTTGCAGCTTCTATATAATCCACAGTATAACCATCAAGCTGCATCATTTCAGATGGTTCAGACTTTTTCTCCTTGTAGCTACACATGGCAAATGTATATTGGGAAACTTGCACCAGAACGAAATAACGTTTCTTCCACTTTTTCCAGACGGATTTTCCAATCGCATACAGATGCCTACCAAGAAAATGTAATTGTTTAAAGAGTTATTGATAAGGTATAAGGATCGTTACCCTTATATATCAACAGAATATAGGAGTCACTCCTATTGCTGGGGTGGTTTTCAAAGTCTCTCGAAGAGAAGAGCTTATAAAAACCACCTTTCTATATCGACTCTTGAACTTACCCGCAATGCTTCATATTTAAAGGCTTGTCTAAACGGCATGCGATCTTAATGAGTAAATCTTGGTCAGGCAAATTCTTTGGAACTACCAGTCTATGCCATTCTGGAGACTAAAAAGTCATTAAAAAAAGATAAATAGACTAAGTGGGCTAAGACCGATACGAGATACCCTACCCTTCAAAGAAAAGTATGATTTCAGAAGTAATGAATTAATTTTAATGACATAACGGTTTTTTTCAAGTAATCAATGCTTTCAATCAAATAACGGTGAATGAACATAACAGTTACTCAGTCCTGACTCCTCTTGTTTTCAAGCCTCAACTTTTGTACAGTTTTTAGCACTATCCCTATTTAGTAACCCCATTTTAGACTTAAGAGAGAATACCGCTCTGCCATGACATAAAAAAGTAGTTCTGAAGTCACACAAAGGACTTTTTTTGTTGTTGTTGCAAATGGAAATACGTACTTTCTTGCAGTTACAATTGTTTACAACACGTTCCGTAATAGATAAACATAAATAATTTAAGTAGATATTCAAAATCTTTTCTTGTTTTTGAGTTGTAAAAATTACAGTCACAAATAGGCAACATTTTTGTGGAGAGTCAATTTTCAGTATCGTTATTGCTTCTGTTACTCTAGATTGTAGATTGTACTGAGAGCGGGAATTCGTCACAAAATCACTGCGGCCAAAAATACCTATTGTGACACGCTCTATTTTTCCAATTACTCCCCAAGTCTAGTAATCATTACGAATTCAGAGAATTCCTTAGGGATCTTGTCCGCAATATCTGACGGTTCTACGAAATAGTTACCGAAGTAACGAAGCCGGGTCTATATGAGACTATTACAGTGACAAAGCAGATGTTAGCAGTTTCCTCCTCTTCGGGACACAACCTACAAAAGTCATTATGGGTGATTCTCACATTGTATAGATCTTTCATTACTCGACAGTGCTCAGTCAAAAGTCCCGTGACAGTGCGAATACCTGACCGAGTCCAGCTCAGTATCTCTTTAGTTCTTTTGAGAGAATGTTACTCCATCGTACAATATATAATCTGCAATAGAAGTCCGATTCGACTTTTTATCGCTTTGTAATCCGAGAGCGGGCACCTAAAATTGTAATGTCAAATGTAAAGCACGGCGTCAAAATCAGCAAAAGAATAAAAATTAAAATGATCATTGGGACAATGAAGCATGTCTGCTTAGAGTCAGTAGTGACAGTCATGCTGCATTGAAAGCCCTAGAAAACAAGTTAACCACTTCAAAAATTGTCCAAGAATGTAAGTCAAGACTTAACTCCATCGCAAGGTGGAATTTACTTGAACTTATTTGGGTTCCTGGACACTGTGTTGTTCAGGAGAACGGCAAACTGAAACGCTTGTCCTGCCTTTGGCTGAATGAGCAGGCGCATATTAGGGTCAGATGTTTTGGGAATGGATAATGTACATTCCTTATCCCTGGACAGACTCCTGAGGTTCATAACAGAGTCAAATAAGTTTGAAAAGGTGTAACTTCTTTTCCAAAAGCCCCCATATCCCCCCTTTCCACAAAATATTTGTCCAGTATAATGGGCATCAATGCCGGAGTACGGCTCTCCGGCCTACCCACTTCTATCTATCTATCTATCTATCTATTTACCATCTGCCAAACTCGAGATCTATCTATCTATTTACCATCTGCCAAACTCGAGATCTGGTTGCTTGAACTGGTCTCAACTTGGTAAAAATTATACTAATGATTTAAAGACGGACGCCGATGGACCATCCTTATGTAAGTCTTCGTTCCGGATACGCCCACCTTTAGGTTTTACAAAAGTTAAAATACTCTATGTCTAAAGGGTATAGGGTAAGAGTTTCTTTAAAGAAAATTGCTTGAGAAGCAAATTCAAAGAGTACTCACTTTAGATGATAACGGTGTAGGCCTAATTGTCACTTTTCCCAATTCCTTGTCTTCCAACGCTAACATACCCGGATTCTCCGTGTACAACTTGACCTTTACTACGGGCAGGGCATGTGTCGTTGTGAAGTCTCCTTGGGTGTCCCACCTTGTATAAATACAGATTTCAAATATCCTAAATGGATCATATTAATTTCCTTACATTGGCTTCGATGCTTCGGCTTGATCTGTTTGTAGTTTGTCACCACTTTCCACTTCCATGGTACAATAAACAATACGATTTGGTGCTAAGGACTTCAAACCTTTGACTTCCATAACAATAACCTCCAGCTGAAATGTGAGAACGACATCCAGTTTGGTAAGCAGTGTTACACCATCTTCAGCATCACCTTCAAGTTTAGACAATGAACCATGGGAGCGTAATATCATCCTTCTATTGAAATTTTGTGATTCATTTTATCCGAATGTACAATTTTATTATGTTACAACTTACAGAAACGATGGCGTGCTAAAAAAAAAAAAAAAAAAAAAAATATATATATATATATATATATATATATATATATATATATATATATATATTAATTTTATAGTTTTTCTTATAAGCGTTAAGCCAAAAATAGTTGACAAATCGTACGTAATGCTCAATCTACACCAAACACAATGATTTTAAACACCCCTATTATAAATTGTTAGCAGAGAGAGAGTTTAACGCACATCTGTACGATAATGGGGTAGAAACGTGCTGAATGTTGTAGATGTGTGACGGAAGCAAGTCGGATAGTCGGTAAATCAAATGATATTGGTTGGTTGAATCCACTGCATAATTGGCATTTTATAGAGTACGGATCGAATATAGTCACATACTGAATTTACCCATCAGCCCTTCTCTTTACTATTCTCTTATTACTAATCTTGATTATCCTTTATAATTATCCACCTCTTAAGTTAGTAATACTACTTTTACTTTCTTATGTTCAATCACTATTTTCTTGTTCTTAAGGTAGATCAAAATGTTAAGCTTTAATAATTGTAAATCTAGAGATAAGGTGGAGTTTTGTAAAGAATGCCAACGAATAAAGGTAATCATTTTTACGACTTCTTTACTATATAATCCCATCGTACTAGATCCGACGGATTCCATAATAAGGATAGCTGCTTGTTCATCTATAAAATTTAATTGTATCAGTTCTGAATCCACCACACAAATATAAATGCTTATTCGAAATAATCTAAGCTTATGTGTCCGATCCGTCAATATGTATATTTATATATATATATATATATATATATATATATATATATATATATATATATATATATATATATATATATATTCTCAAAAAACCCCAAATGATAAACACTCTATATGCCACTGCACAGTTAGCTTTTGGAAACCATTCATACCATTGGGAAGGTACTTTGAGTGTGACAATTGGATCTACTATTTTTCTCTGAGCAGAATGATAGATGTACTATTATTTAAATTTTAACAAATGATTGTAAAACGAAAAGAAAACATTTTCGCAGATTCTTTGTATGTATATCTGTGACTTATGCACCTACCTGTGATTATAACGTTTCAGTTTTTGAAGTCCATATTTGCTGTCCATGTTTCCCTTTGATACTGGTAAAGATTCCAGATTTGCCATAAGCAAATTTATGGACGACTTTAACTCTTCGATATATAATGATTCCATTTCTTTGAGCACGAACTTCGGCATAAGCTTGCGATTCTTCTCCATTTCACTAACACGCTGCATACGCCCATCTAGTTCGCGTCTAATAGCAGCGGCTTGCTCATCGGCCGAATCAAGCTGCAATAAAGTGAAAAAATATGAGTACATACACGTAGGCATTTTAAGCCATACCAACCATTAATGCATTAAACAATATCTGGTGTTCAAACTTCTTGACACATAATATCTGTTGGAACATGTCATACAATTGCTCCTTTGGTAGTATTAATTCGCTATTCAACGATTGTTGTATGCGCGATGGTCGTTTAGTATCCTCCTCGCCGGCTCCCTTCAATATAATATCAAATTTAGCCATCCAAGATGTTAGTACAGTCTCCTTGCTAAGTCCATCAATTTCCGGCAATGACCTGTATATAATGGCAGTCAGATTTCAAATGGATAAGGGAAGGCGCAAAAACATTTGCTTATGCCCTCTTCTTCGTAAATACCTGACACGCTTTTCGATATTATTCCGAAATACATCGCGAAAATCAAGTTGTGAACAGGCACCAGATTGCACCATTTTTAGAACACGCTGCGACTTTAGAAATACGTCGTGATAACTTTGGACAGCATTTTGGAAAGCTTCATCAGCCATGATCTGTGTTTCACCTTTCAGAAATGCCTACGAGTGTATTAATTATGAAAATTGTGTACTGAGTGCGAGTGCGGACTTTTTACCTGAAATCGCTGAGTAATCATCTCCAACTGCAGCTTTGTAACTTTTGGTTGCCGTTTTGTCATATCGGTTGGTTGCTTTGCATTAAATGGATAGGATATGCAGCGCGAAATAAAGACATATAACTGGATGCGGCGTTTGCGATCTTCCTCTTCACGTTCGTGTTTTTCCTTTTAATAAGCGTAGAAAGGCCAACAGGTAAATAATGTACAGAGATACAAATCCAACTGATTACACTGTGCAACAAAAGGCGCATTCGAGCTCGTATCGAGTTGTGCGAATAGAACAGCACACAAGTAAGTGGTAAACTTGGCAGCACTGTTTCAACTGTTTTTTTTGAACATGTACTTTTTTATATTTTGTATACAAACTCATCATTTTAATATAATTTAAATCAACACAATAATAATATTAAAAATCAAAACACAAAAACCAAAGATTAAATTATATTTTCTTTAAATTGAATCATCTAAAATATAAAAAGCCCCAAGGAAATTTGTGTGGGTGATTTTTAATCTCGTTGGTTTTCAAGCAATTTTTAATTTGGAAGCATTTTCTATCGAGGATAGAGAAACTCGCTCGTTTCATCCGAGTATAATTTACTCGATAACTTTTTCCATACAAAAGTCTATCCGATCCGAGTGGCGAATCGAATGCGCATTAAATACATGTAATTTCAAGGTTTGCCAAAAAAAGGTTTACTTACATTAACCTCACTTCCGCTTCCAACTCCACCTCCACTTCGCCCTACTGCTTCATTTTTGTCACTCGCCATGGATGGTGTCGGCGAAATGGGCCGGGATAACGAGTTTGCACGTGATGATCCTCCAACACTCTGGTTGAGTGTCTCTTGTGATAAACCGCTAGACGTTGACAGTAATGTACGGTAGGAAATTTGATTATTAGGAATATTGGAAATGTGTGTTAACGTCACTGGGAAATTACTACCGCTACCGCCACTATTATTGATATTTGAGGGTTTTGAATTGGTACGAGTACAGGAAGCAGCAGCAGCAGAAGCAGTAGATGCAGAAGAGCAAGAAGCATGTGGTAATCTTTGATTCTGGTGCTGATAGTATTGATGGAGATCATTTTCTTTCAAAGTCAAATGTTGCTGTTGCTGTTGCTGCTGCTGTTGATATTGATTATGAAAATGTTCTTGTTGAAGGTAAGTTTTCTGCTGTTGTTCTTGTTTGTTATTTATGCTAATTTGTTGTAGATGCTGTTTTGCGATTCGGCTATTGTTATGATTTTGATGCATTTTCATTGGTTTTCTAAATGAGTTATTGTCTTTCATACTAAATTACATAATGTGCACGTATATGAATACGCAACGGTGACAGATAGCGATGGATGATAATGGTTTGTTTATTTTATTATAAGAAATTTGCATTGTTTAATTTTGTAGTTGTTGTTGTCAAAGCCAATTAATTGTGTCCAAATGAATGGTATAGTGTTACATATTTACGGAGCGATATGATGATTGCGATGAAAATGGTAGGCATGGTATTAATTTATCCACAACAAGTCCACATTCCACAAGGGTTCACATACATTTTTTACAAGTTTGCCAGATTCGACGTTGATATTTTATACGTAAATTAAAATGTTTGCAATTTGTAGATACGGTTGTTGTTGTGGCGTTGGTTGGTTGTATTAAGCATTTTCGTCGGTTGAAAATATGAACATATTTTTGTACGATATTTAATGTTGTGAATAGGATGGGATGAAGAAAATATAATACTTTTAGTTTCAGTTTATAAGAATAGTAAAGTGTATACATTATATTGATAGGATGATTATAAAAGGTATCAGTTTAGCGTACTCTGACAATACTATACTCACATTTATACTCAAACTACTTTAATACTACACTTAAATGTTGGTAAATCCGAGCAACCACTTGGAAATTCTCCCTCTTTTGATGTGCTGTTTATATCCTTTACCCTTCTTTAGGGGATACTAAGTTTTGCCTATTGAGCGGTTTACCTACTACCAGAATGAGGCGTGGCCAATTTTTCCAGACCGTTAGTGATATCTTAATGAAATTTTGCAAAAGTAGAGTCTGGACAAAGATACAGAACCAGATTGCTATTTGAGCCCTCGACTACTTCCCACCTTTTCTAAAATGACTATAACTTCGGTCCAGTTGATGGAATATTGTCCCAATTAGGCAGATGTGGCTCGTACTAAACACTACGAAATATGTGTGCAGTATATATTAACTACCAGGTCCACTCAACAAAGATTCATAACTTAAGATATATTAGCGTATTCGATTCGTAACTTGTATCGAGGTTGTATCGAGTTGTAGGAATAAAACAGCCACGAGTTAGTGGTATACTTGGTAGCACTGTTTCAAGGAAAAAAATCTGAGAAATAAAAAATCCTACGGGAATTTTTATGGGTAATTTTTAATCTCGCTGGTTTTCAAGCTATTTTCAGTTTGGAAGCACTTTCTATCGTGGATAGAAAAACTCGCTGGTTTCATCCGAGTATAATTTACTCCATAACTTTGTCCTCGATTGAGTGGCGAATCGAATGAGCCTATTATGGATGAAATTTTATGAAAATTATAAAGCCACCTGCGAGAAATGGGGCTGATCAAACAAAGGACACGCCCACATCCATACAATGAACTTTTGGGACTAAAATTAAAATTATGCTACCTATGCTCATATTGATGCTATTGGATTAAAGGTAATGTATATTGGGTCCATATTTGTGCGTAACAGATGGAGATCTTACTACTACTGCCATAATTAACCAAAAAGCATTACTAGGATCCTATAGAAGATTCATGAACGACATTTCACAGAAAGGTTCTCATTAAATGGGCGGGTTATTCACGGAGCCACCCGACTATTAACACATTTTTATAACTTACGGCTTATTCAAAATGGGCGAGTTATTCTCGGAGCCACCCGACTATTAACACACTTTTACGGCTTATACAAAATTTGTCGACGAAATTTTATATGCATACGCTACTATTTACGCTACAAAGCCATACACAAATATTGCACATTTTATACAGACTATAAGAATAGCATTTTCATAATTTTGTTTGTAATTATAGACAATTGAATTGATTTAGTGACATGGTAATAAAGTACACTAGGATTAAATATGTACAAGAAAGGGAGCCTCACTGGTCACCTCGAGATACTTTATAGGGTAGAGGACATCCTCGACAAAACAAAAACCCTGGATCAAATGGACATAGCCCTCGACTTTACAAGAAGGTATAGAGTCTTGATTCCAACAAGGCAGCAATGGGTTCTAGGTCATGGGTAAACGATGATTCACAAAAGTGGTACACTGATGGATAAAAAAGTCTACGGGCGTGGGCGCGGGATAGTGGGCATTAGAGCACACATCTCACATCCTTCTGCAATGATGCGACTGTGTTTCAGGCCGAATTATATGCAATCCTGGAGGCGAGAACATCCTAAACAACAGACAACTTATAAGAGTTAAAATCAACATACTCTTAGATAGTCAAACTGCATTAAAAGCACTCAATAAATACTCTTAAACTTCCAAAACACTTTTGGAGTGCTATTGTGCACTCAACAGACTGGCAACACACAACATACTTTCTCTAGTGTGGGTTCCAGGCCATGAGGAATACGCAGGCAATGAAGCAGCGAACATACGGGCTAAAGCAGGGGCAGACAACCCCTACAATGTTCGGATTCAATATGCACGGTGTTAAGCTGAATCTAAAAAACTGGACGACGCAGCGGAAAAACGAGTACTGGAACAGCTTAGATAGTCTCAGGCACTCGAAGAGGTTTCTGTGTTTCAACGCATAAAAGACTAAGTTGCACCTATCACTGAGAACAAATCAACTGAGGATACAGTGCACTGCGTTGACGGGTTATTTTCCCTGCAATAAGCACCTCTACAGAATGGACCTCGCTGACACTAAATTATGTAGATTTTGCCTAGAAGATGATGAGTCTATGGAGCATCTAATCGCTAGTTGCCCGGCCCTTGTACGAACTAGAGTAAGGCACCTCGGCAAACATTTTCTCGGAGATGACGACCTGATGCAAACATCGCAGACTGGCCTGATTCAATTCTTGAGCACAGTAATCACTAACTGAATGAATGGGCTGGCACAATAGATCTCTGTGGTCGCAGTGCCTAAGGGCGATGGCCCAACCCTTAACATTACATTAACCATAAAGTGCACTAGCCATCGTAAAATTACTTCGGCGGGGACAGTGGGCATAAATTACATTTCACTTTCACTTGACCGCATGACCACGCAATACTGAAGAGATGGAATTAACAAAATTTAGTTTCGCAGATAGAAGTTTCAATACATAATAAAAAGGTGATTCATAAATGTGAAGATGATTGTTGATAATAAGAAACAATATTCATATTGTCATTAACATGTTTGTGGCCAATTATAATCAATTTCCCTTTGATTATTTCAGCTATATGAAACTTCTTCGTAGAAAAAAATATAAGAAGCAGAGGCTTCCAAATTTGCTCATATCATAAGTTTGCAGTGGAATAAGGTGCATACTAGTCCCTAATTAATATACCCACTGTTTGCAAGGAAAACTTGAAGCAATCATATGAAAGATCCGTTTTGTCTGTTTGGACTCTTGACACAGATTATCATTTAATTTTTGTTCTTTATTTACTGCTGCAGATGCAAATACGAGTACTAGTGGCGCAGTGAATTCTAAGACATCTCACACACTGTTTTTACATACCTTGGTATGGCACTACTTGGTACTTCTAAATTTCCAGATACATCACTACCGGCAGTTAAGTGCCCTCCTCCGCTCCCGTGTTCCAGTTTGCCGTGTGTCCCACTATTTGTGCTGCCAGCGGAAAGAGCACCACCACCTTCTAAAGCATTACTACCATGTCCATCGACGCTGGGGCCACCCGTTGGGGATTTGTGTGATGGTAAAAATTCGCCATTATGCTGATTAGATGCATTTGCTGCGTTGCTACTAGAATCACAGCTTATGTTAGCCACTGCTGCCGGCTTTATCGTGGTGGCGGTGAGACGGCCTTTTGCAGGGGGCGCCGCAACTACAGGATCATCATCACCTTCCTCTTCGCTGGAGCTGGGATCAATCATTTTAACAGATGTTTGTTACAGGCTTTCAGAGCCTCTGCTCTTTTTGTGACCTGTTTATTAGAAGTGAGAAAACATGTTGTCATGAATAATTCAGTGATTGCAGCTATTTAAAATCAAGCAACGTTCTCTTTAAGAGTGAGCGTTTTAACTGATGGAGCCCTCAGAGCATTTTAGCACCGGCAAGCAGATGTCGTATGTCCCCCGGTGACGCAAGCAAATCTCAACTAACTTACAACTAAAATAGTGTATATTCTTCAACCCGAAACCGCTGTGGATCTACTGATATAAGTACATAAACAAGCTGTTGCGAAATCACATATTGCCATCAACTAGGCCTGCACTTTATTATATGCTGTTTTAACCCTAAAGGAGGACACAACTTATGTTTGCGAACGGATCCAGCAAATCTTATAAACTCTATATGCTGTTCTCAGTTCTGTTATATTTGGTAAATCCCAGCAGAATTTGATCACACATTTACGATTCGAAATCTGAGCACTGGCCCAGGATATATTGTATGGATTGCAGCTCAATTTAATGTTCAGCAACTCTGTCATGGATTTATAGCTTGTATATGAGAACTTTGCGAATCGATTTGGAAAGCTAAGTAACTAAGTGTGTATACGCGGAAGCCACTCCTTATTAGACCACAGAATCATGATTAAACAAAAACGCATACACAAATGCATCGGATACGGCTCATTCGTACTTATTTTGCTTTCTTTTCAATTACCTAATTTAGTTTAATTAAATTCTGAACTAACCTCACTTTATAAAAAATATTCAATTGCAATTATGGTGGTGTTTTCAGAGTAAGAATTGTTTCTTTGTTTTTATACTCAATGGTCAGGTTGCAATTTCATTGCATTTTTATTAATGTACTTTGTGTATTGAATTTTATTTTTATTTTTTAATATCCACATACAGAGAACTTGTTTTCTGCCTTTGTTAGTAATGTATTCTATTATTTTGTATATTTTGCCTGGTTTGTTGTAGAAGTATGCAATTTCTTAAATTTGATATGATTTTTGTTGTTCCGTTTGTAACTGGAATTTTACGAAAAAAGGAGCGATAAACATTGATGTCAAGGAAAAACACACGCAAGTCAGTCCTACTTTAACACTAGTATTGGTTATTATGGTGGTAGTAGAAGCCTCTGCTCAGCTATGTAATATTTTAGTGTCGATGCGTGGCTGTTCTACACCCCCCTTTATCATCAGAATCAAACATTCGCTTTGGTTAGGGGATGAAAAAATGTTGCTGCACAACAGGGTCCTTTATAAGCTTCAGCAAAGACAATATAGATTCCTAATCTATGAACTGCACATCGAATTATATGAACGTCTCCTATGTAATTTACCATTAAAAATTAAATTTAAAAAACAAGAGAGAAGCAGCTTTTATAAAACTTTATAAACTTTTTAATAAGTCCCAAGGATAGTTAGATAGATAGATAGCAGTGGTGTAGGCCGGAGAACCGCCGAAGAAGGAGGCCTCCAAGCCCTCAGGCATTGATGCCCATTGTACTGCAAGCCTGAAAAAATATTTTGGGGAAGGGGGGAGGGATATAGAGGATTTTGGAAAGTTACACTTCTTCAAACTTGTTTGACTCTTTTATGAACCTCAGGAATCTATCCAGGGATAAGGAATGTACATTATCCATTCCCAAAACATCTGACCCTAATATGCGCCTGCTCATTCTGCCAAAGGCAGGACAAGCGTTTCAGTTTGCCATTCTCCTGAACAACACAGTGTCCAGGAACCCAAATAAGTTCAAGTAAATTCCACCTTGCGATGGAGTTAAGTCTTGACTTACATTCTTGGACAATTTTAGAAGTGGTTAACGCGTTTTCTATTGTCTTCAGTGCAGCCTGACTGTCACTACAGAATTACAAGGATAGTTAATACTTAAATTGATTAACTCAGTATCTAGCTTTACAATTATTATTTAGATCTCTTGTAAATAACATGAGTGGAAAATATATACACAAGAGTCACATACTGATTCCATGGTGCCGTGTGGAGCTGTAATAAACCAAAATAAACTTTGACTTCCTCTCCTTTAGATTTTGAGAACATCATCTTGCACAATGACTCTTGATAGTTCTATTTTCTGCATAGTCCGGGCTAAATTCTAAAGTTCGGTAGTTTCTTACCATGTTCACAACTCATTTGGTTGATATCTGTGCACGGATATATGTAGGTATACCCAACCTATATATATAAATTTTTATTCGTCGCTTCCTTCGGTTTGGTTTGTAAAAAATTCTCTGATACCCTATATTTTAACTGTATCAATTTTTTTTTGTGTTACGAACTGCATAACTACTCGTCTTCGGGGTAGTTCCGTTCTATGTAGTTGAAAAGTTTTTTCCGTGCAATATGTAACATTAAATACAGTAAATCTATGGTCGCTTTAAAAAGTAAAAAGGCGCGATATGGTAGTAGGTACATTTAATAAGCAGGAAATAACAAGATCAACATTTAATTAATTGCGAAACACCATTAACGAATTTTCGATATACCCTTCCAGCTGAAAACCCAATCATTTTAGCGTAAATTTTGTACAATTTTTGGCATAATATGACTAAATTCCACTTTAGTATTCGTGTTTTGCAATTTAGTTCTAGTCCTACATTCTCTTCCCAAACAATTCAAAAGTGCGTTCGACTTTCTTACATATATGTTTTCACAGTGTAAAAAATCAATGCTCCCGAATTGAACTGATCTTTTTAGAAATTTTCATGGGTAATTTTTAATCTCGTTGGTTTCCAAGCAATTTTCACATTGGAGCACTTTCTATCGAGGATAGAGAAATTCGCTCCTTTCATCCGAGTATAATTTACTCGATAAATTTTTCCTTACAAAAGTCTGCCCTATCCTCGATTGTGTGGCGCATCGAATGCGCCTAATGTGTAATTTCAACTAAACACTATATTACACACATTAGACAGCTGTAGTGTTCTTCATGTTCTGTATGTTCTTTAGTTCCCCATTACTGAGCCAATTTACTCCGAATATTTCAGTAAGTTTTGGACGACTACTAATTTTGTGCGCCCTAATTGAAAGCATTTGTTTGCGGCTAGATTTTATAAATATACATAACCGCTCCTGGCTTCTGCATAAGTAAGCAGAGAAATTTTAAAAGTTCTAAAAGCTCGAACTCCTGCCAGTTTTAGTGGCATAAAAACTATACTACGAGTGGAAAAATAGAAGTAGCCAAAAGTTTAAAATTTCACAGAAATCAATTACAAAAACAACAATAAGAAGTGCGCATATAAAATAATGTGAAATGGGCATAAAATGTGTAAGTTATCGACATTTTATTGACGCAGTTATTAACTTATTTTAGTTTTGTAAATTAATCATTTAGAAAACAACAACAGCAACAATAAAACCAACAAATTAAGCAATACTTTTACTATTTACTCGAAAGTCTTTTCTGGTATTAAAAATGTCGTGATGATGATAAAATCGGAGCAACTGCATATTTTTTATATTAACGCCATCACCTTATTGCAAGAGCGAGCAAAAGCAGACTTTACTGACAACAAATAAATTGTTCATATAGTATGTACTCATTGGGCAGAAAAAAATCTTAGTTTTGAGCATAGATCATTGTGTTAGTTCGTTTCGGGATTCAAAAAATGTGTTGGAATAGTGAGCGGCCCAATGCGAAAGCGCCAGATTGAATAACGGTAAAAGACGGAAATATTTTACTCCGTGAACTCTATTTACCAGTTCACAGAGGATTTTCTTTATTCTTAATCTGGTCACACTATGGTAAGCCTCTTTATGCGCTGGTAGTTGGTCTGGTAGTTAGATCTAGAACTCTAATTGTATTGTATTCCTTTGCGAATTGGGAAAACAACATGGAAGCGCAAATACAAGCTGATTAAAATCATCTTACTTCAATGAAATGATAGGCACACAGTGGATCCCGAATTCACCACAATATAATGACTCATACTACTACTAACATTGTAAGTTCGGACTTGGGTACATGAGTTAGTGAAATATTTATTCCCAGTATGAAAAGCGAACGTAGAAAAACAATAAAATTAATAACAATAGTGGTCAAATATATCCAATATACAGATAAATACATATGTGCATTTGAACAGAAACATCCACCGAGGCACAAAAAAAATTTATTAAAAAATCTTCATTCAAATGGTATTTAAAAAATATTTAAAAGTTTGACGGCTTCATTCAGTTCCTATCATAAGAAATGTGACTACGAAATTGAATTTATGTCTTTCTCGCTCTTAATAAATTTTAATATTAGGCGCATTCGATTCGCCACTCTACCGAGGATAGGACAGACTTTTATATGGATGGAAAAGTTATCTAGTAAATTATACTCGGATAAAACGAGCTAGTTTCTCTATCCTCGATAGAAAGTGCTTCCAAATCGAAAATTGCTTCAAAACCAATGAGATTAAACATTACCCATACAAATTTCCTTGGGGTTTTTTATATTTTAATTGATTAAATTTTGAGAAAACAAAAATTAATCTTTGGATTTTGTGTTTTGATTTTTAATATTATTATTGTGTTGATTTAAATTGTATTAAAATGATGAGTTTGTATAAAATATATAAAAAAGTAAATGTTTAAAAAGCAGTTGAAACAGTGCTACCAAGTTTACCACTTACTTGTGTGCTGTTCTATTCGCACAACTCGATACGAGCTCGATACAAGTTTCGAATCAAATGTGCCTATTATTATTTAAGCTTATCATACAAAACCATGAACCAATTTCTGAATAGACCGAACAGTAACACAATATTTTCTTATCTCGAATAATCAGTATTTAGAGTTATATTTTGTTACAATTTTTATACTTAGTATGAATGTATCTGAATGAATCTGCAAACGATTTTTCGCATTTTAATTAATCATTTTTAATATTATTTTTTCCAAATGTAATTAAAGTAAATACTTATTTTAATAGTTTAAAAAATGTGCTTTTTTGTTGCCAAAAGTGCTTGTTTTAATTTTGTTTTCAGTTTGACATTTATTCTGATTATTCTATACTTAAAGAAACCCTTTTTAACACCAAAGAGTTAAACTACGGAACGTCTATTGTTGCAAAGACTGCATGAAAAGTAACAAGTAAAATATGCAGATTTAATCCCGGTTTCTTATAGCCTCTGCGGCTGATTTAATACTGAACTTATTTTGCAACATATTCTTTATAAGTAAGCAGTAAAGGAAATTATCTATCTTGAATAACTTTTAGTTAAATTTAAGTGTAGTAGTATACTGTATATAAAATAATAAATGTATATAAATTAGAGTCACTAACTGTAGAGGACGAATTAAATCTCGCTCTCGATACGGTTGTTGAAATACCGCTATTCTCCACCAGAACCATGACCTGCTATCTTCCTATACTATGAATACGTAGCCAGCCAACCTTGACGCTTCAAGTTGGCCCGCTTTTGTTGTGGTGATTAGTATAGTCATTGAATTGTATTTTTTCCCCCCTTAAAGGCTTTACAGCTGTCCTATGGCACCAAATAAATTGCCTTACAGAGTCTTATGGATGTGTGGGCAACAATAAATCGTTTTTTTATAGTTAGAACTCTTACTTAATATGGACATACATACAGTATATCATTTCAAAATCCAAAATGCATGCTATATTTAGTGTATAAATATTTGAACTTTTTTCATTTGGCAGTATTTTGGTATCTCAAATCATGTCTAATTTTGACTGTGCAAAAAAATGTTATTTGTTTGTTGGAAACCATATATGTAGTACTTTTCATGCTTTGTCTTTAGATGCAGCAGGCGACGTCTAGATTTCTTCAGTTGCTTTTCAAAATTGTTAAGGGCGATGATTGATGTGACATTCCATGTATGTGTATTTGACGTTAGCCCTTACACTCTTCAATCGATTGACGTCAAATTTTAGTTTGCTTCACATTGTTGCGGTGAACATATTTATCATGAGCGATACGGATAATTGTGCTGCATACTCGCATATTGCCTTGGCATTAGCAGTCCAAAAAAAGAAAAATAATGATAAACGGATATGGTTGAAAAGTTTGCATACAAAAATAGACAAATTATTGATATCAATGTTTTTTGTCATGATTTCATTTCGACGAAAGCATGAGAAATGATATTCATTCGTCTCAGCTGGCATATTTACTGCACGACGTTCGATTTCGAATGAGTAATAATGGGACTTTTTCTGCTTCTGTCTTTTCTTTTCTCATTTGTGTCAAGCAAAACCAAAGAGTTTTGATTGTCCATCAATCGGTGTCCATGTGACGCTTACACACATATTTTACTAAACATCTACGTAATTGGCCATCAATCGATTGACTGTCTAAGGTCCGCTAACACTGCGGCCACACGATCAATTTCTTGACCATCAGGTCGCAATACACTCATACTTGTTACAAACACATACATATTTTTAGTACTTGATCGTCGACTTGATTATCAATTTATGTTTCAAGACGAGAATCAATACGGCTTTCAATTATCTGTCAGCTGTTTCGTGTGGGTACTGAGTAATAAAGGAAAAACCAGATTAAATTTAAAAAAATTAGGACAGCAACGGGCCTGCACATTGCATGATCTTGTATACTAAAGCAAATATACATATTTGTTTAAAGCGATATGTGGTTAAATTTGTTTGGTGAATCCGTAAAGAAAATCATCTTCAATGACAATATTAATTTTCTTCACAATGAATTATTTAATAAGCCAAAGATGGTGAAAGAGAGAGAGAAAAGAGATGAACAGAGGGAGTTGTCACATCGTAGTCCCTCCAATCTTGTTTGTCACAGGAGAAGTATAAATTTAAATATTACTTTCGCCACATTGATTTATTTCAAATAGTTTAAGGAAAATGACCGCATTAAAATAGTAGCAAGCAAAATCCTCAGGCATAAGGGCCAACCAAAATATACGAGACGAGACATAACGAGTAAAGGACCAACCAAAATAGACGAGACGAGCCGTAACGAGTAAGTTCAAGCATATGTGAACCAATGTTAATAACCACAATGGCCGTACGTATTTGATCGAAACTGAATGAAACATTTAGACATGACGTTATGTTCCGTAAGAACCGAATTTCCAACGTCTGCTACTCGTCACAACAGCTGCTCGGTTGATGCGCTTGTTATTTTCACAAAAAATTCAAATTAAAATGACGGAGTTCGCAATTTATGTAAAAGGCCATTAATCGGTGCGCTTGATAGCGTCACATTTTGGATTAAATGTCAAAATTGATGTAACGAGTGCAGACGTTCGTCCAATCGCTATCGTAACGTCACGTCTATTTGGGTCCTAGAGTTGTCGATTGAAGAATAATTATTTGACAAAGAGTACAAACTCCTATCTGATCAAAATGAAGTTCTATCGATGTTTCTCCAATTATTTTGTTCAATATGCCATTTTGTGACTTTATACACATCCATATGTGGCGACACCACTACCACCACCTAGTTGTCGGGTACGCCGACGCAAGCAGGCGTTAGTTCCGCGCGCCATCTATTAACACGCTGTCGCTGTCGCACAGCGTGTTTATGGGAGGGCCGGAACTGGCCTGTGTTGGCTGCGGAGCAACACACTTCGTGTTTCCGGCTTTTCCATTCTTTCTCTTCCGTTCGCGGCGCCGGAGCCGTGCGCACGTTCTCATTTGTGTGCTGAAGCTAGTGTGGAGTGTTATAGAGCGTTTTGTGAAATTAAAGTTTCTATTAAATGCTGGACTTAACAAAATTCCTAGAAATTTGCAGAAACGAAGTTTATATTATGTATACGATACAACAAATACGTCATAGTATATTTTAAATTTAATAAATTAAAATAAGAATTTAATTTTATTTCTTTCTCTTATATTATTGGATACGCTACACTCGAGCGTAACCCAAACATATATTGCCTACTTTTTTTCTAGATAAAGGAAACATTTTGTTTCGTTGTAAAATATTCACTTATATTTAAATAGTGTATTCTAGTTAAGAGATAAGTGTATCAAAACTTTTTTGTAAAAAAAAAAACACATTTTATGATCACGTTCACATTAACCTCCGAGAGCCGACTCATTTTGACATGAGTCCGCACTCTCATGTTCATACTAAAATATTGTCTGAACACCATCGCATCATTGTGACGTTTGCAAGTTGTCAGTTTATTTTGGGTTCATGCACTTCTTTATGCCTGCACCACTTTTTTCGATTTAAAAATATCATTTTTTTCCTCGCATGTACTGGTTTCTTAACGTTTTATTTTAGTTTTTACTTCGTCTGCAGTTATTTCTGGTCTGACTGGCCTCAACTGCGACGTAATGCTCTCCAAAACCTTAGTTTTTTTGATACGGTCCTTGTATTCTTCGGACTTCGTATTATAAAGTAATGGATTTTGCTCATAAAGCGATATGAGCTCCATAGTTTGTGTACGGTTCCAATTCATTATTTAAAAATAAATTTTATTTTTGCGTGTTGATACAAATATCAAACCAGCAAATGTAAATTATAAGCAAATGTCAAATCAGCAAATGACACACCAGCAAATGTCAAAATGAGTCGAGAAATTTTTAGCAAAATAAAAAATCTCGCCTCATGCAAGATAAATTTACTTACATGGTAACTGCAAGAACAAATTAAAAAAAAAAATTTTCCGACGTAGTTGTCAAAATTCAATTTATAGAAAAATGCGATCAAAAAAAATATGCAAACAATTGCAAATAGAGTTTTGATTTGAGTGAATAAGAGTTTTTTAATTGTTATATATGTGAAGTTTGAACATTATGCAGAAATTATGAATTATTTAACTATTAAATATATTTTATATAAATGTTTACCACATTAAGCAGCTTTTATGCATTTCTCCATTCCTCTCAATTTCGTTTATTTTGAAGAGTATCTAAGCGCACAATGCTTTTGTTTGATAATTCCGGAGGTACGAAATTTATCTCCCTGTCACCTAGTATGTAAATTCACCTTGGCCTCATGTAATATTTCTCCACCCACATTTCTTTCTTTACCCGTAGATGTCAAAATCAGTCGGCTCTCTGAGGCTATGGTAACCTGGTCTATGATAAAATAACCAAATGTAGGGTCTGCGAAAATAGGACTCCTCAGTGGAATGCGGACAGCTGCATGCAGTTGAAAATATAAAACGATTGTCAACTGTTGACAAGAATGCAGCCACTATAAATCATTTCAATGTAAACACCAATGACTATCTCTAAGTCATCGATTATTTCGTTGCTTTGCTCATCGCTAAATTTTCGGAATCGTTATTAGGACTGAATGAGTTTTTGCGGACGGTCGGCGAGAAAAAAGTAGAATAGAGGTGGATATGTAATATAATTGAAAAAGCATTAGATTAAAGAAAGTTAAAAACAATACCAACTGTTCTTAAATGGTAAACATGTGAGCGAAGGAAGTGCGAAGTCAAGTATGCACTTTACACAAAATAGATTTATTTATGTTTATTTTCCCTATATTATGCATATTAATCTCTTATTCGCATAATCTACTGACTTGCCTGAAGTAATTTGCTAACTAAAATTATTTAATATTTGCTGTATTTTAGTAGCGACGCATTAGTTGACATCAATTTAGTTGGCAGCAATATTCGCACACTCGCACATGCACATAGAGACAATGATTGGAATATGCGAATCAGTCCTTTTTTGTTTCTAAGTGCAGAGAAAAAATTACACATTACGTATTGCCGCACTCCGATTTGCTTCTTTCTTTTGTTTTGGAATACCAATAGTCAAGAGATTTACTTTTACAGTTATCAGCTACAAAAGTAACGAAATTCAAACGGCAAAAGTTTCCAGATTCTTGATTCGTTGTCCAGCACTTGAATTTTCAACAACTACTTTTCTTCCACTCAGACGCGAACCGTAAGTACAAAGTGCGGCTGTCTACATAACACACATCAAAGCAGAGTTTCTTTCAATAAGATTAAACATAATCCTTCACCAGTGGTAGCACGATATGGGGTGACTTGGTCACATGCAATTTTCATATGTTAGAAGGTATTGTGCCACATTTTGGGAAATAGCGTCACACTGCCCTCAAACTATATACTTTTTACTTCTGGTTACTGGTTCACGACTTGGCATATAAAGTGCTTCAGATCAAATAATCGTTTATTAAAGACCGAAACACACCACAAGGTAAAAGGTTTAAAATTATAATTATATTATAAATTTTATGTACATATATACAGTTTGTCAAGTAATTGTTTGCAAAATAAAAAATGTAATGAAATTTTCACTTTAATATTGATTTGAAGCAAGCAATGCATATATTTAATTTAAAAAAATATTATAATTTAATATTTGCCAATCTTCCTCAACAGAAAACATGAAAAAATTATTAAATAATTACAAATAGAACCGTTTCTGAGGCAAAAGAAAAAACAATAGCCATTTCATGGTGTCAAATAATTCTTTGCAAAATTCATGGAACATACAAATCATCTAATAAATTAACAGTAAATATTTTAATACTTAGTGTGACTACCATTAGCATCAATAACGGCTTACAACCTTTTCACATTCCTCCAGTACTCCATTAGCTTAGAAACGCTTGCAATAGCAAAATTCATCCTCTTTTGAATATTCATTGAAGAGAGCATCGGCCTTTAACGTACTATTTTGGTGGAGTATTCACGGGTTTTCAGCACTTTTCACGGATTTCATAACGAAGAAGTGTTACTTAAACATTCTTCAAAACGAATTGAAGAACAGTGTTCAGAATTTCGACTTCATTGGCCCACAAAATCCCGAAAAGATAAAATTCAAAGTGTATCAGGACAATGAACCTAAGCACAAATCGCTCTTGTGCAGGCCCTGGATTATATATAAGTGCCTATATACAGTCATAGACACACCAGGACCAAGCCCTGATATGATCCCAATCGAGAATATATGGGCACACCTTATAAAAACAGGTGCAATTCTCGTTCCAACTAATAAAAACGCTTCTAATAAGAGTTATGAGGGAGGAATGGGAAAAGGTGCCCGAATAACACGATATACAAAAACTTATTGCGTCTATTCCAAAAAGGTTGTAAGGCGTTATTGATGCTAATGGTAGTCACACTAAGTATTAAAATATTTACTGTTAATTTATTAGATGATTTATATGTTCCATTAATTTTGCAAAGAATTATTTGACACCATGAAATGGCTATTGTTTTTTCTTTTGCCTCAGAAACGGTTCTATTTGTAATTATTTAATAATTTTTTTTCATGTTTTCTGTTGAGGAAGATTGGCAAATATTAAATTATAATATTTTTTAAAATTAAATATATGCATTTCTTGCTTCAAATCAATATTAAAGTGAAAATTTCGTTACATTTTTTATTTTGCATATATATATATATATATATATATATATATATATATATATATATATATATATATATATTTATATAAATATATATATATATATATATATATATATATATATATATATATATATATTTATATAAATATATATATATATATATATATATATATATATATATAAATATATATATATATATATATATATATATATATAAATATAATATATATATATATATATATATATATATATATATATATATATATATATATTTATATATATATATATATATATATATATATATATATATATATATATATATATGTATTTATTTTTCTATTTTTAGCAAATTACAATTAGTTTTGTACAAGTTTGAGCGCAACCACAGAAACAAGAACAACTCCCTACAGCAATTTGGTTAATATTTTTCAGAAATTGTTATCTACCAATTTGATAAATACGCTGATAAAATGGACAAGAAAACGTCATCAGCACAATCGCGCATACTTAAAAAAAAACATTTTCGTGTTAAGCATCAAAAAGTCAAACTGTTCCGTGCTAATGAGCCTATCTTGAGCGTGTTTATGTGGGGCATTAATCATACAGTAAGTGACAGATATTTAAATTTACAGCATTTACTTCCGTTTGCTATGCTACTGTTGTAGTGAAAGTCCAACAAATATTTTGTAAAAAAAAACTATTAAATATATATATATATATATATATATATATATATATATATATATATATATATATATATACATATATATATATATATATATATATATATATATATATATATTTATATATATATATATATATATATATATATATATATATATATATATATATATATATATATATATATATATATCAGTAGCTAGTACTCATTCCCCAACTTGTTGCAGTCATAATTAATTATGGTTGAAGATATAATGATAATAATAATAACAAATAACTTGTTTCTGGGCTTTCATTCAGCATTGTATATGTTCCTATTTTGTTTTCAGCGTGTCCTGTATTTTCATATTTATATTCTTATAAGTTTGTTGGGGTATTGTCCTTGTTTGACGGGAGACGTCCTTCTGCTGCGCGCGTGTATCTGAAAAGCCTAAATCACTCTTTGTAAAAATCACTACATTACACTTTTAGTTTTTAAAATCACAAGCCTTTATTACTTAGAATACTAACTCTTATATACTATTTACAATTCATAATTACAATACAAAAACTGACCTTTCTGGTGTTCCAGTTTCGCACCTGTTAATTGGTGTCAGTTGGTCAAGCCAACTGACCTACGCCAATCTGAAATGTTGATGGTGCATTCTAACTTTGAATGCCCTTCGGTGGCTCATCTGCAAAACTGTAGCACCCTAAAAGTTTACATAATAAATATTACATAGGTAATATTAATTCTAAGTACTCGCACCCTAAAAATATGTGCTTTCTTAAGTAACTTTAACACATGCTAATCACACAGAATGTGTGGCATCTGTTAGGAGTCGATGATGTGAGACACTACGCGCAGGCAGCTTGATTCTAGCTCACAACATCCCTCCCCTCTTTCTAAAAGAAGTTAGTGCAACTAACTTCTAATAAATCTTTACAATATTTTTCTCTTTTCTGCACTTTAAACAATCTGTGCATTTTCTTAATCCTATAGTACATATGTATAGTTTTTATTTTTTCAAATTCGCCTTATTTGGGTTCAATTGTTGTATTCTTTTCTTTTTACTTTTGTGTTCTTTTCTTTTTTCCTCTTTTGTTTTTTTTTGTTCCTTTATTTCTATCTTTTTTTCTTCTTTTTTTTTCTTTGTTTTATTCTGTTCTTTTATTTCTATCTTTTTTTTTTATATACCCCTTTTTATATTTGGTCTTTCATCGACTCTTTTCTCACTGGCGTATATACAATTTTCAACAACTAGCGATAATACAATTAATCCTATACTTAAGATCTTATATTCTACTATGATATTTATATCTAAAATATTACGTTATACTTCTGCTAACTGCTGATCCGGTTGACGGCTGCCGTTGACGGAGTGAAATCCCTCGATGAACTCTGCATACCCCTCCCTTCTTTCTGGATCAGTACGTACAAAGATGTTATAGGTTGGCGATCTGGTTTGCCATTAAAACTTTGCTTTTAGTGGCCTTCTTCTATCCATTTATGTAGTGTGCCCCACGGCTGTAAGTGGTACTGCCTCTGCTTATAGTATTCAACTTGTAAAAAAAACATTTGGAATACATGAGAGATTACAATACACCTTCTTCCTTTGCAGCAATGCGTTTTATGGTGGAAGTGTTTCTCTTGAGCTTCCTCATAATGGTATTTGACATCGTTTGGCTTTGATGTGGAGACAATCGGTATTTCTCTGAGACACACATTTAATGACGTAATTTGTGTACTCTGATCGGTAACCAGTCTCTGTGTCCTCTTGTATTAAATCATATTTCCTATGTAAATCATATTCCATATGTTCATACTCTAGATTGGACATACACTTCAATGAAGCAATTAACTTCCGTGAGCCAAATTTCCTCTGCTTATGATATTTGGTGGTGGTTTCAGTCACCCACCTTAAGCTTTTACCCATCTTCAACTACTCCAAAATCGATTCTGTTGTGATTGTGATACACTCGGTGGACATTGTACTATAATTGACCAATTCAAAACATGACTCCGCAAGGAAACTTGTTCTTTTTTCGTTGCTTGTCAATAACTTATCCACAACGCATTCAAATGCTGCGGCCATATGCCGTTTCGCAAAATTAAAATTACATCCGTCGCCATTCATCCCCAATCTAATATGTTGGCATCTTTGGGGTCACAAACCTTAGATAACTGCCAAAAATCTTTGTTTTTCAAAAACGCATCTTTCCGAATACTACGTTGGTCTTTTAGTCCGCACCGCCTTCCGATATCCGCTGTTCCCGGAACTTCCTGCTTCGCTTCACATCATCAGAGCTATATAGAGAACACCTATAATAATTTTCTTAATTTTCTAGTATACATTTTAGTTTGATATTTCTTCTATGTTTAATTTTTGCCGAACATTTCAAAGTCAACTTATTAAATGAATTTAAAAATTATATAACATTTAAATAAATACAGTATATGTACTATATATACTCTTGGGTATAATTTTCCAATTTAGTATGATTTTTGTTTTTTTTTTATTACAAATTTATATTTTAAATAATTAATTTTTGTAACTCTAATTATTTTCTAAACTACTTTTGATTCTAATGTGAACTTTGCACAGATTAGAATTTTTTAATTTTTAACTTTTCTTAAACATAAGCTATTCCAAAAAACAATATTTCTACAACATGCTTTTTTTATAATTGAATGCTATATCATTCAATTTGCCATCCACTCGTCTTCTCCCCTCACATTATCGGATTCGCTACCGTATCCTGGAGGAAAAGAGGACTGGACTATGCGTTTTCATAGCCATATAGGGCATCAGTTTTGCTCTGATTAATTTTTCGTGCTCTTTTTCAACACGTGAGTTATCACTCATTTCAACTTTGAACCAATTCATTGGCCCTCCGACAAAAACCAGATTATACAAAATAATCCCGTTTGTGTCAAAACTTTGTCCATTGCATGACTATACCTTTCATCGCATACAATTACTTTTTATAAAAAATTTACTTCTAGCCTGATATGTATATATCCATTAATGATTCTATTTTCCATCCTGTAATCAGCCCGTATATGAATACATACATACATTCAAGGCGCTTTAAATTACCTAGAATTAATTGCTTATTTTCCCAATCAACCTATACTTTTTTTTATATTCCAACATATACATTTATTCAAATTTCCATACGCTAATTTCCTAATCAATTAACAGTTAAAACCTATGTACGAGTATATCTACATATAGCCTACTGCAGTATCTGCAAATTCCCAATTCCTAATCATATGTCCCTACATACTTACTTATATGGCCATACCCATTCCTATAACTAGAATACTTACTTCTTTAAATATTCCCTCGTACATTCATTCTGTATATTATACAGTTACATACATATATATTTACTTCACCAACGGTGCCGGCGCTACTGCTTTCATTTCATTAACCGCCGTATGTATGTATGTACATATTTGAAGTTAAGTTTTATATTACTTACCCACGACTGTCTTACTATTTTATTTTATTTTTTAAATACGTGCAATATTTATCATTTAATATTTAAAAAATATTTTTCCCTACTGTGCTTCGTTCGGCCATAGTGCATAATAAGCACATTTTTCTTACGTCAATTATAATCGCTCGATTTTAAGTGGCACACTTCTACTGGCCTTGACTTTGAGAATCGGAGCTGTGTGTTATCCGATATACACACGTACATGTTTACGTTGTTATTCTTGTGTTTACACTTGTAAAACACTGCAAACACATGTGGTCTAATGTGGAATAATTTTAACAAATTATTATGTAGCTTTTTATTATTGCCCTTAATCGTTACGACTGTTGTAACTGGGCTTCGGATCTCTGCTACCATATACGGACCTATCCACACAGGTGATAATTTATTTCTCCTGGCTTGATTCCTCATGAGTACCTGATCACCCACGTTCAAAACGACTGGGTTTAGTACCTTGTTATAGGCCTCCCTGGCTACTCGTTTAGCGCAATCCTGGTTTTCTCTGACCAACTCGTGCGCTCGCTGTAGCTGATACTTTTGCACTTTATTCGGGTCATCAGCATTGTACACTGGCGCACATTTGCGCTTCAGATTTGCTGGTATATTAAAATCAAACCGGTAGAGCGTCCTGAACGGAGTTTGCTTCGTTGATACATGTACCGTATTATTGCATTGCAGTGGTTAACCATTGATCCCAATTCGAGCCGTCTTCCTTGGCAAAACTGCGCAAGTACTCGGCCAGAGGTCGATGACTACGTTCCAGTGAGCCATTCGCCTGTGGATGATATGGTGTTATGTGCAACTTCTTGATTCCCAGCATTTTACATGTTTCCGAGAACAGTTTCGATACAAAATTAGAACCATTGTCGGTTATCAAAACCTTAGGTATGTTGTATCGTGCTATTATTTCATCAAAGAAAGCCTTGGCCACCGTACCTGCTTCAGCATCGGGTATAGCCACGCACGCCATATACTTTGAGAAATCATCTTGGAACGTCAAAATGTATTTATTTCCCGAAACTGTCTCAGGTAAAATACCTACAATATCCATATGAACTTTATCAAATGGTTGTTTTGGTGTGTCAGTTAACACCATTGGCATCTTTGTTAGCCTTGAACTTTTGTTGGCCTGACATTTCGGACAACTCTTTATATATTTTTTAATATCTCGGAGCATACCTTTCCATCCGTATACTCGCTTAATTCTGTCATGGGTTTTCCAGAATCCGTGGTGGCCACCTAGGGGTGAATCATGGAAACCCTTTAACACAGCCTGGATATCCTTTATATCCTCCAGCCATTCCACACTACTGGCTGTTTGCTCATTGGCATCGAAACCCGCATTGCTAACATCTCTTGTAGCATCAATTTTGTCTCTTTGCATTCTCTCGGCCTTCTCCTTATCTGACCGTGCTTTGGACCAGTTTGCACTACTGATACTTTCTGTGCCTGCGGTACTCTGCTGAGTGCGTCCGCATTCAGATTCTTCTTCCCAGGTTTGTATATGATTTCAAAATCATACTCAGACAATTTGTGTCTGAACCTGGCTAGCCTAGACGTTTGATCTTTCAAATTGGCTATGTCTCTCAACGGCTGGTGATCAGTATATATCTTAAATGGGCGTCCTAGCAGATATGCTCTAAAATTCTTCGTAGCCCACACTATGGCTAGAAATTCCTTCTCTATTGTGGAGTATCTCTTCTCCGTGTCGCTAAGCGCTCTGCTTGCGAATGCTATTGGTCGGTCATCACCGACTTCCCCTTGTGACAATACTGCCCCTAATGCTTCATTGCTAGCATCAGTGGTCAACAAAAAAGTTTGCTCAAAGTCGGGGTACGCCAAAATTGGTGGCGAGCTAATTATCTCCTTTAGCCTCTCGAATGCTTGCTGACATCTCTCTGTCGTCCATTCGAACTTTGCTTCTTTTCGTAGCAACTTATTAATGGGCAAAGCAATTCCGGCTAGTCCTTCCACGAACTTTCTATAATAGTTCACTAGTCCTAGGAATGCTTGCACTTCCTTTCTGTTTCTCGGAATCGCTAGATTTTTAACGCATTCCACCTTCTGCGGGTCAGGCAGTGCTCCTGCTTCTGAGCAACGATGGCCTAAATAAACCACCTCTCTTCGCAAAAATTGACACTTCTCCGTGTTCAATTTCAAATTGTGTTCTCGTAATTTCTGGAGCACCTTGCACAAGCGTTGCGAATGCTGCTGCAAGTTCTTCCCATAAATTACAATATCATCGAGGTACACAAAACAATCTAACCCTTGTAAGCCTGTTAGCACATGGTTCATTAGCCGTTGGAAGGTAGACGGTGCTCCTGTTAATCCAAACGGCATTCTATTAAACTCATAATGGCCTAAACCGGTGCTGAACGCGGTTTTCTGCTTATCTTGGGTATCCACCAGAACTTGGTGGTAGCCACTCGCTAAATCAAGTGTAGAAAAATATCTACTGTGTCCCAATTGATCCAGTATCTCTTCTATCCTTGGTATTGGGAACACCTGCTTGATAGTGGCGTCGTTCAATTTCCTAAAATCAACGACCATTCTCCACTTCTTCTGACCCTGAGCACCTCCCTTCTTTGGCACCAAAATTATTGGTGAATTCCAAGGCGAGATACTCGGCGAAATAATGTTATCTTTCAACATTCCCTCCACTTGCCTATTTACCTCATCTTTGTGAGCTTGCGGCAATCTGTACTGTTTCTAGTTAATTGGTGCTTGATCCACTCTAGTAGGTATTTCATGCTCTACCTCTGGTGTATATGTTAACTGGTCTCCTTCCAGCAAAAATATGTCATGGAATGACGCACAAATGGCTTCTATTGATGCCTTCTCTTCTGAATTCACGCTTGGGTCTAACTTCAAGGATTCTAGCACCCTCTCCATTCTTTTTCTTATATCTACCTGCTTAATCTGATTCACCGATCTATAATTCGGTTCCTTAAAATTATCATAACTAGTGAACTTGGGCCTAAAATCCTCCTCCATCAGGTAGTCCTTTTCCGATGCATTGAGTACGCAAGCGTACACCTTACCCTTGTCAACGTGCGTTATGGTTTCCCCCATATATACGCCCTCCGCTAGCTGCTGCTTATGTAAAACAACAGTCCTAAGTTTCGTATTTACATGCATAGTAACTACTCTGGTTGACCTTGCATTCACTACCTCCATACAATTCTTAACCTTACTCACGGTTCCTTCCTGCCATGACATTAATGGAAAAGTAAGGATTCTATGCTTATTGTTATCATAGAATGATAACTGCTTGTCGAGCGCATCCAGTATGGTGCGTCCCCAAAGATTATCGCGGCCAATTATCCCATCAGCCGGGGTACCTTTCCTATCGACTTCCACTGCGTGCATTCTAAAACTCATACCCTTAACTCCACTGTGCCCTATTCTGAGCGACCCCAATGTCCTAATGCACCCTCCAAACGCTCCGTTAAGCGTTCTTAAGTCCATTTGATTAATGTCTAGCCCCTTTCGTAAAACACTAGATTTTACGAGGCTAGTGTCCGCTCCTGAATCTACTAATAGCACTAGCTTTCCACTCGCTGCCTCCTCGCAGGGTATCTCGTTGAAGGCATCACCTATCCTGCTAATAGCGAAGCAACCTCCTTTTGTTCCCAATATGGACGTGTATCCACTCCCTAACTCTTCGTGATACTGGAGAGCCTCTTGCTCCTCCTTCTCCTGGACTGTAGTTCCTACATTACTAGTCCCACTTACTTCCGGCCTTATTATTACTTCCTTTCTTTTGGCTTTCCAGTCTATTGGCTTCGACTGGGCCGCTGGAAGTTTCCCTGGTTTCTTTGTTGGGATTGTCTATCCCTGCATCCCGCTGCCCGATGTCCCATCTGTCCACATGAGAAGCATCTTAACCCCTGTTTGGTGTTGCTTATCCTTTGTTCACTTCTGGAATCCCAGTTTGGTCGCTGCTGACCACTTCCAGTTTTGAAAGGAATTCTTCCTTGGTTAATTCCTTCTGTTGAATTAACTCGGGGACTACTGAAGTTACCCCTGCTGTCCCTCAAGGGTGGATCCGGGCGCCTCGTAGCTGGCTGCCTTCTACTTTGACCCCATTTAGTGTCTACTTGGCACTGTCTACTTGCCTCATGACCGTAAGTTTGGCACTCCATACAGTAGGGCGTGTTTTTCCGTGTAACGCATTCATCCCTTGTGTGCCCTGGCTTATCACAGAATGAGCAAATGGGTTTCCTTGGCTGGAACCTCCCAACCAGGAATTCCTGGTCTCTTTGTTGCGGAAATTGGCCCATCAATCTACCGACTCCACATCTGATTTGCTGCTGTACTGTTCCTACCTCTGCAGGAGCATCAGTCCAGCAGATTCCACCTGTTGTCGTTCGCTGTTGTATTGCTGCTTCAGCTAAAGAGACCGCCTCCACTAACGCTGCCATACTCCTCGGCGTGAGAGTAAGAGTATAATTAGCTAAATCCCTATTTATCACGCCTGCCTTGAACACAGAAATCATAGTCCGTTCTACTTGAGCCTTGTATGCTGCAACATTTTCTGGAAACTGCCTGTTGGCTTCCGTCTCAGCAGCGTTCCCGAGAGACTGGAGCCTTCGTCCCCAGGCTCTCAATTCCTCCCCCGGTGTCTGAGTTGATTCCTGTATTTCCCGTACAAGACAGTCGTACGACTTTTGTTTCAAATATGTCCGATCCAAAAGTACATATAATTCTGCCAGGGTGCTTACTGAGCTATGCACCAGTAAATCAAACGCATCACCTGTGGTTCTTTGCCTAATACACTTTATTAAGTGTTCCCCGTCCGCTTCCGGAACACTCTGTTGCGCTAGCTCACAACCTTCTTTGAAGCGCCGGATCTCAGTTCTCAGATCATACAACTCGACTCCTGAGAACATGGGCACCAACTTCTCCACCGCATGAGCAACTTCCAGAATGCCCATTTTATTCCTTTGTGTTTTCTCAATTGCTGGTAAAACCTTAGCTTCATTAATCTCTTTGGTAGTTTCCAAATTCACTTCTCCCAGATCTGAGAGGTAATTGGTCAGTGACGGATTCAAACTAATTTTTCTTCGATCGTTTGTTCGTGCAGGCGAAATACTGCCCACAGTATCGGAACTTTGCTGCACGGGTACTGCTTCCGGCTCCTTTGGCGGATATCCCTGATTTTTATTATTTATCGGGCTTCCCGGAGAAAAAGGCTCGACACCGACTTCAGATGCGCCAAACAAAAATTCCGCTTGCTTTTCTTCATTAAGTACTAATTTTGGCTTCACCATGCGGCTTATCCCTTCTGGTGTTAAATATTCCGGCCAACGTACTTCCGGAGGCAATGTCAATACTGTCTGCGTAAATCCAGCTGATGCTGATTTTGATCTCTCCCTATTCAGTGAGGTCCTATTGGTCGCCCGTCCTCTTTTCAATTCCGCACACTCCTTTTCCAACAGCGTTGCTGCTTCCTCTGTTTCCGTCAATCTCTGAGAAAGTTCCTTTACCTTCTTCTCCAGATACTCTTTTTGTGCTCTCCAATCTTCTGCTTTCTTATGAAAACTGAACAACTTTTCTTCTGTTCTTTTTTGGATTGCCGTCAAGGCTTGATCCGCTACCTCTAACGGTGACACAGCGCCTCCGGCGTTCGCCTGCATCCACAATTCCTGAGCTTCTTCCCTGCTCGTACTCGCTTCGAACTGGTCAACTATTTTCCCAATAAACAGTTTCACCTCTGACTGTATTGATTTCAATCTGTTCCTTATTTCCTCGTCTGGCGAAACCAAACTCACAATCTCTTGCCCTAGTCCCTCTAATTCAGAACTAAATGTATCTGCCCATTCGTTGACCAGACTATTTACGTAGTCTGCGTAATTTTCCGCAAAATATTTTCCCTTGCCGTACTCAACTGCGTGAGGCAACAGCAGTCCGTGATTATTGTTGAACTCTCTCCCCAGATTTTGCAACTGTGTTATTCGCTTGCGGTAATACACGTCGTCCTTACGTAACCTGCCGTCTTTCTTAAAATTACGGACAAATTTTTCAATCGCTTCTCCAATTTGCTCCTGCATCAGCAGTAATCCTTGCGCTTCCTTCGTCATATCCCAAATGCCAGACCAGATGGCGTATCCCAATTACAAATAAAAATCCAATAATTGTTAAAACTTGTTACAATATTTTATTCTGTCTTACTTAATTATAAATACAAATTTATTTAAAAAAAACATTCCACCGTAAATTCTATCTTAATATTCTTTTAACTTCCATCATAAGTTCTATGTTCGCTGTCTACCGGCGTCCATTAAGTCCTTCCTTCAGTGCAAATTGGTCCTTGACTTCCTCACAGATACTCCTTGATTTCCTCTCACCATCTTTAATCCTCCCAAGAATCCATAGAAAAGGCCATATGTTTGTAAAAACCGAAATTTGATTTACCGGCAAAAGTGTCTTGTTTCATTCCCGGAAATTTGAATCCATATTTAAAAATAAACCCGTAACGTATGCGCCACATAATAATACCATTTAAATGTTTTCTTCAACATTGCTACGCAAATCGTAGTTTCCGAACTTCAAAAACTTTGATGCAACAACACGTGTTGTCTGCACCTCTTCACCTAATACCCTAAACTCAAAATGCCAAATATTTAAATCAATCTTTATTTTGATTTCAAAACAATATAAATTGAATCGTATAAATGTCCCTACCGACAAACAAACACAAATCCCCTATCATAACCGTACGAACCCTATACCGTGGCACGTTTTTTCCGAACCAAACCAACCGGTATACACAAGTTCGCAATTCAATAACGTAAAATCCGTGAATAAACAGACACGTTCCACATCCCCCGAGAATGCTGAAACAAAATGTATTAAAAAGTATGAGCCTAATCTCAGTGGAACAACCCTATACAACCTGACCGTAAGTAAAAAGTTTTCTTATTAGATCGACCTATTGTCACCTAACCGCAGCGGCTAATCAGCCCCAATGCTGCTTCTTCTGCATGACCGGCGCAAAAGCGCCCACACGGCCACCGAAGAATCGTCGACAAAATTCACTTGGCATCTGTTAGGAGTCGATGATGTGAGACACTACGCGCAGGCAGTTTGATTCTAGCTCTCAACAAGTTTTGAACCAGTCACTTTTTGTCTATTTGAAGTGTTTGTATGAAATTTTGACATAAAATAAATACAAATATGAGAAAGCGCTAAAACAGTTAAAATAAATGAAATTTTTTTGAATTGTAATTTCGGCGAAGATATATGGAACCAATAATAAATTATTTTTTAGTTAACTATATATCCTTTATTCCTAGATAAACGAATTGAGTCATGTCAATATCCCCGTTATGCTGTTGCCGGACGATTTCCGGGCTTATTCTAAAATTAAAGTGGATAATCATCTTTTTAATAAGTATGTATCATCTTTCAAAAGTACTTGCTATATTTATTTTTATTTGTCAAATTTAGAGAAAATATGCCATCACATTTCAAAGTCAAAGAATATTGCCCACTTGTATTTCGGAATTTACGAGAACGGTTTGGAGTCGATGATGTTGACTATCGTGAATCACTAACGCGCTCCCAGCCCATACAAATTGAATCATCTGGCAAATCGGGAGCACAGTTTTATCAAAGCTATGACAAATTCTTTATAATAAAAAGTTTAACATCCGAGGAAATTGAACGTATGCATGCATTTTTAAAACATTACCATCCAGTAAGTGAAAATTCATACAAACCTGTAAACAAAGTAAAATCGTACGTAATGACAGACTTTCGTCTCTCATTTTATTTGGAGTGAGACCAAATTCGACAGTAATTTTTTTCAAAGCTGTCCGTTATGTGACTTGCAGACTCAAAGATGGCAAAATAAGGAGTTACGATCCCTGGGAGAATAGGTAGTAGATTCATCAATAATGTCGAATCACAAACATGAACTGCGAGAGCATGCCGAGAGGAGAGCATTGTGTGTCTGTTAAGATTGTAGTGTCGTCACAATTCTGTAGAATATATTCTCGCAGACCAAGTTGAGTGATAATTAAACCTTTGTGAACATTTCATTGAACGCAGTTTTTGGAAACCGAGAGTGGTTCGATGTAAAGAAAAAGTTAAAAATGAATTTGTTCAGCTCTGAAATATTAATATTTTTTATATATGTATACCTATATCAATCGTTTTTGTATGAAAGTTAATACTTACGAGATATTTCAAATAACTCATAAGCAATGGTGTCGTACTATGTTATCAAAACAGGAAAAAACAGATTTAAGTAGTTAGCTAGATCTGTGGAGACGACGTGTGTAAGTCTATACACCCGAGACGTCAAAAGCCACACACTCCCAACTGTCGTTATACTGTCGAACAAACTTATTTATACAACCGAGTATTCGAATATTCTTGAAATCTATTAATATGTGCCCATAAAAAGTAAAACGCCGGATATTTACGGCAAAGGAAACATTTACGATAACTTTCCAGGGGAGTTTATACCTAATTTATTTTGCCAGGAACCAAAATGTGCTATTATATATTTTTGTATTAAATTTTCTTTGAAATTATTCTTATTTTCAGTATGTCGTTGAAAGGCATGGCAACACACTTTTACCTCAATATTTGGGTATGTATAGGATAACAGTTGAGAGCGTGCAATATTATTTTGTTGTTATGCGCAATGTATTCAGCTCACATTTAACTATACACAAGTAAGTTTATTAATACATAAGTTCATGTACATTTATACGTAATTAATTAATATAGTATGCTCAATATAGACTGCCGTCTGCGGTTAAATACAACTACTAGGATATATTTTTTGTCGCACATAAATTTGTTTGTTGTGCTTCGTTACAGCTGACTGATCCGCTCATTCTCGTTCACTGAGCATATTGAACTGGGTCGTTTACATAGTTAAGTTGCTCAGTTAGTTCAGTTGCGCTCAGCTCGTCATGATTGTTAAAACATGTTACTTGCTCACCTACTCAATTTACTCTTTCGTTCGTTCATTCGTTCCTTCGTTCATAAGAAGTAGAAGGAAGCAGAGAGCAATACTTGCACTTGGCGCTATTTTTGTCTGCGTACTCAACAAAATGTCCCCATATAGCACTGTATTTTTTTCGAGGAGCCATTATTAAAATATTTCGCCGATTTCACAATCACTGTAAACAATTTTGACTTATTAATAAGAGCATTCAAATTTTGGTATTCCCTATGTCCCTGGATATTCTAATTTGAACCAACATGCATACATATTTCATCATTCAGGTAATGTTTATGTGTACATATTCGTATATCTGCTCATATGAGTGAATAAATGGTTGAACCATATGAATAAGTGAGCAAGTGAAAAACTGAGCAAATGAGCAAGGGAGTAAGTGAACTATTTTGTTTAACAGATCTGAACTAGTTCAGTTAGTTCACTTGAGTGAAACAGATCAGTTAGTTCGTGCGGTCGTTCACTACCTGAGCCTATCGTATAGGTGGTGGTGCTGAGAAAGTGTCTCTTTTTAGGAAATTTTTGTCTTACCATACATAATTGTTGTTATTATTCCTTGTCGCAAGAGTAAGATTATTTTGCTGGTTTTCGATTTATTCTCGTACATACATGATTCTAATGTTTCGAATTCCAAATTTTTTTAAAAATCCTCTTACACGATGATATACATAAGTACCTAGAAACTTGTGTCCTCAACTACCAAATGTTTTCCGCCCTGCTATACAGCTGGAACAAATATGGGGAGAAACTGGATGTCTCTCTGAATATATATTTTTCTCTCGACTTCGCCCAATGTGTGCGGCGAATGCTTGTTAGCTCAAATTCTGTAAGGCGAATTTTTAAAGCAATCACAGATAATTATATATGCTTTTATATATTTAAATCTAACATGCATTGTATGCGGATTTAACTGCAATTCGAGATTCTGTCGTATTGCACTTATTTCATAAAGATGTAAATCAGAATTTCTGGGGAACTTACAATCAAAACTTAATACTTTATACCAGAAATACTCCCAATATGTTTGTGCGAGCCCCAAGGAAATATTAATTTTTTTTTTATATTTCAGAATTTCTCTTAAGTGTCCGTCAAATTTATTGATCTTGTGTCGAAACTTACCGTCTGCTATTTATTAAATACCTTCCTTGGACACGCAGACCACATTCTGTCGCATAACTAACATAACATCTGCTAACCCGTTATAAATTCTAATTTTTGATATTGCCTGTACTATCTCCGATAACTAATACAGAAAGTATGTCAACTTTGTCATCGCCGACACGATTTCCATTTCAAAGAACCATGAAAGGAAAATGCTGTGCTCTTTACCATATAAAATATCCTCGTTTTGGATTTCTTTTCCTTTTCGATGCGTGATTCCACTACTAAACACAAAGCAAAAGTGTGTTATATCCCATTGCAGATGCAAAGCTGCGATCGTCGTGTCTCCCCATCAAAGATTTTATTTCGATTGAAAGCATTAATAAAACATTTTGGCATCGTTCTCTTTGGGCACCGTGATTCCTCCATGCTTACTGCGTTTGAATTATTTTTCTCACTTCTATATGCAGAACGAGATAAGATATTATAGGATAGGTGTGTGGCTTTCGGCAACTGTTAGTTAATACACTTTCGACCTACTTTGTGAATAATCATGCGTTAGTTGTTTGGCGGGTGTAATAAACGATAATCATAAATAAATTAGATATATTTCTATATTTATATTATAAAGCACTAGATATAATTTGCAATAATTCTGCTGTAGAAAATTCGACTTAAAAGGGAGCACAGTAGACCGGGAAGCGTCAGAAAAAGAACTAGAGAAACTTTTGCCCACTTTGAAAGACAATGATTTCATGAAGCAAAAAGTTCGACTTGAAATTGGAGACGACGCGAAAAAGAAACTTTTTGACACTCTTTGTAATGATGTAGATGTAAGTAAGGGGAAACACAATAATGGTTTTCGCTCAATTAAACTATTTGGTTTCTTTTATTGCAGCTCCTTACAAAATTGCACATTATGGATTACTCGCTATTAGTAGGTATACATGATTGTGTACGTGCCGAGGAAGAAGCACTCCAAGCCGACAATTCTCAAGCCGCTGGCCGTAGTGAGAATAGCGAAAGCGAGGAATGTGACAGCGGAGAACGGTATGTGCTGTGCTGTGTTTTCCTGTATTTTCACAATTTTTCATGACATCCTTTTTAGATGGACGTACAATACACCTCCTGATTCTCCTAGAGGCGCACAATACAAAGAAGTGGTGTATGAAGTCGATATCTATGCCTTACCGAGTATTGAAGGTAAAGAAAATAATAAAGATAAAGTTGTGATAAGAATGAAATTCCAATTAATTAAAATCCTTCCAGAGCGACGCGAAATATATTTCGTCGCTATAATCGATGTGCTGACACAGTACGGAGTAAAGAAACAGGTAATAAAGGGGCTATGTAATATTATCTTTTATCACACCCAGTACAATATAGATATATTCAATTGAAAGCAATATATCGGTAATGTTTATTTGCTGAAAAGGGTTAATTGGGTGGGTTTGGATATGTCAGATATTGAAATGATCTCTTTCTTAACTGTAAATTATAAAATGTAGACAAAACTAATTTTTTTATAATATAGTAGACGCCTAATTCTGTTTTTACACGGTAGATTCTAGAGAAAAGCGTAGAAAAAAGAACTCAACTATGTATGTACATAGAGAAAAAGGGATTGGATCCATAACCTGGATACCTGCAAAAAATTGGTTTAAAAAAACTCGACAATTCTCTGGAATCATTGAATATTATACGCATTCGCTTATCGATCATCACTCGGAATATCTTGTACGTCATTATCACGTGCAAATATTGAGCTGCATTTCACAATAAAATCTGTTTTTAGCCGTTATGATTCAAGTTTCGATACGTCTCTGGATAATTAATGGAAAAGTCACACAATGTTTCAAATCGCGTTGTGCAGCCATTCCGCCATTCCGATGGCGATGTACAGAAACCTCAACATTCTCAATGTATCAACTGCATCAGGCAGCATCAATAAGCAAATTTCTCAGCAAGTATCAAGTGCAAGCATCTGTTTGAAGTTACCTTACCAAAGGAATAATACAAATAAAAATCAACATATTGCAAGGTATTTTATCGAACGTGTTTTGGAACGGTATTTATTTTGTTGAGTCGTTGGATGTGTAAGCAGACTTATTCCGGCTAGTGTATGTATAATATATAATGTATATGTATACGGGATGACCAGAAATAAATACAGAAAATGATGACGTGTTTATAATAATTTATTTTGATTCACTAGTTTATTGGAACAAACTTGTTTATCATATGTAAATGTTATCCCGTTCATAATGTCTATCGAGGATAGTGCAGAAAAAGTTATCGAGTAAATTATACTCGGATGAAACGAGCGAGTTTTTCTATCTTCGATAGAAAGTGCTTCCAAATTGAAAATTGCTTGAAAACTAGCGAGATTAAAAATTACCCATAAAAATTCCCGTGGGACTTTTTATTATTTAGCGCTGCCAAGTTTACCACTCGTGTGCTGTTTTAATCGCACAACTCGATACTAGAGCCGAATCGAATACGCCGATTACCAACTACTGAGAAAAATGACCTCTTTGAAAGTTTCCGGAAAAAGGGCTTGGGGGCAGTGGCGTGTCCAAAATAGATATAAGATTAGCCAAGGTTTTCACTAAGTTTGCGCCGGAATATAAATCCTAGTTGGTTGATAACCTACATATTATTCGGAGAGAAGTACTGAAATCATGGCTTGCTATAATTAGCCGATTCCGATTTCTATTGGTTAGAATGTAATTATTCAGCGGCTGAGAAAGCAAGTCGTTTGAGTTATGAACACATAGATTCATATAAGAATATTTTCAAATTTCAGGCTGCAAAGGCTGCTAAGACCGTAAAATATGGTAGCAATGTTGATGGTATTTCAACTTGCGACCCAGAACAATATGCCAAACGATTTGTAGAATTTATGGATAAAGCTATTGAGTAAATTTCAACGGTCTGCTGCCTGCATTGCTGAACTACTCACACAAGAAACTTTCTAATATTTATTTATTATTATTATTATTATTATTATTATTGATAATTCACATCACACAAAATGTTGTAACAAATGCGTTTACGTAAAATAAAAGGATAATTAAGAAGGAAAATTACAAAATTAGAGTAATTACTACTTGAATAGTAATTTAGTGCAAAAATGTTACATTTTTTAAGCATTTAATTATTTGTTAACTGCGCATTCTGTAAACTATTCTTGTGTGTTCGTTTTTCTTATAAGTAGTTCTTCGACATTCTGTTTAAAATGCTACTTCGATATAATTTTTTATCTATCGAAAAGCAAAAATAAGTAAGCTTAAGTCTATCATGTCTTGCAATTAATATAGTTTCTCCCTAAATTAATGAAATAAATTGTGCAACTCCCTTACTACGCGCTCTTTTTGTGTAAACTTTATTATAAATAAATATAAACATTATAAATTATTAATAGAACATCATTTATTTCGCACTTGCAAATGGAAACAATGGCTAAATACACATAGTTGACTACTGCACATATCTACGAGGGGCGCTCAAAAAGTTGTAGCTTGCCTTTCTTTTTTTAGTTTGTAACAAGGACTGAATACAACCAGAGTATTGAATCAACTAACAATGGATCACTGCAAAAAGAAAAATAGTTTATCTAACCTGAAGGATCCCTTAATGCTCTCCCACTCACCACAAAACGATTTACTTTATAACGCGGCATTGTTGGAGATTTCGTCTCCGTATTTCTCATATTTTCGAATTGTTGTCGAATGTGTTTTGTGCTCTCAATGGCTGAATCATCAGATATGTGCTGCGAGTAGATGTTATTGCAGGGCTCTCCGTTCAGTTCTCGTTGAATTTCGTTAGCTTCCCATTTTTCGAATTTAGCGCGTAATTGTTTGGCACGTGCCGCCGCCTGTGCCTCTTGCAGTACCTCATCATTCATGCGCGCATTTGTTATGAAGTTTTCCTCCTCGTCCTCATCTTCTTCGTCATCGTCTTCTTCTTCTTGAGTATCACTCTCTTGATCCTGGTATACACGTCGCTCTCCATCCGGAGGCGGAGTAAAGCATTTCAAGGGTCTTGGCCCTAGCTCTCGATTATTGGTATCATTCCATTTGTTCTGCTCCATTTCGCGGAATTTATGGAGCATCAATACGGTTGTGTGAGACTTTTCCAACTCGTTTTGGTCCGTTTTCGGTATGATTTGTCCGTCGTTGCAATTTTCAGATTCTGGTGATGGCATTTTTACAACACCCTCTCTCGGAGGAGTGATGCGAAATTCTTTTCTTTTTCCCTGATTTTGGGTTTCTGCAATCGAGCGATAACTTTCGAAAAATTTGAATTTCTCGCTTATTTCTGAAGTTTCGATTTTGATGTACTCCGGCTTTTCGTCGCATTTAACCACGTCGATTGCATCCGACAGCTTCTGAAACAGATGTATTAGTAATTTTATAAAAGTCGTCACTATAAATCTTTCTCTGTATTGAGATTTATTAACTGTACGTGGTTGTACTGTATTTGGTTCGAACTAAAAGCGGTGACTAAACTTTTCTATTTTGAGCTTAGAAAAGTAAAGGAACCCAAGAACTTTTAGAACCGTACACACATTTATTTCAAAATAAAGGAATTTCAAGAACCTCCTGCTGCTGGTCGGTATTGTTATTAACTCTTGGCCACCTTCCTTGCGCTTGCCCCGACGAAGGCTGTTTCGTCTTCACAAATATGGGCGGATTCGTTTCATTTTTTCCAACAATATTGGCATCAAGCTCCATAAAAATACTACGTGACTTTTTGCTAATAGCTACAAATAAATAAGTAAATTAAATAAAAGAATTGGTCATCTTATATATAAATTGTTTACGAATTATATACAGGCTTTAAACCGAAGTCATAGGCGTCAGACCAGGATTTTTCTACGAAATTGGGCATATTGGCTGGAAATATGATTGAAAAAATCTGAATATTTGCCACGCCAATCCAGACAAATTTCGTATCTTAGCCGATTCCGTACGTTTTTCAAATATACATATGTATATATACAAACCTGATTCAAAAACATCAGCTTCATCTTTCAGGCCGCCATCTGATCCGTTAGCTGATTGTGCATCTTTGAAGAGATCTCCTTTTTCAAAGCGCTCTTTTAGTGAGCGGGCTGCACCGTCAATTTCAATTTCTGGTTTCTTGCCCACTGATGTTATACCTGTCGCAATTATTCAAAATTATCTTTGACTTTAACATCCCAAAACAAATCAAATTAAATAAAAACAAAAACTGGAAGATATCCTTTGACCTGCTGGAAACGCGGCGCAGACTGGTGGACTATAATGCAGAAAAGGACCTACTGCGAAATGCTTAGTAAGGCACAGAGATTAGCAATAAGTAGCACCATGAAAACCACGCCAACCTTGGCATTGGATATCATACTACATCTGCCACCCTTAGATCTCTTCTGCAAATATTTAGCGGCATGTTGCGCCATTCGTGTCAAGACGAGCTCACAGTTGAAAGCTGTTCCGTATGGACATGCGACCATATTCGAATCCTACACGGACATACCCGGTGATATTGCTTACCTTCGTTCTTCCCTCTGTTTCGAAAGGAATTTTCGGCTTAGGATTCCTTCCAGAGAGGAATGGCTCGAGAGGGAGCCATCACCAGATACTCCCAAGATATACACAGACGGATAAAAAATGAATACCGGTGTAGGATCAGGAGTTTATTGCGAAATCAGTGAATCCACCAAACTAATGGATCACTGCAGTGCTTTTCAAGCGGAAATAACCGCTATTCACGAAGCCTTGAATTGGCTGAGGATAAACGAGGTAACCGTCAAGGATATCTGAAAATTATCAGACAGCCAAGCTGCACTAAGGGCTTTGAATGAATTACAAATAACTTCAAGGAGTGTCTTAGACTGTCGCCAATCTCTAAATGAGATGGCTAAACAATTCCATATCCATCTATGCTGGGTATCAGGCCATGGGGATAAACCAGGGAACTGCAAGGTTGATCAACTTGCGAGAGACGACACTTGTATGCCAAATGTCAGTAGGCATATAGGTATACCTCTCGCGAGTTGTAAGCTTCTAATAAGGGAGACACTAATTAATTCTACCAATCAAAGGTGGATCTGTGCCACTACCTGTGAAATCGCCAGGCAAACATGGCCGAGGCTAATTCTGCGTCTATCTAGGTATAGATTAGCCATTACACTCAATAGACTACAAATTAGGACTTTAATAGGAGCCCTCACGGGACATTGTCTAATAGGAAATCATGCAAGAAGAATGGGAGTTTATACATATGATTTCTGCCGCAGCTGCAGGAACGAGGAGGAACTGGAAACGATCCCTCATCTCTTCTGTACATGTCCAGCTTTTGCTAGAAATAAGGAGCGTTTGCTAGGATCCCACTTAACAAGTGTAGATGGTCTATGCCAGTCAGGTGTTAACAACCTTCTTCGCTTTGTAAAAGGCTCAGGTTGGTTCAATCTGGAGGGGGAAGCGTAGCCATGCCTCGCATCCGCGGCTCACAACGGACCCAACTGGTGGTCTAAGTGGCATCACATGGTTAATTGGTGATGCGGCTGCCCAACCTACCTACCTAACCTAACTAAAGATGTACAGAAATTGAAATACTATTAAATGTGTTCAGGAATATGAGAGATATGATATGATATGTAATGGTCAATTTATGTTTCTGTTTCCATTTAAGAAAAGGCTGTTGTCATGAAAAGGTGTTATATAACTGAAAGGTTCGAAACCGACAACTTATAGAACTATCATCATATATGATATAGATTCGTGTGTGTACCTTGTTCTGAGTCCGCTACAGCCTGCTGGTACATTTCCTTTATTCTAGCCTGTTTGCCCAAAAATAGTCGTGATCGTATGTTTTGTATTTCTTGTTTACGTTCTTCGCGTCGCTCTTCCTTCGATAGAAGATGCCCCTTTTCAAACTTTGTCTTAATATCATTCATGGCGTTGCCCAAGCCAATAGGGCGTTCACGTTGCGTACGCTCCTTTGAATGGACTAAATCGAGGTCCCCGTTATCAGCCGACGTGCTTGAAGCGTCGTCATCTTCATCATAGGAAGCCGAACCATCATCTTCAGCATACGCGGCGGCAGCAACTTCGGCACTAATACCAGCATTGAACCCCAGCGCTTGCAATTTTGCCAATTTCGAGATAATGGACGTACTGCGCTTAACTCCTACATTTTCTACATTACCATTGCGTGTTGGAGCGCCGCGGTACTCATCATATTGTTTGGAGCTATTTTCGAATACTTGAAATCTAGAGCGCACGTTTAGTTGCTGCAATTCCTCTAATCCGAGATCAGGTTTACTGGAAGCTAGGATTGGTCAATTCGACATTATTTAAACAAAATATTGACACATAATTATAGGAACTCGTATGTAAGTATGTGGCCACCCAGCGGTAAGTATGCTGTCGCTTATGCAGAAAAGAAAATGATTTATGATTTACATAATTTGGTTATAGAAATCACAATGCAGGGAAGGAAGAATTCGTCCTACATAAAGAACATGAAAAGCTTGAGCTGAATTCACATCGTGATACTATCCGATAGTCAAGCAGCACTCAAGAGTTTGGGCTCTAGACTTGTATGGGACTGTATTGGAAAACTGAACTCCCTAGGCAGTATGAACAAATTATCTCTAATGTGGGTACCAGGCCACATAGGAGTGCAGGGAAATGAGAAGGCTGATAGCTTAGCAAGCAATACTGCGGCCTCTCCTTTCAACGGCCTGAACTCTTCTGTGGACTATCATACAATACCATTGGAGGTCTGCTAAAGAAGTGTACAGATGCAACACGAAGGCAAATCTGGAAAACTCTTCCGGGATTAAGACAATCCAAAGCTCTTCCTAAAAGAGCTAAGGAGTAAATAAATATGCCTCGGAGTAAATTAAGAATCATCACAGGCATTTTAAGCGGACACTGTAGACTCAACTACCATATGAATAAGTTGGGTATATCTTCAGATGCCATCTGTCGATTCTGTGGAGAAAGTGACGAAACCTCACTGCTCCTGATCACAGACTGCGGACCATTGCCACACAAAAGACTCAGGCGTTTTGGAGAATATATCTTAGATATGAGCAAGATCCCACAATTTGATTCCTCCAAAATATATGAATTCATATCGGAAATCAACCTGACGAAGTACTGTAGATGAGACTATCCTCATCTTTCAAATAAATAGGGGCATCACAATAGATCTTTCAGGTCGCGGTGTATAACACCCTTAAATAAATCTATCTATCTATTTACAGATACTTTGTATAAATCGAAAGTTTCCCGGTGGCTAATTATAAATTGACACTCGCACACATAATTTTGCCAGATCATCATAGAGTAAAGAAATAAATGAAAAATATTGGCCACCACCACACCACAGTAAAGCAGTTTCCAATTGGCAATTGAGTTGATTCATGTCGATTTAAATGATACATTTTATGGAATAAATGTCCCAAGATGTATACAAGGACATGCCATGTTATAGTGAATGGGATGGTAAGTGGAGTGTGTACATAATTGCTTTAAAAGGGAAGTCGTTTGGGTCATCGTAAGCGCTAATATTAGATATTAGAGTCTGTAGTGACAGTCAGGCTGCACTGAAGGCCCTGGAAAACGCGTTAACCACTTCAAAAATTGTCCAAGAATGTAAGTCAAGACTCGCAAGGTGGAATTTGCTTGAACTTATTTGGGTTCCAGGACACTGGTGTTCAAGGAAACGCATTAGCTGATGAATTGGCAAACTGAGGAACTGCGGGAACTCCAATGGGACCAGAGCCATTTATCGGTATAAGTTTAGCAGGGGGTATGCATTGGATCAGGAGCCATGTGAATAATATTCACAAGGACCAATGGTGCAGTTTAGTTGCCTGCAAAAGAACCAAGTTCTTCCTAGAAAGCTCAAACAGGAGAGTTAAAAATTTCCTTCTGACATCATTCCTTTGAAAGATCTTCGATCATTGGTTGGGGCAATCACAGGGCATACTCCATGGGGTCATTATATGGCGATTATAGGCATCTTCAAGAATCCGAACTACATCTCCTGTCTGGAGGAAGAACAGGACGGCACAGAGCATTTTCTCTGCGCTTGTCCTGCCTTTGCCAGAATGAGGAGGCGCATATTAGGGTCAGATCTTTTGGGAATGGATAATGCACATTCCTTATCCCTGGACAGACTTCTGAGGTTCATAAAAGAGTCAAAGAAGTTTGAAAAGGTGTAACTTCCTTTCCAAAGTCTTCTATAGGCCCCCTTCCCAAAATATTTTTCCAGACTTAGTACAATAGGCATCAATGCCTGAGTGCTTGGAGGCCTTTTTCTTCGGCGGCTCTCCGGCCTACCCCACTTCTATTTATCTAAGCGCTAATTTTACCACTGGGCAAAGCTTTTAATACTCCATTAACACCTCTAATAACGTCCGGTGGTAGCTCCATCGGTTGGTTTTCTCTTATAATCAGTTCCGGTTTAGTTGGTTTCTCCGTTTCTGTCTCTTTAACAAATTTGGGCATGAAAAGTAATTTGAAATGCATCAGGCAATAGAGCACTCCCTCGTGGCTCTGATAGTTATCAACTCTAACCGAAACAGTACAAACGTATACGAAAAAACAATAATCAATTTTTGTTTGTCACTTACTTCAAATGTTTGTCGCACTCGTTGCAACGGAAACAATTTTTATGAAATATGTTTTTTTCTGCCTTGATTTCCTCCATTTTGTAAACAGGCTTCGAGCAGAGTTTGCATTTAATTTCTTTTTCTCCCTGCGGATTCTGTAAATCAAGGGAATAAATGATACAAATTATCAACTGTGTATCAGATATAGTTAGCTGAGAACTTTTAGAATCAGCCTTCAGCGAAATAAAACACAATTACATGGGATTAAGCGTTGTCAGGGGCGCACCCAGAACAATTTTCGGGGCTCGCTGATTTTTTAAACAAAGAACTAAACAGAGTTTTGCAAATTATGGCTTATCGTCTGAAATTTTATTGAGAATTTACTAGAATTTCGAGCACCGGGACTGAGTATGATTCTACTTTTGTTTCCCTGAGTGCGCGCCTGGGCTCTGAACTTAAATACACATGCATGCAGATCTGTGCATTCCATCAGTATGAGGATGAATGGGTTAATTTCTATGAATGAAAATGCTTACACTGAATTTTTCTTGAGCTTTACCAGCGTCACTTGAACGTACATGAATTAAATTCCTCTTCTGTAGGGCATCAAATTTGGTCAAACTGTATTTCTGAAAATCAAAGTTATGCACATACAAACATATGTGTGTAGACAACATAAGAATGTGCATTGAGTTTGTAATTATTTAAGATAAAATACACATATGTATATACTGCATACAGTGAATAAAAAAAGTTGGGCACAGGCAACGTTTGTAAGACAAAGTGTATCAAAGTCCCCAGTAATGACTATTTCCACAGACTATTTTGATGCAGTTAGTATCATTATTTATTTACCAGAAAAACGCAAAAAAATGTCCCGTTACTTCATCTACACCACGAAATGTAATGAAAAAAAAGTCCAGAAAATGACATCAAAAAAGTTTAGGCACACTGTTTGTTGTAATGTTTTTGCTAAAATAACGGTGATCTATGAATTTTTTCCGCCATGAAATGCAGCAAAGAGAGATTTGAGAAAACTTTGATCCCCACACACTACGGAACATTTTAAAAAGAGCTGGTTATCATGGACGCATACCATTCATATCGGCTGAGAATAAGAAAAAAAGTTAAGTTAACGGAAACTAAATCATTTAATATTTTGTAGAGTGAAGTATTGATTGAGAGTGATTAAATACAAAATTAAAAAGTGTAATTTCAGAAGCAGTGAGTTATAATTATAATTGTTTATAAATTTGTAATTGAAGATAAACTTATTATTACAGAACAAATATTTAGATGTCTGAACAGCGGAAGTGTGTAATTCGATGCAATGAGTGGCAAAAGTGCTTCAAATTTTCTAAGGAAGGTCCGGATGGAAGATAATATTAAAATATATATTTTTTGTTTGTTAAAACGTCTTGTATTATAGTGCTGCATTTGGCTTAGTAGATGCGATACATATTTCCTTTTTGCGTGTGTTACTTAGTTTGTTTTGACAAAAAAAGGTATTTTATTGTATGTATATGGTGATAACGCTTTCGTTAAATGAAATAATGGGTTTTTTCTTTGGGAACGACATTCGCACTGTGTATAAAGATTTTTATATTAGAAAAATAAACGAAACTATTTTATTTAATTCAACATATTTAGTACTTCATTCTACATATTTATAATTGGTTTTCAAAAATAATAACATTTTGGTTTTTGTGTCATTTAGACGGTTTCGACGTTCGCTGACTACTTGTCCTGCCTTTGAAAAAATCCTTTCGCACGGAATATGCTTTTTTAAACTGGAAATTGTAGATTTGTATGATATTCTCATTTTATAAATGTAACATTTAGCGTAAACTATATCTACAGGCCCAAAAATTGCCACATATCACTTCTTTTCTTTAAATCTTCCATTATTTTTCAGTACTTTATAAAACAATTATCCAAAAAAAAAATGATAAATGCGAAAGCTCCACATTTGAAAAAATAAACAGTTCCACAAAATTCCAAGCTCCCACGCGAAACGATACTCAAAAAGCTTGTAAGCTGCAAACCGAAATAGAAAGAAGAGAAATATTTCAAGAAATACTAAATGTACATATATTGAAATAAGTGAAATAAAAGAACGGTTACAGCAAATATTCCGAGACCAAAAATAATAGAAACAAAGATTGCGCAAAGCTGAGTACAAATATTTTTCGTTCTGCGCATCTATGTCACAATAGCATGGTTGCAAAGAGAAATGTCAAAAAAATACATATCCGCATTAGCCTCCTTTCACACGAACGGCGCGACACAGCGATGATAAATATACACAAAACTGCACAACACTCACAACAACGGCGAAAAGTGTGTATGCTCATACCAAGAGCTTTCCACGATTAGACAATCTATGATTGCGGCTGAAAAACAAAACAAAACAAAAATGCCAAATCAAAATAAGAATATGCACAATTCGCATAGTTGTCGGCGGAAACTTTCAACCGTCCAGCGATTTTGTTGTTTATTTTGACAATTCTGCTTGCCTACTTACTTACATATGAGACTGCAGAAAGTTCAAATTGAATTATTATTGCCTTAATGCAAAGTGTGTGTACGTTATCTACGCTCGTATAAGAAATCCAATTAAAACATAAAACACAAAAAAGAGCGGAGGCGACCTTTTTTTAGTTTCTGGGGAAAAATGATTTTGTCGCACTTGGTGACTAATTTCATATAGAGTCGGACTGCGGCATCTTAAATTTAAATATTGTTTTGGTTTTGGGACTTTATTGTGCAGTTTTGTGTATATTTATCATCGCCGTGTCGCGCCGTTGCCGTTTGTGTGAAACGAGGCTTATGTAGGTTTTGCTATGTTGACGTCACAACCCAGCGACGAAATGTCAAACTCAAAAAGAAAATTATAACGGACCTGCGCAATGCGTAATATTCTTCTCTATCATTCTTGTTCCGAATCTGTCGTTACTAGTTCCTCAATAACCGTGATTAAATCACCGGTACGGAAATATCGCTCATCACTAATGTACACCATGATAGTAAGGCTAGTTCTAACACATGGAGCAGTGGCATGGGTTCAAAGAACCAAATTGCACACCATGAAGCACACTTCGAACAAAGTACAACGACTAGTATGTATTTGTATTACCGGAACTATGAAAACGTGCCCCCCAGCAATAATGGAAACACTTTTAGATCTTACTCCACTACATATTGCAGTAGAAATGGCTGCAAAAAGAACCCTGTTAAGAATCGTCAAGGAAGGTGCTGGCCGCGAGAAAATTTGTAGTAATAAACAACGAGGCAGCTTCGTCGCCACTATACCCCTCGCAGACCTACCTAGAGACGATATGAACAAAATGTATAATTTTGAGAAAAGTTTCACAGTTGTGCTTGGGAACAAGAAGGAATCACTGCAGGATATTCTAAAAGATCATACCATCAAGATGGTTCAAAAACAGAAGAAGCATATTTGGGCCGACGGCGAACCACTCCGAACCAATGGGGAAGTCACCCAGCATATTCCAGGCAGAGATACATGCAATTCGCCTCTGTGTTATCTTTAACCTCAGACGTAACCTTGTGGGTCAAGACATTGCTATCATGTCATGTGTATCTACTAATAAAATACCTTTAATAAGTACTTGCAGGAGGAGTACAATAGATCAAATTGGTCGAGGCACATTTTCCCTCTTTATTTCATTCTTTCATTCATGAAGTCACGCGGAGCGAATATGATTGACAGGAAAATATTTTTGACTTTTATGTGTTTAATTGAATATGGCTCATAACCAAAAATGTTGGCCTATCTTACTTTAATTCTTTAATTCATTTTCCATGGTGGAGTTGGGAACGGTGAACATACAAACGTTTGTGCTGTTTCGAATTACAAATCGCTAAAGAATATCTGCAAATTAATAAATTTTCGGTTTTGACAAAAACTTTTTAGGCCAGAGACATTAGAGCAGTGCACCCCTACTCAGTGCTTAGTTTCCTTAGAACTGTTGGACTAAAAGAAGACCTTTAATAGGCACATGCAGGAGGAGTACAATAGATCACATTGGTCGAGGTACATTTTCCCTCTTTATTTCATTCATTCATTCAAGGTCGTTGGTCTTTTTATTGCTGGGACTTTCGAGTCTGGGCGAATGTTATGATTGGTGAGTGAATTGGAGAAGTGTTATTGTTATTCCGTAATATGACAGCAATTATTGCATGCAAATCCTTCTATGCATTTATACGAGTACATATGTGCATTATAAGTAGTTTTCTTATATTCTATCTTATAGAAGATAATATTTAGTTATATTCTTAATAAGTTTTCCAACAAGCTTTTCCTGTGGGATATATGAAATTGTAAAAATAGTAGCGGCTTATTCTGAACTAGTTATATTTGCGTCAAATTCACATCGGGTCCCAAATGTGTCTGTTTACTGTTGAGGCAATTTCCAATTTCAAATTTGTGATCGATACTGCCGCTTGCAATCCAGTTGCATAGCTAGAGGATACTCGTTGTTTTAACACCGGCGCTTCATTAACAGTCATTGGTTTCTCATCATGCTTTGCATTCCCGCCATAAAGTGGTTAATTCTATTGACAATTGTTTTGATTGCTGTGTTTATCATTACCATCGGGTTGTATATTTCTTGTGCTGGCATTGCTTTCTGTCGTACCAATGAAGTGTATAATCCCGATTCGAACAGAAAAATGTATTCTTCTAGTGCTTCCACAAATTACGAAGCACTGGTGTCGTGAATATCAATGAATTGAAGCTGATTTGAATAATCTCCTGTTAACTTTTTGGGGTTGAGTGAAGTATGCACTTATCAGTTTCATCAATTTTAAGAAAATATATGACAGGTGAAAATGGAGGGGTTTATCCCATTTGAATACCATGATGAAGTTCTCTAATGATAAATCAAATCGATCGATTTATCGATCGAAACGTGGACACGGTCATTTGTATTTCTTGAAACAACCTGCATTCTACCCGCTTCGCTACTGTGTTACTCACATTCTTCTGGATCGTTGATCACAAAATATCCGCAAATAACTATTTCCGTGGATATTAGGGGGAAATATAATAATAGATATTAATCACTGCCAATTACCGAATCTATTGAGCCATGGTCGCGTATCAGTCCAAACTTTTTGTAAAGGTTATCCCACGAAACGAGATGTCGAAACTTAGCTATAGAGTTTGGAAACTCCAATCAGCTGTTTGGAGAAAACCGACCACCAACACACCCACTATCCACAAGCTTATTTTGTTGAAAACAGACTTTTTAAAGACGAAGGGAATACTTATCTCGTCGAAAATTATTGAGTTTCCACTCGAACGATTGCAAAATAAGTTTGAACAGATTATAATGAATGATTTGCGATCGGTGTCCAGACAAATTTCCTATCCGAATTCAATCCTATGTGCCAAATAGTTCATATTGTTACGTAATTGCCTTTCAGACAATTTTTACCAAGCGCAATATTTGGACTCGTATCGCTGGATTGTGTAATAAGCAAACAATTCCCTCTTCAGTTGGAACAATTGGCTTTATTAGTATTCCAACGTACTATTGGCTTTAAAAGTTTGCTCGCTTCTCACACTTCCTATTCGCTTATAGTGTGCTTCAGCTAGTCAGTTGTTGCACCACACTTTTCTATTTAAATCGCTCTGAGACGATCACTTGTTAACTCTCCGTTGTTAACAGGACGGTCACGCTGCTTCTCACTCTCAGGATTCGACTATGATCACTTGCACTGCCACTGGTTAACTGATCTGCTACTACGATGTTCACTGATCGGCTACGTTCACTGTTTCACTGCTGCTGCTACTACGATGATAACTTTCACTTTTTCACTGATATCGATGTCTCGTGTGCAGTCGCACGAGAACTTCAACCAGCCTCAGAACGCAGCTTCGCATGCCCTCTCCGATGTGCATTTTTAGGGGTTGAGAACGACGCTCACCCTGAAACCTTCAAACAATCAGCTGGCGAGTTGGTTTCGTAACAATATGTTGAGTCGCCCTACAATTATGTGAACACACTCATACGCAACAGATTCTAATATAATGAAATAATACACTGAATCAATTTGTACTTCCAATAGAGAGAAAAATGAACTGTACTAAAGTCAAGGACATTTTATATTGTTAGGATAATGGGCGGGTGCTGGGAGTACTCCAATGCAGAAAGTACACGGTATATATGAATGCACTTTCTGTGTTTCAACTTTTCATAAAATAAACTCCTACTAAACTTACCACTGAGATATTTTGAGTGTCCGTTTCATTTTTTTTCGTTTTCTTTTGCTTGATTTTCTTTTTGTTACATTCCGTCTCTGCTTTGTGTAAATCGACCGTTGTTTCAATGTTTAATTGTTTAGATGTCGTATTTGTTGTCGTTGTTGTCTTCGTTATACTTCCTTTGGTGGTCTTTTGCATGCTGATTTCATTTAAATCTGTTACTTCCTCTTGGTGGTGTGTTTCGCTTTTTAGTTTTTTTTCTTTAACCCAAAATTTTTTTGCTGACACTGATTTATCTGCCGAGTGTTGTTCCTCAGCATTTCCAAGTTGACGAATTTTTATTGGAGTGACCTGTAATTGAGAGAGAAATCTTTAGGAACAGCTTCGTTTTAGAAAAAACTGTAGGTAATATGAAATCTACCTAAGATTGGGGTACGGCTCCACATGATGCTTACGGGGAGCCAGCTTTATATGATGTTCCCCTGTGCGTGACATGTGGCGCCGTTTTTCAATCATTGTTAGGTATGTGGCTGTAGGCATAAAACGCCAGGGCTATGGTCTCTGAAGATAAAATCAATATGGAGTTCCAAAAGCAGGAAAAAACTCGGGGTGGGATATCAGCCCAAAGGACGGTGAGAGAGGTAGCTGCTACCACCGGCGGGCACAGAGAACAAGGTAGTAACTGTGTCGCCAGCGGCTGCACCTTTGCTGTGGTTGGAGCAGGCCCCAGTTGTTCAAAGCTACTGCCATACTACAGCGCGTGAGTTTCGTAGTCCGTAAAGGCTTGGGCCACGACACAACACAACAACAAGGTGGTGCCAGTGTACGTCAAGACTCGAACCACGAAAGCGTCGCCAGCTTCAAAACCGCGGATGAAGACGCGCTACTACTCTCTCCGAGAGGAGAAGGAGAGGTTGGCTTGGGCCAAAGTAACTGTGGAGAAGGGCCGGGTCCACTCATCAGATAAACCTGGATGTACACTCTCGGATCCAAAGTTCGTAAATCGGATCGAGGAAAATGTTGCGAATAAGCATCAACAAGAGGCAGAACCGATACACAAACCAAGGATGTCCAGAGCTGCTGCTGCGGCCAGTGAAGTTACCAAACGACATCTGATTGTGGGACTGATCAACCGCAGTAACGCGCTCGGACAGCTGACGGAGGAAAGGTCGAAAGTAGTGGAAATGAAGCCAATGGAAGCCTTCTGCTCGAAAATGGACGGGGAACCGGACATACCAACGGCATCTTTTGACGGGAGTGGCTGGCAAAATAAGGTTAAAAACCCATGAAATGCAAAGACGATCCGACACTGACATGGGTTAAGGTAGTCAAGTCCAAGGCCTGTGGGACGGGGCAATATTAGAAATAGTGGATCGAAGCAACATCCCATATTTACACAAAGCGAGGGTATTCCTAGAGTGGTAAAGCTAGAGGATGTTCTTCGGCTACTTAAACGGCAAAATCCGTAGATACCAACCAAAGACTGGACAGTTTTACGTGTCACGATACCGACAAATATGGCCGAAGGACAAAACTATATTCTCCAAATAAAGAAGTTGGGATCCCGCCGTGGAGACCACCAAAACTGAACAGTAGGGTACTCACTCTAAAAAGCCGCACCAAATTGTTAGGGGTAATAGAGGAAAGGGTAAAGAAAGTTACCAACACTCTATACGCTTGCAAAAAGATGGCACTTTAGGCATCTCTCCTTCTCTGATGAAATGGTGCTACACAGCCATAGCAAGACCTTCGATATTTTGGTGTGGTGGACTGCTGTTAGGAACAAAACTTACTGCTGACCTATGGAAAGTGTCCAAAGACTTACGGCACTGTGAGTGACGGTGGCCTTAAGGACTACACCAAAGGCTGCCCTTAACACCATTTTCAATCTACCGCGGATTAAGTTTTTTTTTTTTTTTAATATCCATATATTTTATTGCAATCTGTTACATTCAATCACATTCAGCAATATTTAATAACTTAAGACTAATTTTTGTATTTACTGTCTTTTATGGACTACACCCAGTGGTGCAGCCATTGCCTATTAGCACAGGAGATCTGTTGTGGATTTTCTCTTCAGTCGGATGAAAGTGAAGGGGTTGGAAGTGACTTCCGATATCAGTGAATTTGGGTGGACTAGGAGTCTCAGATTGTGCGAAGTAGAGAGCTTTTTTATTTCTTGAGCGACTGTAGGAACTTTGAGGTCACGATGGATTTGGTTGTTTGTGACATAATAGGGCGCGTTTACAATCATTCTTAGGGTCTTTGATTGGAATCTTTGAAGTATTTCAACATTGGAAGTTGCCGCAGTGCCCCACAGCTGAATACCGTATGTCCAAACTGGTTTTAAAATTGCTGAGTACAAGAGCAATTTGCTATCGATTGAGACTTTGGAGTTTCGATTCAAGAGCCAGTGTAGATTTCTGAGCTTTATACCGAGTGATTTTCGTTTTGTAAATATATGTGTTTTCCAAGTTAATCTTCTGTCGAGGTGCATCCCAAGGTATCTAGCCTCATTACATTGGGGTATATTTATGCCGTTGAGTTTAACGGGTGGGCAGGTGTTTCGTTTGAGAGTGAATGTAACCTGGACTGATTTTGTTTCGTTCAACTTGATTTTCCATTTTTTTAGCCAGTCAGTAATTTTGTTTAGCCCATTCTGGATTTTAGAGGAAGCTAAGTGTGGGAGAGTGTCAACAGCTAAGACAGCAGTGTCATCTGCAAAGGTACCTATGGTGACTCCTTCAGCTGATGGTAAGTCGTACGTGTGAAGTAGATAAAGTATTGGGCCCAAGACACTTCCTTGGGGTACGCCTGCTGAGCTTTCATGGAGCTCAGATTGTTCCTCACCTTGCTTTACGAAAAAATATCTATTTGTAAGATAGGACTTGATTAACACATAGTAGTTAATGGGGAGTGTAGTTTTTATTTTGTAAAGCAAGCCATCGTGCCAAACGCGATCAAATGCTTGCGAGATGTCAAGAAACGCTGCTGTACAATATTGTTTATGTTCGAATGCAGTGTGTATATACTCAACAATCCTATGAACCTGTTCGATTGATGATTTGGAATTAGCTTTCGCTCTTCTATAATTGGGAGTAGTCTTTTCAGGAAAAGGGTTTCCATGAGTTTAGAAGCAATCGGTAACAAGCTAATTGGGTGATACGATTCAACTTTATCAGCGCTTTTTCCGGGTTTGAGAATCATTTTTAATTGTGACACTTTCCATTGGGGAGGTATAAAGCCAGATGTTAGTACCGCGTTAAATAAGTAGGTAAGATATGTCAGTCCTTCTTCTGGAAGTTGTTTTACTATTTTTCCAGTGATAAGGTCGTACCCAGGGGCTTTCTTAATATTTAGCTTATCAATAGCTGCTTTCACTTCAGATTTGGAAAATTTACGTATGGGTAGGTCCATCTGATGGGTATTACTCAGAACACTTTTCACTTCTTCTGTTACACATGCTGGGGGCTCGATTTCCTGTGGAGTAAATACTTTTTTTAAGTGTCGGGCAAATGTGACTGCTCTTTCAAGGCCACTTTTAGCCCATTCGTTATTTTCCATTCGTAAAGCGGATTGGAACATTGTGGGTCTCTTTAGATTCCTAGTTGCTTTCCAGAGAGAGTATTCTGTAGCAGCTGTTGCATCGAGATTACTGAGGTAATGATGGAGTTGGGTGTTTCGTTCGTTATTAAGGATCTCTTTAAGTTCTTTTGTAAGCGCATTTAATTTTTTCTTGTCCTCAGGATGTCTAGTTTGTTGCCACTTTTTTCTTGCATATCGCTTTTCTCTCAGTTTTTCTTTTATAGGTTTGGAGATGTTCGTTGATTTTCGCTCATTTAATGTGGGGGTGGAGTCCCACGCAGCTTGTTGCAGGCAGTTGTTGAAGTGTTCAACAGCCGCAATGATATCTTCTTCAGATTTCAGTGATAGTTTTAAATCAATTGTGGAAGATACCATATATCGGAAGCGATTCCAATCAGTTTTGTGATTATGTAAGCTACATTGACTGGGAAGAAGGGCAAGACTGTTTTTAAGCTCGACGAGAACTGGAGAGTGGTCAGAAGACAGCTCAAAACATGGGCTACATTTAAGATCACTAAGCATGATACCTTTCGTCACACAGAAGTCAATCAAGTCGGGAATTTTTCTTACATCTGTTGGCCAGTATGTTGGTGTACCTGAAGAGACAGGGAGTAAATTAAATTTTCCAATGGCCGCATAAAGCTGTCGACCTTTTGGTGTAGTGAGACGGGAACCCCAGTATGTGTGCTTTGCGTTATAGTCTCCTCCAGCTAGGAATCTATTGCCAAGGGTCTTAAAGAATTTCTCATACTCCTCCATTTTTATTGTGTGTTTAGGTGGGCTGTAGACAGCGGAAATTGTAATTGGCCCTTTCCAGTCATCAACAATTATATTCGTGGCTTGTATAGCTTCTGTGCGATAAGATGTGCTCTCACAGTGTTTTATGTTATTACGTATTAATATTGCTGAACCTGCATGAGCCTTATTATCTGGGTGCAGGGTGTGATAAAACTTAAAGTTCGGAATCTGAAAATGGCTTTTGTTGGTGAAATGGGTTTCAGATATTAGGAGTATATCTATTTCGTATGTTTTAAGGAATTTTTTAATTTCTAATAAATGTTTTGACAGTCCATTAGCGTTCCATAGAATGATTTTTATGGGATTGAGGATGAGCAATTCTTAGTCGTGAGGGTCACTAATAAGTTCATCATTGTTGTGATTTGTTGCATGACTTGCCGGAGTAGCATTATCATTTCTCGCATTTCGTTCGGAGCTTGGGTTTCTGCAGGAACAGTATTAATTGGTAGGGCCGTTGTGTTTTCATTAGTTGCTTGTGTTGAGTGTTTCAGTGCCTGAGCGTATGAAAGTACATTTTGAGTTTGTTTTGATGTACTGGGATTTACCAGAACTTCCTGTTGTTGAGTAGGATTCATGGGTAAATTGTCGTTTTTCCTTAATTGTGGGTATTTCATTTTCTGAAGATTTTTATAGACTACACAACCTTTGTAATTTGCTGGGTGATTACCTTCACACAAGGCGCATTTGACTTCATCTGATCTGCTTTTACGTACACAATCTGAAGACGTGTGGCTTCCGGCGCATTTAATGCACATTGGTTTCCTGCGACAGTACGTTTTTGTATGCCCATACTGCTGACAGTTAGCGCATTGGGGAATATCGCGAGTCGGTCGGGGGGGCTCAAAAACAATTTTTGTATGAAGCAGGTATTTGACTTCATAAATTTCTTTATTGTTTGAGTTTGTTTGAAGTTCAATGATAAACATTGGTGTTGTTGTTGTTGTTGTTGTTGGTGTTGTTGTTGCTCTTCTTGTTGTTGACCTTCCCCTCTAGGTGGGGTACGGTCTACACCCGTTTTTTTTCTTTATTATTTATTTTTGTTTAAAATGAACTTTGGCAACTCTACACTAGATACTTGCTAAGCCGCTTTTAATTTAACGTATTTGTGTACATACATAACCGTATAATAGCAGTGCTATTTTGCGGTTGTCTCACTTTGTGATTATTTGTTGTTTCTCACTTTATAATTTTGTTGTTTTTATTTTTGTATATTTTGTTTTTGTTTTTACACTTTATTTAAAAATTAAAGAATTTTAAGTTAGTTGTTTTCAGAATCACTGTACTCGGCACTCTTTCGACGCAGAAAATTTTGCACTTTCACGCTTGTGCTTGATTAAGTGCGGATTAAGTGACTCTCATTCTTAGCCTGCGAAAACAAATAAAAACAAGTATTGAGAAGGAGGGATTGCGTAGAGGCATGAATGCTAAATGTAAAACCTAAAACTTATTCACAGACAGCTCGAAAATGGGGATGGTGTTTCAGGTGTCTATTGCCCCGAACTAGATATCAGACAGCTTTTCAGACTACCTAATACCCAATGACTGCAGTATCTTTCAAGGGGAAGTTTTTGCAGCATGGAAAGCCGCAGAGCTCGCCTGCATAGCATAAACTACGAACTCCACAATAAACTTCTACATAAATAGCCAGGCTGCGATCAAACCTATAAATTCATGCTGCGCATCTTCCTGAAATGTTCTGCAATGCAAGGCAGCAATGGATAGACTGGCTACCAACCGGAAGCTACATATCTACTGGGTGCCAGGGCATAAGAACATAGAAGGAAATGAGAGTGCGGACGCCATTGCAAAAAGCGGAATCTTACTACGAAATGAGCAAATAAGTAACGTACTGATGCCTCTAAGAATGACCAATAACCGTTTAGAAGATGACATGATGAGAAAGGTGAAAGAGAACGGTGACGTATCGCCACATGTAGGATCGCAAAGCTCATGTGCAAACCGTACGGCACTCAGACCAAATCGATACTGGCACTTCCGAGAAAGGATTGCAGAACGGTAGTGGGAGTTCTCACAGGTCACTGTCTAACGGCGGTACACGCTAAGAGGATGGGACTCACAAACAATAATTAATGTAGAAAATGTGGGGAGCAAGGCACAGGAGAATCTCTGGAGCATCTACTATGCCCCGCAATATCTAAAACTCGCTTATCACATCTGGGAGCCCCTGGTTTGAAGGACTAGAAGAGGTCGCACAACTAGGCATAGTTTCTCTCTTAAGATTTGCTAAAAGCGTCTCCCTGTTCAACGATTCATAATATAGCTCTTAAATTGATATCCATCTGGAACCGCAAAAAACCTTGTAGGTCTATGTGTGTCAGTCTAAGACGTAACCTAACCTACTATTGATCCAAAACTACTCTGGACAGAACATATCACGCAACAAGGACAAGAAATTAATAAACGTTTCAGACACTTGGCGTTTGGACAGACAATCCAAGCTCTCAGTTACAAATAAACTGCTGATATATAATTCAATAATCATGCCTATCTGGAGATACGGCATCGAAATGTGGTGCACTGTAGCGAAATCGAACATCAGAGTAATTTAAAAAATACAGTCCTAAATTCTTCGCACCTTAATCAATGCTGAGTGGTATATATCAAACAAAGACAATGACCGTAACCTGTACATTGACTCTGTTGAAGCTACCATCCAAACATGCTGTCTGAAGCACATGCACCGCCTTTTAGCACACACAAATCCAGATCTGAGAGGAATTCCTGCATTAGAAACTTCACAATCAAGCAGACTGAAACGTTACTTAGTAGACAGGTGTACTGTAAATGTCAAGAGAAGATATCGCTAATGTCGTGGCTTGTATAACTGGTCATTGGCTATTCGACAGACATGCTCTCAGGCTGGGAGTATTCTCTCATGAATACTGCAAAACCTGGGGGGACAAGGAGGAGACTGTGGAACATCTGTAGGGGCCCCGCTCTATAGGCAAATACGCTTTTAACTCTCTTACAGAAATTTCTGGCCCGAAGGTCAAACAAATCCTGTGCTTTATTAGGGCTTCAAAATGGTCTAACGAGCAAAATAGAGGTACGTTGTTACGCGGTGGTATCACAATGGATCCATGGTGGTCTGAGTGAGTTGGTCTGTAGACCGGCTACCACGATATCCTAACCTAACCTAATGTAAATCGTATATAACAAAAATAAAAAATTAACATTCATGATTCTATTGCATTGCAGCAATGAGTACAGGCTACGTTAGGGGTACTTACGCTTTGGGTTGCCATAACTTCCTTTCTGCCTGCAAAGAAATAAAAATTCCATTAATTCATTTCCAAATTTTACCATTTTAAACAGAAGTGCGTTAGTTTTTAATGAAAGTCGAAGCTAAGCCGTGGTCGAAGTACTGCAGGGACACATTTTAATAAATGTATAATTTTTAAAGATAATCTTCTGAGATCAAAGCAAATGCTGGTAGTATTTGAAACAATTTATTTAATTGTGGCTATTCACACACGTTCTCTTGGCTTAAAGTTTACTTTATACAATTTTTGCACTTCACTTATTTCTTAGTATATGCACTTTATTACTGTTACTGTTACTATCACGATGTTCGCACTGCTACGATCACTGTTCAACTCTCTCGATGTCAATTGTGTGGCGGCTTACATACCTCTCATGTACCAGAATATCAGCTAGAGTTCGAACGCAGTTTCGCATACCTCTGCATGTCTATTTAACGGTAGAAAAAGACGAATAGAGTATACCCTAACAGTATGCAACTATTTATTTTTCACCGCCCTCCACATAATCTCGTTCGTCCCGAACAAGGATAGTAATTCAACTGAAACCCTGTCTTCTACAAATCCTTCGAACGACTCCTGCCATGTCTCAACCTCACAAACCTCCATCATCACGGACATTTCTTTCATCTGCTGTGATTTCTGTGCCGCTAGTTGAGTAAGTCGTGTTTTACTCTGCTGTAATTTTTTCTTGGCATCCTCTTTGACTGCTGGAGCTTATTGTTGTAATCGTTGCTATATTGCCCAGATGAGTGCGTTCATGTCGAAGTTAATCTTTATTAGTTTCTTGCAGTGTTTCTTGCTCTCGAGATGTCGTTGGTTCTTCAAATTTAAATTCATGCTCATCGACGTCTATACCCTACTCCTCCAAAACGCTTCTTAACCACACCTGCAGCTCAGCTTTTAGTTCTTGTATTTGCAAATTTACACGCTCAAGCTCCTTCTTGAGCTGCTCAAACTCCAGTTTTTCAAATTTAACCATTGCTTATTATTGGTACGCAAGCCCACTTCTGACACCAATTGTTACGAAATTGCCCTCCTGACAATTTATACCACTCTCAGTACTCGGATTCATAGCAGTTGCACCAAGATTTGCGGAGAATTGACAAGGGCATGATGATATATTTTATTTCCGTTTTGGAGTAACACACATTTGAAACTTTTTTGAGCCGCCAGACTTTTGGTTGGTATACTGAAAGGCCCATTACATTTAAAAGCCCAGAAATATCACTACAATATACTATATCATCCATCTCGTTAAAATATGGAAGGAAGTCACGCTTTCTAGTTCGATAAGAAGCTCAGCTGATTTCTTAGATAAATTTAAATCTCAAATCAAGGCGCTTAGCTCGCCCTGAGAAAAATCTCGAAATGTAGGACTGCATCCTTCGAATTCAGTTTCACTATTGCTTTTACTCTGACTATCTAACATTTCAATATCATCAAAGTAATCGTCTGATAAGGGATTAAATACCGGTATTGGCAAATCTTCACTAAGCAATGTTGGGGGTTTAGCGGACGTTTGGTTAAATCCAAGAGCGCTTTTGGGCCGGTTCATACCTTTTACATTCATAGCACAAAAGTAGCCATCATCAATGTGGTTTCTTGGCTCTGCACAATTCATCGGTATTCCAAATGGAATGACCTCCTCCTTATTCCAAATGGAATACCGATGACCTCCTCCTTAACTCTAATATCGAAGTGACTCCAAGCAAGATTTACAAACTTTGTGTGGGGTCCAACATTTGTCTTGTCCAAGTTGTTTTCAAAAATATGTCCGATCAACTTGTTTTACAAAATCATTTATATTCATTCGTTGGTTTTCTTGACAAAATTTACCACATAGTAGCACAAATGGTCGAGGTTATTAACACAAGACCTGTCTAAAGAACTCATACTTTTTGTAACAATAAATTAAAATTGTATTTTTTTAAGTTACGCTATTTCAATATTGAAGTTTCACTAGTTCGCTCTACTTTTCTCTGTCGTTTTTTATTGAAAATTACTACTGCTCCAGTAGTTTTGACAAACGAGTTTCTCAGTTGTTGTGATTATTGCCCATAAGTAAATTTAAGCTTAGGTACTTTTTGTGAACGAGATTGTCGGGTGTTGTTGTTGTCAGAATCTCGCGCGCAATCATTGTTGTTGCTCCTTTACGGAAAAGATAAGTTAATGAAGGGTAGATTAGTAAAAAACCTATATTGTTTATAGAACGGTTTATCATGAGAACAAGAGTCAATTCAAACTAAATTATTTATTGGCTGGCTCAGTACTTCATAATCATATATATCTAAATTGACTCCTTATAATAAACTTATGCCGCAGAACATAACATTTTTTTTTACTTGTATATTCAGTGAAGAAAAATTAATGTCGAAGAAAAATAAAATAAATAAATTTTGCAATTGTAAATTTAACGCTTCATTTAATACGGCCGCCATCTACAGTTCGTCAAGAATGATAGAATATTTTATTATTCTTGACTGTTCGTTGCAGGTACCACAAGAAATTGCTTATTCAGCGTGTCATTGTTGAGTTAACTGCAGCTGTTGGGTAATCTGTTCCAACAGACAGCAGCTGATACCGTCTGGACCGAAGGAGAAAAGATGGCACACAGATCGCCTTTCCGGTGAAAATGCTTTTAGTCTCCCCTTTTCTTTCGCAAAGCTGGTACCAGAATGAAGTTAAGGTTCTTTCTCGTATTGTATTTTAATAAATAAATAGAACTTACATTCAATATTTTTATATTACTGCGAATAAATTGGCAAACCTCTTCGCCACACACCATCGAAGTGTTAAACAATTGTTCTGGCTCGGTAATCCGGAGCTGTAGATTTTCATAGCTGAGGTCGCAGATTTACTCTAGAGGGTTCCAGTGGCGCGCAAATACGACGCGCTGAAGGAGGCGTTATTCAATCTCCTGAGAAACTCCGCATACCGACACTACCAGAATTAGCTTACTGGTCTCGAGTTGGGTGATAACGCCTGAATTGCAGTGTCGCGTTGGGTCGGTTTGACAGCTAAAGTAAAACCAACGTCGACATACGAGAGCTACCGCAATGCAACTTCATGCGTTTTATCGTAATTTTGATTCTGATGCCGCTGTGTTTTAGTGACGAAGCTCGACGCGTCAATGCGTTTCACAAATCTTGGGTCGAGTGTTTTGACAAATCATATCGTAAAGTTCGCTCAAAGCGGTGAAATGTTAGTTCTACGCTCGACCTTCCTAGTGCACCTTTGCGATTAGCTTTAAGAAGTCGTTCCAGCTCCTACGCCAGATGCGCACATTAACGGGTGACCGCGCGTCGCATGACATAATTCGAATGTAGTGGCTCAAAATACTGTAGGGCGCCAGCCTGGAGGAAGTCGCTACCGTGATAGATGAACTGATCGACAATGGCTCAACAGTGGCAGTCACATCGCTTCTGGCTCTGCATAAAGCATTGTGCCTCCCCTTACCAACATCTCGTCAACGGAACTCATCGACAAAATAAATAGACGTACACGCTGGAATACTCGCGACAGCTATAGAGAACTCACTCAAGTGGGGCTCATGGCTCAGACCTACGTAGCTGTGGCGTCAGACCTACCTGAAGATTTCCACCTCCGTTCCAACATTGGAAAACCAAAAAAAAAATACCTACCTGTGCAACATTCGAACATCACAGAGGGGCGTCCCTTTTTTGAGCGATCCGTAGATTGATCGGCTAGCGCCTCGCTGCAGCTAAGGTTAGGAAACCTAATTGACAGGGGTAATTCGCCCAGCGTCGTGCGTGTGTGTGGCGGGCTAACCGCGACCGTGTGTGAGATAGCCGTGAGCGCCTCACTGCAAGCGATAGCTAAGGGTTAATAACAAAATGTAGAAATTACAAAAAAATTTGAATATATCATATATTGCTATTTAAACGAAGCCTAATCTATTAGATGAAAGGACAACTGTTAAGAATTTCTGTGTACGACTCCTGGGGATACCCTGGCAGAAATTTGAGTCGTCACAAAATAAATCTTTCTAAAAAAAGAAATTTCGATGAAAATTGCAACCTTGTGTTGTATGACTTTAAATTCCGGGCTCCTTTACGCTTAAAACACTCTTTATATACATAAGTGTGCGTGCTCATTCTAATCGTTGTGTGTGATCTGTAATATTGCGATCGAGAGGTATTTTTGGGATCCTCTTTGAACGCATATGCATGAGTGTTATTTCACCTGCAACAGCACATTCAGTCTATTTTTATAAAAACACTTGCACAGATCTGTGTATGCACGCAAAAATGTGTTGTGCACTATTTGGCTTAAAAATGTTGTCGCTTTTGTTTTTAAAATGCGATGCTTCCAAATTCTTTTCACTCGATCGGCCCGAAGTAGAACAAGTTGTAACATGTGTTTTCTAAACAGAGTCCCGAATCTGATACAACCAAAAACAACTTATTTTATGGCAGTTGGTTCTGGCATATTGGACTCTGTGTACCTCTTTGCATATCGTATCGTGGAGACCAGTTTTCGACATCACGATTATGTGAGTAGTATTGGCTTCCTAATAGTCCATAGAATCATACCGTTTGTCTTTAACGATACCCTAAGACAGTGATAATGTCTGAGGGACTCGAAGAGGCTCCTGTGTTTCAACGCAGAAAAGGAAAATTGGCCTTTTTACTGAGAATAAATCAACTGAGGATACTGTGCAGTGCGTTGGCGGGTTACTTTCCCTGCAATGAGCACCTCCACACAATGGGCCTCGCTGATACCAAATTATGTAGATTTTGATTAGAAGACGATGAGTCTATGGGGCATCTAATCGTCAGGTGCCCGGCCCTTGCACGAATAAGAGTAAGGCACCTCGGCTAACATTTTCTCGGAGATGACGACCTGATGCAAACATCGCAGACTGGTCTGATTCAATTCCTAAGCACAGAAATCACTGAGTGAATGGGGAGATCTCTGTGGTCGCAGTGCCTAAGGGCGATGGCCCAACCCTTAACATTACATTACATTACGTGCTCTCTGATATCCGCGTACAAATGATTGGTTCAATGTCAATGTAGATAAAAAATAATAATATTATTTACAAAGTAATGTACTATGACACCACTGAAATGGAATAAAATAGAACGAGAGACTTAACGGAACAAATGAGGGGTAATAATGAGACAGAGTAATTTAGAGTGTGGTAGAATGAGACAGTACATGGACAGAATTTGATCAGTCATTTCACCACCTGCAGTTAGCGTAGTTGTCTGGATGGACCGATTACAACAGCTGACGGCCCAGATTCGATTCCTGGCGGGGTTCATAGTTGGTGTGCTGTTGATTTCTGAGACATAATAGAATGCTTGGCAAAAAATTGCCTTTCATGGCATTTAATTTGTACATATGTACATAAATGCTTCAACTGGTGGAAACTAAAAATGCTCTCTTATGAAATATGAAATATGAAATATTTAAAGTCAACAGGGAGTTGGATCAAATTGTACGCTTGACGAGTACGGAAATAGTGAGTGGACGCTAACTCAAGCAGGCACTTGCACACAAATGAATATTTTTGGGTCAAATGCTTCCAGTTTTACTTGTTGGAATTTTCCCACATATGCACACATAGGTAGATTTATTTAAGGGCGACCTGAAAGATCTATTTTGATGCCCCTATTTATTTGAAAGATGAGGATAGACTCATCTGAACACCTTCTGTCAGGTGAATTTCCGACTGGAATTCATATATTTTGGATGAATCATATGCATACATAGATGTAGGAACAGTGCTGTCCAAAGACTTCTTCTCGCTTAGAGCACTCATTTGTATCATTGAAACTAATGAATCACACTTACAGGTTATCACTAAAAATGGAATGCTATATTCATCAGATGCAATGAAAATGATTCTTACGAATAACCTAAATTTGTCATTTGTGCACATTTGTCTATTTCAGTAAATTTGGAATGGGTATTGTTGATCTCCGAAATCGACCACTCAAGATATGCGCGAAAAATGCGACTATGTCAGCATATAGCTAGTCCTGCTACTATTCACATTTGTTTGTATACCGCAGTAATTCACAAATAAAGTACAGAAGTTGAAAAATTTTAAATCAGCCTTAAGTTGCCTTCAAGTTTACCTGTTTAAAAATTAACAATTTGACACTTTTTTCTGCTAAAATTCTCAGAATTCATGAAAGAATATATTCTATTTAAAGAAAATTCAAATATGCACATGCGTATGTAACTTTAAAAGACACTAAATTGCGGATCTTTCTTCTCTCAATGCGTTTCAGTAGACTCACTACGCGCTACTAGTAACTGAAATTGAAATGTCCGTATTCGGTCGAAGATCGTTGGAAATATTTGCAGATCGAAATGAATGATTATTAAGCAATGAGGCTAATTTTGATCATTCTACGTTGTTTGTATTCGGTCTGTAGTCGTCTGTTTTTAGATATTTTGGCTTCGGTGCGTTCTTTTTGAAATTCCTGCATTATAGACTGTAGACGATTCTCCCCGACAACACACGAGAGTACAAAAATCTGTCCAAGGAAAGCAAAATCATCGGCTTCTTCTGTTTGTGTGTAAGTAGGTAGGTAAGTTGCAAAATTGTCTTTTGGTTCAGAGAATTTTTGAAAGAACACTCTTCTAAAGAAAAGAGAAAGTGGAATGCGAGCAACGCAACTCAACGCAAAACACCGTGAAGCAAGCGTAAACAAGTGGCGTTAATGTTCTAGATTTAATATGAATAAATGCTCGCACCATGGTGGAAGCACATGCATACTCACTCAGAATGATTATGGTTAACTGTGGTAACAAGGGTCGCCCCTTACGCTAAGTTCTCACGGCGTCGATTTTTCCGTATACCGTATATGAGATTTTACCGAATGAAACAGTGGCTGTGAAAGTTGTATTGTTTTGTTCACACACCGGTTATATGGGAAAACCCCGTATTCGAGAAATATTTTTTCCCATATACAGCTCGAACTTGTCACTGCGGTTGAAAAATGCCGTATACGGGAATGACGAATACGGGACACAGTGGCTCTTAGTTTAGTATTGACGAACAAGTCTTTCAGTCGAGTTCAGTTGCTCATTATCAACAGTCATACCGTGTATTTCGAAATGGAAAATGAGCTTCCGATATCGGTTGAAAGATTTAGTTCGTTAATGGAAGGACGGACTAATTTGTGGGATAAGTCATTGGACAATTATAAGAATCCTTAAACGTTGCTTACGTGGCCGTCGTTTATACGTTTATATAAAAGAAAGGCAATGCGTGGATCCATAATGGCAACTGATCGCTGTTACGCTGTGCGCCTACCATTCGAATGCATTTGACAAAATCGTATAAGGAAAAAATTGAATAGCATGGACATCCTGTGAACAGACCATCCATTCGATAAAACCGTATACGGGAAAACCCGTATCGTACCTGCCATGTGAACGCAGCCTTAGCCTAGCTGTGCTCTTTAGTCGGTCACATTTATGCTCATATGAATGCACTAGTTTTATTGTATTGCTGGGGTCCCGGCAAGAAAAACAAGGCAGAAATGTTCCGGATAGCCCAATCTGGTGCTTCTAAATGATTCCGAGTAGCACTGTGTTCACACTGCACTTTAAGCGATTCTACAATTGATGATTTGGAATAAGACGAATTATGTGGGACTCTACCAATGACTTGATACTGGGGGATCCAGTTAGCTTTTTGTAAGGTATTTATACACCACTCTCATAAACTGGATTTTATGTAAAGTATTAAGTGAGAATGACCTCAGTGAACTTGAGGTGGCGGTATATCGGCAAAATCACGGTCAAAACTCACAATGTGACTCGTAAGGTTTCATGGTGGAATAGTAAGCTTGCAGATATGCGCAAAAATGTAAGAATACTTTTCAATCGTTGTAAACGCACTAGATTACAACAAAGAATTAAGAAAATCCAAGCGAGGGCTTTGGAGAAAATTTTGGGAAAGCATAGCCGAAACGCCGTAGAGCGCTAGACTCGATATAACCTTAGGCAAGTAACACTCAAGTGGTGTTGCAACTTTAAGACGACCAGATGGGTCTTATGCAATTAATCAAAGAGATACTCAATAATAACTGCTTCACTTAAATGAGCTGTTGGGTCCTTTCAATCACTTAAGACACTAGGTGAAGATAATATGTTTCCAATCCTCTTGATGCGAGGACTGGATGTATTACTTAAATCACTTAATAATTTAGGAATATGTAGTTTCATTTGACGAAAGGTGAATGTAGTTTCATTTTTTTAGGTAGACGAATGATACAAAATGTAACAAAAGTTCGTAGCAATTGGAAAATATTTGTTACCATTTTATACAATTTCTGTTTCGTTTCTTTGCATTTAAATGAATTCCCAGACATTACTAAAGAACAACTTATTATTATTAGTAGTAAACGATTAGCATTGTAACAAGTATGAGTAAAGCCTTTATCTAATGAAATTATTATATGAGGATCCGCTTGGGAATTTCTTCCTTTCTGTACATAAGAATAAAGTTTATTTCATTATTAAATTAACTTAATTATAAAAAGAAAATTCAAAATAAATTAACTTTTCCAGCAATTGAATTAAATAAAAGCCCACACAAAACTCCATTTTGTCACACCGATTCACATCGTCACGAAACTCCACCCACCTATAAACACATTGAAAAGTAAGAAACTTGGCGTAAACTTTACTGAAGTGCAAATACAAAAACAAATGTGCTCAGAGTGCTTATGGAGTCAGCATCACTGGCGTAAAGCTAATTTAAAGTGTGTGTGAATGTGTAGAAGGCCGTTACCATACTCAAAATATTGAGAGAGGATGGATGCTAAGCAGTGTTGCCATATCAACAAAAATATTGTGGTTGATCTGAACCGATGGAGGTGGATTTTCCACGTGGTTTAAGGCTAACTTAATCTTCTGCGGTATATTTAGATACAACAGTTCAAAGGGGCCTGTGCCCGTAGCACAATTAACTAGTTTCGAATCTTAAATGTAATTCAGAGTGAGTGTGCATGTGTTAGTGTAACGTTCCATCATTTGAGCCCGTCTAATAAAAACATTTATATATATTATTTATATTGTTGATATAATGAAATATTATTTATCACAAAAAATTTAATAATATTTTAATTAGTTTAATTTATATTTACAATTCCACTTTGAAGCTGTAAATGCATACCTGTACCTAAAATACCCCTGCAGGTTTGTACGTAGCCAATTGACACCTTTGCACTAGTGTTGTGGCTATAGAAGCGGCAGTAGTCTATTTCTCAATCCACTAAGCAATCGAAAAATCGCATATGGAAGCGCTTCTGTTAGCAAGTGTGAACAAACAAGAAAAATAGAAAATTAGTAAAGAACACTAGTCTATTTAATAACCCATAGGTAATGCACAGATTCGCCAGTTCGACGAAGAATGTCATGCTTCAGTTTATTACTTTGAGAGAGGAGTAGTAGTAATAGAGAGTATTAATCTCTTGAGTATTCATTATTTTCATTCGGCTAACGGTATATTTCGCTTTTTGTTTTTGTATTTTACAATTAAATTGGAAAAACGTGGAAAAACGTCTTAAATTTATTTTGGGAGACGAAATAATTATGTCTCACAACATCGACGGGGTGCATGGGAAAAAGAGTATAAAAACCTATGCAAATTTCTTTGGAGCCCTGCTTGGTAATAATATAAAATTAATATTGAAATATATTTGTTCGTTACTTTATAGAAATAATTAATTAGATTCTATTGCTCAAATACCGGGTATTGGAACCGCAGAGGAGCGTTTGCGTCGAGCGGTGCAATTACAAAAAAAACGCTATTTTAAAAGGATGTCCCAATCCAAAAAAAATTAGAAAAACATGTTTTCCTAATCTTTCAATTTATATATTATATATACGAGTACTTATCACTTATCACTATATACTTTTTTTAGAATTTTAATGTAAAACAATGAAATTTATTATTTTTGTTTTGTACTAAGGATGAATATTTTGTTTACGAAGTTGTAAGTTTTTATGTCAGTCCATAAAAATAAAGAAAACAAAATTGAAAAAAAATCGGCTTTTAATTCGAGTTCTAATGCTAGCAATTTGTATGGTCCTATGGCACTAGCGAAGTATTTGGTCCGAAAGTAGCTACTGAAGGGTGACTGGCGAAAATACTAGCTACTGGGTGTATCGTGTGGTAGCAATTGACCCCTGCGTAGGACATGCACATGTTAAATTCGCCAGTTGTTTGCGAAGAAAGTAGATTGAAGCGGAATTAGTGGTAGTCTAATGTGATACGTAGAATTCGCTAGTTCGTAGCTAGTTCCCAACACTGCAGGGTATAGTTTCAATTATATCATTTTAATTATATATAATATATATAGTAGTATAGTATAGTAGTAGTTGCAATTGCGTATGTGGTTATGCCACCGTAATAATTTTTTCAGAAGAAGAAGAAGAATTATTGAAACATTTTTGGCAGATCATATAGCTATTTCGGACACGCCACTTGTCCTCATCAGAGATCTTTCAATGAAAGGCAATTTTTCCCCAAGCATTTTTTTTTATTATGTCTCAGAAATCAACAGCACACCAATTATGAACCCTCCCAGGAATCGAACCTGGGTCTACAGCTGTTGTAATCTGTCCATCCAGACAACTACGCTAACTGCAGGTGGTGAACTGACTGATCAAATTCTGTTCATGTACTGTCTCATTCCACCATACACTCTAATCAACTCTGTCTCATTATTACCCCTCTTTTGTTCCGTTAGGTCTCTCTCTCTGTTTTTTTATTACATTTCAGTGGTGTCATAGTACATTGCTTTTGTTAGTGGCAGGCTAATTAAGCCTGATCACACTAACTTTCTAAGGATCCATTCTATAACGTTTACAATTTCTTGTGAAGATTCGTCAGTAGACATAGTCACCTTTTTACCGTATTCATTCTCTTGTAACTTGTCTTGTCAATAAATTCGTTATAAAAATAATCTTCATATATATATATATATATATATATATATATATATATATATATATATATATATATAATATATATATATATATATATATATAATATATATATATATATATATATAATATATATATATATATATATATATATATATATATTATATATATATATATATATATATATATATATATATATATATATAAGATATAAGAAGATTATTTTTGTAACGAATTTATTGACAAGTTCACTATGTGTTCAATAATTACAAAAAGATCCGCTTCTGTAGCAAAATAAAAAAACAATAGCCACTTCATGGTGTCAAACAATTCTTTGCAAAATTCAACATACAAATAATCTGTTAAACAAATAGTAAATAATTGAATATTAAATGTGACTACCAATAGAATCAATAACGGTTTATAACCTTTTTGACATAGACTCAAAAAGTTTTTGTATATCGTGTTATTCGGGCACCTTTTCCCATTCCTCCCTAATAACTCTTATTAGAAGCGTTTTTATTAGCTGGAACCCGTTTTGCAACTGTTTCTTTAAGGTGTGCCCATATATTCTCGATGAGGTTCATAACAGGGCTTTGTCCTGGTGTGTCTATGACTGTATATAGGCAATTATATATCATCCAGGTCCTGCACAAGAGCGATTTGTGCTTAGAGCCATTGTCCTGATACACTTTGAATTTTAACTTTTCGAATTTTGTGGGTCAATGAAGTCGAAATTCTGAACACTTTTTTTTCCATTCGTTTTGAACAATGTTTAAGTAACACTTCTTCGTCATGATATCGGTGAAAATTCTTAATTCACCAACACCTTCCATTGAAATCCATTCCCATACCATCACCGACAACTTTCCAAATTCCCTAATGGGGATTATATTCTTCTGCTGCAGTGCTGTTTGCGGTCTCCGCCAAACTTTATTGGATCCATCGTGATAGTACAACATAATTTTTGTTTCATCGGAGAAAATTACATCTCTCCAGTACTCCATTGACTTAGAAACATTTGCAATAGCAAAATTCATCCTCTTTTAAATATTCATTGAAGAGAGCAACGGCTTTTGACGAACTATATTGGTGGAGTTTTTATGGGTTTTCAGCACTTTTCACCAATATCCCGACGAAGAAATGTTAATTAAACAATTTTCAAAACGAATTGAAAAAAAGTGTTCAGAATTCTGGCTTCATTGACTCCCAAAATCCCGAAAAGTTAAAATTCAAAGTGTATCAGGACAATGACCCTAAGCACGAATCGCTTTTGTGTAGGACTTGGAGGATATATAATTCCATACATACAATCATAGACACACCAGCGCAAAACCCTGATATAAACTTAACGAAAATTTATGGGCATACCTTATAAAAACAGTTGCAAATCGGGTTCCAACTAATAAAAACGCTTCTAATAAGAGTTAGGAGGAAGGAATGGAAAAAGGGGCCCGAATAACACGATATGCAAAAACTTATTGCGTCTATGTCAAAAAGATTGTAAGCCGTTATTGATTCTATTGGTAGTCACATTTAGTATTCAATTATTTACTATTAGTTTAATAGCTTATTTGTATGTTCCTTGAATTTTGCAAAGAATTGTTTGACACCATGAAGTGGCTATTGTTTTTTATTTTGCTACAGACGAGGATATTTTTGTAATTATTGAATAATTTTTTTGATGTTTTCTGTTGAGGAAATTGGCAAATATTAAATTATAACATTTTTTTAAATTAAATATATGCATTTCTTGCTTCAAATCAATATTAAAGTGAAAATTTCATTACATTTTTTATTTTGCAAACAATTACTTGACAAACTGTATATATAGCCTCAATGGGGCAATTTACATTAGAAGGTTGCTCTATATGATTCTTCAAAAAGTCATTTGAAATGAGAAAACCGTATCCATTAATTCCTACACAATTTGTTTCCAAATTGGTTATTGCAACCATAATTTCTTTGGTGGGCTTTGATAAACCTTTTTCGCTGAGTTGGTCTACGTATAGTTTCTGTTCTCATTTGCCATGACCGTAATATTAGGCACGTCGTCGTTCATCTTGTGGCAAATATATTCGGCTAGATTATCTAAACCTTTATATGCCATGGAGTCCAATTCCTGTCGGTCGGCGCTAGTTTGTGTTCCGCAAAAACGGTTTAATATCACTCCTATAAAAGAAGGTGTAAGATACTGCATGGTTAATGAACAAGTTAAAAGTACCTGTCAAAGTGACGCCATCATTCTAAAACGGTGGTATCGACCTCTTCTACGTAAGCGCTGTTTGACAAAACTCATTGATTATACCCCAGCAAATATAAATTCTTGACGATCGGGATGATTGTGCATGCCCCCTAAGAGCGGACTAAACCGAAGCAATTTTCCAACACATCCGATCCAATATTCCATTTTTATGATTGATATAGCTCCCACCATATCAAATGGCCTCCAATATCCAGATATGTGGTAATTACAGATATGTGGTTTTTACACGATAATGCGCTTAAGTATAAAGCATAGTAAAGCATCCATCGTGCCTTGTTCCTTGTTAAAAGCCAAAGATAATTATTTTTGAGAACGAACCACATGAACTTCAAACCGGTATCGAGATATTTCGGACACATTTTTTTCGCTTCGAAAGATGGGTTGTAATTTTGGGGGATGACATTCAGTGTGCTATTTTTAGTTGCAATCGATTTTTGCCATTTTTAGATCCAATACTTTTATAAGATGTTATAAAAAAAATGGTGAACAAGCCCATTGTGCGCAGTATACAAAACGACTGTTCAGCTCAGAGGGGCCTTTGCTAATAAGGTTACAGGTAGTTCAGTTTCGCTTGTATTCGATGCAGAGAATGTGCTTTTCACTTCTCAGATTTAAAAGCTCAAAATTCCGCCACTAAGACCCTAACGCAATTAGATATGCATGACGGGTTGTGGATTTAACCGTGGATTTCGTTATGCACTTGCTCCAGCCACACTCGAATATGTCACCGTGATGTTAATTTGCTGAACTTGTTCAACCAAACCTACATTTTTAAGTACAATCTATAATCATACAACGAAAGAATTGTTAAAAATAAGTTGTATGTACATGGTTGGTTGGTTGGTTGGTTCAGGTGGGTGATCCACGGCATCCTAGCATGAATCACAATTAGCGCCTTAGCATGTTTTATAACCATTACCCCTCCTAAACGCTGGAAAAAGATGAGTTCTTATCTAGATCCACTTTGTGGAATTTAGGTATTTTAACAGATCCTTAGGTTTCACAGCCGAGAGGTCGGATAGACCTGCTAGAAAATATTTTCCCAGGGCTCTATTTCTTGCGGCCGCCACAGCTGGCCATTTGCAAAGAAAGTGAGTTATTGTTTCCCTCTCGTCCGAAAATTTACAACTTCCACAATAGGTATTGATCGGTCTATGTATTTTCCTACACTCCCTGTTTACAAGATCCCTTGACCTAGCTCTATTGTAGACTGGCCAAGTCGCCCGGGATGTATTGCACGTTGTAAGTGCCCTCCATCTTCTACCCGCCAATGAGATACAGTGCAGGTAGATGCCCCTCTTGACGCACCCAGAGAAACATATAATAGTTCCGCATAGGCTAGGTCGAGAGAGGCTCCCTTGCGCGCAAATTGATCAGCCTTATCATTCCCATAGATATTCCTATGGCCTGGGACCCAGATGTTGTGATGTCAGCATGAAGACTTAGCGCTCTTAGTTCATCCCTACACTGTCTGACGAACCTGGAGTTGATGGTGATTGACTGTAGAGCAGCCCACAAAAACGGCAACCTTGCTTCTATGCCCTTCTCTAATGTATTGGGTAATTTGCCGACACGCCTCCCTGATTGCAAGCACTTCCGCCTGAAAAACTGTAGCCTCATCAGGTAGGCGTGTGCAATAATTGATGTTAGTGTGTGTTGAAAATACCTCAGCGCCTACCCAAGATCCATTTTGGACCCGTCTGTATAAATAAGTATGTATGTACATATGTACGAGTACATATAATAAATTTCACAACCCTAAGCAGAATATTCGCTAATTCTAATGTTGTTCTTGTTGTTGGTGTCACCTTGCATAAAAACTATACCGAGGAGTCGCAGCTAGACCAACAATCAGTCATAGCAAGTCATGATGTTTCATGGCCCGTCAATGTTTGGGGTCTGTGCGTCTGTACAAGTATGAATGTATTTTTATATTCAAAAGTATTTCCATACATACATATGTACATATGTATATGTATATATATATATCCCTCAAACAAAGTTGCAACATTTAAAAAGTGCAATAGTTTGAAAAAGTTTGATTGACTTCTCGCTATTTAGCGGTAAGCAAGTGCAGGTATGACGGTTCATGGCTGAAGTATGAGCTTACGTATCCTTTGTGATGTACACACTAGTGATGTGACATGCCCCACACTTTCCGTACTCGAGTCCAGAATCTGCTGACTCGTTTTTATAAACCTTCTACTCGTTTTTGTGTTGAGGACTTGCAAACAGCTCTCTTTTCTCTCGTTTGTAAATAAAAGGAACACCCTCCTACCTATACCAAGTGCGTTCAAATACACACATTGCTAATTTAATCATCACAAGCTCATACAATTTGTTTTGTTTTTTATTATGCACGAAAATTTGTTTTAAACTGAAATCTTCGTCATCTTTTGTAGCATTCGCCACCTTACCAACTACCACGTCGAGTCGCAGCTGTGAAATTCAAGCAGACTCCAGTCCAACTAGAAAGAGACTCGAGTCGCCGAGTCCAAATACTCGAGTTGTCACATCACGACTGCACACCCTCAAATCAGAAGCTACATGAAGGTATACACACGAAAAGCAAATATTTAAAATAACACATTTCACTTATGTGCCCCTTATTTTTATGTTCCTTCTCAAATATTTGTATACGCATTTTCTTGTGTTCCAAATAACAAGCAGAGATGCAAATAACCGAATATATAAACAATTTACTTTAGTACAAGTTTCGATCCCCAAGTAGTCGTTTTGATAATAAAGACAATCGCTAGGACAAATATTCTACTCATTTCGGCGTCTTCTGCTAGAATTGCGAATGTCTTTTTGACAAATTACATTTCGCTCCATAAGTACAATAGGGAAACTGTACCAAGAGTGGTGTATACCACTCAAATCTCAATAACTCGAAAACTATAACGCTTATTCAAAAAATAATCACTGGCTACTGCTAAGCTACCTTCACTTAAGTGATTTACCCATGAGAGCAATGGATGCTCATTGCTTTTAAATGAAGTGCTAGGCATATCATCGTCTAGTCTATGGCTAAATTTTCCAGCCCATCGGACTCTAAATTGTCGAGCTCCCTCTGTGCAATGTCTTCAGAAGTTACTTTCATGGGTCTCAATATAACACCTGTATAAATAGTAACTTCTAAGACGGTATTTGAACTCCTGCTGGTCTGGGTGATTGTGCAATCCACATTTAGCACGAATGACCAATGACAAAGAAGTTTTCAAGTACATCCTGATTTAAGTTATATGTCCGAATATACTTTGCATTGAAGCGTCTTCGAAGGCTTGCCAGTAACATTTTGACAACTTTATTTGACTGCATAGTTTCTAAAATTAGATACATAGATTTACTCCTTTATATTTATTGAAGTATAAAACAATTAACAATTAAAATGCCTCTTTGAAATGATAATAGTCCAGTTTTCCCAACAATCCTCATGTTTCTCACCAACTGTCATTTCATCCAATTGTACTATTGATAACATGCATTACCTTTGCTTGATGTTGAAGCTTTATTTAGAACTTAGCACCAATTTTGTTATTTTCACTCGTTTTGCTGAACTCGTTGAGAACGCTTGATTTGGTTCCCTTGGCTTGTAAATTGATGATACATGGCTTCGTTTTATCAGCCTTTTATTTGCGAAACCTAACACGTTTTTTAAAGCTAATGAAAGAGCTATTATATTTATAATAATTTATATTATAATTTATAATAATAATAAACTAAACTTATATTTACCCATTTCAAACTTCATGCTATTTTCAAAATCTTCACTTGCGCGCCAGATTTGAATCCGAAGAAAATGTGAATGAACTGCACTCCGTTGCCGGTTTTTTGTAGCCATTATTACAACCAGATAGGGCCATTATGTGTGCTCAAGTGTGCTTTTGGCAAACTGGGCGGCCACTCCTACCTACCTACCTACCTACCTACAACCAGATACCGCACACTTCATTTTTTAGATTTTTTTGAAAGATCCCACAAATATAACTAAAATATCACAATTTATAATAAAATACACACCACTCGCAATGCTGTCGTAGTCGACTGAACAGCGAATTGTCAAAATCGATAAGCAAAACTAACGGATCTTTATTCTATCATTCTTGAGCTCTTCCAATAACAATTTAAACAACTTTTGAATTGCGGGCTACTGGAGTCATTGCTATTATTACAATTTTCAAGTGCGATGAGGGACAGCCGTCAGCTTAGTTGAGATAGGGATTTGTTATGTTTGCTGACAATCACTAAAAGAGACTTGCAAAAACAGCTGATTGTTACGAAGAAAACACCGCTTCGCCAGTGACTTATTGGGTGCATTACAGCAGTCTATCCGTTGCCTATCGGATGAGTGAAACAGCGCACTTTATTTGTGAATGGGCTGCTACAAAAATTTGACACTTTATACGAAAACATATGTTATACAAACAGCTGTGCCAAGAGTTGAGTACGGTAGCGAAGAAAATTTCCGCCCAAGGAGATGGCGTCCGCTCAATCAGCAATTTGCAAAAAATTCGGAGAATTCTGATCGGTTCAATATCCGATGGGCTGCCAGAATTCAGCCATTGCAAAAAGCGGAATTTCAATGTTTAGTAACGCAGTCACCTGAATAATTGTGTATAGAGATAGATAGATAGATTTATTTAAGGGTAGTATATCTGAAAGGTCTATTGTGATGTCTCTATTTATTTGAAAGATGAGGATAGTCTCATCTACAGATCTTCTGTCAGGTTAAGTTCATATATTTTGGAGGCATCAAGCATATATTCACCAAAACACCTGAGTCATTTGTGTGCCAATTGTCCGCAGTCTGTGATCAGGTGCAGTGACGTTACGTCACTTTCTCCACAGAATCGACAGATGGCATCTAAAGATATACCCAACTTATTTATATGGTAGATGAGTCTACTGTGTCCGCTTAAAATGCCTGTGATGATTCTTAATTTACTTCGAGGCATATTTATTTACTCCTTAGCTCTTTTAGGATAAAAGTTTCCCAGAAGATATTTGGACTGTCTTAGTCCGGAAGAGTTTTCCAGGTTTGACTTCTTCCTGCATCTGTACACTTATTCAGCAGACCTCCAATGGTATTGAATGATAGTGCACAGAAGAGTTCAGGGCCGCAGCTTTTCTTGCTAAGCTATCAGCCTTCTCATTTCCCTCTAATCCTATGTGGCCTGGTACCCACATTAGAGATAACTTGTTCATATTGCCTAGGGAGTTCAGTCTAGAGCCCAAACTCTTGAGTGCTGCTTGACTATCGGATAGTATCACGATGTTTTCCTCCCGATATTTCCTATCAATGTTGATCTGGGCACATCTTTCAATTGCGTGAATCTCCGCTAGAAAAATGCACATTGGTTCCCAGTAGTTGGATTAATTGTGTAATTAAATTATTTTTAGCAAATCAATATATATTTAACAGAACTGAGAACTTTTAGAACGCGCGCGTATATTATTCAGATAGATGTCGAAAACATACACATGTCCATATGCATTGGACTTGCACTTTAATAAAATATGCGGCTTTGTGCTTGCACAGATATTCTGAGCAGATGGACAAAAGTAGTGGGCGCAATTTCACCGTTTACATCGCTTGAAGACATGTGCGTTTAACCATGACAACGCTAAAAAGATTCTAAATATGCTTTCTTTATTTGTGTTTCGTTAATTTGAACTGTAAACACAGTCAGTCGGGGAGTCAATCATGCTAGACCATGCATTTTATGCTTACACGTATTTGAAGCATACGTGTGGTTATATCAATATTTTCCTTCTGCATGGTACTAACGGTATTCGCCAACATGCCTGTGGCACAATACAAATGATGCATTTACCAAACAAAGAAGTATCCTCCCTATCGCGAAAGTATTCCACGTTGACCAATAATTTTAAATTTCTAAATCCAAATATGTACTTATATACATATATATATATATATATGTATGTGCAATGCCAGCCAAGAGACGACTACAAAGAGCTGTTACAGTTGGCATTGATATATCTTGGCTATGCGAGGAGTCAAGCTCATCACAGATTACAACCAATTACTTACAAAGGACGAGCAACAAAAACAATACGTTCTCCAAGTAGTCAGCAGATGCCGTCAGCTGTATCCAGATAGCTCCAAAACCACATTATGTCAGTCCCTTGAATAAATTTAAATAAAAATAAAATGAAAAAGATATTTATTATACTTGATTTTTTAAATACATAATTGTTTTCATTCCAAAAATAATATAGGAAGGAAAATGGGTTTTTTCACAATAGGTTCCATCTTCGCTCTAAGGGGTACCTAGTCACGTTTTTAGGGACATTGGCTATATTTTTTTGGTTTCAGTACTAGTTGCGTATTTATTGTGTAGAATATAAAATGTTAAAAACAGTATCGCTTTCAATTTGATGTATGACACGGGCAAATATATTAAACCGTTCCAGAGATATGGGTCGGCAAAGTCGCCAAACTGCCAAAAAATCGAGATTTTCAAAACTTTGAGGCCCCAGTGGCACGTGTTAACATCTTTCAATCGTGCTCAAACTTTGGCAATCCTAAAATCTGACAGAAAGAAACATTTTAGGGGTGCCCACAAAAAATTCTGACTTTTTTTTACCCTATGAGATAAAACCACCCTAATGTGCATACATATGTAAGTAGTTTATAGAAAACAAATGTTGTTTAATCATTGAAACCCATCACGACAGTATCCATAGTCTAGCATGTCACCGACAACAAATCAATGTTAGTCGACATCGCAGCAACAAGAAGTCTGGGCGTGGACAGAGAGTTTATTGACTTAAATATAGGACTTATGCATGCAGATGTAAGAAACAAACCATTTTATTGAGGAGTTATTTTAACCAGGCTGTAAATTAACTACAATGGCAAATTAATGTTTGAACTGACTTCACAGATAAAAATAGACCGTCTTCTTATATTGATTTCAGAAGCTGGAGCGAGCACACTAGTTAAGTTATGATATCACAGAATACTACGTGAGCAATATATTTGGCACCGTAAGTCTGAGCAAATTTTGTTTTTGTTCTTGTCTCTATTGGGCTGTAATGGGCCCTGGGCACTATCAAAAAATTTTGAAAATCATTGCATATGTGTGAGTACGTGTGTTTTGGACGCTTACCGCACACTCCTCAAAATAATTGGTCAAAGCTCATTTTATTTTTGCTTTCGTAGGGTGCGGTCAAGGAATAATCATCGGACGAAGATCATTTGCTGTTGCTACCAGTAGTATGTTATTTTAAAACAAATAAAAATGAAAAAAATAATGGATGAAAGACTGGTTAAAGAAAAGAAATGAAAATTTATTAGTTAATTCATATTATGTACAGTTTTTTTCTGAAGAAATGCAACTTATTGCAATAGATGCCTTCCCTGAGTAGTTAGTTCTCACTTACTTTCATCCGCGCATGTGTTCATTGATTCACAGCCAAAGCATAACTGAGAAACTTGTTAATTACTGCCGCACACATCCAAACATAAAATCAACAAAATAAAATATCAAAAATATTTGGTCTTCATCAAAAAACTACGAAAGCTGTGTGAGCCGATGATTTGCGTCTAAGGCCGAGCGCATCTACACACATTTAGGATTGTCAAAATATTTTGATAGTGCCCAGGGCACTTAAGAAAGGTACTTCATTCTGTTTGAAATCCTGTTGCGACAGTGCACATAGGGCCAGATTCAATTTTTTTTGGCATAAAGTCTAATAATAAAACTAGAGAGCTGAATTTTGGTGGAATTGATTATATTGGCACTTGCAGTAAGTGAGAACAATTTCAAGTCAATCCGACCACGCCCACCTATACCGCCCATATAAGGACACATTGCAGAGGAGTTAATTTGTTTTTATTATTTGATGTTTCGATTTAAACCAACTTAAATACTGATTTCTTAAAGGTATTAAATTAATACTATTAAATTAATCTTCTTTTTCTACTTCCAAATCCAAGCAAAAGTTGTCTTCATGATCCGTATCCGAGTTGCTATCATCGCTGTCTAAAAACTGTTCCAGGTTATTATATTCTACATTTGCTGCTTCTAAAAGTTCAATAACTTTCTTTGGTAACGAAGTTTTTTTATTTTGAGCTAATCTTTTTTTATATTAAGGCTTGAAAGAAAAGGGTCCGATGAATCCATTGATCGGTGGAACACATCCGATAAATTGTTGATACAAGAATTTCGTCTCGCATATGATTGTCTATCGCGCTTATAAAGTTTATTTCGCGCTTCAGATGCGTTTTCTCCAAAGCAACCGATAGGTAATACCGATTATGCTATTATCTGTGAACCGTGAACTAAAACTTTGTGGACAGTTGCTGACATTGGGTACCATGGATACTTTTCCATATAATTCGACGCAGTTTCTTGGCAAAAATTTCTGAATTTAGTAGTATTTATTTATTTATTTTTTTTTTTTTGTCGGAACAATCTAGTAAGCGCAGCACTCAGACAAAGTATATATCCATTGTACTGCACTTAAGGTTCCCTTTTACTCTGTTTTAAATCTACCCGACCTCCGAAGAAGTAGAAGTAGATCCTGTGGTGCCAAGGAGCCAAGTTGGTTACTCCTCAGCACATCAGTGCCAAAAATCCCGAACCTGATTCGAGCAAAGGCAGGGCAGACGCAAAGAAAATGGTCCGCCGTCTCGTCTTCCTCTCCACAGGCTGGGCACAGCGCACTGTCTGATATGCCAATCCTTTCCATGTGCCTAGCCCATAGAAAGTGCCCTGTCATCACGCCAACCAACAGCCTGCAGTCCCTCCTACCTAAAGATAGAAGGAACCGTGACCATCGGTCAGAGATAGCAGGTAGCATAATTTTCGTCCATCCGCAGCCTCTCTCAGCCCGCCATGCTCGCTTGTGGGTCGAAACAACCCACTTGTTTGCAGTGGCTTTGATGGCAGCGGAAGGGAGTGGCAGAACAGGCTCAGGGCCAATAAAAACAGCCTCGGAGCCCATCCTGGCCAAGGAGTCAGAGGTCTCGTTACCCGCAATGCCAGCGTGTCCCGGAACCCAAGTCAACGTCAGACTATTATGTTTTCCAACACAATTTAGCCTGGATTTGCAGGACCTGACTATCGTGGAAGTGGTGGTCGGACTATCCAAGGCCATGAGCGCAGCTTGGCTGTCACTGCAGACACAAATAGATTTGCCTTTCCACCTGTTTTCCACAACAAAGTCCATCGCCTCAAGTATCGCATACACCTCCGCCTGAAACACAGACGCATGCAGACCAAGGGCAAAGAACCGACGGGTCCCACAGGATTCCACGAAGACACCAGAACCTGAACCTTCTTCGGTCCTGGAGCCATCAGTGAAAATACGGCAGAAGTGTTTGCCGGGCTCGTTATCGGGATCTAACCATGAACGAGCCTCTGGCAGCAACACATTGTACCGCTTTTCTAGTATGACGGTTGACGACATGGAGTCCGGGGGCATAGACAGGATTGCAGAATCGATGTCAGTGCCTGCGCCGTCGTCCAACATCGAGCACACCCCATACCAGTGGCCACTATGTTTCACTCTGCAGATGGCCTTAATGGCCTCTCCGCGGATGAAGACATCTAGTGGCGGGAGATTCACCAAAGCATCAAGTGCCGGGCCTGGAGTAGTCGGAAATGCTCCGGTACAACATATGGCCACAGCACGTTGTAGTTTTGATAGAGCTTTTTTGACCCCTACAAGAGAGAGTCTGCTCATCCAAACCATCGATGCATAGGTGATAATAGGTCTTACCATAGCTGTATAGATCCATAGGACCTTACTAGGGGAAAGACCCCATGTCTTACCAAATATTCCCTTACACTGCCAAAAAACTGACAGTGCTTTGGATGTCTTCAGTTCGACATGTGTTTTCCAAAGAAGTTTGTTATCAAGGATGACTCCAAGATATTTGATTTCCTTGGATAGCTGGATAGTGACTCCTTTCAGTGTAGGCAGAATAAGTCCATCAAGCTTTCTCCTTCTGGTAAAGAGGACAATACCAGTCTTGACAGGATTAGCCGATAACCCATTCGCACTGCACCAAGTGTCAATCATATCCAGAGTACTCTGCACCCTTCTGCAGACAGTCATAAGGGATGGACCTGTCACAAGACAGCCAACATCATCCGCATATGCCTGAGCGTATACCCCCGAGTCATTAATGGCGTTAAGCAGGGGATCGATTACCATGCACCAGAGCAATGGAGACAGTACCCCACCTTGGGGACAGCCTCTATTAACCCCAGACGACACCAGCAAATCTTCCTCCGCCCGCACCGTTATGATTCTCTGGGCCAGCATTGAACGTATCCAATTTACTAGGACCCGGTCTACGCCATGCCGCCTAGCAGAGCCGCACATACTGTCGAAAGTAACATTGTCAAACGCACCCTCTATGTCCACAAAGACGCCTATTGCGTATTCTTTCCTGTCGATGGCTCGCTCTATCCTTCCAACAAGGTTTTGCAGAGCCGTCTCGCAGGATTTTCCGCTTTGATAGGCATGCTGAAATGGAGATAGTGGATGCGTCTTCAGAGACTCCCTACGCATGCGAAGCTCCACCAGCCGTTCTAAACTTTTTAGCATGAACGAGGTCATACTAATAGGTCTGAAGCTCTTGGGATTGGTGTAGTCGTCTCTTCCAACCTTAGGAATGAAGGCAACCCTCACCATCCTCCAAGAGCGTGGTACATAGGCCAGTGCGAGACATGCAGTGAAGATCTTCTTCAGTGTTGCCATCACTAGCTCAATGCCTTCCTTCAACACAATCGGATATATGCCATCCAGTCCGGGCGACTTGAAGCTGTCAAAGGATTTGATAGCAAATCTAATAGCAGCCTCATTCGCCACAGTTCTGGCGACATACCAATCATGTCGAGAGGGCGCAGCTGCCCTGACAACATTTCCGACCAAAGGTGGTTGTTGACGGGCTATGCTTACCTGATTTCCTGGAAAGTGTGACTCCAACAGCAAGCTGAGTGTCTCACTTTGCCTCTCCGTATAGGAGCCATCAGGTTTCCTGAGCGACCCCAGCTTAGCGGTTTGGTCCTTTTTCAGAACTTTCACCAGTTTTGCCGTGTCACTCAGGGATTCGATATCACTGCAGAAGTCTCTAAAAGAAGTCCTTTTCGAGTCCCGAATTAGCTTCTTGTAGTCCCTCTGAACACGTCGATATCGTTCCCAGTCCTCGTCAAGATTCGTCTTGAGGGCCCGGTTGAGGAGTTTTCTAGACTCACGCCTCAGCACCTGAAGCTCTCGGTTCCACCATGGAACAGGAGTCCGGCTAAGAGGAGGTCTAATTGGGCAGGCTAGCTCGAAGCAGTTTGTTAGAGCGGTGTTGAGATGCTCAACAGCCGCCTCAATGTTCTGCTCCTTGCGAAGTCTCAGTGGCGTCACGTGATTGCTACGCAGTGCCTCCCTGAACTTCGGCCAGTCTGTTTTTCTTGGGTTTCTGGTGGGCAATGGCATCTGCGCCCGCTCGCCACACTGAAACTCAATGTATCTGTGGTCCGAGCACGAGTCTTCAGCGAGGACCCTCCAGTTGTTGATCGACCACCCCAGTCTTGGATTTGACAGGGTGACGTCAATTACCTCCTGCCTTCTCGCAGTCACAAAAGTAGGCTGCCTGCCTACATTGTGGATGCTCAGGCTGGAGGAGGCAATATACTCGAAAAGTCGAGAGCCCCGCTCATTGCACTTGCTGCTGCCCCAGATCGTATGCTGGGCATTAGCATCGCAGCAAAGAACCAGACCAAGACCGCGCCGCTCACAGAACCCTACGAGAGTAGCGACCTTCCCAGGTGGTGGCGCCTCCAAAGCATCGTAAGGAAAGTAAGCAGATGGAATCACAAACCTCGACCATCCGTGCATACTCTTAAAACTAATCTCTGCCGCAACCAGATCCTGACAACAGAATGCGTCAAGGCAGGTCGCTGCGAGATGGGATGATATTATAAGGCCGGCTCTTGGTCTAATCGAGTTTCTGTCATATAATATCGTGGCCCCTTTCAACAAGCCAAGGCCACAGAGGCGACCCCTAAAGACCCAGGGCTCTTGTACTGTTGTTATGTGAGGTGATGTGTGCAGCTGGGTGAGTCGTCTACTTAGGAGTACAGTAGCGGCTTTAGAATGCTGCAAGTTGATCTGCGTTACCGTCAAAGGACGATAGCTACGAGAATCGTCCGAGCCACTCATTTGGGAAAGAGTAGTATTTACTGGGAATTCACAGGATATAGTTATTAAAATAATATAAAACCGTTGTAAAATATCATAATCTAGTTCTAATATTACTGAAAGTTTCCTTGTGTTTTTAAATGCCCTTCTTGCGGTATTTCCGTCATTTGTATTTCCACTTCCGTTTTATTTTGGCTTATCTACATGTAATCCCATTTCACTCCAAAATAATTTTTGTATTTCTTGTTTACGGGATGTTATCATGTCTTTTTCTTCTTTATCCCTTACTTGCCACTTTTTTAAGTGTAGTTTATACGAGATTTTAAGTACGAACTCAAAAAATCTTATCCATGCATGTAGGGGACTGATGCCGTGTTGAAGATTTCCAGACTTAGCTTTAAAGTTTGATATGTCTGTAGTTTTCATAAAATCCTTTGGGCTGGCTCCACAGATAGGACATACTTGACCAGATTTGGTTCCCGTTAATATATTTAACACCTTGCCGTCAATCAATGTCAAATGGAGATCAAAAGTGACAGTGATTTTTCTGTCAATTGAGAAATTGTAATTAAAAGCTGTTAAGTTTTGAATTTGTGATTCTAAATCCGCCTTTTCTGCCAGAATAAGATCTTTGGTTTCTTTAGCGAATTCAAGCTTTAGGGGTCTGCAAAATCTTACTGATTGGGGGGATTGATTTATCCACAAAGGCGTCCCAAAATCATCGGTTAGTTTCAGTGGAATGACGCTCGTAACAAATAATGAGTCGTCATTGATATCAGACCTTTCTCCTAGGAATCTCTGCTTGTACATACTCTGCCCCGTAGAGCCGTCAAATCCATAGCTCGCTATTAGTTTGACATCTGCTATGTTTTGATGTTTCTTGAATACATCATCCTGCAGAAGGAAAATTCTACTGGTCGTATGATTAAGCAAATTTTGGAGAGATACTTCGGCTCTTGTTTCCGTCACATTGACTCCCGTAGGCCTGCACTCCACTTTGGCTTCTCTTACTTTATTATAGCATGGATAAATGTTGGAAAATTGTGATTTATTTAAAGCTCTCATGCTGTTGTATTGCGCTTTAGTGACGGAGTTGTCGATCAAAAATGCCAGAGCATGACTTGGTGTGAGTGGTACCGGCTCCGAGAATGACAGTTTCTTTCTAATCTCACTTGATGAACTAGAAGTAGAAAGAGTATTTTTTAATACAAACGCAGTATCGCTCATTTTGGCCTTTTTCGCTGAAACTGATGCTGCATGAACAAGGAGACTTGTATTATTTTCTTCATTATCTGCCAGTTCCTTTGCCATTTTTCTTTTTAGCCGCATCACTGTAAGACATTCGTGGTCGTCCCATTTGTTTTTCTGAAGCAACTTGGTCGTTGATTTTCTCCACGACAACAGTAATGCTTGATAAAAGCCAACTGGAATGTTTCCTTTTAAATGTAGTAATTGTACGATTACATTTAGGTAGATTTTTCAGAATATAAAGGTGAAAACTCCTTATTTTCTTAGTGATTTCGGCCTTTAAGTCAACTGATACATCATTTAAATGAAATTTAATTTTATTTCGGTTTTCGTTGATCCACACATCTAGTAGGGCAGAATCAAAACTCAAACTTGGCAAAAAATGCAAAATATGCGCGAATGGTCAAAAATGGGCAAAAAATGTTAGCAACAAGTTTAAAAACACAGTTTAGAGTAAACATTTGCATAATTACTTTTTGGCACAAATTGGCAGAAATTAGTTTTTTACTCCACGATACACGAATACTTCAGTTAGATTTTTTCTAAAATAAGACATATCAAAGACAATCCACAACTAAAAAATATATCTCATAATTCGAAAACATTTAATAACAATTATATTTGGCATACCTTGACCTTTATTTTCCATTTTGCCAAAAAAGATTTGGATACCTGGTGTTGCTACAGCAAAAGCGCAAAGTTGAGTAAAAGACTCCCGCCAATTTTGACAATACAAACAGCTGACCAGACAGCTGACTTTGTTAGCGCTGCAAAAATGCAGCGTTGCCACTGAAATGTTTTTATTTGCGAATTCGATGTACCCAATGTATGCCCTTTCAAAATATTCAGTTAAATTCAAAATATATTTTACAAAAGTTTACGACTTTATGCCAAAAAAAATTGAATCTGGCCCTATGTGCAGTGGTAGCATGGTGTCCCAATTTCTTGCATAATCGCAGTGCAAAAATTAATTTCCAACTAATGAAATGTAACTTTCAATTACGATGTCTCGATCATGTTCATTTGGACTTTTCATTCGCGTTTGTGACAGAAATTCAATTGGACTGCCACCACTGGTAATCTGTGGGTGGAATGATGGGTCATATGTATGTATGTATGTACACACATATGTATGTACACACATATGTATATGTATATTTGTATGTATAATAAAATGTGTCAATAAATCTACTTTCCGAAAGTGCAAGTTATTTCGACTCGGCAACTCGATTCTTGTTTGATTCGATTCGGCTCGAGGCTCTTTTTAGCTGCTACTTGGGTATGACAATCGTTTCTTATAGACTCGGTAAAGTAGCGAAGGGTACAAAAGATGAAGAAGATAATATTTTAACAATTTATTATTATTATTAGTCTATCTCAAAAAAAAGATTGCGCTATATTCGAGCGATGAATTGAATTTTAAGATCTTTTCATGATTTCATGCGGACGTCAAAATAAAATAATGTGCATTCCCCCCATAGCGAGCTTTTCTCTATAACTTTACAAAATCCAGTGATCGACAATTTATCGTAACAATATCTTGAAACGTGATTGCATATCAGTAAAACGGGATAGCATATTTTTAGGATCCCATCTGGAGAATGAGTGCCCCCTGTGAGTCAAGATGCGAACTATTCGAATAAAAGCTAATTCAAGAACCATCTGTCGGTAATATCAAAAAGAATATTCTCGACTTCTGTCGAAGAGGATAGAAGCTTCTAGAATATACGAGAATAGCGTGGAAGTTTCTACACCAACCATTCGAAAACTATAAAAGCGACAAGACTGTTCAAAGTCGAGGACAGTAGATCAGAGACCGTAAAAGTGTGTACATCTAGCATTATAATCAAAGCAGCAGTATTTGTAATTGTGCAAAGTGATGAAGTTCATTATTAAATAAAGTGATGAAATTACTTATTAAATAAAGTGACTAATGGTTTGTTAAATAAAGTGCAAATAATAACTAAGTAAACTTTAAGCCTAATATTAAATGTGTAAATAACAATAATTAAATAAAGCTAATTATTTTAATTTAACCAGCGATTGTTTGATTACTACACAATCCAGCGGTACGAGTCCGAGTACAGAGAGTTAGAGGAATTGTCAGGAGGGCAATTTTGTAACAGAGTAAATTGTCAAGAGGGCAATTTCGTAACAATTGGTGTCAGAAGTGGGATTGTGTAACTGTGATAAACAATGGTTAAATTTGAAAAACTGAGATTGGAGCAGCTCAAGAAGGAGCTTGAGCGTTTAAATTTGCAAACACAAGGGCTTAAAGCGGAGCTGCAGGTGAGACTAAGAAGCGCTTTAGAGGAGCAGGGTATAGATGTCGATGAGCATGAATTCCGATGTGAGGAGCCAACGACACCTCGACACGAAGAAACAACCCCAGAAACTAACACGGGTAACTTTGACATGAGTGCACTTATATTGGTAATACAGCAGCAGTTACAACAAAATTCTCAAGCAGCCGATGAGAAGATGCAGTTGCGATTACAGCAAAATGCACAAGCTGTCAAAGAGGATGTTAAAGAACAGTTGGAACAGCAGCTACAGAAAAGCGATGACAAGTTGCAGCAGCGGCTAGAGCAGAGTGAAACACGACTTGCTCTATTAGCGGAACAAAACTCACAGCAGATGAAAGAAATGTCTGAGATGGTGGACAGGAAGGTTTGTGAAATTGAGACACGGCAGGAATCGTTCGAAAAATCTGTAGAACAAAAATTCATTGCGAAGGAGCAAAAGCAGAACGAGTTAGAGCAAAGAATTCACCTACTACAGGAAAGTGCATTGCCTGTGCCAGCTTTATTTTCAATAAAACTGAAGCCTCCTACCTATGATGGAACCACGACATTTAGCGTGTTCAGAATGCAGTTTGAGACTACCGCTAGCACAAATGGTTGGAGTGCTCGCGAAAAAGTGGCTGCATTAACCGTTTCGTTGAAAGGTGCTGCCGCTGATGTGCTTCAAACTATCTCAGAAAGTGAGCGAGACTGCTATGAAAGCTTGATGAACGCCGTTCAGCGCAAGTATGGTAGTGAACATCGCAAGCAGATGTACCAAGTAGAGTTACGAACACGTGTACAAAAGAGTGGTGAGTCTCTTCAACAGTTTGCGGCGGAAGTGGAGCGGTTGGCTCATCTTGCCTACCCAGGAGAGATCACTGAGAGGTGTATGATGGACACCTTCGTATATGGCATTCGCGATGCGGAGATAAAGCGTTCTGCAATAACTAAACCGAAAACTACATATATGGAGACAGTAGCTAGCGCTTTAACTTCAGAGACAGCAGCCTTGGTGTGCCAGCCAGTATACAGAGCCCGTCAGGTACAAGTCGAAAGCGGCCAAAGTTTCACGGGCAAATGCTTCACCTGCGGAGAGGTCGGACACATGGCCCGTAATTGCCAATCGCGACGGAAACGTTCTAGATCACGCTCACCGGTAAGACCTCCAAAGCAAGTCAGATTCCAAAATAGGGAATCAGAAAATGTTCAAAAGCCGTCGACAAACTAGATGGAGTCAGTCTCGAGGGGCTTGATCTGACTCCCACAACATGTAGCCCCAGAATCTTCGTTTCTCAGATGGCACGGAAAATCAACAGCCTAACTGTCGACAGCGTAGTAAATGGTAGAAAAATCGTGGTAACATTGGTGGTGGTAACATACGGGTGCATCACATTCCATAATTAGAAGGGATCTCGTTCGGGGAATCGAGCCGCTTCTGGGAATAAGATTGCGTACGGCAACTGGAGATGATGCACCGGTACTGGGAAAATTTACACGGAAAATAACTATCGGCACCACAACAGTGACGCACGAGTTTGTAATAGCGGATATTGTGGACGAATTAATCTTAGGTGTGGATTTTATGATTCGGAATGGATTCACCCTAGATTTGAAATGCCGAATGTTGAAGTATGCGAACACCGAAATACCGTTATCCGTTGGTGAGGATAAGTATGGAGGTATCCGACAAGCCATTGTATCGCGGCGGACAAAAATCCCAGCAACGTCAGAGGCAGTCATATGGGCCAAAATGGACGGAGATGTGGAGAAGAACAAGTTGTGGGTTGTGGAGACGGATGAAAAATTTGCACTGGATGACATCATCATTGGAAAAACCCTCGTAGAAGAACAGCAGAACAGAATAGTGCCAGTAAGAGTGGTCAATCTTGCAAATTCCGCTAAAACCATAGAGAAAGGACAGATAATTGGAAATTGCCGGGCTATTTCGGCAATTGTAAACTGTGAAAGCCAGCCGCGAGACACAAAAATGAAGATACCAGCTGATAAAAAGGTACTCGACGATCTTACGAAAGAATGGAGCAAAGACTTATCCACAGAGCAGAGGAGGACTGCCAGCCAACTTTTGGCAAGACATTGGTCAGTATTTGCTGAAAAGGGTAAAAACGAAGGCAGAACAAAGATGGTGAAACACACAATCAACACTGGTGACGCCAAACCCATTCGTCAAGCGTCAAGAAGAGTTCCTCTGGCAAAGAGAGAAGAGGTGAATGTATTGCTGAAGGAAATGCATCAGAACAACGTCATAGAGCCATCAGCGAGCCCCTGGAGTTCTCCAGTGGTATTAGTCAAGAAGAAGGATGGCTCCACACGTTTTTGTGTAGATTATTGTAAACTAAATGAGGTAACGAAGAAAGATAGTTATCCATTACCTCGCATCGACGATACGTTGGACACACTTTCTGGTTCAAATTGGTTCTCAACGCTGGATTTACAAAGCGGATATTGGCAAGTGGCAGTAGACGAACAAGCCAAGGAAAAGACAGCATTCAGTGCCGGTGATGGACTATGGCAATTTTTGGTGATGCCATTCGGTCTGTGTAATGCTCCAGCTACATTTGAACGCTTAATAGAACATGTGCTAAAGGGTCTCCACTGGAAAACGTGTCTGGTGTACTTAGATGACATCATCGTTATGGGAAAGGACTTCGAGGACCACTTGAAGAATTTGGAAGAAGTATTGATGCGATTAGGAGCTTCAGGGTTGAAGCTGAGCGCAAAGAAATGCTCGTTCTTCAAGAAAGAAGTCAAGTACCTTGGACATAAAGTCACACCTGAAGGAGTACACACAGATCCAGATAAGATAGACTCAGTAAGGGAGTGGCCAAGACCAACTAGTTTGCATGAGCTACGCAGCTTCTTGGGTCTTTGCACCTATTACAGACGCTTTGTTCCAGGCTTTGCGGACGGGGCTAGTAGTCTGCATGCATTAACGAGGAAAAATTGTCCTTTTGAGTGGAAAAGCGAACAGGAGAAGGCATTCAACAGATTGAAAGAGCTATTGTGTACAGCTCCGATCCTTGCGTATCCAATACCTGGGTAAAAATTTATTTTGGATACAGATGCAAGTGGATTCGGGATTGGAGGTGTACTGTCGCAAGTTATTGACGGACATGAAAGAGTAATAGCCTACTTCAGTAAGATCTTATCAAAGCCAGAGCGAAATTACTGTGTAACACGGAGAGAACTTTTGGCGGTTATGCAGTGCGTGAAGCACTTTAACAAGTACTTGTATGGACAAAAGTTCTTGTTGAGAACGGATCACGCTGCTCTGCGCTGGCTATTACAGTTCAAAAATCCCGAAGGTCAGGTTGCGAGATGGATTGAGAGACTTCAAAGCTACGATTTCACAATAGAACATCGCAGAGGCGGAAACCACGGGAATGCTGATGCACTATCACGACGTCCTTGCAGTATGGAATGTAAGCACTGTTCTAAAGCTGAAGAGAAAGAAGGAGTAGTCGATGTGCGCTTAATGGCTGTTTTACCAGATGATGAATGGACAGCGGAAAAGATAAAAGAAAAACAACGAAATGACACAGATTTGGCAAAAATCGTATCAAGTAAGAGTGAAGGAAAACGGCCTGATTGGAACGAAATCTCGACTGAAAGCCCCATAACTAAAGCATATTGGGCTCAATGGAATTGCTTAAAGCTGCAAGATGGATGCCTATTCCGCCTGTGGGAGAGCGAAGATGGAAAAACCACGAAGAACTTGATTGTGGTACCCAAGGCAAGAATAAGCGAAATTCTCAAGGAATACCATAGTGGGCCAAGCGGAGGGCATTTGGGAATAACAAAAACAGTCGAGAAAATTAAAACACGATTTTATTGGGTTGGTTGCCAGCAATCGGTAGTTGACTGGATTAGTGCTTGTGAAAAGTGTACAGCTGCCAAGGGACCGAGCCGTCGCAGCCAGGGGAAGATGCATTTATACAATGTGGGAGCGCCATTTGAGCATATTGCAATGGACATAGCAGGTCCGTTTCCAATTAGTGATTCCGGCAACAAATATGTTCTCGTCGTAATCGACTATTTTAGTAAATGGCCAGAAGTATACCCCATTCCCGATCAAGAAGCTAAGACCGTTGCAGATGCATTTATCAATAATTGGGTCTGCAGATTCTGAGCTCTCCTCGAGTTGCACTCGGATCAAGGCAGAAATTTCGAGTCAACAATATTCAGCGAAATGAGTGAATTGATGGGCATACGCAAAACTCGTACCCCTTTGCACCCACAATCCGATGGAATGGTTGAAAGATTTAATCGTACGCTTGAGGAACACCTAAGGAAAGTCGTGGACAGAAACCAGAAAAATTGGGACCAACACATACCCCTCTTCTTAATGGCATACCGATCGGCAACTCACGATACAACATCTACAACACCAGCTAAGGCTATTTACGGTTGTGACATAAGATTGCCTGCAGATCTGAAGTTCGGTGCCTACTCATCTACGGAAGTTTCATGTAGCAGTTATGTAGCTGACAAACGAAGACAGCTGAATGAAATTCATGGAACCATCAGAAAGCGCACACAACTGATGAGTGATAAAATGAAAGCCAGATATGATCTACGAGCAAACTCCAAGGGATTTCAGGAAGGGCAGCTAGTTATGCTTCATAATCCGCAAAGGAAAAAGGGATTATCGCCAAAACTGCAAACACACTGGGAAGGCCCTTATAAGGTGATAAAGCGGCTCAACGATGTAGTATACCGCATCCAGTTGGCGAGAAATGCCAGGAGCAAAATGAAAGTCGTTCATTTAGAGAGGTTATCTCCTTATAAAGGTTGCAGTACTATCCTTGTTCGGGACGAACAAGATTAAGCGGAGGGCAGTGAAACGTGATTGCATATCAGTGAAACGGGATAGCATATTTTTAGGATCCCATCTGGAGAATGAGTGCCCCCTGTGAGTCAAGATGCGAACTATTCGAATAAAAGCTTATTCAAGAACCATCTGTCGGTAATATCAAAAAGAATATTCTCGACTTCTGTCGAAGAGGATAGAAGATTCTAGAATATACGAGAATAGCGTGGAAGTTTCTACACCAACCATTCGAAAACTATAAAAGCGACAAGACTGTTCAAAGTCGAGGACAGTAGATCAGAGACCGTAAAAGTGTGTACATCTAGCATTATAATCAAAGCAGCAGTATTTGTAATTGTGCAAAGTGATGAAGTTCATTATTAAATAAAGTGATGAAATTACTTATTAAATAAAGTGACTAATGGTTTGTTAAATAAAGTGCAAATAATAACTAAGTAAACTTTAAGCCTAATATTAAATGTGTAAATAACAATAATTAAATAAAGCTAATTTTAATTTAACCAGCGATTGTTTGATTACTACACAATCCAGCGGTACGAGTCCGAGTACAGAGAGTTAGAGGAATTGTCAGGAGGGCAATTTTGTAACAGAGTAAATTGTCAAGAGGGCAATTTCGTAACAATATTTGTCTATTTATATTTTCTCTTATATCCGATTTATATTTGGCATAATACTATCAAAATGTACTATTCGTGTTGTCTTAAATAACTCTCCACAGTCTCCGACTAACTCTCGTGACGAGCAGTCGTTTTTTCAGTACATCTCGCGTAACAGTGCTTTTTCTTTGAACCGGTTTGATTTTTTGTTTGTTTCCTTAATTCTCTTTCTTCTACCTTCTCATCGAGTTTTGTTTTTGCATACGGGTAATATTTTTCGTTTATTGTGTGATCTCGCTATTCCGCTATGGCCCCAGGGCCACCTAACATTGAGTCAAACCGTTTTGCAATGCTGGCAGATCTGCCGCTAAAAAAAAAACGTAAGGCGCAACAGAATAACAATCCAAACTACACATTTCCTGAACTTCCTTCAACCAAACAAAATGATCCAAAATACGTAATTATTGAAGCTACCAATACTACTAAAACCTTATCGCAGTTTTCATGCTTTGGTGTATATAAGTCCCTTCTACTTATAAGTAAAGATGTAGAAAAAGTGACTGATCTCCGTGATGGCAACTTACTATTACTTGCAAAAAATAAAATAGCCGCTGAGAAATTTATTGCAGCCAAATCGCTTCATGGCATTTGCTCTATCAACGCTAAATACCACATTAATCTTAACACAGTCAAAGGGACAATATATGCTCCATTCCTAAACAACGTCGACGAAAAAGAAATAATCGAGGAATTATCTTCCCAGGGTGTCACATCGATATATAAGTTCCAGAAAACCATCGATGGCAAAAGAATCCCAAACGGCGTTATTCTCGTATCGTTTGATCTATTTCGTCTCCCAGAGAAGCTCGAAATAGCATGGAGAAAAGTAGAAATACGGCAATATATCCCCAACCCGATGCGTTGCAAAAATTGCCAAGTACTCGGGCATACAAGCAAGTACTGTAGACGTCCACCAACATGAGTTCAGTGCAATTTCCCCCCGCATTCCCCGGAAGTGTGCACACGTACTTACTGTGCTAACTGCGCTGGTCCGCATCCAGCTTCATCCAATACATGCACCAAATTCCAGCAATCGAAGGAGATAATGAAAATTAAAACTATCAATAAATGTACAGTGGCAGAAGCGTTGAAAACTTATAAGCAGCAAAACCCACTCAATACATCTACCTATTCTTCATACGCTGCAGCTGCTACTCAAGCAACCATCAATAATGACAACAACAACACCAACAACATTTCGGTAAACAGTAGCGACAAGAAAAACAATAACATCAAAATTAAGATAATCAAAATCAACAACGACAACAGTAACACCTATAACAACGAAAACAACAATTTGCAAAAACAAGATAAAATTATATCAACAATTAACACACAACATGCATCAAACAATAACAATACTTTTTCTCCTCCCCCATCCACCACTTCCCAAGCAAAGAACTCAGCCTGCAGTAACTTTAGCAATTTTAGTGACTTTCTTACAACAGATAACTGTTCTGCTTCTCAAATCAATGTACGTAAAAATCCATATTTCCAGTACTCTACTCAGACCTCCCCTCAACTAGCTCACAATCCATAAACTTCCAACCTCTTACATCCTTAAATAAAGTCCTTTCAGAATCAATCAAATCTCTAAATGATAATTCTATCCAAGACAATATCAATTACTGATAAATCAGTACATATTAATAATAACTCTATAGACATATAATCACATACTTTTATAACTTATCGCAATATGTTAGCAATTTTGCAATGGAACATTAACGGGTATCTAAACAACTATCACGAGCTATTACTACTCTTAAAAGATCGTAAACCTGCAATTGTATGCTTACAAGAGACACATCTGCCATTCAACTCAAATTTAAAACCACCCTCTCCGAACTTAAGTTATTTTTATAACATTCCCCAGAACTTTTCTAGCAAACAAGGAGTAGGAATTCTGGTCAGAAGAGACATTCCGCACACACTTCTACCCATAACATCTAATTTTCCCACAATGGGAATCGAAATTAATATTGGAATGAAAATAACTATAATCTCAACCTATATTCCCCCTAACTACAACCCCATCCCCCATGAACTTGAGTCGATCATCCAAAACTGCCCCCCACCTACTATCCTAACGGGTGACGTTAATGCCTGGAGCCCCTTTTGGGGTTCTCCGCAATATAATATCAAAGGTCGGAACATAGAGGCTGTTATATTATCTTCTAACCTAGTTATTTTGAATGACGGTTCTCCTACTCATTTCTCTACGCATGGGTAGAGACCCTTACACCCCACTATTCTTGGAAAACACTTGAGGACCTTCACGGCAGTGACCATTACCCTATAATTACCACCCTGAAGCTACCTAACAAATTAACAGAACAAGGCCATACTCCAAGATTTATCACTCATAAAGCAGTTTGGCCCAAATTCCAACTCCAATGTATAGAAATGTATAGATCTCGAAAAACGCTTCCCACACAGTAATAATATTAATGAAGAAGCCTCAAGGATACAGAAAATTATCCGCACTGCTTCTCATCACCACATTCCCCAAAGCTTCCCTCAAACTAAAGGTACCACTGTCGCATGGTGGAATAGTAAGTTAGACTCGCTCCGTTCAGCAAAGCAGAAAGCATGGCGCTTATATAAAAAAGTTCAAACTGACATTAATCTAAGTCATTACAAGAAATCAAATGCAAAGTTCAAGTTTAATGCTAAAATTGCTAAACGCACCTGTTTTGAAAGACTTACCAGTTCAATAAATCCAACCTCCGACCCTAAAAAGATTTGGCATGACATAAAACGCATCTCTGGATGTTCCAAAAACAATAGCATCGTCTTACTAACCACACCCACAGGGTCCTTACATCGTGGCCAAGAAGCTAACTTCCTTGCACATAAATGGGCTGCTTACTCTCATGACAGCAATTTCTCAAACCACTTCGCATCAGCTAAAATTTCTGTTTTAAACAATAAATATATCCCACCTAGCACTCTAACCACATCAGCCGAATTAATCGAAAAACCAATTTCATCTTGTGAATACGAATACACAATCACCGGGACTAAAGGCAAATCTCCCGGGTTTGATCGCATCTCATACCCTATTTTAAAAAATATCCCTTACTCTACGAAAACCCGTATATTGAACCTCTACAACTCAATCTTTGATAAAGGGATCTTTCCGCAGCGTTGGAAATGCTCTACTATTCTTCCAATCCTGAAACCTAAAAATTCTCATGATAATCCTGCCGGGTATCGCCCAATATCATTACTCCCATGCATAAGTAAAATCCTTGAAAAAATAATTGCAAGCAGAATCACGTGGTTTTGCACTAAAAATAAATTAATTAGCAGCAACCAGGTTGCCTTTAAAAAATCACATGGGACTATAGATGCCCTCCTCCACTTTGAGCACTTTGTATCCAACGCCCTGTCTAGTAAAAACCATATAACGGCGCTTAGTTTAGATTTCGAGAAGGCTTTTGACCGTATAGGTGCTCACATTGTCCTAAGCCAACTGCAAAATTGGAAAATCGGACCAAAAATATTTCAATATGTCAAATCCTTCTTAACCAATCGTAGATTCATAGTTAAAGTAGGTGATGCCCTCTCCGACATGCAACATCTACATAACGGCGTTCCACAAGGATCCCCCCTTTCTGTGGTCATTTTTATTATCACTTTTGACTAGTTAAGCCAAATTCTGAGAAAACACAAAGTCGAACATTGTATCTACGCGGAGGACGTTTTAATTTATTCCAAAAATAATGATTTAAACATGGTCGCCGAATTATTCACTGATATTTTGAATAGCATCACTGACTGGTCGCTCCAGTCAGGAACGATTCTATCTTTCCAGAAATGTAATACAATACACATATGCCGTAAGAGAAACTGCTCTAACATCAATTTGATTTACAACAATGGAAACATCAACAATGTTATGCATCTCAAAATATTAGGCGTAATTTTTGACTCCAACCTTAACTTCAAACACCACTGTTTGTATATCAGGAATAAACTAATAACTAGACTCAATCTGATTAAATACTTGGCGTCAAAACACTCCCATATACACGTCTCCACGCTGTGCAATGTAACAAAAGCGCTCATGCTATCCGTCGTGGACTACGGCCTGCTCATCTATGGTCACTCATGCGGTAATTCTTTAAAACAACTTTTTGCCCCATACCACGCAGCTATTCGGAAGAGTTTAAGAGCATTTCCAACAACTCCTATAAAAAACTTGCTAGCCGAATCTGGTCTACCTAACATCGCTGATCGTCTGGAATACAATACGGGCCGTCTCATACCAAAAATATTCAACTGCAATAATCCTCACCTCTTGCACGATATCAACCTTGTCGCCAAAAGAAAACTCATCCCAAGGCGTCTCTCCGCTATTCACCGCATTTGGCGCGCGGCTCTAAATATAGAAATTTCCATCAAACCAGCAACTATAAAGCCAAGTTCACATCCACCCTGGATGTTACCATCATCCAGCGTCAACAAACAACTACTCATCCGTGCAAAACAAAGTACAAACCCAGCAATATACAGGCAGCATTTCTTAGAAATAAAAAATCAGTTAGAAAATGACAACTGGAAATTTGTGTTTACTGACGGATCCAAAACTAACGACTCGACTTCTTTCGCTGTTGTCACACAGGACGACATATTAACAAATGGCCTGCTAGCAAATTATTGCTCTGTTTATACTGCCGAAGCGCTAGCCATCCATGAAGCTATACTTTATTCAATAAACAATGCCGGCAAATTCTGTATCTGCACCGATAGTCTATCTTCGATTAATGCCTTATCAAATCCCAATAGCAATAGCTATCTTATATCTAGCATTAGGGATAAACTAATAAAACATACAAGCACAACAAAGATCATGTGGGTTCCTGGTCATTACGGTATCTACGGTAACGAATTCGCTGACAATGTTGCCAAATGCGCCCATAAGTCTGCCGCCATCGCCTTTGAAACACGCGAAAATAGAGACATCTACCACGCTGTGGAAGCTCACTTCAAAGCAAAACTCATCTCGGAATGGAGTACGTATCAACATCACTATAAAGATCTAAACCCGTTACGCATAAAACCGGTGTACCCAACAACTGCTAGCTTTCAGGAAATTGCGATATTTACTCGCCTTCGATTGGGTCAAACAAGACTCACGCATGAATCCGTGTTAACTGGTAATTTAAGAAGCTGCAATTACTGTAACGCAACTACTATCTCTGTAATACACATACTCAACGAATGCCCTGCCTTTTCGACTGTCAGGAAAACTTTCCTCAGTTCAATAACACCATCCACCTTACTCAAAGAACCATCGAGTAGTCATTTGACCACTATCTTTAAATTCGTGTCGCTTTGCAATATTGCTAATATACTTTAAGATTCAACTAATATGATTTTTTATTTCATTATTCCATTTTACTTTTGATTTGTTAAGTTATTTTAATATTATTTACTTTTGTCACATATAAAACTATTAATATATAATGTATCCTCTTAATACATCCTCCAGCCGATAGCCCCGCTGCTAGTGCTGCCGTTTATTTTTTTTCCAAATTATAGTAATATAGTTATTAATAATTGTATTTCTAATTATAAATAAATAAATAAATAAATAAATAAGCCTTTCTCTCGGCTCAGTTTAATTTGTCAATATATGTGCTTCTTTCATCGCGAGTGTGAATAAAACGATTCCCGTCGCTTAACAGTCTAGTATTTTGTAGCACTGGTTCTCGTTCACAAATGACCACAAATGGCAGCACTTCGGTTTGAGGCGCTAAATGATAATAATAAGAATATAAACAGCTTGCTTTAACTAAGCGGTCAATATGTATGCATAAGCGGGCGTTTTATTCACACTCGCGTTGAAAGAAACACAGCTAATATTTATTGTCGTTTATTTCATTCAATGGAATGTTACAATTAAATTAAACATATACATTAATGTAATAATGATTCATAATAATTATAATCGCACAATAAAAAGTATATAGAAGTTAATTCGTCCAACAAAGTTATAATGATTTGAAGTTAGCATTGTTTATGTACAAATACTATACCAACTCCGAAATTGGAACTACGTACATTAGAATTAGAGAGTAATGATATGTTCCCTCGGAAACCTGTTTACACGATACATTCGTAATTCGTAAAAGTGAAGTGCATTTAATTGCTCCATTCTTCTTCTGGAGAAGCGATAGTACTTCGGAGCATATGTTTGTCTCTTGAAGAAATTTGAAAAAATTCAGTAGTCTCCTTGACATTACAGTTTTGCCCACAATTCTCTTTTTCAAATCCATCTGCCAAATAAAGATTTTATTATTATATCCAATTAGAAAATACTCGCTTTCTTGTTGACAGGTATTTGATTAGTTTTGTTTTGCTTTCTTTTCGTTAGTATTAGGGAAGACGCCGATTTTCGAATGAGGTAATTATGCTTCTCAAATTTTTAATGGTGAATCACTTAATACGCAACATAATTCAGCCGCGAATTACTAGTAATTGTGAATCCAAATTACAAAAATCGCATACATAGTACATGACATAGGTGGTGTTATATTTAATGCATTTTGGTGCTTCCTTTTTTATATGTGGTTTCACCAAAAAAACTAGAGACATACCCGGAAATATCGAATATAATCATTCAAACTTGTCTAAAATTGTTGCAAATGAGGCAGTAAAACAGAACCCCACACTTTCCAATTCGAATTGAAACGATATTGGAACAATAGATAAATAGGCGTATTCGATTCGTATCTTGTATCGAGTTGTGCGAGTAAAATAGCAAACGAGTAGGTTGTATACTTGTAGGTTGTATACGAGTATAATTTACTCGATAGCTTTTTCCATATAAAAGTCTGTCCTATCCTCGATAGTGGCCAATGGAATACCCCTAATGACTCGTTCCCGAACAAGAGGTATATTCTGAGTTGTACGCAACGGGCGTGATTTATAGAGCAACACCTTGTATATGATATCGAATCCTAAGGAATAATTGTCCCTGATTAATTCATACTTCATGTTTTATTAAAAGGAATGAATTCGTGTTTCCTATCTATACCATAATTTAATATACACTTTCTTAAGTAACAAGCCTTAAAGTCGGTTAGATTAGATTAGATTTATTTAAGGGTTTTATCCACCGCGAACTGAAAGGTCTATTGTGATGCCCCTATATATTTGAAAGATGAGGATTGTCTCATCTACAGTTCAGTCAGGTTGATTTCCGACAGGAATTCATATATTTTGGAGGAATCAAGTTGAGGGATCTTGTTTATATGTATCTAAGATATATTCTCCAAAACACCAAGTCTTTTGTGTGGCAATGGTCTGCAGTCTGTCATGTGCAGTGACGTTTCGTCACTTTCTCCACAGAATCGACAGATGGCATCTAAAGATATACCCAACTTATTCATATGGTAGTTGAGTCTACAGTGTCGCTTAAAATGCCTGTGATGATTCGTAATTTACTCCGAGGCATATTTATTAACTCCTTAGCTCTTTTAGGATTAATATCTCTCAGAAGAGCTTTGGACTGTCTTAATCTCGGAAGAGTTTTCCAGGTTTGACTTCTTTCTGCATCTGTACACTTATTCAGCATGATATTGAATGATAGTACAGCATTATTGTATTGATTGATAGTACAGTATTATGGTATTGAATAATAGTGGACAGAAGAGTTCAGGGCTGTTGAAAGCGATCAATTTCCCTCTAATCCTGGCACCCACATTAGAGATAACTCGCTCATATTGCCTAGGGAGTTCAGTTTCCCAATGCAGTCCCATACAAGTTTAGACCTCAAACTCTTGAGTGCTGCTTGACTATCGGATAGTATCACGATGTTTTCCGCCCGATATTTCCTGTCAATGTTATCTGGGCACATCTTTCAATAGCGTGAATCCCCGCTTGAAAAATGGCCATTGGTTCCCAGTAGTTGGAATAATTGTGTCATTAAATTACATTGACAGGAAATAGTCAAACTATGTAATAAGGTAACTCTATTTTCATATATGTTTGTATGTACATATGTATTCAATAAGATACAAACTCGTATGCTTCGGGATTGAGACTCTGGATATTATATAAATTTTCAAAAATTTATATTTTATATAATTTCGGAAAATGTTCGTGGTTTACGACTTTGGCTTGGAGCTACTGTAATGCAGTATGTCCATGCAGACTACTGAGAAACAGGCATACTTAGCATTTATGCAAAAATGTGCATACATACATACTCCATCGCGGGCCCTACAGTACTCGTATGATTTTTCAACACTTCTAACAAATACATTTTCAAGACTTAATTATTGGGCATAGTCAACACAACAGTCAGAGCCAGTGGAAGCCTGCACAACAGAATCGAAAATCCGGTTTCATTTCAAATTTAAAAAAATGAGTCAAGATAAAGACAAGACCCGAATAAAAAAAGAGAAGTAAATGAGTTGTTCGGCTTGTATTGATGAAGACATTATTATTTATATATAAAGCGAACCGAAACAGATTCGGTTTATGCCCGCGTTGGTGCACAGCAAAAGCTAAAGATGCGGCAAGCTGATGCTGTGCAAGCGTTCGTTGCTTAAATACAGTTGTCTGCTCTTCATGGCCCTACACACTGCATCCACTTTCTCCATAAACAGCCTCACCAATTCGTATAGCCACACAACATATATACAGATTAGCGCACATGCATACATACATACATATTTATGTACACTTCAACTTGGTAGGCAGTTGCACAAAGGTGGTTCAAAAAGTTCTGCGATTTGAAGGTTTTAGTTCATTTGGAAAAGCTCGAAATAATTTTATTATACACATAGATAGATAGATAGAAGTGGGGTAGGCCGACGAACCGCCAAGCATTGAAGTATTGACGCCCATTGTAAGCCTGGAAAAATATTTAGCGAAGTGGGGGCTATAGAGGATTTTGGAAAGGAAGTTACACATTTTCAAACTTCTTTGACTCTTTTATGAACCTCAGAAGTCTGTCCAGGGATAAGGAATGTGCATTATCCATTCCCAAAACATCTGACCCTAATATGCGCCTCCTCATTCTGGCATAGGCAGGACAAGCTCTGTGCCGTCCTGTTCTTCCTTATACACTTATTATTAATTAATTGAAATATGTAAGTATAATTTTAGTAGCTAAAAATATACATACTTTTGTATAATCTTCCCTGAGTCCGAAGAACTAACAAATCTACCCGAAAGCCGGATAAAATTGGAAAATTCCACTGTAATACTAACTAGTAAAATCAATTCTGCGTCTATCTGAGAGGCCGAAAACATCTTGATTTGTCTCTTCAGATAAGATGTCAACGTAAGCAAATCTACCCAGTGGGTTGTGAAATTATATAGGACTAGGACTTTTTCATTAAAGAATTTTTATCGCAATTCAATTGATCTGCTTCATGGTTGGTCAGTCTCATTGCGAATTCATGTAGATCCATACAATTTAATAATTCCAGATTTTCAATGATTTCCTTCCCCTTTCCCGTTCACTTTTACAATCGCTAACATCCTGTTTTCCCTACTCCTACATCGCCACACATATGACAAAACTGGAAAAAGGTTAAGAAAAAATCATTTTATTTTTATATCTTTTTTCCTTTTAGTCGTAAATGTGCGGTAGCGGACTTTCAGCAGCAATGATTTGAAGGCCTCAAAGAAAAACAGGAGAAAACTAAAATATATAATGTAAAATTTTGTATAGTTTCTGACATTTTTTTCCACAGTAGTAGTGGCTGATGAGCTGGCCAGACGGAGCACCAATCTTCCTTTATGCACGGACAGATGCGAGGTTGGAATACCAAATGCCACCTGTAAACTGATGCTGAAGGATAGGGTCGTGAGTGAGGCCAATGAGTCTTGGGCACACGAGAGCACTTGCTTAACGACAAAGCTATTGTGGCCGGAACTTAATAGAAGGAAATTTAGAGGCTTGCTTGCCCTGTGGGGAGAAGATATCTCTAATGTCGTGGCTTGTCATTTTGGGTATTTGGCAGACATGCTCTCAGGCTGGGAGTATTCTCTCATGAATACTGCAGAAGCTGTGGGGATGAGGAGGAGGAGATGGAACTCCGGTCTGCGGCTCTAGCCAGAAGTAGAGCGGGCTCTTTAGGCAAATACGCTTTTAATTCTCTTACAGAAGTTTCTGGCGCGAATGTCAAACAAATCCTGCGCTTTATTATGGCTTCGAAATGGTTTGACGAGTAAATGCGTTATTACGCGGTGGTATCACAATGGACCCAGGTGGTCTAAGTGAGTTGGTCTATAGACCGGCTACCACGAGAACTTAACCTAACCTAACATATATGACTCCGTATGTATAAAGCCAGCAGTTCATATAAAATTTGCACGAAAATCTCATAATAGTGGTCCTTTTGGATAATTATGTGTAGCCACGTTTCTGTCCTCACTTTAGTATTTATGACTGGTCAATTTTAATGTCATTGAGAACACTCTCTACTGGTAATGAATAGGACCGGGCTGGCCTAAAACGAAAAGCAACTGCAGCCTTGTCCGTTTACAAAAGTAAACATGACTTTATAACGATGCTCGTTTTTACCTGGAAACGAATGTGGCTGCACTAACTGCCTGCTAAGAAAATGTTGCAAGTAGTGAAGAAAATAACAGCAAGGAAACGATCTCTCCAGCTAGACAGGTCAGGGTATGGTAGCATCATCAGCATCAGCATCATCGTGAGGCATTGCCAGCCCCACCAGGCATCTTCGTTTACAAAATAAGTCATCATCTTAATTGAGACAACAAATGCGATGTTCTGCAGCGCTGTCTGTTTTGCGCTTTCTTTTCTTCGGTGTCTAGCGTAGCAGTGCAGCGAGGAGGCAGAAATGTTGCTTCCATCAAAAAGAATACAGTGTTTGAGTCGCATGAGTTGGCAATGGTGCAGGCTAAGGATGATTGCAAACAGCGCATGCAGCAAAAAACACCACATAAACACATCAACAACAAAGACGAATGGATGCACGGACGGACGCATGGATGACTGGTTGCTTTCTGAGGATTTAACAAAATTTAAGAAAATAGATGGATAAAACCGAAGGAGTCCGATTTCATAAAAATACTTGTCTTGCAAAAGGGAAATCAAAATACACAGCAGAGGTGCTTGCTAGGCTGGCAAGGAAGGGAGAGGTAGTTAAAAGTGGAGTTAATAGAACCGGTCTAACTAGTTAGTACTGCAACTACATTTACAAAAGCACATAAACTGAAACACAAGCCAACACCACCGTCACTCAAGCACACAAATCTTGAAAGAATTGCTGACGTTTGGACGTTATCATTGCTTGAATATCCATTACAATTAATTTATAAAACTTCCTTGGGGATTAGGTGCGTATCGTAAAACTAAACATACTGATGCTTGTACATCCTCTGATTATTAAGGGGACGTAGGAATCCAACCAGAGTATAACAACCAACACAAGAACTAAACTTTATTAACTAAAAATCGACCCAGGTTTCTTCTCATTATACGAAGACTTCTTTTATACATACAGTTTGTGAAAGTGCTTTGACAAGGTAAAAAATTCGTCAATTAGATTTTCTCCGCACATAATATAGTACTTCTTTATAGTTTTGATGTACATATACTCCATATTTTGCAGCAAAGTTTCAATATTGTTTTCTCTACTTTTTCTATTTGGTTAAAAAACGTTCGCTTGTGTCCGTGCCATTCATAGAGCTTCCAACTTCATTAATATACTAAGTTCCTGCAAAGTGTGGCTGAAGACCAACTTTTGCACTCTGTACTGTGTCGTTTTTTTTCAAAACACACAATTCATGCACCTGGGTTTTAATTGAAAGATTACAGTCCTTATGCTTGATTACATTCGGGTTGAGTGGAGAAAGTTAGCTCCACAGAATCTCCCAACTACAGAAGTCTTTCTATTACCGAGTCATTGCCCGAATCACTACATTCTATGCAGAATTGTTGCAACAACTCAATAAGACTTTCTATTTTCTTGGCACATTTAACGTTGCAGATAGTGGCTTCTTATAAGAACTAATTTGAATATTTGAAATATGCTTGGAACACGCATTTACTTTGATGAGGGAGACAGACGAAATGAGGTACTATTTACTAGTTAATTAGAGCAAAACAACCCTTTCACTCCAAATTGCTACAAACTAATTGGAGCAGTTGAGAGCATATCGATCACCGCAGAATTGATATAATTAGATGCCGAACTTCGTTAGTCAGGCTGCACTGAAGGCCCTAGAAAATACGTTAACCACTTCAAAAATTGTCCAAGAATGTAAGTCAGGACTTAACTCGATCGCAAGATGGAATTTCCTTGAACTTATTTGGGCTCCGGGACACTGGTGTTCAGGGGAACGAATTAGCTGTTGAATTGATAAACTGTGGATCTGCGGGCACTCCAATGGGACCAGAGCCATTTATCGGTATAAGTTTAGCAGGGGGTATGCATTGAATCAGGAGCCATGTGAATAATATTCACAAGGACCGATGGTGCAGTTTAGTTGCCTGCAAAAGAACCGAGTTCTTCCTAGAAAGCCCAAACAGGAGAGTTACAAATTTCCTTCTGACATCATTCCTTTGAAAGATATTCGATCATTGGTTGGGGCAATCGCAGGGCATACTCCATGGGTTCATTATATGGCGACCATAGGCATCTTCAAGAATCCAAACTGCATCTCCTGTCTGGACAGAAGAACAGGACGGCACAGAGCATTTTCTCTGCGCTTGTCCTGCTTTTGCCAGAATGATGAGGCGCATATTAGGGTCAGATGTTTTGGGAATGCATAATGTACATTCCTTATCCCTGGACAGACTACTGAGATTCATAAAAGAGTCAAAGAAGTTTGAAAAGGTGTAACTTCCTTTCCAAAGTCCTCTATAGCCCCCCTTCCCAAAATATTTTCCCAGTCGTAGTACAATGGGCGTCAATGCCTGAGTGCTTGAAGGCTTCCTTCTTCGGCGGTTCTCCGGCCTACCCCACTTCTATCTATCTATCTATCGTCCAGACAACTCCTAGATATGTTTGTCATTGAGAGAAGTTTCAGCTTCCTGATGAGTCGTTATAAATATCCTGACACAAACCTCAGGTGAATATGGAAACATGGCAATTATATATCCTACACAATAATAAGGAAGATCAGCAGTGGAAAGTTACACAAGTGTATAAAAACAATTACTTCTTGAACATAGCTAAAAAACTTTGAAGTGAAAGTAAACATGCATAATTAAATCTGCAATTTCGTGCAATTGCGGTCAGCAATTCAATTAATTGTAGTAAACGGCAGCGGCTACATATAAGTAACTTTATACGAAGTACGACTGCGGTTTGCGGGTTTCGGTCGATCTTCAGCATCCATTAACACTTTGACACCTTTGCGATTAAATATGTAAGCGTATATATAACAAATGAATGAAGATATATGCGGTTGCTTTTACGGAATAGGGCAGGGAAGATGCACGTAGTCATCGTATCATCACATGAGACGTAAGCCGTAGCCGTCAATCATAAAACCGAAGTTAGGTATTGAATTGTGTTATATTGTATTGTAAATGGATTAATCTATGGAATGTTTGGTGATATTTTATTGGTCGAGATGGACGGTTAGTTGTGGATGATAACTATCACAGTGACCCTGCACTGCCTCTAATTATAGAGACTACTTAAAAGTTCGCACTGCAACTTGCAACAGTGTGCTACCAGAAGAAATGTATAGAGTTAAAAATCAGCGCTCATTTACTTATATGTACGTCTTTCAAGAATTTTTCTGTTATACCGGGTAAAGATATATTCAATTGGTAGTCCTAAAAGTGGCACAAAGAAAAGAACGTTGATTTACTCCATGGGTCGCCAAACGTTTTTGATCATCGACCCCTATATAATTTTTCGAAATCTCTATCGACACCTATAAAAGTAATTTTCTTTTAATTAAAGCAAACTTTTTTACGAAAATCGCAAAATCTCCTGACTCAGACCGACCACCGCTTTTGTTAAATAGACCCCTGGTGGTCTATATAGACCACTTTGGCCTAGAGTTTTTAACAAAGGAATTGTTATATATTGACAACGCGCGCTGGCACAAACAGCTAGAATGAGGGCCAGCGAATAATTTTGTAAGGAACCTGACTTAAGACAAATTGAATTGTCAATAAAAATATGTTTTTATAACCAACTTAAACAGTCCATTGCTTTATTTGTTAGCAATACTACTGAATGAATCCAAATGAATATGTTGAAATCGAAAATAACACTTTTTCTTTCAAACCGCGTGTAGTTGTCTTTGTATATCCTTGTACATATGTTTATTACCCTTCCTAAGTCGCTATCAGGCCTTTGAGGCTTAGTATAACTGTTAGGTTAGGAGGTGGTTTTAGTGAGTAAAAATCTCACTCTTTGGTGGTGCGTACCCGTTCTTTTTGAAGATTTCCCGTCCATATGGAAAAAGGTGCTTTGCATAAACTGGGCAATGTTATATGTATTAAAAAAGATAAAAGTATATTTAGTTCTCAAATGCGGAAATCGTTTATCGCTAGATTAGAACAGTGTTTAGGGTGACCTTCTCTTTTTTTCATTATTAAATTATTTTATCATTTTGGATATAACCCACTTTATGGTACTTTTTATTTTTCAATAATAATTTAGTTTTAGTAGTTTGTCCCATTGCCGACACCGCTTTCTTTTTTTCATTATTAAATTATTTTATCATTTTGGATATAACCCACTTTATGGTACTTTTTATTTTTCAATAATAATTTAGTTTTAGTAGTTTGTCCCATTGCCGACACCGCGATCTAAAGGATCTTTTGTGCCATACTACATTTGTCATTAATGATCCATGTGATCACAACTGTCCGATCTACTATGCCCTATAGGTTTAGTGTCGGCATTTCTTCCGAAATGCATTTCGTCCATTTGGTGATGTCAAAGCGTCACAATTAAAGTTATCAGGTTCTTTTCTATCTAGATGATCCTTCTCTAAAGAAAGGAAGTACTTGAAAGTCATGCTCTTCTATTATCTTTTCCGCTTTATGGATGAATTTGAGAATGTCCATAGCATTCTTTATTTATTTGCTGTGGTATATGTTAATTCTTGTTCTTGCTAACGTAATGCAGTTGCAGTTCCTCTTATTCTAGACAGAGTCGGCACTCCGTATCATCAAGTATGTGGATTATAGTCAGGTGATATTTCAGATAGCAATGACCTGATAGAAAACCTACTTTTGGCTTGGCGAAGTCTCTCTATCCCTTCCCAGTGTGACATTCTGAGACTATACTCCCAGCTAACTACCCTGGATTTAGCCTCCGCCTAGTTGATACCACAGTATGGCTCCGGACTTATGAGGCTTGCTGCGTCAGCAATTGCCAGTTCGTCAGTAATTTCGTTGCCTTCGATCCCCTTCCATATTTGGAAGTAAATTGATTTCAAGTACATTTAAACTACATAAGTATGTATGTACACAGTAGTTAAAACGCACCTAACATCAGCAAACCGATATTTCAGAACTATCAAATCAATCGGTCTACTTCTATCGGCACTAATATCCCTTATAAAACGAAAACTCTTTTGAGGGTTGATGTTGTTCTTTTCTGTGAGGGAGGGGGATGTTTTTGTGAGTGCAATCTTCACATACCAAATCTGTGACGACAGTTTTGATGATGCGACTGGCATTTTTACCCTCTCTACCCGAAAACAAAAAAATTATAATAATAATAATTTTTTTATCCAATTAATGTATTCTCAATTTCTAATTGGATGATCCACATTAAGGCTATTTACTAATTATGATAAGAGATAAAAAAAGTTTTGTATTTTTGACTCTTAAACAAATTCATTTTTTATATAATTTTTGTTTTTTATTATGAAATAAAATAAACTCTCACTCTTTTGTGACACACCTAATAATACAGAACCTCTCCGTAAGTAGTATAGAGAATGGCAATTCCCAGCAGGAAAGGGAACCTCCCTTTAGCCTCCTTTTTATATAGGTCAGAGCGAAAAGCTAAAAGTTTTTTTTTCTGAGCGAAAAGGCCGTTTTGTTTGAGGGACCTGCCTTTAACATCCTATGGGAGCAAAAAGGGTGTACTCCCTTTGGCCTCCTTGCTACATACGCAGGGGAGTATAGAGCGAACGTTAACATATATGTATATACATACATATACGCTTTTTTTAGTTGCATTAATTTAAACTTCAAATTAAATTAAATTTTGTCTGCATAATTTCTAGGGAACTCCAAAACCTTATATACTTTACCGACTGCAGCACCACTTCTTAGAAAGGAAATCAAGGTAAAATAAATATATCTTTGTAGATAAATTCAGAAATACTAACTTAAATTCTAACTTCATTGTTGCATTTGTCGTCCAATAACTCCTACTTAGCTTTAAAGGCAATTGACATTCCTGAGCAGACAGTAATATTGGAAGGACGTTCTGCTTTGTGACTAGTTTGAGTAAAATTTCAAGTAAGAAATATACAAGAATGTTGCACTAATTGCATTGTAATGGCCAAAACTAAATTTGTTGATTTATTTAACAGAAGCTATTTCAGCCCATATTGTCGAATAATGTAACGCAGAGTTTTCGTTCCTATTTTCACATATGCATGTACATACATATGTATAAAAATATGGCATCACAATAGCATGAGTACTCCCCCACACTGTCATTAACTTAGTCGCTCAGATTGTTTACAAATAAGCATACTTCAGTATTCGACAAAGTGCCAGTCAGGCCGCTGAATTCAAAATAACAAATTCAATTTCCAAGCCAATATTAGTAAAATAATTCTGTAAATTATGTCTTATGTACGCACATATGTATGAACATACATATGTATAACATTCGCATAAATGAACCCAAAGGACTAGACTTTCAGTTCGTACCTACTAATCTGTTACACTATCTAAAATATTCTATCTATGGATATATTGCAGTTGATACTCTCTTAAGTGTACCCGAAGTGTTTTTAACTTCTCTCTCCCTCTCTCTCTCTTTCATAACGTTTATCACTTACGGCTATCAGGCTGGTAATGCTCTCCGTGACACATTATTACTTTCTTATATATACGAAAAACTTTAGATGCAGATACTATTTACCTGTAACTCCAATCAATCCGGTTTTCTGGAATATAATTTTGGGTTCTTTAGTTGGTTTTAGTGGTAGTATTTGTCATAGTTCTTACTTTATTATGGGAAGAACGTCTTTATTAAGATACCGACTGACAGAGGGACAAACGACAGCAGAGTTTAGAAACGACTGTTGTTAAAAGAATGGATGGATATACATATAATATTATATTATATATATATATATATATATATATGTGTATGTGTGTGTGTGTGTGTGTGTGTGTGTATGTTTTTATATATGTGTATATACATATATATATGTATGTATATTGGCTGTAACGCAGAGAAGCGAGAAATGAGCGCGCATTAACGAACGGCAGGCGACCATCGAACAGCGAACGAACGTTTCTTAGCAGACAGAAATTTAAAAAATGCTTCATAAATGAAGTGGAATTAAATGCGATAGGAGACTGCTTGTGTGTGCGTTAGGGTTATGGCACGGTCTGGAATAGTTGAACTAAACTGGATACACATGTTTTATTCTACCTGTAACTTCGCTTGCAGAGCCGCCTCTGTGGCGTTTGTTTCCGTTTAAATTTAATTGCTTAATTTTGTATGGCCTTTTCTTGCTTTTACTTGCGTGCAGCGTTTAATCGCTGGCATCATCATCCAAATGAAGATATTCAAGTTCACTTATGCACACACACACACACACACATACATAAATTTGCGCCGTTAAATTCGCATATACACATCTGTAGTCAATCAGAATCGTATAAATATAGATGTGGGCATACATACATACTTATGTACATAGTGCACATCGTGCCATATCTTAGAGGGAAAATTCATGTGTCGGAAGGCTTGTTTGGCTATCACCATAGCTAATTAGTCATTCCATGCCATCCTCATTTGTTTTTTTTTTTTGTTATTAAGTAGTGAATAAAAAGAAGACCTGCTCTCTCACCTATTTTGGAATAGCATATGTATACCATATATTCCATACAATTCTAAATCGGTTCCCAGCTAAAAATTTTGGGTAATATTTTTGAGTGTGAAAATGTGTGCGAGCAATTGCAGTTTGAATGTCATCTACGAATGATAACAGTAGTCAATCTTTATAATCCCAGCAAACATTTTGATAGATCTCCCTTGGAGAGTACAAAGGGAGTATTGCCATGCAAATTTGTATTGTAAAACTTTTCGCTCTCAATAGCTACTGCGTATTGCTTTTGATATGAAGCTGCTTGTGCTTGGAAGCTACATTCCTTCTCTTCTGCTCTCACTGTATAATTTAAAATTTCTATGTGCTCAGTGGCCTTTATTGTTCGGTTTTGAGTGTCTTCGGGAAGCGAGTGTTTGGAAAAAATTTATTTTTTTACATTGATTTTAATACCAATTTTTGTTTTAAATATTAAATAAAATTGTTCAATAAATTAAATTGTTTCATTGTGTTATAATTTTTAATAATTTGGAAACTGGAAAGGGCCTGTAAATTGAGTTTTCATTGGAATAACCTATGTTGAGATGAAGCACTCCCTTAATGCTCCCAAAAGATGCTAAAAGGAGTACTCTCCTCCAATGACACGCCTATGTAAAAAGGAGGCCAAAGGGAGTATAAAAAGGAGTACTCCCTTTGTGCTCCTAAAGGATGCTAAAAGGAGGCCTCTCAGACAAAACAGGTTTTTAGCTCTCGCTCTATACTCCCCTGCCTTTGTAATAAAAAAGGAGGCCAAAAGAAGGTCTCCAGGGAGCAATGATATCTCCCTTTGGAGACTACCGTGAGTACTCCGGGGATCCCCTTTTCTGTTGGGTACATACATACATACATACATACATACATACATACATACATGCATATATACATACTTATATACATACATACATACAATAATATGCATGTACTTATGCTTACAATTATTTTAGGAATTGCTACAAACGAAAAATGAACGAGAATTCATTCGCAACTAAAATAATATCAAATATTGTCAAAATTATCAATTATTTTAAGTTTGTAATCTGGACGAATATTAACATATAATTCAGATATATCACATTAAGCATTTGTTTATGCATTATTTGTTAAAATTTGTGATTTTGCCAAATCCTAATATGTTTACTTGGTCGAAAAATAGTAAAATCTCAAATTGTGCTCAATTGGCAATACTTCCAGTAATAATAGCAGTAATTAATCGCAATTCGAAGTGATTCGAATCACAATTGAGAGCTTACGCATATTTGTACGCACGAAACAACAACGAAAGGTCCTAAAGAGAGCGGTGACGCAATTTTTTCGATAAGAAACAAATGTTACACACATAGAATAACATTTACAGTTGATGTCGACATTTTCTGTTCGCTGATGTGACAAGAGTACCCGATGTGTCATGTAAATTTAGTTTTCTCATTTTTATTTCATCATATTAACTCATATACATATGCATGTACACTATTTGACAGCTGAAGTACATATTTTAAATGTCACTATTACTTGTGTTTATTACGCCAAGGTTTCACGATAAAGAGGCAGTTTTCAAAACTGGTGAATACAGAACACGGAATTTCTTTTATGTTACTCCTATACATGTACATATATGTACCACTGCAATAGTAGTATCCGTAAGTGGATGGATCTTTAGTGAATTCATCTTAGTCGCATTTATACCCATATTACTTGATGTATTAATTACATTAATATTAATTTCACTTGTTGCTTTTTTATAAGTTGTGCATGAATTGTACAACTACCTTTTTAACATGGAAAACACTCAAAATAATGAATCTAAAAATGCTATTAAATAAAATCATTTGAAGTCATAATATTCTTCATTCCTGAAACGCTTCCAAATATAGCTCTTCTTGTACTCATAGTTCTGAACGCTCTCAATTTGGTTTCCTGCAAATTTTCGTGAACACACTTTAAAAAGTTAAATAAGATACTCTAATTACACACACATCCATGCACACATAAATAAACGCCCGACAAAAGGCTTCTCTGAGAGGGGTTCAAAACCTACAGTGCATGAGTGCTTGCAAGTCACACACCATATGCTGAGTAAGGAGTCTCTGGTGTGAAGTTTACTCCGCGTACCTATGCGGTTGTATGGGTATGGTTGCATGCAATATTTGCTTGCTCTTCATGCATATAAGAAGTTACTGCAAGGGCATACTTTAAGAAGAAGAAGAAGCATAAAACAAACATACGTTGATAGTAACAGAATCGTGGGCGAGAAAAAGATAGCAATATAAAATGATAATGATGACCGATCGAATGCAGCGCATATTGATATGATAGAGACCGAGAGAGAAACAAGCGGAGAAAACCACCAAGTAAGTAAGCGATTGGTTTCATGTTGTTAAGATGTGCTCTGTTGTTGTTTTTGTTTCATTTTCTCATCACGGGAAAAATTGCTTGTGGGTCTGTCGTACTGTCTGTTGTTTTGCTACTTACTCTGAAAGATATTTTCTACAACCTTCTTGCGCCTTTGTGCTCCAGCAGATCTGCAAGTAAAGCGAGACGAAGTAAGAATTTCTGCTGAGTAACAGTACGGAAATAACGACGGAGTAGTTTGCACGTGTTCATGTATTTGATTGATGTTAAATACACGTATCTAGTGGATCATTCATTACATGCTATAATAATTTGATCTTTTACATACATATATAAATATGAATTTTAACTTATGAAAAATTATACATTTGTGAACTCTTAATGTTTAGTGACGCTTACAATCCATTCCATATTTAAATTTGTAAGTGTTGTTGAGTGTATCAAGTTTCCAGGGAGCACATTATTAATTTAAACAAATTAACAAAAAACAAGTACATAGTATACATACATATGTATATACCAATGCCGGCAAAATCGACCGGCATAGAATCGAAACTACCGACGGCGATTCATGATCGTACGCTTTAAGTGCGTAAACATAACTGCCAATAATATGCAATAAAACTGGAATTAATTAATAAAAAATTATGCAAAAAAAAAGAAATTAAATTTAATATAATCGTCAATAATTTGGTAGTAAATATTATAATTAATTGTAAATGAACCTATAATTAAAAATAGAATCTAGCGACGCACACACAGAAGCTCACCAAAATGGATGCCTACACTTTACCCAGCTATTTTCCTCTGGCGTAAGTAAATCATTCATTCCATTTCAGCTACAACCGGGGCCAGCCTTAGGTTACTAGTGTTGCAAACCAAGGGTGCTAGATTTCCGGGCAACGTTAGTTTAAACAGAAAATACATAAATACGAGTGCAATTCTCGACCTACGATATCTTTACAATACGGAACTACGAAATGAAATACAAATTCATTCATAAGGCCACTGTTTTCCAACCCGTAGCCGGAAATGCTGGTAGGCCCTGCCTCAAGCAAGGCTCCCAGTGCACCAAACCAAAACAAAAAGAAAACATTTTCTTTCGAATATCATAGAAAATATATCATTAAGTTATTTTGAGCCATCATTTAGTCATTTGGTTAGCGTGCTGGTGCAAGTGTAGTGTTCTGGGGTGCAAGTTTCACGCAGATAGCCCGATAAAAAACGCGGAATAGTTTTAATAATATAATTATCTAAACTTCAACGCTATCTTCTGTTATTTTACATAGGTAAGAGAGAGATAAAATATATGAATTCCTGTCGGAAATCAACCTGACAGAAGAACTGTGGATGAGTCCAAAATACATTTACCAGGTATTATTAATAGAAGACCGCTCTCCAAATGTCATTTTTTCACAGTCATAATATGTGTCAAAATGAATAAACAATGTTGCTTCTATTGTAAATTTTGGCCGCTATTTTCGGGTTTTGCAATTTTTGTCGTAATAAGTAAAAACTCAATTGCCCTTTTTTTGGTTTTTTCATTTATTATTATTTACAAACAAAATTATATATACACACAATAACAACTGATACAACTTAAAATAATATTTTTAATAACTTACTATTGCCTATTATTCTCTGTTTTTTTTTTTTTGAGTAGCTCATTTCCTTAATGGTTCCTTAATAATTCGTATAAAATGGATTGCGACATTTTAGTGTCGAACCCATAAAACACTGGCTGTTTCCACGATTCCTTCAATCCTCGAATCATTGCAACTTGAACGTAGTCACAAGGAGCTCTGACGAGATCAAATATTGGATCATGCTCATAGACGGAAGCTATCTTCATTTAATCAAATGAACCTTTCTTATACATGTGCCTATATGCTCTAGGCCCGGCGGCATGTAGAGTAATTGCATTGGAGATGTCATTCCAATGCCAATGAATCATTTTATTAGGATTCCTTAAATTTTTGTAAGAAATTTAACATTATATATATATTTTTAAAATCCTTGCTACATACCTCAATTTTCGAATTTGACCATCTGTGAAGATTTTGTTCAAAGCTTCAGTTATATTGTTGGTTTCTTCCTGTTGCTGCTTTAGTTTCAAAACTTCCAATTCCAGTTTCTTTACTTGCTTTTTCAGGTCCATGATTTGCAGAATTTCACGACTTTTCAAAAAATCATTGCTACACATAAGAAAAAGAGAATTTAGTCGTCACTTTAATATTTTTATGTGGACAAAATACAAATTGTACTTACTCAGTTTGAGTGCAGCAATCTACATTTACTACTGTAGTACCCAGTTCCTGAGTATTATTTAAAACTGACGGAACTGCACAATGTGAGAGTCTTGGTCTTTTAGTCACTGGGCCTTGCTCAATATTGCACACATTTTCCAATGAAGAAAGCGGCTGCAAACGGTTTTGCAATGTACCATAAAAAACTGATGGCACTGAACTTGGAAATAGTAGCACTTTTTTAGTTGTGGCGGCTTACGGATTATTTATAAAGTCACTATTTACAAAATGTTTCTCACACACTTTTGATATTTCTTTTAAATCAACGTCACAAGCCACGATCCACCGATTTCGCTTTATTGCGCCTTTAGGGACGCTGAAAAATCTAACTTTTTCCTTCCTCCGTGTATTATTGCAAATAACGCAACGATAATGCACCATTTTTCTATTTATTATTGTTAATATATATATTTTTTAAGTGATTTCACTATACTTTGGAAGCTGACGACAAAATAAACGTGTTTCCAATCACTATTTCCCTTTTTTAGTTTCTTTTCGTATACAACATTCGTTAAGAGAGCAGATTTGACACATATTATGACTATTTTCCTCTCACTCTCTCAATTAATAATACCTGGTAAATGTATTTTGGGATGAGTCTATCCTCATCTTTCTAATAAATAAGGGCATCATTTTTCAGGTCGCTGTGTATAACACCCTTAAATAAATCTATCTATCTAGCTAAGAGAGAGACACCTCATCTCTTTACAAAAAAGTATTAATAATAGATTTTTTGACAATACAAAGATTATTATATTTGATTAGATGAGTTGTTATACAGCCTATATCCTAGTAGTTAGAAAGAATTATAGAAATCCAGGGACATCAGTAATCGAATAACCGTAAAAGCTCTGCCATATTTCAAAAAGCCTTATTTAAAATATTATTATTATTATATCATACACCATAATTAATTATGAGTGCAAGGTGTTGGGGGAATGAGTACTAGCTACCTTCGACTCGAAGAGAAAAAGATTTTGTAGAAAGAAGCATTTGGTGACCAGCCCCTGGCAGGATTTGAATCTGCGACCCTCGGGGTGTGAGTCAAGCATGCTTACCATAGACCATAGAGGGCGGAATTATTTAAAATGTATATGTAACTTGCCGAAGATATGAGCTTACCTGATAATCTAGGATAAAAGGATTCGAAACCAGATTCCAAATGTTTGTTTTGAAAGTTAATTTTCATCACGGGGATTACTTTTTTTTTATAATTTTGAGAAAATAATGCGGTTTGTTGAAATAACGGATGTCCCGGGGAGAAATTTGGAATACTTTTAAACTTTCCATATATCGTTTCAGAAATTATCGAAAGTTAAACGAAGACGATATTGAGAACAATGAGAGTAAACACCCGATATTACATACATATATGTATGTAACTTTGATGAGAAATCTTGTATTAATCGTGACTTATTACTTTGTTCTAATTAAAAATTTCGCATTTCTTGTATAATGTTTTTTCTAAATAAAAAAACTTCGGGTATGTGTTATTAGAAATTATGTATAAAAAGTTATATAAGAATGCATTATTAAGATGATTTTTTCTGTCTCTGCATGATACCTGCAGTTCTCATTGTGTAAATACATGAATATATTTCATTTAAAGAGTTTTATCAATGAATATCAACGTAATAAGAAGTCCTATAAAGAAGAAGAACAAAATATTTGATTTTCTCTTCAAGTTACGAGTTAAATGGGCGACAAATCTTGATAGCTACAGAATCATGAAAACTACAGAATTTTTTATTTTGTTGTACACACACGGGCTTACATACATACATATGTATGTATGTTTGCATTGCAAAATAAAAATAAAGAAAAAAGAAGCACGTGTGCATATACATACATTTATACAAATTGCCAATCTTCAAAACAATAAAAATTTATAAAATCAAACCATTCAATTTTCAAGATTTCAGTTGAGAAGTCAAAAAATCTGTTGGTAGTTCCTTTAATTAATCTGCTTATAAATTAGCAAAAGCATTTGTGTGTACCTTGTTTGGTCGTGGTGTTAAGGGCGTCGTTTATGTCGTTATGTTTTCAATGATCGGTCACATCTCCTGAAAATATGATTATGACATCCATGTATACGTGGCATGTTTTCCAGTTTTATCTCTTAACACGTCGTCTATCATTCTTTGGAAGATACTCGGTGCATTTTTCAACACCAATGACTTGCGACAAAATTCATATTTTCCATTCTACTGAAAGCGATTTTTCTGGTCTTTTCGTGCAACAATATTTGGAGGAATCCTGCTTCAACATCTAGCGTAGTGAAATCAGAGACTAGAGAGGCGCGTAACTTGAACGTCTCTCGTTTTGTGCCAAACTTACATATGTGCAAAACTGTAGTAGTGTGGCTGATTTTCTTCATAGCCAATGATAAACAAACTTATTCATATAGCAAACTAATGATAAACAAAGCAGTTTTTTTAAACGTCAGAAAATTTTAGATTTAAGTGTCGCTTCTCTGTGTTCTCTGGTGAAATATTTCGCTTTACCCAAGTTGGATAGAATAACTGAAGTATCTGGTATTGGGTATTTGCCGTTTGTGGTAATACTATTTAGTTTCATAAAATATATTACCAATCGTTTCTTTTTTGACCTTTTTCGTCAAGACCCAGAATCGTTCAACCGAAAGCCACAATAATTTTGTCACATGTTTTTGTTATTATGGAGGGTGTAACAAAAATTGCAAAATATCGTTGTTGTATATTTGATACATGGAGCAGTAAGTATCAATGTTTCCGATACAGGCTTGATATTTCAGCAGCGGTCGGTACAATGAAGCAAGTAAGATACGACGAGCAAAGCGCTAGAGGTTTAGTGAGCTAGAGCAAATACTCTATAACAAGTATTTGGCTAGAGCCGTTAGAGTGACCAAGATACGAGAGTGAGGAAAACTCTCAGCCCGACCCGTGAAGGAATACCTTAACTGAATGTACCAAGGGGACCCACGGGATCGAAGCAAAGGTGGTTTTAGTTGGGTTAGAGTCCCACACCTCGGCATGATGCTTTCCACCTAAATAAAAAAACCTACTTGAATGGAGTTTTTTCGCGATTTGAACAACAAAGGTAATAACTGCTAAATACTCTCCATATTATCAAGCTCATTTGGAGATCGGTTGAACGGTTTAGGAGTCCATCAGCAACAAACAAGCACAGATTGACTTTTATATATATGTATATTGATTTCTCCCAACACTTCTCCTCACGTATCTGGATACCAGGTTTATTTCAAATTAGTTGTACAATAATTACATCGATATCGGGCCGCAAAGCGTCGAAAAACCTATTATAGCGTTCCAAAACAATGTTCTCATGTACTGTAATAACCTTCACATAAACTTAAATCAAATAATAATAATATAAATATTATTATATTATCTGAATCTAGAGCAGAAAAAAGTACTCAGTGAAGCTCGAAACAGTTTTTTTCCTGGAGCGAGGGGAAATCTTGTTCTCTGTTCTGAGCAGAGTTCAACAAAATTCCTGTAGGTTGAAAAATGTTCATTTTTCTGTACTTGGTTTTTCTCGAGCAAATGATAGCAGAGAAAAATTGCATATAAAAACTGTAGTTTTTAAAAAGTCGAGTACTGATACGATTATTATATAAGTTAGATTTATTACTATTGTAAAAAATGTATTTAATATACATATTTGTGAATAAAGCTGCTGATCTGATATTTTATACACTTTCTGTGAAAATTTCTCTGTCAGCAAATTTCTTTTTCTTATTTACTTTACTCTGCTTTAAACGTTTTTTAAACCTTTCTTAAATTACTCTGAGCTAATCTATTTTTTTCCAGCTTACAATTTTAGACCACCCATTATACCCATTATATCCCTATTATGTACGTGATTGTTTATATTATTATTATTATTATTATTATTATCGATTCGCAACCTATCGAGGATAGGATAGACTATTGTATGGAACAAGTTATCCAGTAAATTATACTCGGATAAAACGAGCGAGTTTTTCTATCCTCGATAGAAAGTGCTTCCAACTTGAAAATTTCTTGAAAACCACCATGCAAATTTCCCTGGGATTTTTTGTATTCCAGTGCTTTTTTTGAAATGTGTGATTCTTAACTTTATCGATACGAGTTCGATATAAGTTAAGAATCGAATACGCATAATATTGTTCACATAATAGAGAACACTGTAGTACAAAATTTTGTTTGTAATATTTTGTTCACTCTTTGGATGTTTGTATATTTGAGTGCCTACTGTATTAGTGCAAGGGATATAACACTAGCAGCTAATGCAAATTTATCATATATATTACTTCTTATGTAAACAAATAAATAAATAAAAACTTAATCTATTTCATCGCTAAAACGTATTTATTTGTCTTTCGACACCAAGAAAGTATCGGAAGAAAAATTCAATCCCAAAAGTACTTGGTAGGTCGCAAAATTATCGAGTACCTAGGTTTATTGACATCCCTAGATCACTACTGTATTTCATCATAAAAGCTCTCTTTAGAAGACAGACATTGGAAATCCTTCCTTTAGTAGTTTCAAGGATTTGGAGTAATCGCAGCTTTGTTGTTTTACATGCTTCATGCAAAAGCTTTATGGCATATGTACATAAATATCCCAGCAAACATTTTGGGAGATCTCCCCTGGGAGTACAAAGGGAGTATTGATATTTCCATGCAAATTTTATTGTGAAACTTTTCTCTCTCAATAGCTAATACGTATTGCTTTTGATATCAAGCTTCTTGTGCATGGAAGCTACATACATTCCTTCTCTTCTACTCTCACCATTCCTTCTCTTCTACTCTCACTATTCCTTCTCTTCTGCTCTCACTGTATAATTTAAAGTTTCTATTTGCTCAGTGTGCCTTGGCGATGGTTTCTATAGAATTAACATTTACTTTCATCATCGAGATTTCCAAATTCTTCCAGAATTCGCTTTAAATTTCATCGAGGGAGCCATCATCTTATGAACAACCAGTTTTTCATCGGCTCTTAATATTTAAAAAGTTTGTGATGTGATAAATAGGATATCCTGCAATTTGCTATAGACGAGATTTCCACTTCTTTCCAGGAAGAAAAAATTCCCGCCGATGGCATCAAAAATGGTTATCTTGAACAGATTTCAAAGTTAGTTTGCACCCATCAAGCTCTTGACAGCATTTCGGATCGGTATTGAAATTTTTATTGTTGAATTCGTTATCTAATGGCTGATTTTCAGCAATAAGATTATTAATATTAATAAATTATTTTATGTTAACGGTTCAGAAAATTGAAGAAAAATGTGTCGTAAGACAATAAAAGTATATGCATTTTGTACAGGGGTTTTCCAGTCTTTCTAAATATTGTCCAACTTGTTTATAAATCTTATATCGATTTTCAGGCACATATTGTAAATATGTGTGAATTATAAGCGGGATAGGATAGTTTGTCATTTACTTCACAGAGCTTCACGAATACAGTCACAGTTCTCCATAGTGGCCTTTATAGGAGTTGGGCGTGTCATTTGTCTGATATTTCTCATATGGCAATATAATTTAACATGATTTTTCATGCAATAGCAGATATATATTACAGATTCCAATATGACCTGGGGATAGTTTCTCTTTTAAGATTTGCTAAGAGCAAAGGACCTTGCAGGTCTATGTATGGCTTTCACGGCCGGCCAGTCTAACCTAACCTAGCCTAATAAAGATTACTGTCTGTATATTATTAACAAGCACAGTTTCAACATAATGCAAATACAGACAAACGCAAAAATTAATTATATCTTTAAATTATTTGATATTTGGGGTACAATAAAAAACACGGAGTAGTGTTTTCTTTTCAACCACTTCGCAAATCTTCATTGTTTAAGCTGAAGAGTCGACGTCATGTTAATTATATTAAAAATGTGATAAATAAAGACGTTGGACAAACAGAGCGAACATCACCAAAAAGTAGATCAGAATTCTGTGAAGCATATAATTTTACAGTGTGCAGTCTCTGCCTGAGTTAGATATTTAAGATTAACGCCACTTCAATCAGCTGCCAAACTCATTACCTTAATTTTTTCTCAAGAGCACTTCTAGCACATTTACCATCAGATTTTGTTATTGGCGGCATATGTTTGATTGGTCGTTTTAGTTGTTTTGTACATTTCCATACTGAATACTCGGATCTACGTTCGATACTAAGGCTGCCGTTAATTTGTATTAACGGACTCATTTTTGAATTCACGAGGGTATCGCTTTAGCCTTTGAGCTGCATTGTTAAAGTTGCATTTGTCATTAGGAGATCGGGTTTGGTGCCATTTCTTCCTCAATCTACGTTTTTGTGCTACGAGATCTCTTAGCTCACGTGGGTAGTTTATACCAACCTTCTTTTATTGAACCTGCGGTGTAGTTTCCGAAGCCGATTTCTGTATAAATTTAACAAACTTAACTGCTTCTATTTCTATATCGTCATGATTATGAATGTTTACTTCAGAGTAAATGTATTCGTCCAGCTTTGAACGGAAATTTTCCCAATTGTGTTGCTGCTTGCTAAGAAACCTGATTGCTAAAATATAGTAACAATTGTCTAACATCATTGATGGAAGAGTGCATCTAAAATTGATACGAGAGGTTCTTTTGGATATATCATGTCAATACCAGAATTAGTTACCGACCAAACCCAATCAATTAAATGAGTCCTTTCTTTTGATACCGGCAAATTTAATGCTACACTATAGCAAATGTAATCATCTCGTTTAGAATATTTTTTTAATGCCTGCATCCCTTGAACTTGATACAAATATTGATTTTGGATCGAATAGAACTGGTGGGGCCCATTTTGAGCGGATAAACCCATCAGCAGTACTTCAAAATTATGTTTGCGAATAAGTACATGAGGAAGAGTTAGAAGTTTCAAAAAATTTTTATTTGTGTGATATTTAAAAATGTGTCTGCACACAGTAAATTTGCACACATCCATCTTAATTAGAATCCACGCCAAGAAGACTACACAGACTCAACTTTTCCAGGCAGAAAACTCGGAAAAAACACAACGATACGAAACAAAGCATAGAAGAATGAAGATGATGGCGCATTGTTACGCATGCGCAGTGCGCATGCGTAACAATGCGCCATATAGAAATGCGTGCTGCGTGCTTAAGCATCACAATTTTGAGTGCGACATGGGGGTAAAGTGAGCGTGTGTGCAGGTTTATTGTTTCCTTTTTACATTGTTGTTGTGGCTGCAGTCTATATTTATAAATTGTGTTTGCCTCGTCCTGCTGACATTCCAACGAAATCAGTACAATGCCCAAACATTGTACGAAGTGTTGTATATATATATAAGTATGTAGGTATGTATATATATATATATATATATATATATATATATATATATATATATATATATATATATATATATATATATATATATATATGCCCAAACATTGTACGAATATATATATATATATATATATGTTTGTTTGCTAACTCCTCAGATTTTACAAGTGCTCCTTTTATCAGAAGTAGGTACGCAGTGACCAACATAGCAATAGGATTACAACAACAAACTGATATTTCTAGACTCTTAAATTTTTTACAAATTACTCAATTTGTTTAGACCTAGATGAGTTGGCTCAGCGGTTGCTAGTAGAGATGTTACGGAGGTGAGTTTACCGGCACCGGAGTCGGAACGGAGTTTTTAGATTTGACTTATCGGAGTCGGAGTCGGAAACGAAACCGGCAGTGGATTTCAAGAGAGATGTGCTAGTGAACTGTTAACGGTTGGCGTAACAAAATAATAGAAACATAATACATACAGTAATCAGGCCCTTTAACCAGTACTTAAAGTATTAATTAGGTATTACACACATGCACGTAGGTACACTACAATAGGAAAATATATTAGTTTTACATTTTGTTTAAATCAAATGAAATGACTCTAAAAGTATCAAATTGTATTTAATATATTAAACCTTCCCAGCTTTCTCTCCGTTCAATCGACTTCTCAACGGATCAAATATGAGACCGGCGCCATTAAAAAGTTGTTCACTTACCTACGATAAATAGTGGCAATTGGGTGTGAAATTTTGCATTTACTTTCCACCATAACAAGGGATCGTCACTGACAGGAATACGCTTTCCTTTGTTTTACTCTTCAAGAAGCTCTTCCATCTTTGTCAACAGGCTGGACACCTTTACGGTGTTATCATCATCATCATCGCTACTCATCAATGTTTGATAAAATGGATTGGATATTATTGTTAGTTGTCTGCTGGTGGCGACTCAAACCTAGCCCGTTTTTCTGCAGGAGCGTTGTTTTCTGCTTGATTTGGTTTTGTAACGAGGATCTAAATATGTAGCTATTGCAAGAAGGGAAGGTCGGTCCCCATATCTTGAATTCAACTGTTTGATGGTCTAATTACAATTTTAAATGTTCCATTGGTATCTGATTGACTGTCTTCCAGTTGTAATGTATGTTTTAGAATATTTATAATTGGAATTACCGATGAAATTTACTATCACTTATGTATCTCTTCAAATGGTTGAAGAATATACACTAATTTGTTGAGATATAGCCCATTATTCAGGAGGTATTTGTGGGATTCTATGTTTAAATCTTTTACGCTGTTGCATTTCGATCTTCGTTATAACTCCGATTCAAAATGATCGGAACCGAAGTCCGAGTCGGAGATGTGGAATCAAGCGGAAGTTCCGACCTTTCGGAGTCGGAGTCGAAGCTCCGTAACATCCCTAGTTACTAGTAGGCAATGCCATGGAAGATACAGTGGTACTCGACCAATTTACAAAAGTCTGTACTAACAATTTATAATAATTATACTCATTGTTTCAGGTATTGATTAGTCTGAAGGGTCTATGTATGTATGTATGTTATGTAATTTCCGGTTATACTTTTGTTCGCCATATCATTTGTCCATTGGAATAGAGAGACAAGATGTAGTATATTTCTGGTATATACACTACATATAACGTAATAAGAACTAACAATTCGAAATAGTTAAAAAATTTGGATAATTTTGTAAATTGTTCGCGTACTCCTCCTGCATGTGCCTATTAAAGGTCTTCTTTTAGTCCAACAGTTCTAAGGAAACTTAGCACTGAGTTGGGGTGCACTGCTCTAATATCTCTGGCCTCGGGCCAGTAATGCCGCAGATATTTCCTCCTACTGCGAGCTAAGGCTTCGCAGTTCATTAGAAGATGCTCGGCTGTTTCTTCTGCCTCCGTGCAGAACCTATACGTGTTTACTGGTGAGAGTCCCAGTTTCATGAGGTGGCTTCTTAAACGACAGTGGCATGTGAGGTGACCTATCAGAGTTATTAAATTGTTGTTTTCTCAACTGTAGACATAAAGCTGCACATTTTGAGTTGTAGTCCCCAATCATGAGCTTGGATTGTTTTGGCGGTGAGGCCCAGTAGGGTGGCCTTCTGAATTTTTCGTCCTGTCTTAATTTATCTTTCATGCTATTTGCCACTATACTAAAGAATGGTTCAGGTCCAATAAAAGGTGTAGCCGCTCCATTACTGGCAAGACTATCCGCTTTTTCATTTCCAGGGATCCTCCCAGTGTGTCCTGGGGAAGTGCCCTGTTATGGAAAGTCTATTGAGGCTCCCGAACTTATTTAGCTCTACGCATTCCTATATGAGTTTAGAATGAATCTCGTAGGAATTGAGTGCTTTTATAGCTGCTTGGCTGTCAGACATGATAGCAATGTCTTGACCCACAAGGTTACGTCGGAGGTTACATATGCCAGCTCCTATCCCTACTTCTGTTTTTGAACCATCTGTGAACCATTTGATGGTATGATCTTTTAATATATCCTGAAAGCGATTCAGGTTTTCATTCAAATAAGACCAATGGAAAATTTTGGAGCTATATTGGGAATTATAGAATAGCAAATTGAAAAATGGACATCCATGCATAACATATTTCAAAAAATACTACAAATTAAGTGCTGAAAGAAGTATGAAGTGAGAGTTTAAATGTTCTCCTTAAATAGCGGGGCCTTGCTAATATTATTCTATGTATTTTCATTAAAGCGACTTAAACTATAAATTCCTGCATCTGACCCGGATCCAATCTACTATAAACGTATATAAAACTGTAATTGATTAATAAAAATAATTTGGTCATCAAAACAATTACAGTTGTAGTATTCAGAATTACCAGAAATATTCGGATTTATTATGCTTACATGTTGTGAATCCAGGCTTCCTATCACCAGGTATCACCTTTAAAGTGGCCGATATACGATGCAGTCACGACTAAACTTTCGATATTTTTCACGTTCTTTATCAATTTATTATTGTGTAGGGGATTTTAAGCACCGCGATCTTTCGATCTATTGTGCCCCCATCAGAGGCTCAAAGTCTTTGAGTCCTATCCTCTGAATAAACGTGATGACGTTGGCTCCAAAGGATTCGAATTTCGAAATAAGTATTTCGAGACCACATGCTGGGCGGATTCAAACCCATGACTCCACGATTGCGAGACTAGCATGCTAGCATCAGTCCACATCCAACTACAGCTAAAATTAATTCCATTATGCAGAATTTTAACTTAATAGTATCCGTTGCTCACACTGCTAACGAGTCTACTAATAGGAAATTCTTATTATTTATATATTTACTATAATTAAAATTATAATAAACTTATATTATAAGCACTACCTACAAGGGCTATCGGCTAGATCCGTTGTTAACGGAAGGTTGTAGTTACAGAAGGTTGTTCATTTTTAATTTAATTATAAATTTATAAAATAATTCTATATTAGAGTGGAAGGGGTCAGCTAGGAGGGATATTGGATTGGTGTTATTGAATATGGTAGTGCGGATGGAAAAGAGGGATGTGCAATCTGATAGGATGTGAGGAATGGTTAGTGGGCTGTTGTTGCAAATATGACATATTGGTTGTTGTTCCTTGTTGAGTATGTCTTGAGTGTCCTAGTCGAAGAATAGTAATTTTGTGGCATTGTGTAGTACTGGGGAGATGCAAGGGGACCATGTTAGGGTTTATATTTTTTTGATAGTATGAATAATTAGACCATTTCCTTGTTAAACTTTCCTAATGTCTTGCGAGTGCAATTTATGTTATATATTTCTTAGTGCGTAGGATAACTGTTTTAACCGGAAAGAAAATTTTGCTGCTTTATCTACCAATGCATTCCCCTTGATGCCTGTATGCCCCAGTATCCAAAATAGTTTAATTTTATCTGCCAGGGCCATGACGTCTTGCGGAATGATCTTAATAGCCATTCATTTTTGTTCAACATATTTTTAGCCGCTTCATAGATAGAGCGACTGTCGGTGCAGATAATATGTGTTGCACTTGATTTTCTGGATTTCTCTAGGGCGCTTATAACTGCTTCTGCTTCAGCGTCGAAGGCCGTGGCGGAGTGGGGTAGCAGGCCGTGTGAAACCGTTCTCCCGCCTTCATCTACCACACCATATGACACAGTGTTGGAACTTTTTGAACCGTCTGTGTAAAGATATTTCCATCTTGTATATGGGAAGCGGTTTTTAGTTTCGAGGAATAGTTGACGATAGGTGTTGGCGGAGGTGTCGTTTTTGGCATAGGATGTGCGGCTGGTAATGAAAGTATCCGGGGATATGTTCCATGGAGTATAGGTTTCAGTGATGGTTATGGGTCTGTGGTAGTTGATTTTCAGATCATTCGCTAGGTCTAGTCATTTACTAAGTGTTGATGATTTCTTTAATGCTGTTTTCCTCTTCTTGAGAAGGGTGATTGCTTCGTGTAACAAAGTTGTATTTGGGCAGACCACCTTATGAAGCATAAGACATTTTATGCTCATAATGCGATTTTCGATGGTTTCCATACCACTTTCAACTAGCAGATTAGTTATTGGCGTAGTCCTGAAGGCTCTGGACTAATCTAATTGCTGCATTAAGTTGAGACTTAATCCCCATTGACGGACCAGTGTTCTGCGAATGATTGGGTTATTGCAAGGGACCACTTTCAACTAGCAGATTGGTTGTGGGCTATATATAGTGATCCCTGCTATGCAGATTATTAATTGTGCGCCAGCTGCACAAGGGAATGAGGTTAGGGGAAGAAAGAGCTAAATCAATATGTGTAAATATGTTGAGGGTGCTGAAATGGGTACGTGGCCAATCACTTAATAAAAATATATTTATTGGCGGGATTATTTCCGCAGCGCTTTGCGGTATGCCCAAGAAGTTTACATATTTTACAGCGCATGGGATTGGGAAGACATTCTTGGACGTTAACCTTACGCCATGAAATGTCAAGGTTTTCTGGTCGGAACAGAGGTCAAATGTTAATAAGAGCACTCCACTCGGCTGCAGTTTTTCGTCGATATTTTTTTGCAATTTTTAGACTGATATTACACCTTGCGATTGAAGTTCAGAAATTATTTCGTCTTCAGAAATAGTATTCAGGCATGGGGCAAATATGGTACCTTTAGTATAGTTTAGTGAGCTATGAAGTGTGCATTTAATCGAGCAAATTTGAAACAATTGTTTGGTAGCTAGAAATTTGTCAGCAGTTGACTTTTCTTTTACCAGTAGAAGTAGATTGCGGTCTCGAAGCTTGGTTATCGAGATGTCTTTACTGATTAAATGTAGGGCTCTGTGGGCTCTAATTTCACAAACTTTTCAAATATATATCTATTTGTCAATATTTGTTTTGGTCATACAATTCTACAGTGATCGGTGCAGTTATTTCGGTATAAACAAAGCGTATTTATTGATCACTACGAATTCAAATCGTTATAGGCGTATGAAGATTTTTGATGTATGAGGCTACAAAAAGTAATGCAAAAACAAAAGTAAACTGGAAGGATACTGTACAAAAAAGAAGGATTGAACCAAAGAACGTGATCATCGTTGATGACGGCACTGCATTAAAGAAACTTTAATTTACATTTTGTTGTTTTTTTTATTATCATCAACAACAAGAACATCCACAATACCAAAAATTTAAAAACTGTGAAACACTTCAAAAAGAGCACTAATGAACTAATCATAAATTCAGAGGTGTGCCAACACTACGCATTTTATGACTGACGATGACTTGAAAAAAATTACCCAAATTGTTTTGCGTTGCGGCCCACTTGATATGGCACAGGTTTCAATGCATTCCATGTATACAAATATAATCATTTAGAGTCGTTGCTATACTGCTGCTACTATATTGGGACAGGGGATTGCTGCTAATCTGTAAATCGTCATAATATCCAAACTGAACATCGTCAAAGGGCTTATTTTTAAACCGAACTGACGAGAATAGTGTACTCTACGGCGTGAGAATGCACTCCGTTTTGTGTGGAGTCTTTAACATATGGTCTTGTACTGACTCAAGCTTAATGGGTGATGTTGCCGGTCTATACGAATACGAAAGTTACCGGGCAATGATTTTTGAAGAGAAATGGGTTTCGGCGAACACTGGGGCCGTCCTGTAGCTCAAAAATTCGATATTCTCAACTAATTGGTAAATCTTTAAGCAATAAATGTATATATTTAGGTATATTTTTTGAATTCTCTTTAAATGACCTCTGCTACTTGTAGTTAAAAAGGAGAGTATAAAAGCCGGTTTGATTGCAAGTTGCTTTAGATGCAAATCAATTGGCGAAAGGTCTAGCATAATGTTCAATGCTACCGTGAGAGTAGTTTGGAGAGCTCCGCTTATATATATATATATATATATATATATATATATATATATATATATATATATATATATATATATATATATGTAATATATATATATATATATATATATAATATAATATATAATATGTATATATATATATATTATATATATATATATATAATATATATATATATATATATATATATATATATATATATATATATATATATATATATACATTAACTATCCTTCCGGATAAAGTTCCAATGCCTTTAACAACATGCTAATTGCTAATGTTAGATGGGGGACAGTTATCATCCTGCCCTAAAAGTGGACAAACTTGGCCGGAATGGAATCGGGGACGTTCAAAACTGCTTTTGAAATTTAATAGGCAGCATATTAGATTTGTAATCGGGGTACTGACGGGTCACTGTTTGATTGGTAGATATGCAAGTAGATTGAGGGTAACTCATTATGACTTTTGTAGAAGCTGTCAAGATGTCGAGGAAGAGGAAACAGTGGAACACCTCTTGTGTGGGTGTATGGTTCTATACAGAAAAAGGTTCTCCACTCTTGGATTTGCATTTCTTGACATCATTGAGGCAGCTAAGATTTCGTACTAAGAAACTTCCCAGCTGGTTTTGTGATTTCTTCACTCAGTTTTGGTTAAGCGCACGTCAAAGATGGACACCAGGAAAAAGAAAATACGCCATATTTTCCAGTTTTTCACCGATAATGGTGAAATTCAAGACAAGCGACTGAAATGTGAATAGTGTTTATGGTGTTGATTCTGTATCATCCAATCACGCGCAATTTTGGTTTCGTCGATTCCGTTCCGGTAATTTTGATGTGGAAGATACACTACGCTGTAGAAGACCAATTGTCGAAAATAAAATTATGGAAATCGTCGAATAAGATCGCTATTTTCCTTGTGATTTCCATGATACATAGGACGCGAGCACTCCAAACGTGTGAGTGACAGTACTCGATGGCATAACAACATCGAACACATCCACGTAAATACATTTAGGTCGCTGATTGTTGTTCACTTTATACAAACTTTCTGTGGGCGGTCACACTGTAGATTTTTCAAAAACATAGAGTAAAACATATGCAATTCAATGGAACATGACGCCGCTGTTTGCACTTATGGATATGGATCCGCATTTCCCATTCGCATTGAAAGTGTTGGTGTCAATTTTTTGGTGTAGCTGCAGGACGATTGTCGTCGCTTTACATGCTAAAATACCGCAGAGTCTTCAGGCGAAAAATGTGCAAAATAAAAAATCATATTTGGGATCCATTCTATATCAGGAGATGCTTTGACAACTTACTTTTTGATTGATTACTCGTTACGCAATTGAGATACATCTTTTGTGGATGCACATAATAAACTAATCACTACTCCAATAATAAGCTTATGTTTTATCTCATGCACCTTCTGTTTGTTTAATTGCAGTTATTCCGAATTACAGTACTTAGCATCCAGACGAGCAGCGGCGGTAGCAGCCGCGGCCACAGTATTACCACCTCTACTACCTTTACCAATAGTTGCAGCAGCGGCCAGTAATGGTAATAACGCTGACTCAGGTAATATAGCTACCAACAATAACGTAAAACTGAATGGCGGACTCTGTGAAGCTTTAAATGGACAAAGATCTTTGGGGGCAAATCATCATTCCCACCTGCAACAAACACATCATCACACTCATGGTATGGTGCCACCTCCAACCCAAGCACATGACTTTCATCCAGCATACAGGATCCCAGGTTATATAGAACATTTGTACTCGCTTCAACGAGGAAGTCCGACAGCGTCATTTCATGGTATGTAATTCATAAAAATATTTAATTATTTATATTGATTTCAAGACTATCTTTTGTTTAGATCATTATGCCAATTGTGCGCCCACATTCCATTTGACTGGTCTCGGTATCAATTCCAGTGATTATCTGGCCACCCGTGGTGGTGTTGGTCCGCTTGGAGATTTACATCCCGCAACGGCGGCAGCTGCTGCTGCTGCCACCGCTGCTGGTTCCCTGGCAAGCACAGATTTTCATTTTAGCATCGACAATTCACGTTTAAACAGCCCGCGACCAGGAAGTATACGCGCCAGTATTAGTCGAAAACGTGCGCTATCCTCGTCTCCTTACTCGGATTCATTTGACATAAATTCAATGATCCGCTTCTCACCGAACTCCTTAGCTACTATTATTAATGGATCGCGGGCAAGCAGTGCTGCTAGTGGCTCATATGGGCACTTGTCAGCTGGTACCATGAGTCCCATGCACAGTGCAATGACGCCGCATTTGCAACAGCTGCAAGAGCACTTGTTGCGGGCTAGTGCTGGTCTATTGCATCCTCTGCCACCACACCAAGCCGCGGCGGCAAGCATGTTTTCTATGGGTCAAGTGCTCAATATAGCTGCCGCCACTACAGCGGCGAAAGGAACTGACAACAGTTGTGCTGCAGTAGGTAGTGCGGTCTCCGCTAAGCCAACTAATGGAAGCAGTATCAGTGCAATTAACAGTACGACCTCGGCGAATACCTTAGCCAACCAAGCGGTAAGTTAGAAGATTTGCATAAAAGTGGATTCTTGTTGGAATTAATTTACTTACGTTGCTTCTGTATAGCGCTACGAAAGTTTACCAACTGGTACTGGGATAGTAAGTATTGAGCAGCCTTCATCGACATCAGGTGATGTGGCGCAAGTAGAGGCAGACAGCGCTTCGGCTAGTACATCTCGACGGCAGCGCTATAAAGGCTTGAACTCCACCAATATTCCAGCCACCAATAATCACCAGTGCACTGCTGCAACAACAACTACACCCCATAGTCACTACGATTGTCCCCTTGTCGACACTACAGACATTAAAGACGAACCCGGCGACTTCATCGAAACAAACTGTCACTGGTGTGACTGTGGAATAGAGTTTGTGATACAGGAGGAGCTCGTTAAACATATAAATAATGACCACATTCAAACCAATAAGAAAGCATTCGTCTGCCGCTGGGAAGATTGTTCTCGCGGCGAAAAGCCATTTAAAGCTCAGTACATGCTGGTAGTGCACATGCGTAGACACACCGGAGAGAAACCACATAAATGCACGGTGAGCTTAGTTATGAGCTGATCCACTTGGCTCCACCATCTTTCCTAGATTATAAAAAGTGTCTGCTACATTTAAAAATTAAAATTTCATTTTAGTTTGAGGGCTGCTGTAAAGCTTATTCACGTTTGGAGAATCTTAAAACCCATTTACGTTCGCACACCGGCGAGAAGCCGTACACTTGCGAATATCCCGGTTGCAGCAAAGCTTTTAGCAATGCGAGTGACCGTGCGAAACATCAGAACCGCACTCACAGTAATGAGGTAATTCCGAGAAGAAGAAGAAAACATCTTCTACTTTTATATTATATGTGCCAATTTTCAGAAACCGTACGTATGCAAGGCGCCAGGATGTACTAAACGTTACACGGACCCGAGTTCTTTGCGTAAACATGTGAAGACCGTGCACGGTGCCGAGTTTTATGCCAACAAAAAACACAAGGGTTCCTCACACGAAAATGACAAAGGTTTGGAAGGACTTGGTATTAGCAACAGGCTCGATGTTGGCACTGTGACAACAAGACTGCAACACCAACATCGCTTTGATTCCAGTCCACACAGTGATGAATTTCATTCGGGAAAAGCAACGAGCTTGTCGAGTCCTAGCGTAAAATCTGAATCGGATGCGAATTCACCCGGGCAATCTACTATGATACATAGCCCCATTTCTGATGTACAACATCACCAAATCCATCTCAAATCAGCAGTTGGAAGCGATAACAATAAAGGGGGCTTCAGTTATAGGATGGACGATTTTAATGCGATTTCCCTTGATGATGGTTGGGCGTATGATGATGATTTAGATGCTGCAGATTTGCCAATTGTGTTACGAGCAATGGCTACCAACGGTTGTGATGGCGGCACTACGGCAACTCGTCCACGTTTCCGTGGGCGACTCCTAGCAAAGGGTGTCAATTTAAATTCAACAACATTAGCAAACATACCGGAAATGCACCGGAACATTGGCATTGGTATTGGTGAATTAAACCAACGCATAACCGAACTAAAGATGGAGCCAGGACTAATGCCAGCTCCTCCTCTAACACAAAGCACTGCTCCCCCTAAACTATCACCACCAGAAAAAAGTTATCTAACTGAACTACAGACGCGATTGCAAGTTCATAGAAACTACACAGGTAGCTCACAACAACAACAGCAGCATCAGCAGCAAAATCAATTACGTCGTGACAGCCAAAATTCCAATGCAAGCACATACTACTGCAGCATGCAAAGTCGTCGCAGCAGCCAATCGTCCCAACTATCCTCCATATCAACTATGCGCCCAACTCATAATGCTGGGTCGTTTTACGATCCAATTTCGCCAGGTTGTTCACGTCGTTCGAGTCAAATGTCAAATATGACATCCGGTGTAGGTGGAACGGCTACCAGCAACACTGACGTCTCAAATACTGCTGGTGAACATACCATAATCGCTGTTGGTAACAGCAGCTTACCACCACCACCATCTTCACATCTGATATCTTCACAGTTGCAACGCTATCAACCGTCTTCTAGTTGTCATCCACACGACAGTGGTCGCTATTCCATACCGAATATAGCGGATAGACACATGATTGCCTCGCGCTCTCCAGAATTCGCCAGCGGCAACACAGCCACAGCATATGCCCGTGCAGCCGAAATACGACGTCGACAATCGGCTCCGCAACAGTTGCAACAGTCGCACAAACACATACTTCCCTCTCAACAACTAAGAAAAAATACACAGAGCGTGCGCTCTACGGAAATCCGTGGAAATAAACAACACAACTCAGAAAAGGATGCTATGATTGCTTTGCGGGAGCATCACCCTAATGAGAAAGTGAATCTTGATGAAGTTGAGGAAGACGAATTAATCGAAAACAAGTTGGTATTGCCTGATGAAATGCTGCAGTATCTACATTTAGTAGCCGATAACCCATTACCGGCAGAGCAAACAGAAGCACCACAAAATGTGGCCGGAATAACTGGAGAAAGCTCAACTACAATCCGTTGCCGTAGTGTCGCTGTTTCTGGTGTTTCGCCAGAGGCCAATCAAGGCAATAGTATGCCACCAATGGTTACATCAAAAACATCAAAAATTATGTCGCCCCATTCCACACACACCATGTCCACCTTGAGTAGTTCTTACTCCCAGCGTAATTACGAGACTGGAGGTAGACCACACAGATCAACACATCAGCAGCCCGCTACAGCTGTCTACTGTGATTACTATCAAATGCGACCACCAGATGTGCAAGACATTGAATTCGCTTGCAACTATAGCAACCCGCTGCAGGCCAGATATAGTCAACATGCCGTGAGTCCAGATGAGTACGCCATCGCCAATTGCTGTACTTCTGAGGGAAATGATGCAGCAATGGAGCAGAATATTTCCGCAATTGCTGGGGCCGATTCATCAATGACAAGTGTACCAGATATAAATAAAGCCAACACCAATAGCAAAACGAAATATAGCGACAGTTTCTTTAATTGTGCACACTCGCACATTTGCCTTAATCAAAAGCAACGACAACTGCAACAACAGCAACAGGAGCATGTGAGAGGACAAACAGTGTCCTCATTAGCTGCCACAGTTGCGCTTAACAAAGAAATACAGTGTGGTGACATAAGTCAATCACAAATTTCACCAGTAATCGGGCCTTCACAAACAACAAAATCAGCTGCTACTTCAACATTTCCATCGATCATTGAAAATCAAAATCGCATCCAATTGCTGTTTCCGCATCAACGATCTGCAAATCAAACCCACCCATATGAGCAACACACCATCCCACCAATCAATGCAGATGTGCCTTCTACGATTGATGGCCCAGCTACCAATACTATGCGTTCCGACACGTATCAACGCACATTGGAGTACGTGCAGAATTGTCAAAACTGGTTGGAAACTAATAGTCCGCCCACCAACTTAGGAAATTCTGGTAATAGTAACAATAATAACCACAGACATTGCCACCCAAGCGCGCAGCCAATTGTGACCAGCTCTACACATCCCAGTTCCAATATGATCATCAATGATATGACTACATCACTAAGCTCTCTATTAGAGGAGAACCGCTACTTGCAAATGATACAATAATGATTGGTGTGTGTTATATAATAATATTGACATTATCAATGGAGTGTGGCAGGTAACTGGAATATTCTGTGTATATTTGGGTAATTTGAAATGAAAAATCATCATACTAATCTTCATGGACCAGCAGTACAAATGACATTATCCCCAAGTATATAAGAAACGAATCTACTACCACGAAACTGCAAGTCAACGATTTTTCTTCAGATATGGTCAAAAAATAAAGTGACTTCATTTTCACTGTAAATGCCAGAATTTAGCGGCGCTATCACACTTTCATAAACATGCTAAGTTTTCTGAAAGGGATTACTCAAAGGTTCCTGAAGTCATATTTGAATGTTGGTGGTCTGTCGCCATATATAGCAAGGAAAGGGTAAAATCGAGGAAGTTGCTAAGATTTAAGTTAAGATAAGTAACTAAATATTTAAGTTTGACACCCATTAGCAGAAAATTTTCCGTAACGTACAAAATTATACTTATAATGAAGTAAAATATCAACTTGTGACCTCGGATGTGTCCACGACTCATGAACTCCGACAAAGCCAAATCTAGCTCTGTCTATAAATGGGCCTGAGTCAACTTTTTTAAATATTTATTGTAATTGTTTTATTCGAGAACTTGCAATATTTTCTACTCAAAGATGAAATATTTTTTTCTATAGCGACATGAGAATTCAGCATTGTAGATTCAGTAAAATGTCACTAAAGTATTTATACCATGCTATTTAGATTATGTTACTGATAATTCCAATTTGCTTTGAATATGTTTATGGGAATCATCAGGTGGCACGGAGATTTTGCATTGCCACAATGGTCGGCCTTAAACAAAACCAACAGAGAACCTCGGAGAGTATAGCCACGATATGTATTTTACATATGTATGTAATACATAGTCAGCTCAGCATAAATGTAGAAAATATAAAGTGGACTCAAGTACGGAAGTTCCCCTCAGGATATGATTGGCGAAACAGCGAGAATTCCCCAAAATTCCGTATTTACCATACAAAGACACGCTTCCACTAATAATGCTGGAAATACTCATTGTCGTGCTTGCAGTCCTGCATCTAAATACCACCTGTAATTGTAATATAGATTATAGGCACTCGTCTTTCAATGTCAATTTAAGGACTTTATTATTTGTATAAGCTTATACTAAGACTCATACTTGTAGGTGCCTTCTTAATGTACTCACAGTGTACGGAATATGTAATTTGTGCTTCCAAGTACTGCATTTGCATGCTTAAAAATAGTTTCAGTGCACTTGCACAGTATTCTTATGTATATATAAGTGAATATGTAAAATGGCGATTATTCGACTTGAATTGGAAACAAAATCGGTTGTGAACCAGGTCGGCTAGCCTGGTGAACTATTTGTAGACATCTAACAAGTGTAGTGTCAACCAGAAAATAGCAGGAAAACTAATATTGTATTAAGCAGGCTGCAACATTATGTTTGTGAACCGTGCGGATCTGAGGAGTGCACCATTTTAGTCCGTACCGACAGCTGACAGCTGCCATTAGAGTCGCCATTCGAAATTGCCATTTTTAAATTGTATTAGAATTAAGGAATTTATAAATTGTTCCATCAATGATGCACAATGAACCAGAGCTTCCATATTTGGTAAAACTAAATCAAACAATCAAAAGTGATTGTTTGCAATTTTTTTTAAATGATCAAATATAAAATATAAATGTTGAATATTAATTTCAAATATCATACATACACACATATATGTAATACAAATATATGTTTTAAAAGTATTTGTCATATTTTTTAATTATTTGAATTAGGTGCGGTGGTGTGTTGTCCTCGTGAATGATGACCATTGCATCTTTGACAATATTTGGGCGATCAGCAACCCATTCTGTACGCATTTGCAGTTCGTTGCGGTATTCGTGGTTCCAAAACCTTTGCTTGATGGCCGTAATTTTAGCCCATTTTTCAGCATGACTAATATTGGTAGGTATCGTTCGCTCCGCTATACCCTTCAGAGCGCCTCCAATGATTAAGTGACCAGGATTTAATGTCTCGTAGTCACTGGGGTCAGATGAAAGAGGTGCAATCGGTCGAGATTTAAGCACGGCTTCGCTATCGACCAAGACAGTCGACAGCTCCTCATATGTAGCCTGGCATTCATCACGCTGCGACTCAGATGATCCTTAGCAGATTTGACAGCGGCCTCCCAAATACCGCCAAAGCGAGGTAATCTGCGGAGAATGAAATGAAAATTAACAAATGTATCAGCGCAATAGTTAGTAATGATAGTCCAGTGACCCGTGCAAACAGCTAAACGGTTTATAATGATGGTTATTATTTTTGCACTGTAATCAGGCCTACATCATCCTCGAATTGGCACATGTCGCAGTGTTTTTCCAGCTCTCGCGAGCCTTGCAGAGAAAGTAATTATAAAAATTTCCCTTAACAACAGTTAGGGGACGCCCACGTCGATTTGCGATGAACCTCTACGTGTTAGCTCATCAGCCCTCTCGTAGCCTTCAACGTTGCTCTATCCCGGAACCCAGACGAGGGATACTATACGGTTTTCCGATAATAAGTTAAATTCCTCCTTGTAGAAGCCGACCAACTCAGAGCTGGTAAAAGGTGACGCTAGCGTCTTTATTGCCGCCTATCTGTCGGAGTAAATGGACATGTTTTTGGTCAGCTTGTGCCTCTGCAACGCTCTACATGCCTGCCAAATTGCAAAGACCTCTGCCTGAAATATACTTGATGTCGATGGCAATTTGAAAAAGAGTAGAAAATTCAGAGCATCAGAAAATATTTCCGCACCCACCCCAGATTCCATCTTGGAACCATCGGTGAAAATTGACGAACCCCGTTTCACGAGCACCTTCTTCCAGGCATTCCTATTTGGGAGAACTGTATTTACACAGCTCGTAAAATCAAGATTGCGAACGAAGAAGTCGGTTCTCGAGGATACTATATCTGCTGTTTTGAAATGCTATCATGACCATACAGGGTATCCCTCCACTTACCGGATCCCCTGAGTCTTAGTGCACTTTGTGCTGAAATAGAATAAGTATGAATATCAATACGGAGGAGGTGTAGCATCTCCGTGACAAGTGTGACAGGTTCCTGTAACAATGCACTCGATCTTTGCAATTTCGTGAGCTTATAGCCCTTCCTGAGAGCTTCCTACCAAACCACGGAGCCGTATGCTAAGATCGGCCGCAGCACCATATTATACATCCAGAGTACAATTTTTGATCTAGGACCCCATTTTTGCCAAACATCGACTTGCAAGCATACACAGACACAAAGAGCTTCCGTACTCGTTCATCGATGTACGCTTTCCCACTAAGTTTGAGGACCAATATGACAACAAGATATTTTGCCCTGGATGATAGTTAGAGTCGCTGGGCATTAAGCCTCAGAAGCTTGAAGGATGGAGGCATATATTTTTTGTGAAGAGCAACAGTTCCATTTTTTTCAGAATTAAGCCCCAGGCCACACCTTTTAGCCCATCTAATAAGTTTGCTCAACGCACCCTCCTTGATGTCACTCATCACTGCCGGAAAGGGTCCGGAGACCAGGACCGCGACGTCGTCAGCATACGCGACCACTTTGACTCCTTCGGAGTCCAATTTTGCAAGATTTTCATTGATAGTTACTAGCCACAACAGAGGTGAAAGGACTCCGCCCTGGTGTGTACTTTTGCACATATTTTTCGTAACTCTAGCACTACCTAATTCAGCAATGATTTGTATGTTTTTTTTTCAGGGTTGAGATCCAATAACAAATCTTACGTTATTAAAAGCCCCTTCGATGTCTACAAAAGCAGCCAGAGTAGATTGCTTAAATTGAAGGGATCTTTCTACCACTCGCACTACATCATGCTCTGTAGATCTCCCCCATACCCTACGTTTCCACGGGCAATTTTTGATGGCATTACAACTGTCAAATTCGATTGCAAAGGTTGGCAATAATGTAAGGGTGGGTATTGCAATGTTATGCCATCGTCATTTTGAAAATGTCGGCAACAATCTAGTGGTCTGTGCCCGCGCTTGAAAAATTTTTTGATTTATACGATGAGGAAAAAAGAAGGAAACTGATATTCTGGGTGAATCTTTTTTTACAAAGAATGCAAATGCACAGTCTCGATACATTTTAGCGCTTAAATTAATTTAATAGACTCGGTAAAACTGAAATGTTCGACGATGCTGCCACTGTGAGAGTGAAGAAAAAATGAATGGCTGTCAAACAAACAAAATTACAACTGATTGCAACACAGCACGTTGGCAATTTATGACGTAATATTTCAAGACATAAATTGCCAACCTAAGGCAATTTGCAGTCTCCATCAGCAATTTGCTTGAATTGCCAAAGGCATGCCATCAAAAATTGTCCGTGGAGACGTAGGTTTAGATACGCATGCTGTGCCATTGACAGTGGATGCTCCTCAAAGAGAGTCTCCAATGTGACAATCGACGACTCTCTCAAGAATTTTCAAAAAAAATGAAATCTTTGGCCAATTCATGCCCCCTTTCTTCTACCTTCGGAATGAAAACCACCCGGGGTTTCCTCCACCTATTTGGTATATAATTTAGAGAAATATACGCAGTGAAAATTTCCCTTAACTCTCACCCCTGTGGCTTTTGAATCAATACCGTACCGACCTGGGGATTTGTATGGTGATCGTGGTAGGTACCAAATAATAGTTTTACTTCATTCAGAATTAAAAGAGTATTCAAACACAAATCGTTAAAAACGAAGTAAACTACATTTAAAAAAATATATATTGTTATGAAATTGTCCTCTTGACAATTTATTCTGTTACGAAATTACCCTCTTGACACTTTACCCTAACTATCTATACTCGGATTCGTACCACTGGATCGTGTAGTAATCAAACAATCGCAGGTTAAATCAAAATAATTAGCTTTATTTAATTATTGCAATTTAAACTCTTAATATTAGGCTTAAAGTTTACTTTATTACAATTTGCACTTTATTTCACAATTCATTAATCATGTTATTACAATACAAAATCACAATTACCAATATTACTGCTTCGATTGAAATGCGCGATGTATACATTGTTACGATGAGAGAACACAGAGAAAGGAAAGTTTTTTTCGCTGCCAGCGTCCGTAGTGGACACACCACGATTTTGAGTGGATTCACCATTGTTTGGAGTGGATTCGTATACAACGTTCGTCCGCTTTATTTCGCTGCTTTGCCGTTTGACGTTTAAGTTTGTTTTCTCTGTGTTCTCTGGTTACGATCTCTGCTGAACTGTGTCTCACTTTAATAGTGTGGTGGCTTTTATAGCTTTGGTTGAAGTAGAAAATCTACACCATTCAAGAAGTTTGTGAATCATTCTAAAATTTTATATACACCTCGAAGAGGGTAAGCTTTAATTTTCGAGAACATTCTTTACACCATCATCTACACCACGAAAGAAACTTTTATCTTAAATACATAGGGTGGTGCACTCATTCTCAAACTCCAGATGGGATTCTAAAAGTATGCAATCACGTTTCACTTTATGTTTCAATATTATATATCCAATTTTATGAATGGACTAGCTGACCCCGCAGGCGTTGCCCTGCGTGAAATTATGTGTATTGAAAAGAAAAGAACGTTGAATTTATATTGTGTTGAAAATCATTTATTTGCGGTTTTTCTACATTTTTTCAATGTAACGCAGCTTGATAAACAACATTTTTTGTTTATAATAATATTCACGGCTTCGTCTTCATTTTCAACACGATCGATCGATTTGTAGGAGCGTAAATCTCCCGGAATTTGACTTTGAATCGTCCAGTTTAAGTCATTAACATCGGTATTTTTGGCAGCTAAAATTGCGCGTGCACTCATCCAATCGTAGTTACGATAATTTTGGTCAATGTTCGGATAGACATTCGTGATGAGTTCAGCTTTCGTTGAAGTGAATTGACAAATGGCAGGTGGAATTGATATCAAACCACTGGAAGTATCAACCGGAATTTGCCCATTTCCAATTCTTAGCAGTTCTTTTGAGAAAACTTCTGCGGTGCTATCCTTTTGCAGGAACGCTCGCATATTCATAGTCAATCGTATGGTTTTCACGTACCGCCACAAATACGATGACTTGAGACATGCGTTCAATTCATCTGCCACTGTTGATTTCGGAATAACAGGAAGTGTTTGTCGAAAATCGGCTGCTAACAGTATCATTGCGCCACTAAAGCGACGATTATTATTCCGCAGATTTTTCATTGTTCTGTCAAGTGCTTCTAGAGACCGTTTGTGAGCCATTGTGCAATCAACCCATACTATCAGTTTACAATTCTTCAGCACTTTTGCCATAGCTGATTGCTTTGAAATGTTGCAAACAGGTGTTTCATTGATTTGCATGTTTAACGGAAGCTTCAGTGCCGAATGTGCCGTTCTTCCACCTTCTAGTAGAGTTGCAGCAATCCCAGTAGATGCGAGAGCCAACGCAATGCCATTTTGAGATCATATTGTTGCCAAAATCAATGATATCAGGAAAGTTTTCCCAGTTCCGCCGGGCGCATCAAGAAAAAATAGTCCACCGTTTCCATCATTAACAGCCTTCATCAATTCATCATACGCACTCTTTTGCTGCTCATTCAATAATGGAACATTTCTTTGTACTTGTTGTTCCAAAGTTATTCTGTCGTATGCACGCTCACGTTCCAATTCACGATTCAGAACATCTCTGATTTGACGATTTGGCGCTTGCATATGAATTTCAGTCAATAGTTTGCCACTCATAAGCAAACACAAATCTTCAATCAACACAATGCTTCATTGTAGATTTCATCGTTCATTTGCAATTCTGAATTCCATGTTGCCACTCGAATACGATGTAAAATGTTTTCGGCAATGTAATTTTTGTACGTATCCCATAATTGACGCGGATTTGAAGGCTGAAATGATCATCGCGAAAAGTGTGCGCACTTCAGTGGCATGCGAAGTACCTATCGCATCGTCCATCGTTTGATTCCAGTGATTATCATGTTCCAGCAATTGTAATTGCTGGCATGCTTCTCGAAAAGTTGCACACACACTGAACTTGCTTTCTGCGTAACCATTTCTTCGACGATGCATTCCATGTATAATATCGAGGCATTTCCGAATAAAGCAATGTTCACGCAAACGGATCACTGGCGCAAGTTGAGAAAAAACTCGTCAATGTTGTTGCTGGTGGTGTTTCCGCTCGCTGTACTGCATTCTCTGGATTGAAATACACTCTTTGGCCATTCTCCAAATGAACTCCGAGATGCACAACAGTCGGAAAACGCTCATGAATTACAAAAGAAAATACTCTCCAAAGCGCTTCATTGCAGTCCACGTACCGACCCATTTAATACTTGCTGATTTCATCTCGTTCAAGGCCAATAACCGCCATGTCGCTTCCTTTGGTGACGTACTTGCAAACGTATTTGATCGATTTCACAGAACTGCAATACTCAACATTGATATGAGTTTTGAATGTCTTAGACAATATTGGCGAATATGGTACGATCCATGTGTTGTCAACTTCGATATTCACTCCTCTAAATTGAATGCTGAATGTTCTGCCATTGTTGTCTGATGAGCGACGCCGATAGAGTGGATGAAGATATCCATCATTTCCAGTTTGCTTTTCCGAAAGAAAAGCACTTGGATAGTGTTTCGTGCATTTCTTGTCAGACATACAAACCGAAGTGGGATTGTAGTGTCCGCAAGGTCCATGAACCATATTTGTTTTCACCACTTCGTATAATTCTGGATCTATCTCTGGATCAGGAATTTCCGCAGAAATTATGTCATCAATTTGATCTGGTGTAATCTTGTCCACCATCCAAAGAAGAATGTGTGCGTGCGGCAAACCTCTTTTTTGCCACTCAACAGAGTACATCCAGCATCTAACAGCACCATATATACGTTGCTTCACGATAAAGTCCTTCAAATATCGTAGCTGTTGTTTGAAAACTCGTGCTGTGACATCGTGACGATCGCTTGCTGATTGACCGCGATTCAATAATTCCGTTATCTGTGGGCATTTTGGATTGCAAGTGAATGTAACAAACAAATCCGGCCGTCCATAATACCGCACGTATGTCATCGCATCCTGCGAGTACTCGTGCATGTGCCTTGGGCTGCCAATGTATGTTGATGGCAAAATCGTGAGTCGGCCAAGGTTTGTCACATCTTCATCGCTATTGACCGCATCTCGCAAGTGAATATACTCTTCAGATCGAAGCTTGGTCTGATTGAAACGAATAAATTTGAGTCGTTCTGTCTCCATCGTCACGTACACATCAACTGCATACTGTTGAAATAATCGGCGATATCTCAAGAGATGGTTGTCAATTCCTTCGCGAATCATCAATCGATACGCGTAAAAGGTCATTGCACTGACCTTCTTATTTGTATCGACACCTAAAAGTTAACAAAAAATGAAGTTACAATCAAGAGTGTTTGTTTTTCTTTTACTAACCATTGGCAGGATTGATCAGGTTGTATCTCAAGTGATATCCATCTTCACCACGGCAGAACATAAGCGGATATTGTAGTGAGTCATACGATCGATGAGTTTCACTGATTCGCTCTAATGCCTCTCCAGCTCGACGTTTAATAACAATATCACGGGATTCTAAATTATCGCCAACAACAACAATTGATATTTCATTGGCCGTCGGTGCATTATATTGCCGTTCATGCGTGCCTGCTGGCCGTTTATCCGCTTTTATGACGATTCTGTGATCATCAGATGGCATCCTTTCTAACGAAGTTTTGAATAATCGAATTAGTTCGTTGTGTTCATGCAACATTTCTTGCAATTGCTGCACAATTTCTCTCTTCGTCGCATTGAAAATTGCACAACGTCGATTCACTTCTACATTTGAATCTCCAAGGAAATATATTTGGAGATATTTGTGATCTTAATCAGGATGCGGCAACAGCGATCCAGCAAGATGATAAATTTGCCCGTGAATCTGTATAGTTGCAGACAAATATGTTAATTTTGTGAACTGGTGTTAGATTGTTGGTGAACTAACCTTGAATGTGGGATTGTAATTATGTTCATTCACAATTTCCCCACCAAACGACGTCATTTGAAAACAATCGTTATACATCTTGGAATTTTGTAAAAAATGATTCGAATTTGGTGATTCACGTAAAGCAACGACCGAAATGGCCCTGGTGGAGGAAGTAACTCTGGTAATTTCACTTTTCCGCTTGCGCAACACAATCCGGCCGGTTCTTTTGGAAATTTCAGTGCATCGCAGTTCGTGCAAACGACAGACATCGAACCAAATCGAACTGATGCGTGCGCACCGTATTCAATGTCCGGCTCATATCGAAAGGCTGCACGTTCGATATTCAAATTAGGCAATCGTTGTTGTTGCTGGCGTTGTCGGTGAGCAGCCAAACGTTGTCTTGCTTCTTGAATTTCCTGAGCACGAACTTGTCTTCTTCTCAATCGTTGTTGCTCATTGTAAGCTTCGTGAGCCTCTTGTGATTGTCGCGGACGATGTTCAATCATTCCGATTCGAGCAGATTCCCTTGCAGTAGCATTTTCCTCTTCAGTACGACGTGCTGTATAATTACGTTGGTCCGTCGTACGTCGGGAACGCCGACCGATATTAGCGCGACCTCTTTGTGGCATCGTAACAAATTTCAATCTGTAATTGATCACTTTGAATGAAACACACATAAAGTTTCACGGAATAATTTTCAATAATTTACCTTTTGAATAGCCGAAATAAAGAAAGCAAACGACCGAAATTGAACGATTCAAATAATTTACAAATCAGCTGAAGAAATAACACAAATAAATTCCAATTGGAAATGAGGTTGGGTATTCACCAACAAACGAAAATAATGAACTCACTTTTTTTGTTTGAAATGTCAATAATTTCACTAAAAAACGGATGATCCACAGATTTAAAATCAAATATTTCCTGAATGTAAACATTTTAACAATTTAATGTAATGAATTTAACTCGAGAAATCAATTAAAATTTGGAAAAATGGCAGAAAGTCAATTGACCGTGTCCGCACTGTTCGAATAAACAAATCAGAAAGAACACACAATATTCGCAGCTGTCAAAATAAATAAGCGTCTACAGCTCCATCTGTTGAGTTATTGGAGTATCAGTCAGTGCTTACAACACCAATATGAAACTAAATGTGCGCGTGCAACACCACGCACACACAAAAAAAATGAGAACAAAAAGTGAGATTAGGTTTTTCTAATTTTCCGAATTTTCCGACTTTTCCGAATGTTTTGAGATCGATAGATTTGCAAGAAACAATTGGAAAAAAAAATTTGAAAGAAAAAAAATTTTGTATGGAAAAAAGTCCTTTTTGGAATTTTTAAATTTTTCGACTTTTCTTCAGGAAAAGTATAAGGTTTTTTTATTTCTAAACCTTCCCAGATCCACAACGAACAACCTCTGAAAATTCCATCAAGATTGGTCCAGCCGTTCTCGAGCCTTAGCGTCACTAACAAACAATCATTCATTTTTATATATACGAGCCTTAGCGTCACTAACAAACAATCATTCATTTTTATATATACTCGTATAGATTTATTTTTCAACTGATGCAATATTGTACGAGTTGACAAATCTCTGTATTTACTATTTCTGTTGTCCCTTTCTTCAGTGTTGCTGCATTGATTTTTTCCCAATTTTGTGTTTCCTAGATCAAAATTACATTAGGTCTATTCGTGTCGTATGAAATGGCTGCACTTTTTGCACTATCTGTCAAAGAACACAGAGAAGCGACACTTAAACGTCAAAAAAACTGTCTGTTTATCAACAGTTGCCTATATGGATAGGTTTGTTTATCATTGGTTCTGTAGAAAATTAGCCTAGTGTCGCTACAGTTTTGCATATGTGTAAGTGTCCATGCGGACACTAGAAACATTTCAATGCAGCCAGTTCATGAACTAAAAATGAATTTTTTCGAAGCGTACAGAAAAGTGCTAATGAATTCGCCACGCGAATACAGATACAGATTGTGCATTACAAGAGTCATTTCTCTGTATTCTCTGTTATCTGTACTCGCGTCGCGAATTCATTAGCACTTTCCTGTACGCTTCGAAAAAGTTAATTTTTAGTTCATGAACTGGCGAAAGAGGGGCTTACAAATTGGACCAGCCATGATGGAAACAAATATATGGTGCAATTTACGAGGTGCATGGAAACGAAGATGTTTTTGGTGGCAACAGTTCTCCCCCTCGCAAGCAAGTTCCTTTGACGTGGCTTACAAAATTATGCTTTGCCGACAACAAGCCCCGCAATCTTCACATCCGGTCGTTGAAATATGCCGTGTTGCGTCTGCACAGTTGCTCGGCGGACCTGCCCGTCTTTTTCGGTGACAACGTCGATAATTCGACCCTTAGGCCATTGGTTTCGCGGTGAGTTTTCATCTACTATAATGACGATGTCTCCTTTAGATATTGGTGGTTGTTTGGTGAACCAATTTTCCTTTTTGTTACTGTTGGTATGTATTCACGGACCCACCGTCGCCAGAACTGGTCTACAAAAGACTGAGTCCGTATCCATCGATGACGTAAGTCACCGTCACCGGACCATATTGGCTTGTAACCGCTGGATGAACCTAGAAGTTGTTGCGGTCGGTGGTGTATTTGTGCAGTGATTGATAGGGATGTTAGTGAGGATGTTTTTTTTTGTTTTTTTTTTAGGTGGAAAGCATCATACCGAGGTGTAGGACACTAACTCAACTAAAACCACCTTTGCTTCGATCCAGTGGGTCCCCGTGGTACATTCAGTTAAGGTCCTTCACGGGCCGGGCTGAGAGTTTTTCCTCACTCTCGTATCTTGGTCATTCTAACGGCTTTAGCTCGTTAAACCTCTAGCGCTTTGCTCGTCGTATCTTACTTTGCTCGTCGTATCTTTCATGATACCGACCAGTATATCCGCTGCTGTATCCCAGGCCTCCTGTGATCCAAGCATGTACCGAAGAACACCAGCTGGGGTTACTTTCTCTCTTATATAACATTTTTTGCACCCGTAAATCTGCCGCATTCCATCAATACATGTTCTGCATTCTCATAGCTGCCAGCACAGTACAGGCAGTATGGGTCCTCCACATGTTTGTACTTGTGCAAATACTTTCGAAAGCATCTGTGTTCCGATAGGAATTGCGTTAGGTGGTAGTTAACTTATCCGTGTCTTCGGGCGATCCATTTCGGATCAGCTCATGGGTGCACCGTCCTTATGGTGGATATATCCCATCTTTCCTGCCATTCATTTTGTGAGCTCTTTCTGATTAACTCAGTTTTGGCTGGATCAATTTTTTGTCTTGGCTATTCAAGTTTCGAATGGCCGCGGCCTCTTTTACGGCGAGATCTAGTGGCATCCGTCCCCCGATGGCGCTGACTGCATCAGTGGATATGGTCCTAAATGCACAGCACACTCTCATTGTTGTTAGCCTATACGCCGTTGTGACACCTCTCATATGTGTTTGGGGGCTGCGTACATTCAAATAGAGGTATTAACGCTGGCTAGTAGCTTCCTTACATGCTGCCTTGGTCCTCCAGTGTTTGGCATTAACCTTGCCAAGGCTGCTCCTACTCTGATGGCTTTATCACTTTCAGATATCAGGTGTTCCTTAATATTGAGCCGATGATCTAGAAGGGCTCCCAAGTATTTTATATATGGGCGTGACATGATCATATGTCCTCCTACCCTTATTTCTAGGCTCTCAATCTTTTTGCGGCTACTCATTAGTACTGCCTCCGTTTTGTGTTCGGCTAGTTTTAATCCAGCCATCTGCTACCACATCTTGGCTCTTCCGATGGTTTCATAACATTTCGCTGCCACGTCCACAAGTTTCTTGCGTACATTCAAATAGAGGTATTAACGCTGGCTAGTGGCTTCCTTACATGCTGCCTTGGTCCTCCAGTGTTTGGCATTAACCTTGCCAAGGCTGCCCCTACTCTGATGGCTTTATCACTTTCAGATATCAGGTGTTCCTTAAAATTGAGCCGATGATCTAGAAGGACTCCCAAGTATTTTATATATGGGCGTGACATGATCATATGTCCTCCTACCCTTATTTCTAGGCTCTCAATCTTTTTGCGGCTACTCATTAGTACTGCCTCCGTTTTGTGTTCGGCTAGTTTTAATCCAGCCATCTGCTACCACATCTTGGCTCTTGCGATGGTTTCATAACATTTCGCTGCCACGTCCACAAGTTTCTTGACTACTAGTACTATGGCTATGTCGTCCGCATACCCTATAATATCGACCCCTTTTGGTCCCTCAATTTCCAGAATACCATCGTACATGGCGTTCCAGAGATGTGGCCCTAGCACCGATCCTTGTGGAACTCCTCCTATGATGTTGTACTCTTTTGGACCTTCGTCTGTGTCGTATAACAATATTCTATCCATGAAATAGTTTTCTATAACTCTTAGTAGGTATCCAGGGATATGCAAGGTGCGTAGAGCACTTAGGATCCGATACCAATTGGCAGAGTTAAAAACATTTTTAACGTCTAATGTAACTACGGCGCAATATTGTTTGGCGCCTTCCAGCCACCTTTTTCCAGCCATGGCTTTCCACGCTATGTCGCATGCAGATGCAATTGCATCCACCGTGGATCGCTTCTTTCTGAATCCTTAGTGCCATTTAGACAAACGGCCTTCAGTGTAGCATTCAAGTCTGGTGCAGATTATTCTTTCCAGGACCTTTCCTGCTGCATCCAGCATGTACAGGGGTCGGTACGATGCTGGTTCCTTATCGTCTTTTGGTAGGAGTACCAGTCGCTGGCGCTTCCATCTTTGGGGAAATGTTCCTTCCCTCAGACACTCCGTGTAGAGATTGCTGAATATGTTTGGATTTCTTTTGATGGCAGTTTTAATTACCATGAGCCCTGTTGCTTTTCATTTTATCTGCCGCTCCTAGAACCTCTTCTGTTGTGACCGGCGGGATCGGATCTTCAGCGTGGCTTACTTTCCATTCAGACCTTAGCTCGCCATTCTGTGGGAACAGACCTGTCACAATCTTAGCCATTGTTCTCGCATAGTTAGGTGTGTTAGAATTGTTATGGAGTTTCTTCAACACAATTCTGTATGCGCTGCAATGGTTTCATTCCACCAATACATTTGTGTTCTCCCATTTCCTCTTCCTTTTCTAGGCATGGCGGCATCGCATGCATTAGTAAGGTGGTCCATAAGTCGCCTGGTCCTCAGTTCTGCGCTGTCTAGTGTATCTTCCATGTTGTCAAGCATGTACTCCAACATTTCGTAGTCCATCTGTTTTGTCTTTCTGCCTTTTTCTTGTACCTTTCGCTCTGTCTTACGCATTTGAAATCGTTTTAGTGCCAGTATTTCAAATATTAGTGCTTAGTGGTCACTATGCGTATATATAAATGAGACTTCCCACTTTATCTGTCTCGAGATCGCTCTGCTTGCAAACGTGACATCTACTATTGACCCCGATCTGCCGTTATTAAACGTGTGTGTTGCACCACGATTCAAGTTAACTATATCGAAGCTAGCAAAGGCTTCCAATAATGCGGTACGCTTGCGATTAGTTCTAATGCTGCCCCACTTAACTGCCCATGCATTGAAATCACCCGCAATTATTATGTGGCTTTTCCCTCGAGCATCTGTAATCAAGCGGTCAAGCATTTCCTCCATATCTTTGAGGCGTGCACTTGGTGGGGCGTAGCAGCTATAAAAGTGGACCCCCTTTATTTTGGCATATACAAACCATTCCTGTTGCCGGTTCGCTTTACGTTCGAAGGGAATGGCTCCGCATACCCAGATGGCTGGCCGCTTTTTTGTATCTGCTGCCCAATTAGCATCATACATAGGTGTTTTGTATTGTTCGCTAATTAATCAAATGTCTACTTTCTGTTCTATTACTGTCTGCTTCAGCAAATCCTGAGCAGCCTCGCAGTGGTTTAGGTTTATTTGGATACACCTAACCATCCCGTTTTGTCAATACTTTCATCGCTTGTTTGTATGCGGCACATTTAAAGCTTCCAGTGGAGTGGTCGTTTCCACCTTTGCATCCTGGCTCATATATTGCGCATTTAGGTTTGGCCTCGCACATTTTAGCTAAGTGCCCTTTATTTCCACACTTTAGGCAAACACCTGAGCGGTCCTCTTTGCTCTTGCAGTGTCTAGCTATGTGGCCGTATTCCAGGCATCGGAAGCATCTGGTTGGGGTTATGTACTCACGCAGCCTACATCTTTCCCAGCCTACTCGGATTCGTCCAGCTTTAGCTAGTATGTTAGCATCCTTAGCTGGTAGGCTGATCAGTGCTGTTTGTGTACCATCTCGAGCGCTTCGCATTGACTTTACTGCCCTCTTTCCAATGCTTTGAGCTTGGGGAAATTGCTCTGCTATGGCACGGCAGATTTCCTCTGGAGAGGTGACTTCATCCAGGTCGCGGAATTCTATTGTTATTTCTTGACAGAGGGCTCTCACATTTGCCGAGCTCTCCAGAATCTATTCAGCTTTTTGTTTAAGCTTACGTGCCTGATCTTCTGATCCACCTTTGAGCTCAATAAGCAATTCGCCTTTAGCAGTCTTCCTAATTTTATTGACGCTATTCCCCAGTTCCTTTAATTCCGACTCCGCCTTCAGGGTTTTTAGCATGTCTGCGTAAGACATGTCGCCAGTTTTTGCTATGAGAATAGCATCGGGGCGCGTGACCTACCATTTAGGCTGTATAATGGTCCCTTTTTGTGACTCTGTTTGGGTCTTTTTCATTTCAGAGCTCCTCTTTTGGACCACTTTCCACACTCCTATATTTGGCTTTGGTACCGTTTCCCCATTCCCAGGCATAGGTTTTGACTGGCATTCGTTTGAATTTGTTTTAAGGTTTTTTCCTTCTGGCACTATTTTCTATTGGACCAACATCTTCGTCTGTTGCCTCTTCTTCCTCTCTCTATCTTTTCGGGTTAGGTTTCGTTATCGGCGATGTTTGTGTAGTGTGACCTATCATCTGCGCGGAAAAGGGGAAAAAGGGGTGGAAAGTAAAAAGCTCACTGCACACCTACACTCCAACTGCGCAATTTCCAGCGCTCTCGCAATTTAGTTAGTGGAGATGTAGGAAGATAGGTGTGTGGGGAGATAGAGAGAAAGTATAAGTAGATTAGCGGGAGAGAGAGTCAGTTAAAAGCAAAAAAAAAAAAACGGAAAAGAACGAAGAGCCCGGAAAGTAGAAAAGGGGGCGGTGAAGAAAAAAGAAGCGGTTTTTGAGTGAGGTGATTTTTAATTGTGGAAATCGAAAAAAATTATAAAGGAACACTGCCTAAAATTACGATATATATATATATATATATATATATATATATATATATATATATATATATATATATATATATATATATATATATATATATATATATATATATATTTATATATATATATATATATATATATATATATATATATTGGAATAAGTTCGGTGTGAATTCTTAAAAGAATGTGAATTTAAGTTTGATGAATTTATAAACCATTTGCCAGTGGAAAGTTGAAATATTTTTTTTAAGCAACCAAGTTATAACGCGTTTGCTTTATCGTCACATTTTTCTTCAAAGTCGTCGGAAATTTAAAACAAAAAGAAAAAAAGGCAAAAACGAATAAGTGCTAAACTACGCAAAACGAACGGGCGCCCGCAACAAGAAAAAAAATATAAAATTAAAAAAATGTTTAAATAAATTGGCGAGCGATAAATTTGAGTGTGCCGCGCCTCCGCTGTAAAGCTAGACACTTAATTTATTTACGCGAACTGTGCGATGAGGGTGCCTGCATGGTTACCGTATTCTCATCGTGCTGCATGCGTGCCCATGTGTGGGACTTTAAAATTATATTACGTAAAAAGAGTGTTAAGTTTTTATACAATAAATTGTGTGAACGAGCAAGAAACACAATTTTTTTGTTTGGAAAATAAGTAAAAAAAAGAAAATAATGTCTGAGTAGAAGGGATGTAATGGGAGGGAGGGGGCTGTCGCTGTGTTGGAGGATGCAGTGCTAAGGTGAGTGTTGATAGGAAAAAAACAACGTAGTGTGGCGGGTTGCGGACCACGCCCAGCTAAATTGAGCTAGCCATGGCCGCCATACTATTGCGGTAGACGTAAGGGGAGTTCACAATATGGCGCCCAACTAAAAGAAGGAAATAAATAGTAACTGACCATTGGCAAGACGACAGCGTCCGCCCAGGGGAGCCCCTCCCCACCATAAGTAAAGAAGTTAAAAGAAACAATATTGAACGGGGATATAGAGATGCAAGGAAAGGAAAGTGGAAAGAAAGCAGGTGGCGGAGACAATAGGGAGAAGCAGCGGAGAGGAGAAGAGGCCATTTGCAGAAGTAACGAAGGACCGATATTACCCCGTATCTTCGGCGGTGCAGGAGTTGTTATATGCTGAAGTTGACCAGATGCTAGCGCTGGGGGTCATTAAAGAAAGTGCGAGTCCCTGGAGCAGCCGGGTTACTTTGGTGAGGAAGCCGGGGAATCGTTTATGTTTAGACGCACGCAAATTGAATGAACGCACGGTGAAGGACGCGTACCCAATACAGAACATCGAAGAGATATTTAGTTGTATAGACAAGGCCGTGTTCATAAGTAGCATAGACCTCAAGTTTGCATTCTGGCAGATCGAGTCGGAGGAGGGGATTAAAGCTTTTACAGCCTTTACTATACCCGGAATACCCCTTTACCAGTACCGGGTAATTCCATTTGGGCTATGCAATGCGGCACAGAGGCTCTGCAGGCTGATGGATAAGGTGATTCCGCAGAGTCTCAGAGACAATGTATTTGTGTACTGTAACGAACCCTTTTTCTTCTTTCGCCTGGGTAATGCTCGCCGGATTGCCAGGGGTCGCTTACAGAAAATAACTATGAGTTTACTTAGTTTGGCATTATTTAATTTATTAAATGAAATCTTTAGATAATAGCTAATGCTGAGTTAATAGCTAATATTAATACTAATACAAAGTCTCGGTACAACGTTGGTAATTCTACGACTTAGTGGAGTACCGATTACAAACCCTATAATCCACTAATTCAGAATGGTCTCAGTAAGCGGTCGCACTTCTTGGTATTAGTGGAGCACCGATAACAAACCCTATAATCCACTAATCCAGTAAGCTTTTGTAACTCTGAGCATTAGTGGAGTACCGATTATAAACCCTATAATCCACTAATTCAGAATGGTCTCAGAAAGCGGTCGTACTTCTTGGTATTAGTGGAGTACCGATTTTAAACCCCATAATCCACTAATCCAGTAAGCGTTTGTAATTCTGAGCATTAGTGGAGTACCGATTACAAACCCTATAATCCACTAATGCAGAATGATCTTAGTACGGTTGCATCAAATGCTGGAGTCAAAAGTCTTGGTGCGTCGATGTTTTCTTCGTGTGCGTCGATGTGTCGTCATCGATGGCTGTTCAGGAAAAGAAACTACTGTCGATGCGTAGTCGTCGATGGCTGATGAAGTACAGAGTTACTGCCGATGCGTAGTCGTCGATGGTTGTTCAGGGAAAGAGAATAACTATGTCGATGCGTCGTCTTCGTTGGTTGCTATGGAAGAAAATAACTATGTCGATGCGTCGTCGTTGGTTGCTTGAGAAGAAAGAGCTCTGTCCGTCGATGCGTCCTCGTTGCTTGCTGGAGAAGAAAGAGCTACTACCGATGCGTCGTGGTCGATGGCTGATCAGGAAAAGAGAGCGAGTCCCTTGGTTGCTGCTGCTTTTATAGCCCAGCTTCAGTCGCAAAGCTTCCAGAAATTTCTGTTGTTGAATAAATTGTATTCAAACGTAACCGCCATTATCGCTGCAGAATTCGGCTTGTTGACATTCTTCCATGTCCATCGTCTGTTGCTAAGGCGGTGTTGTTGTTGTTGCACCTATTGTTTTCAAACGAAACCGCCATTATCGCTGCAGAATTCGGCTTGTTGACATTCTTCCATGTCCATCGTCTGTTGCTAAGGCGTTGTTGTTGTTGTTGCACGCTCTGTTGCGTGTTGATGATGTCATGCGCGTCGATCATTCTGTTGCGACGTTTTAGGGTCTATGTGGAATTGATGCCTTTTACGGTAATCATGGCTCATGCCAGCCTTAAATGGCTGATGTCCCTCAAAGATTGGAGTGGGCGTCTGGCGAGATGGTCGTTGCAACTGCAGTGCTTTGATTTCGATATCGAGCATCGGAAAGGGTCAGACAATGTGGTGGCGGACATGTTATCTCGGGATGTGAGCATAGAGGATGTGAGTGAGAATGTTTTGGGGTTTGATACTACGGCGTTTACCTCGCCGGCGTATCTCGCCATTATGAAGACAGTACAGCAGGAGCAGAAGAGATTACCGGACGTGAAGAGGAGGGTTCCTTTATAAGCGTGTGGAGGCTAGCCAGGGAGACGAATGTATGAAGGAACGAAGTTGGATGTTGTGGGTGCCTGAGAAGGTAACGGCAGCGTTGGTAGTGAAGGCCCATGAGCCGGAGACTGCTGCGCATGGTGGGGTGGCGAAAACATTGGATCGGCTACGACAACTCTATTATTCGCCGGGGATGGCAGTGCAGGTAAAAAATTACGTCCAGAAGTGTGCTATATGCAAGGAAATAGAACCAGCGAACAAGGTGATGCGTCCAGTGATGGGGAAAGAGGTAAGGACCGTTCGTCCATTCCAAATATTGTATATAGATTTCTTGGGGTAGTATCCGCGGTCAAAGAAAGGAAATGCTTATGTGTTTCTTGTAGTGGACCATTTCTGCAAGTACACCTTCTTGAAGGCTATGCTAGAAGCGACGGCCCGAAGGGTGGTGGAGTTTTTGGTGCACGAAATATTTCATAAATTTGGTGTGCCAGAAGTAATCCATTCTGAAAACGGCAGGCAGTTTATGGCAAAGGAGTTTCTGCACATGATGCAGGGCTATGGAATAACCCACATTAGGACGGGGTTGTACTCGCCGAAAGCGAATGCGGTAGAGAGGTTGAACCAGTCGGTATTGAGTACTATAAGGGCATACTTAAAAGAAGACCATAAGGATTGGGATAGGTATCTTACAGAGATAGAATACTCAATTCGGAGTGCGGTGCACCAAGCTACAGGAGTCACCCCATATTTTGTGCTGTTTGGACAGCAGATGTATACCAGCGGGGCGGACTATGTGCTAGCTAAAAGAATGAATACTTTAGAAGACAGCGAAGCATTCATACTGCCGAGAGCGGACAGAATGTCGTTAATACGAAGGAGTATAGTGAGGAATTTGCACAATGCGTATGAGAGGGGGGCGAAGCAGTATAATAAGCGTGCGCGAGTAGTTAAGTTTACGGTAGGACAGGAAATATACAGAAGGAACTTTGTGTTAAGTTACTTTTCAAAAAACATGAATGGAAAGTTCTGTAAGAAGTTTGATAAGTGTAGGGTGCAAGCTGGAGGGAATGGGTGGAAAACCATTAGGTGTGCTTCACGTGAAGGACCTGAAGCAATAGCCTGAGTCTTCAACTACTCAGGCTATTGCTTCAGAGTTTGAGAGAAAAGAAAAGGGGGTGAGAAAATTCTAAGCTGATAGGAGAAGTGATTAAATATGATTGTTTTAGTATCGTGCTTACGTGGTTTGTGGTGGTGTGATGAAGAAATGAAAATATTTGGCCGGCTAGAAGCGGTTTTTGAGTGAAGGGTGAGCAGGTGATTATTTATTGTGGAGATCGAAAAAAATAAAAAAGGAAAACTGCCTAAAATTGCGATATATATATATATATATATATATATATATATATATATATATATATATATATATATATATCTATATACATTGGGGCGCCCTGAATATGAAAGGTATCTTTATTATATAGGCGTGGATATAACGCCGAGAAATTAGGCCAAAGACCGCTCTTAGAAATTAAGCCTCAAGGCTCAGATATTCATATATATATATTCGCCACAAGGCAAAGATAAATAAAAGACAAGTGTTGCTTTTGGAGGTCAGCACAAGTCTGATTTTAATTTGTATTTTTAGTAAAAAGGAAAGTTAACATCAGTTCTTAATTTCTATATCTGCATAAACATGCCGAAAGACAATTGCTGTGTGTTGGTGGTCGTTTGATGACATTGCGCTATAGCCCGCCAGCACACACTCTTATCGTATATTGGAATAAGTTTGGTGTGAATTCTTAAAAGAATGTGAATTAAAGTTTGATGAATTTATAACCATTTGCCAGTGGAAAGTTGAATTTATTTAAGCAAGTTATAATGCGTTTGCTTTATCGTCAGATTTTTCTTCAAAGTCGTCAGAAATTTATTTTCCTCGGGGTACTTGTTTTCATGTTTCTACGTCCCTGTAAGTGTATGGTCCAATGACATAGGTACCCCAGTAAGAAACCGATTGGATATGGTTCTGAAGCCTATTGTCGGCTCGGATGTTATTCCCTCAAGAAGAGACTGCTGTTTGGGCTACACGGCTTATAAAGTCCAATTTGTCACAGCGGCTGGTGCATGTTGTTGTTGGCGAGCCACCGTTGTGTAATTTCCCTTCCGTTCGACGGCCTCGCTTTCTGCTACTCGTCACGCTTGTTGTTGCGTGCCTTTTGCCTTTGGGCCATCTTCAACTCCTGTCGGTCAGCCACCTCACTCCAGCGGTTTCTGGTATGCCTGCAGTATTGTTGGCTGTAAGCAGCGCTGTCCGAAATCCTGTATTGTTGTTGTTAAATATGATTATATTCAATTCAGCTTGAAGCCAGCATATTCTTTCTCATTCTTCCTTCTGCTTCGTACTTGGTGACCGTTTGCGTGGTGGTCGCTCTGTCATTGTGCTTTGCTCTCGTTGCTGCGTGTTCTTAGTGTAAAATTTACCGAGTGAGCGTACTCGGCAAATTCTACCGCTTGAGTTCGTGCACTCACCTTCTCTTGTCATGCATGTATTTGTTGTATTCTTCGTCGCTGTGTTTTTTCTCTCTTCGCAAGCGTGTCGCTGGTTGGCAAGATCGTTGGATGTGCTTGGGGTTGCGTAGCGACTCTGTCACCTGTAGTGAGGGCCAAAATTTCCCATAGAAGATTTTAGTCCTCACAAGGCAAAAACGAATAAGTGCTAAACTACGCAAAACGAACAAAAAAAATATAAATGTTTAAATAAATGTGCAAGCGACAAATTTGAGTGTGCCGCGCCTCCGCTGTAAAGCTAGACACTTAATTTATTTAAGCAAACTGTGCGACGATAGTGCCTGCACGGTAACCGTATTCACATCGTGCTGTGTGCGTGCCCATGTGTGGGTCTTTAAAATTATATTACGTAAAAAGAGTGTTAAGTTTTTATACAATAAATTGTTTGAACGAGCAAGAAACACAATTTTTTTGTTTGGAAAATAAGTAAAAATAAATAAAATAATGTCTGAGTAGAAGGGATGTAATGGGAAGGAGGGGCTGCCGCTGGGTTGGAGGATGCAGTGCTAAGGTGAGTGATGATAGGAAGAAACAAGCAAAAATATAATTTTATTGTTGATCCCTGGCGTAGTGTGGCAGGTTGAGGACCATGCCCAACTAAATTGAGCTAGCCATGGCCGCCACACTATTGCGGTAGACGTAAGGGGAATTAACAAAGTAAATGATTGGTCGTGAGTGCTTCGTCATCGTCGTGCTCTATGGAGACGAATGTCAGTGGTCGCGAGTTTATAATAAATTCCACTTCGTTCATGACACTCATGAGCGTCTCGTCAGTAAATTTCGTAGGTTGGCATATCTTGGCAAGAACCGATTTTATGGACCTTATAAGCCTCTCCCAGGCACCCCCCATATGTGCTGCTGGGGGGTTAAAGTGCTAAAGTGTTGATGTCGTAGAACTTGACTATAATATGTGAGTATTTGACTTCAATTGGTTCTTCAAAGATTTTTGCGGTCGCTTTAAAAATGGTGCTATTATCGGCAAAAATCTGCCTTGGCATACCCCTTCTCGCAATGAAATTATTTATGCATATAACGCATGAGTTAGTGTCCAAGCTGTACACTACCTCTATGTGTATCGCTCGTACGGTTAAACATGTGAATATAACTCCCCAACGCTTTTCACGCCTCTTGCCAACTGTTGTACTGATCTGACCGAAAAAGGCAATTCCCACTTAGGTGAATGGCCGTTCAAAACAAGCAAGCCTAGCGATTGGCAAAGGTGCCATTTGTGGGGATTGTGGGCATGCATTTTCAATTTTACAGCGTTGACAGGAGGTTTTCACACGTTTGTACAAGCCGCGCAATTTTGGTATGTAGTAACGAGCTCTCAATGTATTAATAGTCATTTCATTAGCCACATGGTGAAATAATTCATGATAATGTCTGAGTAATAGTAATGTCAGATGGTGATTGCATGGTAGTATAATTGCGTCGAAGTGGTTTATATATTCGGTTCTACCATTGACCCGTAAGAGATTGTCCTCATCGAGATATACGTTTAGAGACGCCAAAGTACTCATTCGATCAATCAGTTTAGTACGAATTAAGCTATGGATCTCTTTACTATATTGGCTTAACTGTACTTGACGCAGCAACAGCAGCTTAGCGCGTCCTTTGCCAGATTGACCTTTCTCGTCCGTTCTCCACACATATCTTTGCTATTATCTTAATTTTTGCGATATACCGCATAAAATTGGCTACTGCGCGTTACAATCCAATTTGAGAAATAATCGAAACAAATGCCAAGCTTATTGTTTGGTCCTGTTTCTATACTGTGTACGCGTTGTTTTAATTCTGCACTGACAATCAGGCGGGCCCAGATCACTACAGTTCGGCCAGTTGGTTTGATTCCCCTCGAGGAATTCTGGCCCGGTGAACCATTAGTGCATGCCTGCAGATGGAATTGCTTTTGTCGCCAGGTCGGCCGAATTTAATTTTGAAGGCACCCACCTCCATTGTGATACACTTGTATACTTCAGTATTTCTCCGACGCGATGCTAGCAAATTGTTGGAAGTTGCTTGGATCTGTTCATAGCCACTTCAGCACTGTTTTGAAATCTGACCAGAAGTATTGCTCCTTGGATCCTATTTTCCTCACGCTTGCTATATTGTTGAATAATCTTACTCCTAATACAGCAGCCTGTAGCTCCAATCGTGGAATGGATATGGGTCGTAGTGGTGTCACTTTGGATTTTGCTGCGACCAAGCTAACTATAATCTGGCTACGGCGCTGGACTGGAATGTAGCTAATAGCGGCGAACGCGTATTCACCGGCGTCCACGAACGTGTGTATCTGGATGTCCTCTGCCTTGTGTAGTTTGATGACGTAGCATCGTGGTATTGTAACCAATATTTGTGGCATGAAATTTTTCCACCTCAACCACTTTGCCATTAGACCTTCGTTGTTGTCCCAATCGATACCAGAACGCCAAATGTCCTGGATCAGCATCTTAAGGCCAACCGTATAACACTAGAGGTAGCCTAAAGGGTCAAACATGGACATTAACACTTGAAGTACTTCTCTCTTGGTTGCTGTGATCACTTCCTACATGACGTTGCGAGATAGCCGAGCAAACCTGAAAGTAAACTTAGACACGTCTTCGTTTTAGTCTCAATACATATCCAATATTTTTGATGTGGGACTTAGTTGTTTAGTAGTTGGCTTCGTCTTTGGGGCACCGTTTAGGTAGTTTACCACGTTGGGTGAATTCGATACTCAGCCTGGATATGGAACCCCCCTGCCGCATGGATTTTTCTGACATTCTTAGCGAGTTCAATAGCTTCCTCCTCAGAGTCGACGCTATCTATGAAATCGTCAACGTAATGGTATTGTTGGATGGCTTCTACTGCGCGGAGGTATTCAGATCGGAATGACTCCGTGTTTTTATCGCGAACATAATGCGCAATGCATGGGGCGCAACTTATGAGTGTCACTGATTAGCCTTCATTCAGGAATGCGAATGTCTCTGCAGATGCATCTCGCGAGTGTATACGTATGGGAATGATTCTGAAGAACGGTATTTACTTGCATGCTGTCATGCGGATTAATTTTCTCTCTTCTAATCTGGCTGGCATTACCTGCAATCCGCCGGGCTGATTTTTCACGATGCAATAACTGATTATGCTGTAGTTGACAGCCATTAACCCCACATTTTCGCTTTATAAAGCATTTGTGCACGATGTTGATTGAGACACTGTCGGCATAATTTATGATTTTTAACAACATGCCACCTACCTTCGATTGTTAAGTGTTTGAACGTCTCACATTGTAAAACTTTGTGTTTTTCGTATTTACAATAGATTCAGACACGTGAGGAGCTCTGCGAAGTGTTTTCGTGACGGCTATGTGTGTGGAGTGTGAAATTCTTTCTTGAAATTGGTTGCACTACCGTGATAGCTGATTGCGCTATTTGATATAACCAATCGCTAAAGACTTTAATTGCTTTAATTCTTTTGGCTGCATCGCATACTGAGCTTGTATTGGCTAGGCAATTTGTCTACTAATTCTCTGACTAAAATAGGGTTATTTAGGTGAGCTTACATTTGGCATGACTCCATTGTAGAGTATATATTGCGAACGCACAACGCAAATTCTATCAGTGTCTCTAATTTCTCCTTCAGTGTTTCTCCTCACTGTATATATCATCATGCCTCACTGCCATATATACTGTTCACATGCCTGGGTTGGAAAGTTTATATTTTGTGTGGTTGACCATATTACACCTTGGCTCATGATGTTTGATGTGGCTGGAAGTACTGTTCCAGAAGTCGCACTGCGTACATTTGGCCTCGTTGTTGCGGAATTCGCTACATTGGTAATTGGCAACATTGTTGCTGGATTTGGTGCAGCCAAAGTTGTTGCCGAGTTTATGGCACTGCATGCATTTGGCAACCTTATTGCTGAATTCGCTACATTGGTAATTGGCAGCATTGTTGCTGGATTTGGTGCAGTCCAAGTTGTTGCCGAGTTTATGACACTGCATGCATTTAGCAACGTTATTGCTGAATTTGTTACATTGGTAATCTGCAACACTGTTGGTAGATTTGTTTGGCAACGTTATTGCTGAATTTGTTACATCGATAATTGGCAACATTGTTTCTGGATTTGGTGCAGCCCAAGTTGTTGCTGAGATTGCTTTGTTAGGGTTTGCTTGTCGCATTCGTTGCACTATTTTTTTTCATATATTTATTTATTGTATCTTCTAAGCTTAGACTAACAATAAGTAAGTATATCTTACAAACTAAATAATTAATAATAATACACCTTGCCAATGCTTAGTGCTTTTTAGTAATCACAATGTTATAGTTAGTTATGTGTCAGATTTCCTTTTTTACGAGCGGAATGTTCAGATCTTTGTGAATGTTTGTATTCTTTATAAACCAAGGAGCTCCAGTAATGGTTCTTAGAATTTTGGTCTGCGCTCTTTGAATCAGTTCTATGTTAGAGTTGCTTGCGCCGCCCCACAACTGGCTACCGTAAGTCCAAATTGGTTTTATGATGGCTTTGTACAGCAGTGTTTTATATTCTAGGCTCAACCTGGAATTTTTGTGAATGAGCCAGTGTAGGCTATTTGCTTTCAAACTTATTTGTTTTTTTTTTGCTTCGATGTGGCGCTTCCATGTCAAACGTGAGTCAAGATGAATTCCTAGGTACTTCACCTCCTTTTCTTGAGGAATAGGAACGTTGTTGAGTTTTATTACTGGACATGTACCTTTTTTCATAGTAAAGGTAATATGCGTACATTTCGATTCATTTACGTTTATTCGCCAGTCAGCCAACCAATTTGTTACAAGGACCAGATGATCTTCTAAGTCACGGGATGCGATTTTGGAATTCGGATGAATGCTAAGGATATCGTATCGTCTGCGAAAGTTGCTGTTGTTAAGTATTTATTGGTAGGCAGATCTGAGGTAAATAATAGATACAACACCGGACCTAGCACGCTTCCTTGTCGTACGCCAGCTTTGATGTCAAAGCATTTAGAGTAAGCATTATTGTACCTTACCTTGAACTTTCTGCCCCTCAGATACGATTCCAATATGTTGTGTACTTTTGTGGGCAACAGTTTTTTTATTTTGTAAATAAGCCCCTCGTGCCAGACCTTGTCAAATGCCTGCGCCACATCTAAAAAGATGGCTGAACAATATTGCTTTTTGTCGAATGCGTTTTTTATCTCGTTCACTATTCGATGAACCTGCTCTATTGAACTATGGTGTTCGCGGAAGCCAAATTGGTGAGTGGGAATAGTGCGTTTTTCGTTTATATGCGGCATTAGTTTTGCAAGAAAAAGCCTTTCTAGGAGTTTTGATAAGATAGGCTAATCGGTCTATATGATGACGATTGGGAGGGGTCTTTTCCTGGTTTCGGGATCATTGTGATTACTGAAACTTTCCAGGCATTAGGAAAGTATCCTAAGCGCAACAAGCCATTAAATAGTGAAGTAAGTAAGATGATGGCCATTTGGGGTAACTCCTTGATCATTTTTCCAGTAATGAGGTCGTGTCCTGGAGCTTTGTTAAGAGCAAGGTTACTAATCGCATTACTTACTTCTTTTGTTTTTAATTTAATAGGCGAGCATGTTTGATCTGGCGAGGGGGTTAATATTAGGTTATTGGTATTGCGAGGTGGGTTGGGGGTAAAAACATCTCTTAAGTGTTCGGCGAAAACAGCAGACTTTTCATCATCGCTCCAGAGGGAGCTCGTATGGGACATAGTTCTGTACTGGAAAGAGCTGTGCCACTATGCGTCTGAGCAACATTGGGCATGTTGGGGCTGGCTGCCTATAACAGGGCAATTTTCGCATGACAAGTCTATATGCCATGCCCCATGGGTCGTCCTCAACTTGTGCGCATAATTCAGCGAATCTGGTGCTCTTGCTCTTCTTAATTGCCTTCTTCAGAACATTTCTGGCTTCCTTGAAGGCCTGGTGCTTCTGCAGGGAATCCGGTTTCCGTATGGAACGTTGATACCTTCTCCTCGCAACATGGCATGCTTTACGGAGCTCGCCTATTGCATCCGTCCACCAGTAGACAGGTTTATGCCTCCCACCATATGCTCTCCTGGGCATTGCCGCGTCGCAGGCGTTTTCTACCTTCCTTGCCAGCTGATTCGCCATTTCTTCTGCACTGCCTTCAAGCACCAAACCTTCAAGCATCATTTCTAGGACATCTTCGTCAAGGCTGTTTGTCCTCCAGCCTTTCAATGTCGGACCTATCCTTCTTCAGTTTGCAGATGATAGCTTGGTGGTCGCTGTGGGTGTATATGTCACTCACCAGCCATTTTGCACCCCTCACCAGCCTGCTACTTACGAAGGTTAGGTCTATCGCAGAACTGGCACCTCCTCTGGCAAAAGTCATCTCGCCGGTATTCAAGAGGATCACGTCAAGTGCTGCGAGTGCATCCATGAGGATATGACCCTTTGGCGTAGTTCGGCCGCAGCCCCATTCAGTTGCCCATGCGTTGAAATCGCCAGCAATTACTACAGGGTTCCTGCCGTGAGCATCTAGAACGAGTCTATCTACCGCCGACTCAAACTCATCCGTAGTTAGGCTTGGTGCCATGTAGCAACTGTAAACCGTGGTTCCTCCTATGGTTGCCCTGACGTAGTTTTCATCCCTCCTGACGTCCGCGAGTTGAGGTGGCTTGACTCCACACACCCATATTGCAGCTCGGCAAGTATTGTCCTCGACCCAGACTCCTTGGTGCTTCCGACGATATGGTTCACTGAGCACAGCGGCGTCGATCTTGTGCTCTCTCACCGTCTGCTCAAGTAGGTCTTGTGCAGCTGCGCAGTGATTGAGGTTAAGCTGGAGTAACTTCATTCCATGCGTTTTGACTCCTTTACTGCTTGCTTATACGACGGGCATATTCTGCATCCTGTCGAGTGCTCCGTATCCTTGCGGCCTTTGGTCTTGCAGAGTGCACAGGTTGGGCTTTTGCTACACTCGTTAGCGTTGTGGCCTTCGGCGCCGCATCTGTAGCACCGATTCCGCCAGTCCTCCTTGCTACTGCACTTTTTGGCAATATGCCCAAACTCCATGCACTTGTAGCAACTTGTGGGTACTACCTTTCCCGGCACCCGACGAGAGGTCCATCCGACTCTCAGTTTCCCGGCCAGTAGCGCTGCGGCTGCCAGAGGGGGCAAACTGATGGTTGCTGTTTGCGTTCCACCGTACGCTTTCCGAAGGGACCTAATCGCGGTCACGGGGAGCTTTTCGAAAGTGCTCAGCTGTTTGCACAGCGCTTCGTGAACTTCCTCTACCGTGGTGATCTCGTCCAAATCCTTTATTTCCAGCAGAGTCTCCTGGGTGAGTTGTCGCACCTCCACACTAGTCCCCAGTGTATTTGCTACTGCTTCCCGCAGAGTGACCGTCTTCGGGTCCGCTGTCGTGGCTAATTCGAGGAGCAGCTCACCTTTCGCGGTTTTCCTTATTTTGTTCACTCTCTCGCCCAATTCCCCAAGCCGCGGCTCCGTCTTTATCCTCCGCAAGATCTCCGCATAGGTTGTCACTGCCGTTCCCTTGATGACAATTGCATCAGGTCTGGTCGGCTTCGCTTTAGCGAGTGTCTTCGGCTTTGCCCGGGGGCGAGCACGAACCATCGTCCACTCTGGCTTTTTCACCACTGCGTCGGGTTTACCCACTTCTGGCTTGGTGGTATTTTTAGCTGCGGCGGCCTTCACCATGGCCGCCCTTGCCGCATCCGCCTTCTGCCTTTTGGGTACCGCTCGGCTCGTCGGGCTGGTTCCGTCGTCTTCTGCGTTTTCGCGGGGACGCTTCGGCATTGCAACGGCATCCGCAGAGCTCCTTGCCAGTGGCGATACGCTGGCTTGGACCTCCTTGTCCTCCTGCGCTTTGCAGGTTTGCATATTCTTGTCGGCTCGATGCAGTAGTGGTGGTTGAACGGTGACGATGTCATCGGCATCCCGTTCTTGTGCCACTTCTAGACACATGTCGCGGATCTTCGCCGCCTTTCGTTTAATGTCCGAATGGACATTATGTCGTTCCGCAATGTAGCTGATGAGTGCCTCGACATGCCACTCTAGCACAGCCATTTTCCCCTTAGCATTCACTTCCGGCGGCGGGTAGATTGCCATCTTCCCTAGCATGTCTGACTTACATGCCACCCGCATTTGCATCTCCCCCGGATCCCCCAGGGAGTTTCTCCGCACCGTCAGTCGCTGGTCTTGCCCACCACTAGGTGGGGTCCGGCGCAGTATGGAGCTTCTATTGAAAGGGTCCTGCTCCCTGCTTTTGTTTTTTGCTCCCTCGTTATTGTTGTTGTTGTTTTCTTTATTTATTTTGTTCATGCGTATTGGGTCCCCGCTCAGAGTCGTTATCGCTGCCCGTAGTACAGTCGCCTTCATGATCCCAAGGTTGTCTATGCCGCAGCAGGGAGGCCATGCAAGGGTTGACACAAGTCCTCATGGGAGCTTGCATACAGAGCCAGATCAGCGTTAGTCGGGAATGTTACATCCGAGCCTGTACCGCCAACTTAATGGGGTCGGACATCGAGCGTTCTCCGAGACCTGCCAAGGTTTTAACGGGACGGAGGCAATTGTGGCATTAAGCTGCCAGCCATTTCGATAAGATTCCACTCTTATGTACTAAAGTGACAGCATGCCACAATCGTCAGCCCATATCCATAATTCCCAAAAAATTTCCGGTATCACAAACTTAAGGCCTTACCGGTCTCGACCTTAGTAGAGCTAAGCGCTTGTCGCACAGCTGCCCCAGGCATGTGGCAGCTGACCAAGGTGTTGGTTATCTGAATTCACTCTTGGATTTTTATGGTCCAACGATGATCCCACGAAGTCCCTCGGTGGTGAAACGATGCTCCGCGTCCGTCCATCGATGGTCCATCGTTGTCCATCGGTGCCCCTTCAGCCGCCCCTCCGGGGTCATCGCTGAAAGAGTCGTTGCTCACTTCGGCTAGCAACCAGCGGTTGCTGCTATACCATTGCCCGGGGCCGCCACGAGGAGGCAGTGAGTTTTCTTGGAAGAGTTCTCTGTAAGGATCGCCCTGGCCTCTCCCTGGTGAGTGGCTATCAGAGTCTTTACCTTAAGATTATCAACCCTGACCCCAGGAGGCAGTGAGTTTTCTTGGAAGAGTTCGCTGTAAGGATCGCCCTGGCCTCTCGCTGGTGAGTGGCTATCAGAGTCTTTACCGTAAGATTATCAACCCTGACCCCTGATAGAGTCTGTCTCTAACATATTGACAATGTTGTTTGAATGAGTACTTAGAGTCCAATACAATGCCAAGAAACTTAAGGCTATTTGTACATGAGATATTAACATTATTAAAGGTAAGCGTGGGGATATTACAATGTCGTTTCTTACAAATATGTAGTAATTTGGATTTAGAAGATGAAATTGAAGCGCCTGAAGAATGGGACCATGTGGATAAGAGGGACAGGATTTCAGCAAAGGACGACATAACCGTAGTTAAGTTGGAAGATTTTGAAAATAACAATATGTCATCAGCATAGATTTGATGACCGACATTGGGGAAATCAGATAAGCTAATGCTGATTTCGTCATATGAAGATCAAAATTTCTGCACGTTGCAGAATTTTCAGTCAGCGTTCGTAAAAGCTGGGAAGACATTTGACACTTGTCAACGCTTTTCACTAATTCGTTGTGATAAATTGTGAGCAGTCGAGTAGAGAACAGAGTACGAGGCGGATATATTTTTAATAATTTTCTTTTATTTAATTATATAAAAAATGAATGAGTTTGTTTTAGACAAGACTAACCGGACTTTACATAGTGTCTTGATTAGCTATAATTCATGGGAATGTTCATGTCTTAACATTGCGGCCACACGATCTATTTCTTGCCCATCAAGTTCTCACATCAAGTTGTCTGTCAAAACATGTTCAAGTAGCTTCTGTGACGTAGGCTGCATTTAACTTGATGGGCAAGATGGTATTCAATTTATTTTCTAAATGCAGTCGTCACATACTCGTATGTGTGTATAATAAAATATTTTATTCATCATATCTATATTTTTATTTTATTGCATGTATTTTGAAAAAAGGTTGATACATTTTTTTTTTAAATCTGGGTTTTCCTTTATTACTCAGTACACACACAAAACAGCTGACAGATAATTGAAAGCTGAATTGATTCTCGTCTTGAAACATAAATTGAAAATCAAGTCGAAGATCAAGTAGTACTAAAAATATATATGTGTTTGTAAAAAGTATGAGTGTATTGCGACTTGATGGTCAAGAAATTGATCGTGTGGCCGCAGTGGAACATCAAAATATTAAGTGTCGACCCGATATGTTAATGTCAAGACAGCAGTACTGCTAGCAACCCTGAGATAAATTTGAAGTATCACTCGATTTTAACGTTTGTCTATCCAAAAATGGCACAAATTAAATTTAATTCAAGCGAAATAATTAATTTAATAAATATTGATCGAGAATTTGTGTGTTTGTGGAACTACAAATTCATTAATTTCTGATTGCAGTTTTTTTAACTCTCTTAAAGCATTCAATGCGAGAACGCATCTCTGTTATTTACTATTCAAATATTTTAAAGAATTTATTAATTTTAGAATTTATTAAATCAATAGTTGACTACTTTCAGTTTCACATTGTGGCTGCGTAACATAGTGTCTCGACTAGCTATAATTCATGGCAATGTTCATGTTCATGTCAGAGTAGCTGATGGCTGTCAGTATATGAAGTGGGCAAATTATGTCAAAACATTTCATTTTTACAATGGCTTTGAACAGTAAACAACGGAGATGCGTTCTCGCATTGAATGCTTTAAGAGAGTTAAAAAAACTGCAATCAGAAATTGAACAGTTTGTAATTGCACAAACACTCAAATTCTCGATAAATAATTATTTAATTAATTATTTCGCTTCTATTAAATTTAATTTGTGCCATTTTTAAAAAGACGAACGTTTAAATCGAGTGAAACTTTAAATTTATGTCAGGGTTTCTGACAGAACTGCTGACTTGATATAATGTCTTGATGCAACGACACAAGTGGTGCAGATAAGTGACGTTTCCTAGCCAATTCGGTTTTGTTGTTCCCATTCGGTCTCGGTTCTGTCAAATTATGAAAACCGGTGCCGCCAAAAAATTTGCCGCACTTTATTGAAATGATCGAAACATAAAATTTTGCTGTTTATAAATTTTATTAATTTATTATTAAGTGAAAATAATAAAATGGGTAAATTTTGTGTAATATGCCGCAAAAGTTGGGGCAAAGAAAATGTGAAGTGTTTCAAAGTTCCAAGTGACGAGAATAAAAATAAATTTTCAGCCTTCCAAGAAAATTTTCGCCCGTTACTACAAATATTCGCATGCCTCCGGAATCCGCCTGCTGACTATTTTGACAGAAGCGAGATCTGAATTCTCTCAAAATGTATCTACACCACCTGTGTCGTTGCATCAAGCATAATGTTTAATTTTTTTGGTAAGACATTAACATATGGAGTCTCCACTCAACATTTTGATGTTAAGACATGAAAATTGCCATGAATTATAGCTAGTCGAGACACTATGTAAAGTCATAAATGCAAATCAAAAGCTTGACACACAGTGTGGGATAATTACTGTCAATTCCGTATGAATAATATTTCTGAGTGTTGTCAAACGGATTTCATTTTTCAACTGGTGAATTTAGTTTGATTGGCTTGCTCATTTACGGCGCCGTGGCAACGCTAGTCTCATTCTTTAGTGCATTCGCAGATTCTCGCATGCATAACGAGAAGTTGGGGAGAATTTCTTCTGCTGGCAGAAATTTCTAAATATTTGATCAGGTACGAAAGCTGCGTCAAGGCATTTATTAATAATTGTTATTTAAGATTGTTGATAAATTATTTCGATTCCATTATAGTTCCAGTTAAGTTTTAATAAGTTTGCACCTGAACTTGTTCTCTTTCCTCAGTTTTCCGAGTGAATTGCGTCTGTTTCTCCGTTATTGAAAAAACAAGACAATCGATTTTTTCCAGCTGAAGCTGTAATTTTGCAAATTGAACTACTTGGATGTATTTAAGTTAAATTGCTTTTTATTACAAAGATGATTTCATATAAACAGAAATATAAGGTTCATTCTGCTAATGAAAAATATGTACGGTGTCCCAAAACAGCAAGTGCTTCTCTATTTTTTGGAAATGTTTGGCAGGAAGGCTGATAGTGATTTAAAGCATATGAAAAAATTGGCCTTACGACTAATTAGATTTTTACCATGTGACAGACGTCCTACAAATTTGACAGACGTCCTACAGCCATCTTAGATTCTGTGAAAAAATGGTCTAAAATGGAGGTGTTTCTTGTTCAAAGTTCACCATTAATGTGGAAACGAAAGGGAAATCTTTAAGTAAAATTTTATATCCTGCTATCGACATAAATGTGATTGCATGATTTGTGCATTGCCGTTATATATTCCCTTTTTTATTGCATTTTTGTAAATATATTGCAGCATTGAGTTGGTAAATAGTGGTTATTTAATTGTCTATACAGTGGCGCAGAAATGTCTACATACCCCCTGATCAAAGCTAGTTCTGGGCAATATATACATGGTATCGGAATAAAATGCACGTGAAATTAATCCAAACAGAAAATAATTAATAAAAATCAAGCAATAATTATGTTTTACAAAGGATTTTTTAATAAAAATTAGCAAAACCCATTTTTAATGCACAGAATAGTCTACATACTATAAGGAAAATTCGATTTTACACTTATTAAATACGATCAAAAATGTTTCATTAGTATTTAGTAGGCCCACCTTCAAGTGTTAAGACAGCGTTCAATCTATTTTTCATAGAAAACACTAATGTTTCCGTAACTTCCTTTGGAATGCGGTTCCATTCCTCAGTGAGTGCATTTTTGAGATCCTGCTTATTTTTAATCGGTTTCTTTCGGATTCGACGTTCTAATTCTTCCCATAAATGCTCTATGGGATTCAAATACGGTTACTGGGGTGGTGAATGAAGTTGATGAGTTGCATTATACAAAAGCCATTCCTTGACCCATTAGTTAGACCCATTTTAGCCGCAGATTGCTGCAGATTATCTTTTAGAAGATTTAAATATATGAATCGAACCATCGTGGTCTATAAATACTAAATTCCTTACCCCAGCCGTCGACATGCAACCCCAGACCATGACATTACCACCGCCATGTTTGATCATTGGAAGCAAATTTTGTGGCAATAATTCTTGATTTTTCTTGCGCCACACCCTTTGTTTCCCATCACATCCGAACAAATTAAACTTGTTCTCGTCGCTGAACATAACATTGGCCCAAAAATTATCATCCTTGTCTATACAGTTCTTGGCAAAATCTACACGCTTTGTTTTGTTCACGTCGCTGATAAAGGGCTTCTTTCTGGGCACACGGCTATGAAAATTCGCATCTCTCAGCACACTTCGGACTGTTTCTTGATGAATTGAGGCAATGGCACTTAATTCAAGGCTTTTAGCTATTTCCACGGCGGTGGTCCTCGGATTTTTTTTTATTTTTTTCTCCCATAATCAGGCGTTTAACGCATGGCGTTACTTTCATTGGACGACCGCTCCTTGCCTTGCTTTGCAAGCATTTTGTGTGGTTGTAGTTTTTTATAACTGTTTGCACACTCGCCTTTGAACGCCCAACCAATTCTCCGATTTCTCGAAGAGATTTTCCACCGGTGCGATACTTCATAATGAGTTTGCGCACTTCTATGCAGATTTCCTTACCCGTTTGGTTCATTTTTGCCAATTTACGCGCTTTTTATGTATCTCAACTTTTTCCATGTAACGGTATATTTTAATAACGTTCACTATAATTTGTCGCACTGTTTACAACGCACGGTTTCATTTTCAAGAATTTAGAAATTGACTGATTGTATGTAGACTTTTCTGTGCATTAACAATGGGTTTTGCTAATTTTTATTAAAAAATCCTTTGTAAAACATAATTATTGCTTGATTTTTATTAATTATTTTCTGTTTGGATTAATTTCATGTACATTTTATTCCGATAGCATGTATAATAGGGTGACAGTTAATTTCGAAAGTCTTATTTTCTTTGGTCTCATACTTTTTTTGGGTTGAGTTTTATAAAAAAATAATCCCTGTAAAATTTCAGGGCCCTAGGTGGAGGTTTAGGGGTCGCGTCGGCCCCCCAAAGTTACACAAAATGCGTTTTTTTAAGTAAAATCTCACTTTGATTGTTTGTAACTTCTGTTGTGTTGACTTTGTAAAAAATTGTTGTTGACTTTGTGTTTACATGACTTTGTGTTGTTCATTTATGTGTTTACAACAACTTATTCATACATCATTTTTATCTAATGCCAATATTTACTGAAATAAATTTAAATAACCTTGTTGTGATCTAAGCCTTCAATAATCTCTTTTCATTATCATTGCTCTTAAACAAACCATAGTTCTCTTATACATTTACTATTTAACCTTTACATTCTTTTCTTACTCTTTTTTTTCATTCTCTTTGATCTTAACGTTAACATAACAAGCTACTTGAGCATAATTGCCTTTTGATTTTCGATATTAGTTCAGTTGTTATCTAGCTTTCATCTCGCTGTCAAGTCGTTTCTCAAGCATTCGGCTTCAGTTAAAATCTCTCTTGTTGTTGTAAATAAAGCAAATATAATTTGTACTTCAATTTTAAACCCGTGCGTTTTTTTCTTTATTCGGTATAATAATTGGCATATAAAACCATCGAAAAATATCGTTGGTTCAAGAAACCTATTAATAACATTTACTTTTCTCTATTTATTTGCAGTGAATACTTGAGAGTGAAAAGTCGACAATGTCTTCTACAATTTTACGTGAACGAATTTATTTAATCGGATATTGTTCAAATTCATTAACAGGAAATAAACTTCCATCAAATTTAGAGTTGTTGAAAGTTTTGTTTTTTAATTTACGTATAGTGAAAAAGAACTTACGGGAAAGTGCAAATTTAGTTGTGACAGAACTATTTGTATTCTGGGAAAAAGCCCGCATTCCCACCAGAGATAAACAACACTGCATAAGTAAGGTTGAGAAATTATACAAAGAATGGCAAAGTATGCAAAAAGATTGTAAAAAGACGTCTGAGTTTCATAACAACAAAGTGAAAGCGTGGATAGAAAAGTTGGATCAGCTTTTTGACGTGGCACATTCCAATGCATTGCAAATGATGTCTATTGAAGAAGATAGAGCTTTCTTGATAAGTCAACGGCACCCCGGACGCCCAGGCTTTATGTATGGCATTGATTACGAGGCAGTACGAAGAGAGCGCCAAATTGAGAAACGTAAACAAAATTTGATGAAACAGAAAGGGGGGTCAAATTGATGGAGGAGTTCAATGAATTGTTCACAAAAAATGAACGTCAAAAGCAATTTGTTATTAAAATTGTGAGTGATTATCGGAATCGGTTTCCAGATTGTAATAAAAAAACATTGACCCAAGTTCTTTAGACTTAATCAATAAAAACATGCACTCTAACCAAAGTTGTTAATTTATTTCATGTTAAATTTTTTAAAAGGTGATTGTGAGCATTTTTAAATTTATTTCAGTAAATATTGGCATTAGATAAAAATGATGTATGAATAAGTTGTTGTAAACACATAAATGAACAACACAAAGTCATGTAAACACAAAGTCAACAACAATTTTTTACAAAGTCAACACAACAGAAGTTACAAACAATCAAAGTGAGATTTTACTTAAAAAAACGCATTTTGTGTAACTTTGGGGGGCCGACGCGACCCCTAAACCTCCACCTAGGGCCCTGAAATTTTACAGGGATTATTTTTTTATAAAACTCAACCCAAAAAAAGTATGAGACCAAAGAAAAGTAAAAAAAAAACTTGCCCATACATTTAATTGTCACCCTAATGTATATATTGCCCAGAACTAGCTTTGACCCCAGGGGGTATGTAGACTTTTCTGCGCCGTTGTATGTGAATATTACACATTATTTTTTAAATCTTAATTATATTTTTCTATTTTGCAGTTTTCGACATATTGCCGATTTTAAAGTATTTACAAAATTGGGCAAACTCTTTGCGAGTTCGTACGACAACGGGAAGTCGTACCGGGGGCTATTAAAGTAAGCGACAGAACCATCAGCGAAGATGGTCACTGTTGGTCAAAAACCAAACGGCATAGGTAAGTGGACTGTCAGTGAGAAAATCATTGCTAAAAAATGTTTCAACGCGCTTATTTGGGGGTTGCTAGCTCAAGTTCTAAAGAGTAATCGATTAGTACCATTGCATCATCATCATATGCATTTTTTGAAATATGAACTTGGTAACAATAAGACAGACAAATACTATTACTGGTCTCAATCAGTTAGTTTATATATATATATATATATATATATATATATAAATATATATATATATATATATATATATATATATGTATATGTATATATATATATATATATATATATATATACATAATATATATATATATATATATATATATATATATATATAATTTATATATTTATATATATATATGTGTGTATATATATATATATATATATATATATATACATATATATATATATATATATATATATATATATATATATATATATATATATATATATATATATACATATATATATATATATATATATATATATATATATATATATTTTTTTTTTTATTTATTTTTATTTTACTTTATAAAATAACAAGTTATAATAATAAAGTTGTAAACTAGCAGCACTAGCGACAAAGGCCATCGGCTGTCTCTTGTGATCAGTATTGGTTTATTTGACCTTTGAAAATATTACTCAAATAAGTCTTAGCAGGTTGTTGTCTTTAAGATAATTATATATCGTTATGTTGTTTTTTGAAGGATTTTTAATAAATTAATAGGATTCGTGCATGTGAAGAGAGAATTTCTTGATGATGCAGAAATCGGGCAAAAGGTTAAGATATGCTCTAATGTTGCTTGTTCATCACATAGTGGACAATCATACTGTGGTGAACGTTGCAGTAGGCGGGCATGTGTTAATTTTGTGTGACCAAGGCGTAGTCGGATGTATAGTTTTAACTCTTTGAGAGGAATATCTGACACGAATGACGGCTTCTTTCTGTCTGGGTTAATTTTAGCATAGTTATGACTGTAGTTTTTCCATTTCTCAAATATCGTATAAAGATGCTGTTTATTAAATGCACGTATTACATCTTGCTTAGTAAAGTAGTTGAACATTATTGAAGGCGTTTTTGCAACAATTTTTGCTACACTCTCAGCGATTTCGTTGCCTACAATGCCTACAAGTCCGGGAATCCACATGATTTTGATTTTCCCAGGAAAACGTGTAATTACGTTTCGAATCGAGATTATTTCTTTTTGTATGTTTGCTGGCGAGTCTATTGCTTCAAGGCAGGATTGGCTATCTGTGCATATTATGGTTTTTCCTTTTGATTGCCAAGCATAGTTGACGGCTTCCATTAGTCCGACAAGCTCAGCGGTAAAAGCTGAACATATTTGGTATAAAATTCCATGTTTAATAACATCCCCATTTTCTTTTGTGACCGCGAACGCTGTTGTGTCAGGCGTTTTAGAGCCATCCGTATAGATGAAATTCCATCAGAGGTTCAAGTACTACGATCTCTCGGCATTAAATATGGTTTTGTATGTCTCTTTTGCTGTACTGTTTTTTGGAAGCTGCAGCGCTTTGATTGAGAACGCTATATTATTAAACATCCATGGAGGTTGAGTTTCTGGTTGGCGGCTTTACTCTGAGTGGTAGTTTAAGCTTCTTGCACAAGTCAACGCATTTCGAGAAAACAGATATCAATTTAGGTTGCCGAATTCTGAAAGATGCATTGTTGAAGTCTTTTATGAGGTTTGTGTTTGCAGTAAATAGCAACTTACTCAGGAGGCGATTGGAACACTCTGTGATTCTGTCAGGTATAGAAGGGAGGTCAGTTTCAGCATAAAGATTCTGAAGAGGTGTTGTTGGGAATGCTCGGATGCTTCTGCGGATTGCAGCGTGGTATGGCGATGACAGTCCACATATGGAACGTTTGTCGCAGTTTCCGTAAAGGGGAAGTGCGTAGTCTATTTTTGCCAAGATTAGAGCTCTAGTTGTGTTGACAAGAGTAGACGGATGTACAAAGCTTTTTTTCGATGATAGGTACTTAATTATATTTAATCTTTTTGAAACACAATCTTTTATATATTTGCAATGTTTTTTAAAGTTATATATTTTGTGTCTACAGTCAGACCTAAAATACTAAGTTCTGATGCAGGACTGATTGTTATGCCATTGAAGTTCATGGTAAGTCCACTGCAATTCCGTTTTCTGCATATGTGAAGGGTTTTGGTTTTTTGAAAAGATATTGCAGCTCCTGACGATAGAGACCATTCTGTTATTTCTTTAAGAATGTTTTCGAAGAGGTCAGCGACAATTGACAGATTTCTGTATAGAATAAACCGTCGTCTGCGTAGAGCTGACATTCAATGTTATGGTGGTTAGAAGCGATCTTCGCAATTTCGTCGAACGCAATAGTAAAAGGAAATGCAGAAAGGGGCGATCCTTGTGGAGTGCCATTAGGTAGAGGTTTGACGGATGATAGGAAACCATTAATTCTTACTCTACACATTCTGCTACTAAGATAGTTTTTTATGAACTTGATTATTTTAGGGCCGACTTTCCATTTAGTCAACTGTCTTAAGATTATGTGTATGCCGATCCGATCGAACGCTTTTTGAAAGTCGATTGAAAGTAATGAGACGTGATTTTTGGACGACAGTGCATTTGATACAAAATAATCCAGGTGTAAAAGCGCATCGATAGTTCCGATACCTTTTTTGTATGCAACTTGGTTTGGGCTTAACGTCTTTTCTTTTTCGGCATACCATATGAGCCGATTTACAATTATTTTTTCCATTAATTTGCCTAAGCAAGACAGGAGGGAGATAGGCCTGTAATTGTTTGTATATGAGGCAGGTTTGTTGGGTTTAAGAATCGGCACAATGCAGGAGCTTTTCCAGGCTTGTGGATGGATAGTGACCACTGATGAAAATGTTGTATAGTTCGATCACCATATCTTAAGATTTTGAATAATCGGATATGAGATTTTGTCTAGGTCGGGGGTTTTGCCTTTTACTGATGAGAGGGCTAACTCAAATTCTGCATGTAGTATTTTCGAATCAATATATTTGGCCGCATTTGATAGTGGGTATAGAGCGTTTGGCTGTTCTCTAAGGTAAGTTATATTGTTGCATCTGAATTCGCTTGAGAAGTTTGAATCTGATGAGGCAGTAACGCTCTATACCCACTATCAAATGCGGCCAAATATATTGACAACGCAGTTCTCATCCAATTCAAGTAAAAATACTACTTTAAAAGAAGTGTATTTACTCACAAAACAGTTTAACTCGTTTATTCGTGAGAAAACGTGCTGACGTGAGGTGTCACAAATCGAATTTTATTCGTTTAGGTTTTTATATATACTCAGTTCAGTTTCTGCTGACTTCATCGATTCTTAATCATTTTTTGGATTACCGACAATTGATTGTTGACAGGCAACAGGAACAAAATTTTTAGTTCCATGTTTCTGTTGCTTGACCAAATTATGCCTAGTTTCGAGCCACATACTTATTTTGAATATCTGATTTTGTTTTTAATACAAAATGTTTACTTATATGGAAAACATTCTGGTTAGTATACATCAGGAATACGCCTTTGCAATTGTGTTCATTCTGGGAATTTGTGCCAGCGCAACATTCCATCTTCAGAGCCAGTATGTGCTCGTTGGGGTCTAGATGCCTCGTCTGAGATATCTGCTAGTGCGTCTCGTACCACAGTGAAATAGTTTCTTGTAATAAAACGGTATCTACACAGTCACTTATATTCTCATCTTTACACCAGGCATCAGTTCCAATTTTAACTTGTTTGTTGCTGTACTGCTTGCTTCACTTGATGGTCTTTTGGTGTATTTTATTGTGTTTTTGTGTTGAAATTATGTTGTAATGCATATTTCTATTATTTGCTACAATCATGTTCCTTTGTATTATCATTTCCGCTAGTTACTGCTTTAGCTTATTTACTCTCAACGTCGTTGTGCGTTCATTATTCAGGCCAGCTAAATATCTCGCTATGTGTATGTGCTGATCATATTGGCTCAGATCGTTCATACCAGAGATTGTGCATAAGCAATATTTTGTTTTTCCACCATTATTCTATTATATGTGTTAATATGTGATAAAAGCATTCAGCTCGTTTCATTCCAATTTTTCTGGATTTGTGACTCGTTGGAATTAGCCAGAATCCTACAAGAATTGTATTTATAATGATGTAATAGTAAAATAGAAAAATCAAAGAAAAAATAATATAAAAACAGGAAAGTTAATGGAAACAAATAAAACACTAGAAGAAATGAGATGAAATTATTTGTTCGCCGTTGCGTTTGACCGGCCTAACCGATATTTTATCCTAAACCAAAATGCACAATCTATACTCTGAACGATCTCTGGTATTGGTGATAGTTTTTATGTAATTCAAAGGCTGCTTGTTTTTCCCTGTGAAATATTTGTACAAAATCCTGATTATCACTAAACAAATATTTCTACATATAGGATGATTTTGTGTGTGAGAATTCTTTCCTTACAAGGTTTGGAATATAATAGCCACAAAATTCCACAATATATTCGTATATTAGTTTTATGCATTATGTAATTTAATATTTCTCGTTAAACATTTTAGATGCACTTTCTGTAAAACTAAACACGAAGAGTAAAATACGGATGTTTTAGAATCAATGGTATGAAACTGCATTAATAAAAAATATATACCATTTCGCACAGAATACGGCTTCAAAATTAATCGTTTTAATCGGAATAGTTTTGTAAATACAAATTCGTTGAATTTGGCATCCTCGTGAGGCGGACGGACGCTATGTTGCGACGTCTTTATCGTCATAAGAAACAGCACCAGGAAGAACAAAAACATTCTGACAGGTGTGCTAAATATTATACAATGCACTCTAGCATGCTAAGTTTTAACGTTGTTTTTATTATTGTGGTAGAAGCATACTATTCGCAAACTAGTATTCAATACAGATTTAGTTGTATGTAACTTTGGTTGTAACTTTTTTATTTCTTTAACTAGATAATACTGTTTAGGATATTTGGTTATTTGTAACGTTATATGTATGTATGAACATTGCAATATTTATATATAAGTATATATATATATATATATATATATATATATATATATATATATATATATATATATATATATATATAAATACTAAAATCATCAATCTTCAATCATTGGATCATCGTGGTACCACCAATTCAGGCATTCCTTCGGAGGGAAGTCAAGAGTTTATTCTTCTTTCATGTTCATCTTAAAGACTTCGGCCCACTAAACATCTAGCATTTTTTCTCGTCCTACCTTACGTATACTCGTGCCTAGGTCCTAGTCCTCCTGTGGCCCAACGATGTCACGGTGAATATTACCTGGGGCAATATTCTCTCTCATATAACGCACCAGCGAGCTTCTTGCATCCGTAGATCTCAAGCATTTCATCTATACTTGTTCTTCACACTTGTCAATGCAGTACAGGCAGGAGTGCAGATACTTCCGACGCATACGTGTCTTCTAGTGTTCCATACTTATATATTTGGAATTCACTCATTGGTTCTCCGCCCTTTTGTGGTTGTATCCCACCTTGCTTGACACTTGTTTTGTGAGGACTTTCTGATCAGCTCAGATTTTGGACTATCCTTGTTGTCCTGGCTATTTAACTTTTGCATATATATATTCTTATTGGTGTCAGCCTATACTCCCATCTGGGTGTTGCGTACATTATGATGGAGGTGTTTGCACTGGCTAATAATTTTCTTATAAGTTGCTTTGAACCATCAACGTTTGCCAGTAGCCTTGCCCAAGCTCCTCCCACCCTAGTGACTTTGTCATTCGCAAATATCAATATAATTAGGTATTACATATATATATATAAAGTTCATTAGTGACACCCTAATTATAAAAATCTTGGTTCTGAGGGCTCTGACAACCCTAGAGATGAAATGTCTGATATGAACGCACAAAAATGAGGTACCTCAAAAACAAATTTCATTTTGAAAATATGATTGTTGAACAACCGACGCTGCGATAAATATATTTCACAGAATTAACTCATAATATAGTGTGACAATATGTGGGATATTCTTTAAGGTCTCAAACATGGAAATCACGGATCGAAATATACTACATACTAAGAGAGCGCTGTTTATATAACGTTACAAAACATATATTTTTAAATAAGTGAGAAACCTACTCAAGGGTGGATAATATGTGAGGCAGTCTTGAAATAAATTATGATGAAAGGGTACCTTATCAGGGTTTTACTACATTAAACAAATATAATTATCCAAGATTGCTTTGGTTGCAGCCCTTATATGTCTGTTGCAATATGGAATTAAATATATAGATTGAGTATATCTTTAAGCTAATTGTCTTTTGAATTGAAGCCGAGCACTTGTAAGATTTGGCATGGGCATATCTAATTGCATGTATATTCATTTTGATATACATTATGGATTGACTGGCAGTTGAATAAGCTTTCAAAAATATCTTTAAAATTATATAATGTTTGCTTTTTGTTGAATTTAGTGGTTTTGGAGAAAACGCCACCAGCGGAAAAAATACTACGGTCGAGGAAAACGCAGAGAACAAAATATTGAACTTCCATTCAGCAAAACCGCAGTCACAAAAACGCGGTTTAACATCAACATCAATAAGAAAAACTTCTGCACAGCAAAGAAGTAGCAAGGATTTGGAAAATTTTCTGCACCCTGAACTAAAACCGGAGCAATCTAGTATTCTAGTTCGTATTTTACATGAATTTTCAGTATCCGGTCCTTTAAGTGAACACCAGCCCGCTCCCGTTTATTGCTCGGTGAACTCAACTAAATCTATAATTGCTACATCAGGTGCACCATCATCATCCGCTTCGACTTTAACAACTGCTGCTACTGATAAAGAAAAACCAGCGACGGGATCAGCATTTTCTCATCATAAGAAAACGAAACTACAGCGTGATTTATTCTTTAAACAATTAGACCATCGTTTGTCTGTAAATCAAACAAAAAGTAAATATTTTGTTCAAGTCTCACCTAATATTAACAAAAGCAAAGAAGGTAAATTATTGGGTGCGAACTGCAATAATGAAGAAAAAAAAAGCTATACGAATATAATAATGAAAAAGAGACAGCAGCAACAACAGCAACAGCAAAAACAGCAACAACAACAAACAAAGGTAGCAACCATTATGGATGACAAGAAGAAAGCAGAAACAGAAACACATTCAGGAGGCAATGGAGGTGCCACACGCCGCTTGGGAACGGTCTCTTTTGAGGACAGTAAAGAAAAATCGAATCAAATAGTACAAAAGGCAGAATCAGCAAATATTGATGGCAGTCAAATTTCCATGCCTTTGCTATCTTCGGGCTCATCAATAACAGTCAATGTTCCTCCTACATGCACCGCTATACAAAAGTTTTATCCAAATATGCGTTTCATACGGAAAAGTGTCGAACAATCATCAAGGAATGCAATAACAAATTATTTGGAATTCGAAACTGAATTTCCACGTGACTATGATGATAATATTGAAATGTTGTCCCGCGAGGCGGAGCATTTGGAAGAACAATTTCGCACACCGACACGTTCAAGTACTACCGATGCTAAATTGCAAATAACACGAACTCGAAATCAAGTAGAGCCAGTTGATGAGGCAAAGTATGAAGAGCCGGATGAATCAAGGGTTGCAACAATACCACCTATAACAACAAGTGTAAAGCGTGTTGGATTTAAAGTCATAGAGAAATTAGAAGAGCACGTAGCAGAAATTGGCGATGAAAGAAACAAGAAGACAACAATAACGAGTGTGATAGAGCCTGTTAACTTTGAAGATACCGCACCATTGCAGCACACTACATCTGTCGAAAGTGATGTAACGTCTATTGCGAGTGTTGCTAAAATATCAGCTGCAACAGGTACAGCAATTGGCGCTGTACCCAAAGTGTCTTCAGCTAAAGATGATGATGACGAACCTGTAGCAATGTCTCCTTGTGGGCGTTTCTTCAAATATGACAAAGAAGTCGGCCGGGGCTCATTCAAAACAGTGTATCGCGGCCTAGATACCGAAACAGGAGTGGCAGTTGCATGGTGTGAACTATTGGTATGTGCGATTCCGTGTTTTCATCTTTGTGTTTAATTCAAATCTTATTTTCTTACTTTTCAGGATAAACAAGTGAAAAAAAGTGAACGCACCCGTTTCAGGGAAGAAGCTGATATGCTTAAGAAACTACAACACCCGAATATAGTACGTTTCTACACTTACTGGGAATTTACCGTAAATCGCAAGAAGAATATTGTTTTAGTTACAGAGCTAATGCTTTCCGGAACGCTAAAATCGTGAGCTTTTTGTTATATATTGTGAATTCGAACTAATTGCTTTGATTTTCCAGCTATCTTAAACGTTTCAAGAAAATCAATCCAAAGGTTCTGAAATCGTGGTGTAGGCAAATTTTAAAGGGTTTGCACTTTTTGCACACACGCCCATTGCCTATCATCCATCGTGATTTAAAATGTGATAATATTTTTATAACTGGTACCACAGGTAGCGTTAAAATCGGGGACTTGGGTCTGGCCACACTAAAAAACCGTTCACACGCCAAGTCTGTAATTGGTACACCAGAGTTTATGGCGCCTGAAATGTATGAAGAACACTACGATGAGTCTGTGGATGTGTACGCATTCGGAATGTGTATGTTGGAAATGGCTGTATCCGAATATCCTTACAGCGAATGTAAAGGTCCCGCGCAAATTTACAAAAAAGTTATATCTGGAATAAAGCCAGCAGCACTTGCTAAAGTGGAGGACCCAAAGGTGCGAGAAATTATCGAAAAATGTATAGAATTGAAGAAAGAAGCTCGGCCCAGTTGCAAGGATTTATTGAACGCGGAATTTTTTGAGGAAGATATTGGTATACGCGTAGAACCAACAGCTACCGAATCTTTTCTTAGTAACGCAGAGAATACTGTAATTGAGTTTCGTTTGCGTTTTCTTGATCCAAAAAAACGATCCTCAAAGCATAAAGAAAATGAAGCTATACAATTTGAATATGATATAAAAAGGGATGATTGCGAACAAATATGTCAAGATATGACAAAAGAAAATATCATTACGGAGGAGGATTCGCGATCTGTCGTAAGACTTCTTAAAGTTCAAGTGTTTTCTCTTTTGAAGGAACGTGTGCAACGACAAACTCAATTGCAGCTACAAAACGAGAAGTCACGACTGGAGAAGCTAGCTTTGCAGAAACAGCGCGAAATGTTACTTCCAGTGAATGTTGAAGAAGAGGAGGAAGAAGATGATGATGCAGATTCAGAAGAAGAAAACGAAGTAATGAAGTGGAATCGCCAATTGGGATTTCCTTTTCAGAAAATAATTAATTTGAACGATAGTGATGTCAATGTAAATATGGGCGAAACGCATAAAAACACCGCTTTCGCTACTGAAACAGAATTCACAGAAAATACGGGTATAGAGGGTGCTCAGAATTTAGAGCAAATTTCGAACAGATCACAACAGTCAGAAACACAAGCACAAGCGATTGCGATTGTGGACCATCAGTCGCAACAATTTCTTCAACAGCAAGCATACTATCAGCAACAGCAGCAACAACACCAGCAACAAATGCAGCAACAGCAGCAGCCTAATCCTCATTCCCATATTTTATCAATGCAATCAACTAATTCCGCTGTTTCTTCTATTCCCGTACAGCAACAAAAACAACTTCAAAATACGACAACAGTTAAATATATCCAACAGCCCCAAAATGCAACTTTTCAACAAAATTCAACCAATCAAGTGGCTGATTTTTCAAATAATCATATATTGGCTCCTAGCCCACTCCAGCAGGCGGTTTTAAACACACATGTATCTAATTATATGAACAATCAGTTACCTCAATCACAGTCACAACAAACACAGGCAGTTATATCACAAAATCATTTGGGATTTCAGCAGCATTTAGCTATTAAACCACAACAGCAGCAGCAACAACTATTAACGGCACAGCAAAAACTGTTATCGTCACAGCAGCAACAAAATTTCGCAACAACACTAGTTAATCAGCAGCAAGTCTACCTACCACAGCAGCAAATTCAAATTGGGCAACACAATCAAGTGCCGCAGAAAGTATTTGTACAACAACATCACCAGCAAGAAATTGTGCAACAACACTCACAACTGCCTCAGCAGCAAAATATAGTACAGCAGCAACTGATAAGTCAACAAAATGTCCAAATATTACAGCAAAAACAACAACAACACCACCAAGAAGTTGGGCAGCAACAATTATTAAATCAACAAAATGCTCAACAATTACAGCAGCAGCAACTACAACAACACCAACAAGAAATTGTTCAGCTGCAGTCTCAATTGACTCAACAGCAAAATATAGCGCAACAACAAATAATTAGTCAACAAATTGCGCAGCAACAACAAATAATTAGTCAACATATTGCGCAACAACAACAGCAGCAGAAGCAGCACCAAGATATTGTGCAGCAGCATTCACAATTGTCTCAACAACAACTAAGGCAAACAAACTCCCAACAATTACAAATGCAAACCCAAAACACAACACAACAGCCGCAAAAATCAACACCTGGATCTTCTGTCATGCAAGCGGTGGAATCACCGGTATCCAATTTAAATCAATCCTCTTTAAACGCTCAACTGCCACTAAGCGATGATAAGCAGAATGCGCGTGTGCAAAAATCACGACGTTCGAATCGCACAGGTAATGAACGCATTCCAAAATTAAGCGTCACTGGTATCGAACATGGTACAGTTATAAACTGCCACATGGAAAACAAACCAAAGACGATTACATTCAAATTTGACATTCGCGATGTTAATCCTGTCGAGGTGGCAAACAAGTTGGTATGTTATTATATTTTTAAAATACATATTTTCTTACTTTAATCGATGTTAGGGCTTTAGAAGATGTCGTTGAAGGATTCAATAGTTTCTAAAATATTATAGTTTCTATCTTTCCAATAGTGGATAGTTCACATATCTTGCTGTTATTTTCCAGTGAAATTTCCACATTTATAAATCAAATACATCATCTTAAATATATAGTTTTCGAGAATGACTCTTTAGATTTTTCTCGGAGTTCTCAAGTGGCTATTCCTTTAATTGTCTTTCTTCCAAATCAAATTTTTTTTTCTTTTTCTATTTATTTACCGAATCTTTCTTTGTTAAGAAACTAACAGTAATTTTTCTAAGATTACAAGACTACATTTATATATCTAGGTAATATCCTCAGCCAATGCATCGAATATTTGGAGTTTCCACAGCACGCAATAAGACGTTGTTAAATCAGGTATATGGCCTTTTGAGGCGTCTTGTAGAGGGAAACTTTAGTAGGTTCCTCGCCAAGCAGTTTGGGTGATTTTCCAATTTAAGAGCGTAGGTTTTGTAGGTGTTCACCATATCATTTTCAATCGTGGGTATATTCAGGTAACGGTGGATTTTTAGGTTCCTCAAGTACCATGGAGCACTTGTGATCATTCTCAAAATTTTCGATTGGAGGCGTTGGAGTTTCTCCCTGTTTGACGGACACGCGGGGCCCCACAATTGACTCCCATATGTCCATAGAAGGTTAATGATACTAGTATAAATAAGTACCTTCTATTCTAAGGCAAGGTATGGAGTTTCAATTTGATCTGAGCACACTTTGAGTCAATGTGTTTAGTCCAGGTTAATCGTCTGTCTAAGTGGATTCCCAGGTACTTTATGTCAGAGCGTTGTGGAATGTTTTGACCATTAATGCGAATAGGGGGCACGTGTCCTTCCTTAAGGTGAATGTTAGGTGTGCACATTTAGCTTCGTTGACCTTTATTCTCCATTTGTTAAGCCACTGTTCAACAGACAGTAAGTGGCTCTGTAGACATTGCGAAGATTCAAGATGGGAGCTGTTTGACTCAGTATGGCGGTATCATCGGCAAATGTGAATATAGCCGTGTGATCGGAAGCTGGCATGTCAGCTGTCAAAAACAAATAGAAGAATAGAAGAATTTCTTTAAGTTTATATATGAGCCCTTTCTGCCACACCTTATCAAAGGCTTGCGTAATGTCAAGGCATGCAGCAGAGCAGTATTTATTTTGTTCGAATGCTGAGCATATAACTCTTACTATGCGATGCACTTGCTCTATCGTTCCATGCTTTTCACGGAAGCCGAACTGTTATTGGGGAATCACATTGTTTTTATATAAATACTGTAAGACCTGCCGAGGAACTATTTTTTCGAATATTTTAGATAAGGTGGGCAGTAGACTAATGGTGCTGCGCATACTAGATTGTACCGACAAAAAAAAAAAAAAAAGACTAATGGGTCTATAGAAACAAACCTGTGTAACATCCTTTCCTGGCTTCGGGGTCATTATTATCTTCGAAATCTTCCAGCATTGAGGATAGTGCCCAGTGCGTAAAATAGCGTTGAATATTGTGACTAAGTGAGATACAGCTATATTAGATGATTCTTTTATCATGTTTACTTATATCTGATACATTCCAGGAGCTTTTTAAGATTTAAGCCTTTAATGATGTTATTTACCTCCTTCCTTGAAGTTTTCAGGCGCTCACTGTTTCCACTACTCGGTATTTCACGAGGTTCAAACGATATAATGGGGCGATTTGGACAGAAGACATTACTCATGTGATAGGCGAAGGCAGTGCATTTTTGTTAATCGATTTTAACTCAAGAGCCATTATCTTTACGAAGTGGTGACTTATGTTGAAGTGTTCAACAGCCGCAATGATGTGTTTTTCAGATTTCAGTGATAGTTTTAAATCAATTGTGGAAGATACCATATATCGGAAGCGATTCCAATCAGTTTTGTGATTATGTAAGCTACATTGACTGGGAAGAAGGGCAAGATTGTTGTTAAGCTCGACGAGAACTGGAGAGTGGTCAGAAGACAGCTCAAAACATGGGATACATTTAAGATCACTAAGCATGATACCTTTCGTCACACAGAAGTCAATCAAGTCGGGAATTTTTCTTACATCTGTTGGCCAGTATGTTGGTGTACCTGAAGAGACAGGGAGTAAATTTAATTTTCCAATGGCCGCATAAAGCTGTCGACCTTTTGGTGTAGTGAGACGGGAACCCCAGTATGTGTGCTTTGCGTTTTAGTCTCCTCCGGCTAGGAATCTATTGCTAAGGGTCTTAAAGAATTTCTCATACTCCTCCATTTTTATTGTGTGTTTAGGTGGGCTGTAGACAGCGGAAATTGTAATTGGCCCTTTCCAGTCATCAACAATTATATTCGTGGGTTGTATAGCTTCTGTGCGATAAGATGTGCTCTCACAGTGTTTTATATTATTGCGTATTAATATTGCTGAACCTGCATATGAGCCTTATTATCTGGGTGCAGGGTGTGATAAAACTTAAAGTTCGGAATCTGAAAATGACTTTTGTTGGTGAAATGGGTTTCAGATATTAGGAGTATATCTATTTCGTATGTTTTAAGGAATTTTTTAATTTCTAATAAATGTTTTGACAGCCCATTAGCGTTCCATAGAATGATTTTTATGGGATTGAGGATGAGCAATTCTTAGTCGTGAGGGTCACTAATAAGTTCATCATTGTTGTGATTTGTTGCATGACTTGCCGGAGTAGCATTATCATTTCTCGCATTTCGTTCGGAGCTTGGGTTTCTGCAGGAACAGTATTAATTGGTAGGGCCGTTGTGTTTTCATTAGTTGCTTGTGTTGAGTGTTTCAGTGCCTGAGCGTATGAAAGTACATTTTGAGTTTGTTTTGATGTACTGGGATTTACCAGAACTTCCTGTTGTTGAGTAGGATTCATGGGTAAATTGTCGTTTTTCCTTAATTTTGGGTATTTCATTTTCTGAAGATTTTTATAGACTACACAACCTTTGTAATTTGCTGGGTGATTACCTTCACACAAGGCGCATTTGACTTCATCTGATCTGCTTTTACGTACACAATCTGAAGACGTGTGGCTTCCGGCGCATTTAATGCACATTGGTTTCCTGCGACAGTACGTTTTTGTATGCCCATACTGCTGACAGTTAGCGCATTGGGGAATATCGCGAGTCGGTCGGGGGGCTCAAAAATAATTTTTGTATGAAATTGAAATTCTTTGTATGAAATTGAAAATCTCCTAACTATAAATGATGAAATTCTCCAAACTCTTTTCTTTTTAAATTTAGTGGGTTCTTTACAAATAATTTTCTTTCATAAAATAGTTTAAAACACTGGAAGAAGCAAAATACTCTTCATCAGATGAATCAATTACTTTTCATTTCACTTGCATAAACACAAATCAATTAAGATTCTGAAAAAGAAACACTAAGAACAAAAAACAAGCGAAAAGCTATGTCAGCGCCGTTTCTCGCATTCACTTCGACACCCCAAATTTTGTATCTCGCATGAAAAAGTACCGCCTTGCGCTTTGCTCCACTCCGCTTTGCTCCACTCCGCTTTGCTCCACTCCGCTCTGACAGCAACTTAAAGGTGGCCATACAAAATATTAAAACCCTTTATAGTGCTAATTTTCTTTTCTTTCTTTCATTTTTATAAATAAGATCTGATTTGTAAAAATACTTTGACAGCAAAAATTTTTTTTATTTGTTTTTGTTATGTTTTTTGTTTCTTAATTTTAATATTAGCTTTTTTGTTGTTACTGTTCATTAGTAAATATATTAATTAAATGAAATGAATTAAAAAATTCATCAAAACTATAAAGAAGTACTATGTTATGTACGGAGAAAATCTATTTGACGAATTTTTTACCTTGTCAAAATATTTTCTTGTATGAAAATTCGTATATTTGAATACATAGATATGTACATTTGATCATAATAGTACATTTGATCATTTTGTAGTAAATTTTTTAAATGTTCATTTACATAGATATGTATATTTCATTTATCTGCACATTTTCTCACATCCTCAAAATTTCTTAATTTCATTAGCGTTAATAGTGTCTATTGAATGCATTTTCGATCAATGAATTTTCTCATTATATTCAAATTCCATCTTTCTTAATACTTTTTGGTTTTTTAATGGCAAATTAAAGTTTTTTAAAAATTTTTTTCCATTTCTATTTATTTACCGAATCTTTCTTTGTTAAGAAACTACCAGTAATTTTTCTAAGATAACAAGACTACATTTATATATCTAGGTAATATCCTCAGCCACTGCATCGAATATTTGGTATTTCCACATCATGTAATAATACGTAATTAAATCAGGTCTAAGGTATATATCCTTTTGAGGCGTCTTGTAAAGGGAAGCTTTAGTAGGTTCCTCCCCAAGTAGTTTGGGTGCTTTTCCAATTTAAGAGCGTAGGTTTTGTAGGTGTTCACCATTTCATTTTCAATCGTGGGTATATTCAGGTCACGGTGGAGGTTTCTCAAAATTTTTTGTTAGAGGCGTTGGAGTTTCTCCCTGTTTGAGGGACACGCGGTCCCCACAATTGAATCCCATATGTCCATATTGACTTAATGACACTAGTATATATTAGTACCTTATATTCTAAGGCAAGGTTTGAATGCCTATTTAGTAGCCAGTTCAAGGTATGGTGTTTCAATTTGTTCTGAGCACACTTTGAGTCAATGTGTTTAGTCCAGGTTAATCGTCTGTCTAAGTGGATTCCCAGGTTCTTTATGTCAGAGCTTTGTGAAATGTTTTGACCATTAATGCGAATAGGTGGCATGTGTCCTTCCTTAAGGTGAATGTTAGGTGTGTACATTTAACTTCTTTGACCTTTATTCTCGATTTGTTAAACCACTGTTCAATAGACAGTAAGTGGCCCTGTAGCCATTGCGAGGATTCAAGATGGGAGCTGTTTGTACTCAATATGTCGTTATCATCGGCAAATGTGAATATAGCCGTTTGTTCGGAAGTTGGCATGTCAGCTGTAAAAAGCAAATACAGCAGTCGGCCAAGCACACTGCCTTGAGGGACTCCTCCTTTGATATCAAAGTAGTTGGAGGTAGAGTCACCTTGTCTTACCATGAATTTTCTGCCTTTAATGTAGGTTTCAAATAGTGTGTGAAATTTCTTTGGAAGAATATCTTTAAGTTTATATGTGAGCCCTTTGTGCCACACCTTATCAAAGGCTTGCGTAATGTCAAGGAATCCAGCAGAGCAGTATTTCTTTTGTTCGAAAGCTGAGCATATAACAGTTACTATGCGATGCACTTGCTCTATCGTTCCATGCTTTTCACGGAAGCCGAACTGGTATTGGAGATCACATTGTTTGTTTCAATACTGGAAACATCCTTTCCTGGCTTCGGGATCATTATTATCTTCGAAATCTTCCAGCATTGAAGATAGTGCCCAGTACGTAAAATAGCGTTGAATACTGTGACTAAGTGAGATACAGCTATATTGGGTACTTCTTTTATCATGTTTGCTGTTATTTGATCCATTCCTGGTGCTTTTTTAAGATTTACTTCTTTAATGGTATTATTTACCTCCTTTCTTGAAGTTTTCAGGCGCTCACTCTTTCCACTACTCGGTATTTCACGAGGTTATAACGATATAATGGGGGGATTTGGACAGAAGACATTACTCAGGTGATGTGGATCATCGCTTTTAGCCCAAGTGCCATTATCTTTACGTAGTGGTGACTTATGTTGTATTGGACCTTTGAACTTCTTAATAGCACGCCACAATGAATACTCATTGTCGCCATGAGGACTTAAGCTTCCAAAAGAGTCTGCAACTGATTTTTGGTGTTTCTGCTTCAATATGTCTTTTAGTTTACGGGTGCAACACGCGAGTTCACTCTTCAATTTGGTGACCTATGTTTTTGCCATTCTCATCTAAGACGTCGCTTTTCTTTAACCAGTTTTTCCACATCACTTGGACGGTACAATAGTGAAGCTTTTTGTTTTACGGGTGTGGTGGATAAATATGCGGCTTTCTTTAAAACATTTACCAGGTTATTCAAGGTATTTTCGATGTCACGATCATTTTTTAGGGAGGCTTTATAGTTAATGTGAGTACTTATACATTTTTTGTATTTAAGCCAGTCAGTGCATCTATTTGTCAGGTGAACAGAGTTGGAATTTGGAGACACTGATGAGCTTTTCAGATAAATGAAGGTTGGCGAGTGGTCAGACGAAAGATCAAACGAAGTCTCAGCGGTAATGTTGTCCTTTTTTATGTTTCTAAACACACCGAAGTCTATGAGGTCTGGTATTTTGTTGATATCAGACGGCGAGTAGGTTGGCTCCCCGGTTGATATAATCTCTAGACCCAAGGTACTTATGGCATCATAAAGTTGTCTACCTTTCGGTGAGACAATGCGGGATCCCCAGAATGAATGCTTTGCATTGAAATCACCGGCTACAATGAAGTTATTCCCGAGTGGCTTTAAAAAACGTTGGAAGGCTATAGACTCAATTGAAAATCTTGGTGGGCAGTAGATGGCGGATATGGTGATATTTCCTTCTAATAGTTTGATGTTAGTTGCTTGCAGGTAGACGTCGCAGACGTCTTCAAGGACTACATGCTTAATTCCAATTCCTCCGCGCACTCTATCGTTTGGATGTTTTGAATCGTAAAATGTATAACCTGTAATTTTAAAGTTGTTTTTTGTTGTTGAGTGTGTTTCAGATATTACCATTATATCTATTTGTTGAGCTGTCGGAAAGTCAGCCAGTTCCAAATTATGGTTCGTAAGACCGTTTGCGTTCCAAAAGCATAATTTCAACGATAAATTCATACCTTGGAAAGAATTTTTTGCAGGAGCGACTCTTGCGTTTTCAGCATTTCTTGCATCATAGTCATCATACCTTGCATAGATGTCATAAATGTGTTAAGAGTTTGCATTAGGTTCTGCTGGTCAGTATTGAATGTGCCACTTGGTGTATCACTTTGCTGTATAGCACATTTGGCAACATCAGAGTAACTCTCGTGCTGGTGGTTCTCGTGTAAGGGACCAAAAGTAGATTGTCTTTGTCCTCTTGTCATTTTGATGAGTAGCTAGATGAGGGTGAACGATTTCTCCACTCGGTTGCGTACACTGAGCAGCCTCTATAATTTGCCGTATGGTTACCTCCGCAATTACTGCTTTTTTTCACTGTGTGATTTCCCTTTTTTTATCACAATCTTTAGATGCATGTATATCTCCACATATCACACCGACCGCACGTAGAGTACAGTATGCTTTAGTGTGCCCATATTCCTGACAGTTAGGGCACTGAACCGGACCAAATCAAATGACAATTATAAAGGAATATTAGAAGAAAATATAGGGAGTCAGTTTTATGGTATTTGGAAAAGGCTAAATTTTTTCAAAATTTAAGGAGGCATTCGATTGAAACTATTGGAATCGCATAAAGCTTGATTTGCGTTGCATGGTATATAGTTGCGGACGAGGTTTTTCTGTTGCTTGTGTAGTTCTGATTTACTTTCAGCATTGTCCTTTACTTTTATAAATGTTAATTACGCTATTGGTATACTGATTAAGAGTTGCCCCACACTCAAATCCTTGCACCAAACTACGTCTATAGAAATAAACCGACGAAACCGGTAAAACAAGACGTATAACTTGGTACTAAACACTGCAACTGTGTAGGAACGTTTTCTCCATATTTCATAATTCTAAATGAAGGTAGGAGTGGCAATGAATATATTACACTTATATATAGCACGTATAAGTACAAAGTGGTTATGGCAATAGAGTTTTCACGGCTAATTTTTATACACTGACTATTTTCTTATCAAATTTAATATTATACCATCAATTGGGGTCAGATTCAATGCGGTCTCGATAATTGCATATATGGGGGGTAGTCGTGTTATTTGCAAAACCCCCTAAATTTAAATTTAATTCTAACAACGGTAGTATTTTTAGCAAGGTGAAGATTTCAATTCGACATATTACTAGTCTTTTCTGTCTCTTAGATATTTCCCAATAACACCATAAGGGACGTTTTACTAAATTTGGAAGTACTACCTGTTCATCTCTGTTAGAGTCTGTTGCTAGTTCATTTTTAAAATTCTCGGTATGCAAAATGCTTCTAAAAGTTCCTAGTATCTCGCGGTATAGAGAAAACATTAATAGTAAATAAGCCAATTACATAAATAAATACTAATTAATTTTTTTTGCAAATATTTCAGATAGCACAAGATCTGTTATCGTCATGCCAAAGCGCTGTATTTGTGGACATGATCAATGACATTATACGTCAAGTCAAACTAAATCCTAATCAAATTCCAGTTCCCAGCTCCTATCGACGTAACGTGGAAAAAGTAAGTACAAACATTTAATTTGTGCGTCAATCATATTTAATCGTAGTGATTAAGCCTTGAGTCGAATGAATAAAATCGTATATATATATATATATATATATATATATATATATATATATATAAATATATATATATATATATATATATATATATATATATACATATATATATATATATATATATACATATATATATATATATATATATACATATATATATATATATATATATATATATATATATATATATATATATATATATATATATTATATATATATATTTTTAGGTTTTGAGTATTAATTTAAAAAATAAGAAAATAACCATAAAGAATGTGCCATTTAAATAAATTAATTCGTTTAATACATATTCCAGAAAGAAAAAATATATTAGAAGTTAGACATCAGTCTTAATCCCATGGCACGAGATCAGATTGGATGAAACAACAAATAACTGAAACCTTCAACAGCTTCCTTTATTGTTCAATATTAGATTTGTTATACGTTTGCTTTTTCAATTCTGTCCGATCGTGACGGGGCAATAAGACTATTGTGTGACACTTTAACCCTCTACTGACTCTACTATTTCCTATTTGACAAATATAGGGTAGTCTAGAGAGCGGACTATTTAAAATTAAGCTCCGTGTACCGTGTGTTAGAGATTAGCCAATTTTTTCCCTGAAGGTAATTTTTTCACTGCCTCAAAGCAGCAAAAGAAGAGTGATTGATGAGCAAAGCATTGATTTTTAACAGTCCGCTCTCTTTCACAGTTATTCAAATTCGCTCAGAGCGTGTAAAACCAGAGGCGGTTGATTGCTTCATTGCTTTGGTATTAATCACTGTTTATGTAACATCATTTAAGTGAATACTGTGTGAGAGAGAGAGAGAGAGAGAGAGCACATACAAGCTCACAATCACATTTAACATTAAAAAAGGGAATAGCGATCTGTTTAAAATCACAGTGATTGAAAGTTAGCAATCACTGATAACAAAGGCGCTGCTGAAGAATCAGAGGATCGCTCATCTCTACCGTGTGTCGTGAGAAGGCAAAGGTAAACCGCATAGATACGTAACAACTGGGCAGTAGAGGGTTAAAATAAGTATTGGATATATAAAAAAGCTTTACTTATTTCGTAAAAATGTTTTAACAAAATTGTAAACGACTAAAAATATCAGTAAATTATTTTTCTTTCTGCAATGGTGCTGAACAGGTCCGACATGCGTCTTTAACACGTCAACGCTCAGCATTCAGAACTCATCAAAGGCATAGATCAGTAAGTGGTGCAACTGAAGTGAATATTTAAATATGCAACAAAATGTAAAATGCTGCAAAGTTCAATTTTTTCCAACATGGAGCATGTGAAATATATATATGTATATATTATATATGTATATATATGTATATATATATATATATATATATATATATATATATTATATATATATATATATATATATTATATATATATATATATATTTATATATATATATATATAATATATATGATGATATATATATATATATATATATATATATATATATATATATATATATATATATATATATATATATATATATATATATATATATATATATATATATATATATATATATATATATATATATATATATATATATATATATATATATATATATATATATATATATATATATATATATAGGGTGGGGCGATTAGTATGGAAGGAAAAAAATCTTAATGGGCGCTTCGCGTTTCTGATTCTTGGGATTGTACTGGGCAAAAAACTCCACTAGACCATACGTCTACGGTGAAAATCGAGCTTCCAGATTTTGACTTGCAGTTTTTTCTCAGACTTTATTTTTTTGGAAAATTTGCAAATTTTCTTGTGCTCATATTTCGTAAAGTATTTGAAATTTTGACTTATTTTCAAAAGTAAAGTTGTAATAATTTTCAAAATAAATATTGAACAAAACAAATAAAAACATATTTTTGGATAAAAAAAGTGGGAAAAAATAAGAAATAGAACATTTTTATGATTTGCGCTATGAACAACTGAAAATGGTAATTTATCAATAGTTTCACGAAAAATTTGCACTTTCACAAGGCCAAAACTGCCTGAAGGAGCGTTCCAATGCTTTTGCGATGTACTAGAGAGTTCTTAACTATTGTCTTGGCTACAATTTTTGTTGAAAATGGATTGAATTGGATCGAAAATCTCAATGGTTTGGCTGTTATAGGCCAAAATATCAAAAAAAAACGTGACAAAAAGTGGTGAATTTTCTACATTTTCGACTTTTCGACCATGAAAACGAAGTTTTTTCTAAGTAATTGTAGCGTTCAGAGAAATTGTAGCCCGAAACAATAGCTACAACTTTATTTTTGAAAATAAGTCAAAATTTCAAATACTTTACGAAATATGAGCCCAAGAAAATTGCAAATTTTCCAAAAAAAATAAAGTCTGAGAAAAAACTGCAAGTCAAAATCCGGAAGCTCGATTTTCACCGTAGACGTAGTGGAGTTTTTTGCTCAGTACAATCCCAAGAATCAGAAACGCGAAGCGCCCATTAAGATGTTCAAATCGCCCCACCCTAATATATATATATATATATATATATATATATATATATATATATATATATATATATATATATAAATATATATACATATATATATATATATATATATATATATATATATATATATAAATATATATACATATATATATATATATATATATATATATATATACATATATATATATATATATATATATATATATATATATATGTATATATATATATATATATATATATATATATATATATATATATATATATATATATATATATTATGTATATATGTAAAGATGTATGTATGCTTGCAATAAGAATAGTTGTAAGAAATCCGGAAAATTCTATTTTTGCCAACGGTATATGTGGATTGATAGAAGATCAGTTTCAATATACTCGCATTTAAATTATATTCAGTTATATAAACGTCTATTTGGTAGGATAAGTGTCCTTTCCTTCCGATAGTGTTGCGGTACCAACCATCACAAAAGAAATATTGAAGTATATTATTTTGCGTTTCGGAATCAATTGTTAATATCTGAATTGCCAATCATAGAAAACGAGCTAGCGAACAAACTCAATAATAGTTTAGAATAACCTCGATAGTAATAAAACTTATGAACATCCATAGCGTATGTGGGGATATATATGCAGAATTAGAATCAATAGACCCATTTTCTCACCCTCATGCTATTCACTCGCTAAATAACCAAGTCTTTGAAGTAGAAAAGCAGTAGAGCTGAGGTTGAGTTTGATATGCAGTTCCAGGCAGTTTGAGATTGGATTTATAGGAAAATGGTTAATTTTCAAATAATTTTACCAATTCTAAAAAATCCCTGTTAAAGTGTAGTGTGATAGATTCCGAATTGGACATAAGGTCCACCGTAACTCATTGAGTAGTTTTTCTATATGAAAGGGCAGTTGAACAGACAATATGTGGAATAAGGGAAATTTGGAGACGAAACATAACTGCCTACAAAGCCTAGTAATACAATATTCAGACACAAATTCACCAATTATTTGTTGGAAAAATGAAGTCGGATTGTTAGGGATCACAGATTGTTGTAAAAGACAACATTTAATATTTTTTTTTGTGTAACGTCAGAGATGAACATACGAGGGCGGATTGATATTGAAGCGACCTAAGTAGGAAAAAAACATTTTTTTTTTTCAAAAACCATTTATTTCTCAACATAGTCTCCTTTTACTTCGACACACTTAGTAAGACGATATTCCCACTTTTTTATACCATCTGAATAATACGATTTCGGGAACCCCTCAAAATACGCGTTAGTTTCGGTAATCACTTCTTCGTTTGAGATGAATCTTTTTCCTGCGAGCCATTTTTTCAAGTTTGGAAACAGGAAAAAGTCACACGGAGCTAAATCTGGACTATAAGGTGGATGATTAACCAATTCGAAGTGTATTTCACGTAATTTTAGCATCGTATCTAATGCTGTGTGAACCGGTGCGTTGTCTTCAAGAAAGAGCATTTTTTTCTTCTTTAAATGTGGTCCTTTTTCCTTGATTGCATCAATCAATTGATCCAATAATGCACGATAATATTTTCCTGTGATTGTGGATCCTTTTCAAGATAATCGATGAGCAATATTCCGTGTGCATCCCAAAATACAGTGGCCATAACCTTGCCAGCCGATTTCACTGCCTTCGCCTTCTTCGGAATACTTCCACCAGCTTCCACCTATTGTTTCGATTGATTTTTGGTTTCAGGTGTGTAGTGGTGGACCCACGTTTCAAAATCGATTTATTAATCGACGCCAAAAATCAACAGGATTACGCTTTGTCATGTCCAAACACCTCTGTGAAGTGGTCTGTCTAACTCGTCTTTGTTCGACACTGAGCAAACGCGGCACCCATCTTGCCGATAGTTTTTTCATATGCAAATATTCATTCAAAATGTTGAACACTCGATTCATATAATATGTTTACCATTTCAACAATCTCACGCAACTTGACTCGGCGATCATTCATAACGATATCGAGGATTTTCTTGATATTTTCTTCAGTAACCACCTCTTTTGGCCTTCCTGTTGATGGAATTGTTGCAGTGCTTGTTCGGCCGCATTTAAATTCAGCAATCCAATATTTTACCATGTAATCTGACGGAGCAGACTCACTGTAATGTTTATCGAGCTTTTCTTTTGTCTCTTTCGCCGTTTTCCCATTCAAATAATAGTGTTTAATCATTGCACGAAATTAGCTTTTTCCATTTTTCAAGAAACACAAAAGTTGCTTACTTCAAACGACTACAACAAATGAACTAATCGATGAATTTGGGTGAAATTTTAACAGCTGACGTTTGACAGATCGCAATTTCTAAAAAAAAAAGTTTTTGTGTTTGTGCTGCCATCTAGCGCTAGGTAGCTTCAATATCAATCCGCCCTCGTAAAAGGCTGTTTCCATCAATTACATTCAATTGGAAAAAATGATATTCATTTCAACAGCAAAAATCGCACACAACTGATGAGTGATAAAATGAAAGTCAGATATGAAGTACGAGCCAACTCCAAATGGGATTCTAAAAGTATGCAATCATGTTTCAATATATTCTAATTAGAGGCATGTGAGCAAACGAAAAGGAAAAGTCTGAACACTTTCAATAGTATAAAACATTGTTCTTACGTCAATGCACGTATGCATACATACATTCATACATACAAACATACATATATATATGGGAATTTCGTCAGACAGAGGAATACTTTAAATATATATTTTTGTTTTTGCCTTGCAACCCTGATTTTAAATGATTTTAGAGAAATTCAGTTGCTTTTGTTTATGTATTTCAAGATTATATATATGATTGTTTGCTTATGTAAATATTCAATAGGTATATTAAATGCTCCGTGTTTGTGCTTTCTGGTCTTTTGATATCATTTATTATTCCTGTTGCTGTTTATTGCTTAATCTTGTGTTTCACAATATTCTCTTATTAGTCTTTAAACAAAATGTGTTTTTCTTAATTTTTTATGTTTAATTTATAAATTATTGCTTCCTATTACTTATATCTCAGGCTTTGTTGATTTGGTTATTTTGTATTTAAATTTTGAGTATGTGAAGTCATTCCATCCATGTTCACCGAACACTTCCCTTAAAAATGAGACTTTGATGAGTCCTTTCCATACATATATACTCCATATATAAATGATAAATATTTCATACGTTAAACTAATGTACATCACTTCTCTTGTGTGGGGTTCTTATAAATTTTGTGTCAGAAGAAATTCGAACTGAAAAATATGCATTGTTGCTCGAATCTGAGATATTTCAAATAGTTCATATGAACTATATATCTTCGTACACTACACACCTATGTTTTACCGTCAGTATTCCATTTTATTCATTTTAAATTGCTAGTTTCGACTTTATATATAAATTTCCTGATTTTGTGAAATGCATTTTTCCAGATTAAAGGAGTTGTGTTATCTGGTTTAATTTCAGCTCAGCAACTCTTTCTTCCTTTCCGTGAGATATTATCTTTCAATTCACTATTTTACGAAACGAGAATCGAATTTTCGTTTAGATTAGTGGAAGTTTTCATCTTTTGAATAGTTTTCAAAGAATTCGATTGAACATGGAATGAAGAATTCAGTTGTAGAACTTATCCGCTTATTATTCAGATCAAAGCATGTGATTAATTCATATGGTAATAAATATGTTAGTTAGTTAGTTATAAATAAAAGAAGAACTTTTAGAACCGCATTCTCATTTGAGTTTTTATCGTTGAAGTTGCTCTAAACTTATTTTGAAAGTTGAAATTAATTGATTTTGGATAGTTTGTTTTTTTAAATTCTGAATTAAAATGTAGATAAAAATTTGTGTTCTCAGTTTTTTCTTTAAAATAATTTAGTTAAGAACTGCATTATTTGCAATCTACCCCCGTGCCGAAACAATCGCGCGCCAAATTTTAACGCTCTTCCATCAATCATTTGGTAGTGTATAAATCGGCATTGTTGGACGCCTATACACTAGTGGACTAATTGTATTGTGACCCCTAATGTCCACAAAATTAAGCAGTTATTTTCTTACTACGGTTCATCCGGTGGTCATCCGATGAAATTGGCGCCGTTTTTGTGCTTTGTTCTGGTCCATATTCTATATAAGCTCGTTACTTGTTACTGTCTAGTATACTACTTATGACTGGGCTTGCCTAAAGTTTGCTTGGTCCAATCAACTCGCTTCCTGTGGGCGATGAAGCTTGGTGGAAGTTTTAAATGACCTTATTGTAGAATTTAGAGCTTCAATAAAGTTTTGAGTTTGTTTTGAGCAATGTTTTGCGACTATGATATCATGCCAGTGCGAGGATTTCTCTTAAGAAAAATAATTCCTTGTCAGGACTCATAAAGTTTTTCAACATGATTTATGTATAATAATTCTAAGAGCGACATTCGTTGCCCCAAAACTTAATAAACTTAATTTAAATTAAAATTGTGGGTTGCTCTAGTCAATTTCTCTGTTGCTAATTGAACGGTATCTGAGGGATGCACGGTACAATACGTGGATTTGCTAATATGGAAAATTCTTAAAATCATGCATTAATTCAAATCGTATGAATTTACTTTGAACATGATAATTTAGTTCATATGCGTTTGTTGCCGAATTCGCCAACGGGTTCGACTTTCATGGTTTAGTTTCAAAATGTTTAATTAAAGTAGTTCCAAGTACTTTAAGAATGCTGGTTGTGTTTCGTGATGCTCCCCCGAACAGTGAAGCAATACAGCTTATTCAGCTACTCATATGGTGCCTTGGTCGTTATCTCCGGTTTGTTTTAAACTACAGCTTGCAGAGGCAGCTGGGAGGGGGAGAACTCATAATTTCGTTTTGTAGAGACACTGTTCTTATTCAATTAGGTTTGGAGATAGTTTATTATCCCCATTCTAAAGTCGAATTGCCTTCAATTTGCCAGGACGTGCAGCTTGACTGTCATGTAGTATTTGACGTATAATTATTCTGGCACGGCGGTACATTTATTGCGTATTTTTAATCATATAGACATGTTCACACGATTTGGCCAAATTTGTTGTGGTACCAAATAATTAATATACTAATTAAAAGCACAAAATTTTCTTTAATAAATAAAAAAATTTCATTTAAATAAAAAATCTGATTTATATATATTTGATATATTTTGAAATTTACCCATAATTTTAGCGTGATGAAACATCGAGCGACTTATCTAAAATGTTTGAACCAGCCGTACATGGTGCAGAGAGTCTGTCCTCTAGTTTTGGGTCTTTAATAACAGCGAGGAATAATCCATTATCCAGCTCCACGAATATACTCGATCAGTTCGCTCAAGCAATTGTGGGGGATAATGCTGCAAATGTTGGTAGTAATATAAATGGTTCTAAGCCAACAGCAATCACAGCAATAACAACAACTTCAATGTCATCATCTATAACAACAACGACATCAGAGGCAGCCAACAACAACAATAGCAATAGTGAAAATGCAGCCTTTTCTGTTCCAGTCTCAAGAAAGACAAGCACTACATCGGAATATACTTCTCTTTCCTCAGATTACACGCCTGATAATACAATAACCTCTTCAACTTCCGCATTCACAATAGAAAATCAACAAGTAAACTTCAATGTGGACTCCGCGACCAAGAGTATGGTAGACCAGGTAACGACAAAACCTGGTATATTGACTGAAAGCCTGGTTTCAAAAAATGCAGCAACAATTGCTGATGTACAAAGTACCAGCAAAGAATATCTGAAAGACAACACAATATCGACACCCACACCAAAAGGGAACAGCGTCGAGCTGCAAGAACCAGGTGATGTATACTCAATAGCAGCATCGGCAGCAGTGGTGAGCCTTACGAGTGTCGGCCGTAAAATATCCCGTTTCCTCGTAAACCCGGTTATGGTTTCAATACCTGGTAGTAGTACGCTCGAAGTAGTTGCACCACCAACGGGGACAGAGGGTAATAATACGCAAATATATCAAACGACCTACAATAATGCACCGGTGAATGAGTTGCTTACAACAGAACAACCTAGTTTCAGTCAAGAGTACCCCATTTTGGATATCTGTGATAGTATCTCGGCATTGGAAAGTGGCAGTAGCCAACCAGATGACACTCCTGTGGATGTTAGCTTAGTCAACGTAACGCTATCAACGGCTACATTACCTCTAACAACGACTACTTCCACATGCAGCACGTCCAACACACTAGAGCAACTAAAAATTGAATTGGAAAACATCACACATGCGCACGCCTTTGCCACGGCAATTGTTGCCTCAATAAATAATAATTGCAATGAACCACAATTGAGCCTATCGCATCAAACGCCACAGTCGCAGTCATTAAACACGGCAACAGTAACTCCACCGGGCAACAGTACTGCACAGCAGCAGGTGAACCAAGAAGAGGTACTCTTAGTCTTTGGTTTACTTTATAATTAGTCAAAGCGAATAATTAATCGAAAAGTAAATTTTTTGTATATATTATATAGGATTTATTTATATTTGTCCTTAGCCGCAAAATTTTCCATGGAAGGTAGTTTCCAGAGAATGGATTTAGAAAATCTGAGAAGTTAATGAGGGTTTTTTAGCCATGAACCTATGAATTGCTCAACAAACAGCGAATTGTTGCTATAGTTCTGAAATCAATGCTAACAAGAGATCAGTTTATCCATATCAAAATCCATTCTCTGGTTAGAGTTACAGTGTATATTACGCGTTTTTTATATTACAAACTGAAGTGTATAACATTGCTTTTTGTAATGTAATTGACCATTCTAGGATCTGGTGTGGATATATTATGAATACGTTTAATTATGAAAGGGAATAGCGCTTGGTTTCATGTTGCCCCCTGGGCACAATTGCATCTGGTGTAGCGACATTTTATAAGCATAACTAACACTCAATGTGAATGTCATATTCCTCTTTGGCAAATGCTTATTTCGATTTTTATACTAAAATCAGTTGTTGCATAAAGCAGATAATTCAAAACAATTAAATTTCATTACTACAGAGACCCAAAGAATAAGAAATGAGATAGATGAAGTAGTTTATGCTTTAATCTGTTTTGAAAAGTGAGTGCACAGAAGTAGGTGAAACCATTTCTGCAGACGTTAACTGTACATTATAATATTCACAATAATAATAGTACCTTTTTATTATTATTATTATTAATATTACATGATAATTAAAATTATAATGTAATAAAAGAGGAGCACGAGCTACAAAGGCTATCAGCTCTCTGGTTAACTATACTTAAACTAGGATTAGATAAAATACATTGTTATAAAATGAATATTTGAATATTATATAGATTGAATAATGTTAGTTAAAGTTCTGTAGGCACTTGGTTTCCAAAAATATGTTGCCGGTTGTAGTTGAAGAAGCAGCAAGTGTTGAGTCTTTATTATGTAGCATGGTAATGAAGCAGGAAGTTCACATCTGTTCCATTCAAGATTACATGATACATAATGGTGGTTATATGACTGCCTTTCTCGTTTTTGAGCTTGTTGGGTAATTCCACCAATCAGTTTAAAAATATCGTTTTTGATGTAGAAGGGGGGATATTATCGTGGGAAATTTCCAAGTTTCTTTAGCGGCAGTGTCAGCGAATTCATTTCCCTTAATTGCAGCATGCCCAGGAACACACATTATTTTAATTTTATTAGGACACTGAATAATGTTGTTTTCGATTTTGGTTATAATGTGGTTCTTATTAAACTGTGAGCGGATGGCGTTAACGCAAGCTAGGTTGTCAGTGCAAATCACGAATTTCCCCTGGAAATCATGAGCGAAAGTTGTTGCGTGTAGTATGGCTACAGCTTCAGTAGTAAATACTGAGCAAAAATTAAACAGCAATCCAAAGTTGATAATCGACCCATCTTCTCTGACCACAGCGAATGATGTTGTTTCCTTTGTTTTTGACCCATCCGTATATATGTATAAAAAGCCAGCTGGATTTTTTGTGTGGTTGACTTATATGAAAACATAAATGTTTATATGTAGAAGTGTGTGTTTGTTCTCTTGGAGAGTGGGTTAAATTTAAAACGAGGGATGATGAATTTAGTTCCCAGGCTGGAAGAGATCCAGATCTAATGGTCTCCGGAGTCATGTTGAGATCATGTTGCCTGTCAAATTGAATACACTTCATAATTGTGGATGGTCTCTTGGATATCCGTTTGCGAGACAGCATGTTTTGGACGGTTTTGTGTATCAAACTATTCTCTGTTAAAAATAGTTTAGGGAACATGCGGTAGGTGATCGAATTAACTCCTTCTGCAATAGTGGGCATTCCTGTCTCTGCCAAGACATTCTTAATGCGGACCGCCGAATGATATGGAGCGGCAATTTGTTTTATATGTGTTTTAGCACAATGATCATATATCGATAACCCGTAGTCAATCTTGGACAGGATAAGCGCCTTTGTAACATTCAGCAATGTGGTTGGATGGATGAAACAGTGTGCAGATGAGAGATATTTTATAATGTTGAGTCTTATAACTAAACTATTTTAACATATTTGCAGTGTTCTTTAAAAGTATATTTGCTGTCAAAATTTAATCCGAGTATTTTTAAGCTATTTACATTTTTTATATTTACATTACTAAATCTTATATCAATTTTTGAACAGTTAATTTTTCGACAAATATGGAGGGTATTACATTTATTAAAGAAGATATTAGCACCAGAGTGTGTGGACCAAACATCTAAATCATTAAGTATTCTTAAAAAGGTGTGAAATTATTGGTTTTTGAATATAATATTACATCGTCAGCATAAAGAATATGGTCCACATTGCTGTAATTGTTTATTATGCGACTTATCTCATCAAAAGCTATTATAAAGAGAATTACTGAAAGCGGAGAGCCTTGTGGCGTTCCATTGGCAAGAGATTTAGTGTCGGATATAAAGCCATTTACTTTTACCCTTTCTGTTGGACAAAAAACTTTTTACAAAATTGAACATTTTTGGTCCAACTTTCCATTTGACCAATCAATTGGCTCACATGTTGTCTCAACACAACATGTGAGCCAATGGGATCGAATGCCTTTACAAAGTCTAAAGTTAGGACTGTTGCGCAGTTTTTGTTGGATAGAGTGTTGGCAATAAAATTATCTAGAAGAAGAAGGGCTTCTGTTGTACCTTGGTTCTTTTTAAAAGCAACTTGATGTGGGCTAATAAGATTATTTTTGTTTGCAACTCACATTATTCTTGTTGCTTGGGTTGTTTCGACCCACAAGCGAGCGTGACGGGCTGAGAGAGGCTGCGGATGGACGAAAATTATGCTACCTGCTATCACTGACCGATGGTCACGGTTCCTTCTATCTTTAGGTAGGAGGGACTGCAGGCTGTTGGTTGGCATGATGACAGGGCACTTTCTATGTGCTGGGCACACATGGAAAGGATTGGCATATCAGACAGTGCGCTGTGCCCAGCCTGTGGAGAGGAAGACGAGACGGCGGACCATTTTCTTTGCGTCTGCCCTGCCTTTGCTCGAATCCGGTTTGGGATTTTTGGCACTGATGTGCCGAGGAGTAACCAACTTGGCTCCTTGGCACCACAGGATCTACTTCTACTTCTTCGGAGGTCGGGTAGATTTAAAACCGAGTAAAAGGGAACCTTAAGTGCAGTACAATGGATATATACTTTGTCTGAGTGCTGCGCTTACTAGATTGTTCCGACAAAAAAAAAAAAAAAATTCTTGTTGCTAATATTTTTTTAAACGTTTTCCCCAAGCAACTTAGTAGTGAAATGGGGCGGTAGCTATTAACATCAGTTTTGAGCTTGTTTGGCTTAGGGATTGGAGTGATGTGGGCTGTTTTCCAACTTTGTGGATATACTGCCTTGTCAAAAATACTATTGTATAAATTTAATAATCGAGAGACCATGGAGGCTGGGAGATTTTTTAACATTGTGTAAGTAATTCTATCAAATCCCGGCGTTTTTCCCTTGGCTCTTTTGAGAGCGTTATCTAGTTCTGTGGGTGTTATTATACTATTTATTATTTTTGCAGGTTTGGAAAGATTTTGAGTATTTGGGTAGGGATAAACAAAAAAAGAAGATTTTTCCTTTATAAAGGCTTGGGAAAAGCTTTCATCAGAAGCAGCTGATGACCAGTGATCTGCTAAGAAGTTGGCAATGTCAAGAGAAGACGTTAGTATGCCGTTTGGAAAGCTGATCTGTCGAATGTGGATACGTTTGGATGACCCAACTAGAGTTCTGATATCAGACCAAATCTTTTGACGTTTAGTAAAAGGGTTTATTTTTTCGGAAAATACTTCTAAGCTTTTCCTTTTAGCTTCCTTGGCTTTTTTTCTAAAGATGGCATTGGGTTTCCTGTAGTTTATAAAATTTGACTTAGACCGGAATTTTTTAAAAACTTGACAAGTTCTCTCTTTTTCTTTTCTTCGATCTCCGAATTCAGGGTTCCACCAAGGTACAGATTTCCTAATTTGCTTGTTTCTACTTTGTGGAATTGAAAAAGAAGCGGCTGTTAATATGATTTTGTGAATTTGCGCGGCTTCTTTATTTATGTTATCTGTAGGAGTTCTTGATTTTTTAATTATATTTTTCCCAGTTTCCGTTATCTGTTAAGAACTTCGCTTTTTGTTTGAAATTAATAAATGTATTAGGATAATGAATTTGAGTGAAGATTGGGAAATGATCGCTTCCATAAGGATTATTACTAATAGACCAGTAACATTTTGGAGCTAAACTTGCTGAGCAAAGATTAATATCTACATGTGTTAAGGTATTGTGGGTAGAGAGATGGGTTGGTGAGCCATCATTAAGGATGATAAGATCAGAAGATAAGATAACATCTTCAATAATCCTTTCTCTTAAGTTTGAATTTGCAGAGCCCCAGAGGTTGCTCCATGAGTTGACATCGCCAAGTATAAGTATAGGTCCGAAACTTGTTGCATGATTTGAAAGAAATCGGAATTGGAAAAGTTTTGATCTGGAGGTATATAAATACATATCACTGTGAATGTTTGACCTAAATTTATTTTAATTCCTAGGGCGCAGATTGATGAATTAATAGCTAAAATTTTATGGGGATATCTTTTTTTATTAAAATAGCTATGCCTTGTTTGTTCCTTAGATTTTGTGGAAGATTATGGAAAAATTCGAAATATTGATTTGGAATAACTGGACAGGAATTTATGACTTGATGTGTTTCCTGAAGAAAGATTATATCTGAAAAAACTCTTTCGTCAAAAGTTGTAGTTCATGGAAATTATTATAATAACCGTTGATGTTCCATTGCAACACTGTTATCATTATATGACAAGTTGTAAAAGCACACTACCTTGCAGGTTGATATCAGAAATCAACCAGCCAGAGCGAACAAACTAGACAAACTGCCATTCAAATTTCGTCATTCTTCAAAAAAGAGTTATTTGCGTGAGATGAAGGAGTAGATTGCTGTGAGTGAATAGGAGAGCAGGAGAAAAGAGTAGACACAATATTTTGCGCAGACCATAAGGATGAGTGTGTTTCTATGTTTTTGTTGTAAGATTGTTATTTGGATTGAGTGATGTGGATTCAGTTTCTATGTTTTTTTTGGTAATAGTTAGATTTTTGGTTGGATTATTTGAGTAGGAGTTGGTTGAATGTATTTCTATATCTTTGTTAGTTTTTGTAGGATTGTTCGTAGCTTGGTGTTTGTTGTAATGGAAATGTTAGTATTAACTTTGGAGGGATTTTTTATTTGATTATGAATTTCATCATGAGTTGATGAAATCAAAGAGGATTTTTCGTTAAATGCGTTTATGTGATTATCTTTTGTGGTTTGTGTATTCTGGAGCTTGACTGCAGAAGCGAAAGAGATAGTAGATGTTGCGACAACAGGAGTTTGTTTTTTATAGATAGTAGTTGCTTCTCGCATTGTGCACTTGTTAATGGTTTTTATTTTTAATATTTCTTTTGCTTATAAAAATGTTGTGCATGTATTTGAGGATGCGGGGTGATCTTCGCTGCAATTGGCGCAGAAAGTGCGGGTACAGGCATCGGCAGAATGTGGTGGAAGATATTTTGTGGTATGTCCAAATAGTTGACAACCTTTGCAGCGCATGGGACTAGGAATATATTGTCGTACTTTTGCTGATCGCCATGAAATATCAATTTTATTTGGGAGGTGATACAAATCGAAACCAAGTAGAACCACTCCACTGGGTGATGATCTACCTTCAATATTCTTTTGGAATTTGTAGGCAGACACGACACCTTGTGAATTAAGTTCCCGTATTATTTCTTCCTCTGAAATAAAATTAAGGTATGGTGCGTATACTGTACCCTTGCTGAGATTTAGGTTAGAGTGGTAAGAGATTTTTATAGGGCATATGCCATGGAGAACTTTTCAGCAAGTTTTTTGTTTTTAACAGTAGTAAATTGCCATCGCGGAGTTCCGATATGGAAATGACATCTTTACTAATAAGCTGAATCGATTTGTAAACGGAAAAACATGAATATTGGGATATTGATTTTTTTTCGTCAACTGAAGATACAACCAAAAATTTAGGGTCGGCTTTTTGTGTCGAAGCCAGTTCAGGAAACGATGAAAGATCACTATAGGTAACTATTTTCTTTTTTCGTTTTGGTTCAGGACTACTGCTCAGCAACGCAAAACGGTTCCCCTCAAGTTGAGGTGGCCCAGAGGCCATGTTTATTTCTTTATTTTCGCAAGAGAAAAAAATACGATGCCAGTGAATTCCTCTGTAAGAAAAAAAAGTAAAACGTGTGAAAGAGTGAGACAAAAACAGAAACTGTAATGTTATATTCAAACACAAGAGATAATTAAGACACAACCGAACGTGGTGAAAGCTAGTCGGAGACTGTTGTAGTAACTTTTTGGTTAAGAGGAAGAACCACAATTGCTTCGATAAAACCAATTAGTATGTTCTGATGATTTACCATATTAAGTATTTTGGCTGACTAGCAAGTTCTTCTGTTGTTATACCTTCAAAGGACAACAACACATTTTTTCCAATTTGGGATTTAATTAAATATTATGCTCCATAAAAATTTCACAATGCCGTAATTTTAATTTAGCGAATAATATGAAAATAAAGAGCGAATAGCACAAAATCAATAATTGGAGAGTACACAAATCAGAGAATATCTGAAAGATAGAATCAAATAACGAATTCTCCAGATAGTTAAAGATTGGCTTGGTCTCCAAAATCTTCTTTCTATAAAATCCTTTTCTCTGCGAGTCGAAGGCCTGGCCTCTGTAGCTAGTAATCATTCCCTCCAACACTTTGCTCTCATAACTAATTATGGTGTATAATATAATAATCATAATAATAATAATAATAATAACTTTTAGAATTCTATACTTTTTTACAAATTTAATATAAATTCAGTATATTGTATATTCCAAAAATAAACTCAAGTTGCACATTAACTATTGCACTTTATTGTAGAGAAGACTTAGTGTACTTTTTTCATATAATAATATTTCTTACATGTTTTATACCATGCAGCTTTGTAGGTCATCTCCTGCAGTTTCAACGCACTGTTTGGGTCAAAGCACACCTACAGACGTCTTAAGTTCTGCACGTGGTTCATCTGTGTACAATTCCCGTCGTACATCGCTTGACAATAGCGGAGGTTCAGATTTTCAACATCTAACCACAAATATAATTGAAGGTGTTGAACCAGTGTATCAGATTCCTGGCAGCAGTATACATAGTGGTGGTACGTCTGTGCATACTCCAATTGACATACAGTCATCAGAAGGTAGTGCACAAAAACTTTCCAAGCAGGGCAGTTTCGAAAAGGGTTTGACCACTGCTACTACTAGCGCTGGACACACAGATTTAACTGCACTACATCAACGTAATCCTGGCGGTTTAACACAAAACTCAATTGCCGATTTAGAGAAAAAACTTGCAGCGTTACGAAATTTAGACATATCAGACGAGGTAACATTGAAATTCTAATACATACTACAATATGACTAGTTCTCGGTTTCGTCAGAGTCATTTCCTAAACTTTCCAAATCCCATTCTTCGCTCACTTCTATTTACAAAATTTGGTTACTTTATAAGCGGAAATACACTTTAGGTCCGTCTGCCCCTCATATACTGAAGTGGTGGATATACACGAACTAGTTTCCATCTACTCTGAACTCAGAATCTGTTGAGGAAATACATGCGGATTGCATTTAGCATGCGGACTGCACACGAAACCGAGAACTTTTCAAAGTACTACAGTGTGACTTTCACAATTACTTGGTTTTCAGCCTAAGCTGTCTGCTGTTGCTGGCACTAGTCAAACTGGAACCGCTAAACTAGCAGATGAACAACGCAGTGCACGAAAAATATCGCGATTCAGCGTCAGTCGCGTTCAAGAGCAAAAAGGGGCATCCGCAGAGGCACCCTCGACCCCTGTAATCGGACCAGAAAATTGTCAAAGACTAAAAATTGATTTACACGCTTCAGGCACTCAATTAAGCAACGGCGCAAATAAAGACAGTTTGGTTAATACGCCAACCGAGTTTGTCAACATGCCGCAGCAATTTGTCTGTGGTCAAATGCAGCAACATAAGAGTTATTCGCCGCAATTTCAGCAAGTCATCATACCACAAAAAATTATCCACACTCAACAACTACAGCAGCCACTACAACAACAAAAGCAACAATTACAACAATCCCAATCGACACAGCACTTTATACAACAACAGATGTTAATACAACATCAAGTGTCACAGCACCAACAGCCGATTCCTCAACAACACCAACTGCTCTCTGATAAACAGCATATTATGCAACAGCAATCAGGACCTCCCATTATAATAAAACACCATCAACAACAACAGCAGCATCAACCAATACAGCAAATTTTACAGCAGCAATTGCCACCACCATCAATTCAATCACAAATGCAAACCTGTCAAAAGTTACAGCAGCAAATTGCCCAACAGCAGCAGCAAATGCCTCAACTTTCACAACAAATTTCACATCAGCAACAATTGCAATTACTGCAGCAGCAGCAGCAGCACATTCTGCAGCAACATCAACTACAACAGCAACAACAACAGCAACAACAACACCATCAACATCAGTTAGCACCCCAAACGCAGCATCAAATTGGTACAAGGCATCAACTACAGCAATTGCAGCAACAACAACAACAGCAAGCTTCACAGACACAACTAAATGCAACGTCAACAGCAGCTTCACAACAACTGCACCAGCAGGCTTTGTATCCAACGAATGAAGGTATTTAAAGATAAATTTTTTTGGTTTTAATATCCTGGAAGAAGGTGGGCAGCGTGCGCTTTTACGTTTTAGGTGCATCGTAGGTTTAGAGCAAAGTATTCACGTTCATTTTTAGCCACTCTTCGCCAAAACAGTGCAAGATCCGTTTTTACGCGCTTTTTGCAAAATACTTTTAGTTTGGTATCACTACGTTTTACCATCGTGCTGATGGATGGACGCCTCAGTTTATTAAATGGGAACTTTTTACCTTTAAAACTCAGTTGGAGTGTCCAAGCAGGTTAATGGAAAAAATATGCCATTTGAATGCTATGATAAATATTTTACTCAATTTTGTTGATGAATAGGAATTTCACTTTATTTTCCAAGTAACAAAAGAATTCGATGAAGTAAGGCAATTAGTAATTGTAACAGATCGCAAAAAGAATAAAGCGATAAAATGGCTGCATCGATTGATGCATTGATGAGCGATTGGGAATCGTCACTTAATTTTGTTTATATATCTTGAAATTACTGTTTATTAACTCTTTGTTGCGCCAAATCCTCCTTTTTTCGAAATCTTTTTTGATCTGTGATGTTGCCCGATTTCTTACATGCCTGAATTATCCACTGATTTGTCTGTCGATTTAGAAGTGTTTATATGTAATTAGGTGTCTGTGTACACCCGAACACTTGTTCTCGTTTTGAGTTGTCTTCGCCATAGGGACAAAAGTGGTGTTCACGAATGTGAATGCTCATACTTAGCATGTGTGTAATTTGTTTCTGCACTCCTTGGATTATAAAACTGCATTTCCACTTGGTATGAATGGTCTAATAAGCCTAAACTGAGCCAAGATTCTAGTATTTATAAAAACACGGTTTGATTTTTGCCAGAGTATACGAATCCAAAACTCAAACCGCTCCCACAACGAGGATGATATATGATGATCATTTAGTTTTATAAAAAAACTATTTACATATATTATTAGTGTTTTGTTGTTAATTTTTACAGTGATTGATAATACAGTTTTTATGCCCATCTCTACAGATGAACCAGTGTCATTAGCAGCCACGCATCCTCATTTACTGCCAACTGTTATTCAATCGGTAAGTACATTTATCTACATTTAATAACGTCACGATTGGGTTATTTTTTAGTTTTTGATAGAATTTTGTAAAATAGTCGCAGTCCTCGTTTCCGAACATGAAGTTGATTTTATCCCAATGATGTGGATCGGTATTTACAGAAGTTTGAATTACCTCAATTTTATGTTCGCTTTCAAAAATATCGGTAAAGCCATTTGACATTGGCTGTGTTTCTTTCTAAGCGAGTCTGAAAAAAACAACACTTGCTTAAGATTGTAGTGTTTCTCAGCACTGGCTTTGACATTTAAAATGCTTATACGATACAAGGGCTCCTCTTTAGTCCATCGCTTCCGTTCACAATTAAACACAAACCGTTCCGTTCTCTATCAAACACAAATCAACATGTTGAAAATTTAAAGCAACCAAATTATTGTTCGACTTATTATTATTATAATTTGTACAAAAATGAATTAGTGTACAATTTGTAAGAGGAGCACTAGCAACTGTGGCTTTCAGCTCTCGTGTAATAAATATGGTATACTAGTGTTTTTACATTTAATACATGTTGTATACTTTGTTAGTATTTTGAAATGAAATTAGTTAAATTAGTATTTTTTATGAAACTGTATAATTTTTTTATATTATCGGTTGAAGGGTTATTTAGCAGCTCGTTGGGGATTTTGTCCGAAAGAAGATTGCTCCTCGCAATATTGAAGTGCTGGCATTTAACAGTATTTTTGAATTTAAGTTAAATATTAGCTGTGTTTCTTTCAACGCGAGTGTGAATAACACACCCGCTGTATGCATAATGCATATTGACCGCTTAGTTAAAGCAAGCTGTTTGTAATCGCCTCAAACAGAAGTGTTGCCAAACTCATTTTGTTGTCTATTGTGAACGAGAAAGAGAGTTAACCAAGAATAAACCGTTGTAATTATATAAAAGCTGTAATGGTTGTAACCTAAATAATCACATATATAGTATATAATCGTGTATTAATTAATATGTACACATTTAAAGTTAAATTTCAAACCCTTGCTCAGAAATTGCCATTTTAAATTTTTCCTGTTCCTCTTTAAAATTTGTTTATGTATATGAATAAGCATTTTAATTGTCAAAACCAGTGCTGCCAAATACTCGGCTGTTAACCGGCGGGTAGCGTTTTATTCACACTCGCGTTGAAAGAAACACAGCTATTATTACACACCCGCTGTATGCATAATGCATATTGACCGCTTAGTTAAAGCAAGCTGTTTGTATTCGCCTGAAACAGAAGTGCTGCCAAACTCATTTTGTTGTCTATTGTGAACGAGAAAGAGAGTAAACCAAGAATAAACCGTTGTAATTATATAAAAGCTGTAATGGTTGTAACCTAAATAATCACATATATAGTATATTATCGTGTATTAATTAATATGCACACATTTAAAGTTAAATTTCAAACGCTTGCTCAGAATTTGCCATTTTAAATTTTTCCTGTTCCTCTTTAAAATTTGTTTATGTATATGAATAAGCATTTTAATTGTCAAAACCAGTGCTGCCAAATACTCGGCTGTTAACCGGCGGGTAGCGTTTTATTCACACTCGCGTTGAAAGAAACACAGCTATTATTACACACCCGCTGTATGCATAATGCATATTGACCGATTAGTTAAAGCAAGCTGTTTGTATTCGCCTCAAACAGAAGTGCTGCCAAACTCATTTTGTTGTCTATTGTGAACGAGAAAGAGAGTAAACCAAGAATAAACCGTTGTAATTATATAAAAGCTGTAATGGTTGTAACCTAAATAATCACATATATAGTATATTATCGTGTATTAATTATATGCACATATTTAAAGTTAAATTTCAAACGCTTGCTCAGAATTTGCCATTTTAAATTTTTCCTGTTCCTCTTTAAAATTTGTTTCTGTATATGAATAAGCATTTTAATTGTCAAAACCAGTGCTGCCAAATACTCGGCTGTTAAGCGGCGGGTAGCGTTTTATTCACACTCGCGTTGAAAGAAACACAGCTATTATTACATCCTTGTTTATATAACCTCCTTTCTTGATTATTCATTTTATTTTTAACCCAATTATTTTTAGTTTAATCTGCTTCTGTTCACAAAAGACAACAAAATCGTCTTGGCAGCACCTCTGTCTGAGGTGCCGAACTAACAAGCGGATATCTAATAGCGGCTGGTCGGTCGGTCGATTATTTTATATGGATGTTTTTTTTAAGGCTCGCTAGAAAGAAACAGAGCTATTGTTAGGATCTTAATATGAAATCCGTTGGAAATGGGACTAATATTCATTAATTTGGACTTATTCGCCACATTTGGTCCAGATTTGCATATTTCGTGCGCGGATTTTACATATTGTGTTCTTTCGTCTGCTCTTATTTTTATTAAAAGAAGTTTCGTTCAACATTCAAATCCAAAACAGGAAAATTGGATTCAAAATAGTTCTATAAGCCCTTACAGAACCTACCATAAAAGTGGTTCAGCAGACTATTTTTTTAACCAACTCGTCCTTTTCGAAGCAATTAAATAGAATAGTTAGTTTACTTTTAAAATAATTTACATATACCAACTTAGGTCTTAAATTTGTTTTCTCACCTGTAGACATTACATATATTCCTATTTGAAAATAGAGCACGATCTGTATATACAAATTCTTGGTAGCCATGACCGTATATGCATATAAATCAGAGATCTCTTACTTTACGATGTCCACAGCTATTAATCCTTGTCAGTACATAATTCAGAGCTTTTTATAACAGTGCTTCTCTTTATTAGGACATTAAGCATAACTTGGACTCTCTGGTTAACCAATTGTGCCATTTGCGTTTGGGCTCTAACCAACATCAGCGCCTGTTATTACTGCGGCAACGTCAATTAATTGAAGAGGATGAACTGCGCCTTAAGCACTACGTGGAGTATGAAAAGTTTCAAAAGGCGCTGCGTCAGTGTAAATACTTAAATAATTCATCCATAATCGTTTCAGTTTAAAAATTATAATTTTAATTTAGCTGGAGATATACAGCAGCAACCAGTTTTATATGTACAACCCGCAGGTGCTACCCAGCTGGGCTACGTTAATTATTCGAATAGTGCTTTTCTGCCAACAGTGGCTTTGCCACAAATGACGTCTCAGCAAACACAAAATCATCAAATAGGAAATCTAAGTGTTGTATCCAAAGCGACAAATCAACAAATGACCTATAATGTCTGTTGTAGTCAATCGCAGAATCCGCATCCACATCAGCAACAGCAGCATTTGCATGGGAGTAATAATATCATGCCAGAGCAAGTCCAGGTGCTAACACAACAGCAACAAGCGCCACCGCAGCCACAACATGCTAATAATGCACAAATGGCTGCTAGTATTAACTCCAGTCTAAACAACAACCACACTAACAGTATCCAAGCTAATGAACCAAATTGTAAGTTCTTTTACGTCCGGATTAGCATATGGAAGTGTTTAAGTGCGAAGAACATGTTCAAATGGTACAACAATGAAATAAAAGCAGACATAAAACGAGTGTCATAACAGTGATAAGTTTATAATCTAAAAAGGCCCAAATTCTCAAAATATTGTTGTACACAAAGGAAAGGCTACCTTCCTATTTAAAAAAAGTAAAACAGGAAACAAATCTAGATTCTCACATCTGTCAAATGTAGGCTTTCCTTTGTCTGCGACAATTCCATTTCTCGTTTTATGAAAGCTTGTTCTATGCTAAACACGTTCTATATGCAGATGCGGACACAGTATTGCTCCCCTAATGAAATGTGTCATGTGCATTGTTTGTTTCAACGATTAACACTGACAAACTTTAATTTGTGCAAACTTCCAGCTGGTCCCCATCCACAATACCTAACTTTAAATTCTGCTATGTTAAATGCTACAGCAGTTAATCAACAGCAGCAACAACCACAACAACAAATACTGCCTCTAGCTAATCCTCAACCAGAAATATCGGTTGCAGATTCCACATTAATCATAAATACTGCTGGAGAGAGATCTCCTGCCGTACAAAGTGAGTAAAAACTGGGTATTCGGATTATGAAATTGTAAAATTTTGTATATAAGAAATAAATATGAATTGTAATATGAATTGTAATATGAATAAAAATTCCTATACTTGTGAATATGACTGTGGCTCTGCAAGTTCTTAATGTATCAGACAACATATAAATGTTGTTTCCGCGGTATGACAAATTGCGCGCATCCTAATATGTATTTAGTAATTTTATACGCTATGTTATATATTTATTTCGATTTTTCAATATGAGCGGACTATAATCGTTTAATATCAGATTCAATTTTTTTTTTTTTTTTTAACCACTTATTTGCATTCTAGCCCTTGGGGCAATAAACAATATTAAACAACAACATAAATAAATACACAAAGTTATTTTTTAAATAGTTATTTAAAACAACATGAGGAAGAGGAGCCAATGATGCTAACCATAAGGTTAGTTCAGAACTATTGCATTAGAAAATTATTATCATAAATTGAGTTGTGTTGCTCGCTTCAGTCGCCGTGTTGTGCCTATCCTCTCCAGAAGATTTGAAGCTAGTATATTAGGATACTTAATCAAGGTATTTAATGCTGTATCTTGATATGTCCTCATCGACAGTAGGGATGTTTAGGTTGTGACGTATTATTTCATTCCTGACGAACCATGGAGCCTTTACTATCATGCGTAATAAGTTTGTTTGGAATCTCTCAATGATTTTGATATTAGTTTTTGCCGCTGAACCCCATAGCTGTATACCATATGTCCATATGGGTTTTAGGATTGTTTTATAAAGGAGCAGTTTGTTCTCAAGCGATAACTGGGACTTATACACCAAGAGTCAATATATAAAGAAGTAAGCTTGATTCCAAGTTATTTTCTCTTCGTAAATTTTTACTTATTTATTTAATTATCGAAGCATAAATATGCTTCTGCTATGTCAGATGTCGATCAAGATGTAGCCCTAAAATTTGACGTCTTCGGATTGGGGCAGTTGACAATCATTTAGTATCACTGATGGACAAGTTATCTGTTTTAAGCTGAAGTTTACTTGTATAGACTTGGTTCCGTTTACCTTAATTCTCCACTTATTTAGCCAGATTTGGAGCTTAGCCCAGCTTTCTTGGAGATAATTTGTAGCGATTATATTGTTGCTGCTTGTAGCCATTATGACAGTGTCATCCGCGTAGGTTGTGATTTTTGTATTCTCCGTCAGTGGAAGGTCAGCCGTGTGGATAGTGTAGAGCACAGGACCTAGAACACTGCCGTTATAGAGAACGGTTCAGTGACTTCTTCATTGGCCTTTACTCTGAAATGCCGCTCTTCAAGATATGATCTTAAGATATCATAAAACGTCTGAGGTAGTAACTTTTTCAGTTTAAAGAGTAAGCCAGTTTATCGAACGCCTGTGTTATAGATAGGAAAGCAGTTTTACAACAACGGTTTTCCTCAAGAGCGTTTCTTATTATACTGTACACTCGGTGCACTTGTTATATTGTGGCGTGGTGTTCCCTAAATCCAAATTGATGATTGGGTATTATCTCCTTTTTGAGCAGGATTGGTTTAAGTTTGTTTAACAGGAGCTTTTCAAACATTTTATAAACAATTGGAAAAAGGCAAATTGGTCTATAAGAAGTGACTTCCTCCAAGGGCTTCCTGGATTTAGGGATGATATAATTTCGGCCACTTTCCATTGACGCGGAAAATATCCACATCTAATTATTGATAGGTAAGGTATTTTATTCCTTTATTTGGTAGTTTCTTTAATATTTTACATGTTATCAGGTCGTAGCCCGGTGCCTTTTTCACATTTAGTGTCCTGTGCACATCGTTATGTATTTCCTTTTTTGTGGGCGAGATAGGTAACTCTAATTGTCCTGGACTATTAAGAAGATTAAATGCCTCATTTTCATCTTGTTGTGAAATTGGTGGAAACGGCTTAAATACCCAAGTAAAGTGTTTGGCAAATGTAATTGCTTTCTCCTTATCAGTTTTTGCCCAGGAGCCATTTGCGCTTTTGATAGGAGGAGCACGGCTGGTCGGTTGCTTCAGCTTTTTTGTCGCCCACAAAGTGAGTAATCTGTGGTCTCTGTTGCTGACAAAGTAGACAAGTAGTGCTGTATTTCTTCAGTCTGCTTCTGCGCCAAGTACCGTTTAAGGTTTTTCTGTAGCTCTATTAAAATTATTTTTGTCTTTCGGATGGCTGGTACTTCGCCACACCCTTGGATAGGAAGGATGCTTGTTACGTTAATCTTTAGGCGCCGGAGTACAGTTCCATGCAGCGTATTGGACACTTTTGTTAAAATTTTCAACGGCAAGCTTAATATCTTCAGCACATTTCAGACAAATATTGAGTGGCAGATTGTCATCTACCATTTCCTTGAAATGCAACCAGTTTGTTTCTTTCGTATGTAGTGTGGGTGGTTTTATTGTGCATTCTACCTTCGAGTTCAGTGTTGCAATAATAGGAGAGTGGTCTGATGACAGATGCAGCGACGGGGATATCTCAACACAGCTTCTGAGAACACCTTTCATCACGCAGAAATCAATGACATCTGGAATTTTGTTTCTGACAGATGGCCAGTATGTGGGTTGACCTGTTGATACATGTATTATATGTTGATAGGTTGTGTTCTTGCATTGTTTTTAGTAGCTCTCTTCCTTTCGGATTGATTGTCCGAGAACCCCAAAATTGGTGTTTTGCGTTGTAATCACCACCAGCTAAAAATCGTACACCTAGTGTTTGGAAAAAATGGTAATATTACTCTTTTTTAATGGAATAGCTTGGAGGGCAATACACTGATGTTATGGTTAGCGGTCCATATTGGTCCTGTATTGTTATGCTTGTTGCTTGAATGTGGGATTTTTCATAATTGTCTTGTACTGTGGTTTTATTTTGCTTTTAATGATGACAGCAGTACCACCGCGTGCTGTGCCGGCTGGATGATTTGTTGTACTGATTTATTTTTAAGAAGCTTTTGCTTGTGAAGTGTGTCTGAGATATTGGGTGTGTTCGAGCTACGTAATAAATGCCGCAATACTGCAACCTTGTTGCTTATCTGCAACACTATTGCTGATGCTCAGCTGATGGTCTGCTGCAAAATGACAGCATTGTTATTTGACAGAACGAAAATCGCGGTAGTGTTTGAAATTATAAATTACAATATAATAATGGAGATTTGGACGAATATAATAATTGCTGAAGTAGCGCGAGCTTTCTGTTAAGAATTGAAAAGAAAGAACTGACGATAAATAGGAAAAGAAAACTTTTGTTTGAAGAAGTGGTTCTAAAAATACAAGTTACAAAAGTGCAAAATTTTTTCAAAACAATTGAATTGTACGATTCCGATATATTTTTCTCACATTTCAGAATGACTCGAAGAATACAACAAATATTTTCAATAAGTACCAATTATATTACAATATAATCAATTCCGCATTTGCTTACCTTTCCTCTTCCATTTCTCTGCATAACCTGCAGACATAAATTTTCTGTTGCCGTCGTTTTGCTTATTTGCGCGCAAAATGTGAGTTCGAATCGTTGACGTGTTGCAAGTGTTGCCAGAGATGGGCGGTTGTGATAATCAGCTCGAACACACCCATTAGCATTATGTCAATGTTGTTCTGTTCCATAAATGTTTTGACTTCATTAATATGACGAGAAAGTCCGTTCGCATTCCATACCGCAATTTTAAGTTTTAGTTTCATTAAGTCAGTTTAGAGATCACTGTTGTTACTAAATTGAGCATTGTTCCCATTTGTTCCATAATGCTTTTCAGCATACTTGTAGCAGTAAAAGCTACTGCCTTCGCCGTAAGATGTCTCGCCGAAGTACAAACTCGCCCGGTAATTTTTAATGAATGAGTGAGTAGCAGAAGAGCAGCCGGGAAGAAAGCAGCAAATTCTAAACAACCAAGAAGCTGGCACTGAAATTTAAACCAACCACACCAAAAATATAATTACAATTTAAATTAATAATTTTTAATTTTGTTAACAAATAATTACAAATATAATTACAAAAGTTTTAGAATAATTACAAATATAATTACAAACGTTTTAGAATTTGCTTTCTTCCGCTGCCACCACAGCATTTTCACCGCCATTGTGATAATTATTAGGAATTAATATACTCCGTGCAGTCACCGCCGTACTGCTTCAGGTAATTATACTTACAGGATCGCTAGACTTGTATAGCCACCGCCGAGCTGTTTCTAGATTTGTTTGCATCGTCAAAGCCATCGCATAACAAATACTGCCGTACTTCGCCTTCGGAGCGCTAGTGCTTCCGAGAGAATTTTTGTGACGTCATCAACAAGGGATGATAATTTGCAACAGCCATTTCTTCAAAAAATACGAACAACATTACCAACATCTGTTAATTTCAAAATTAATCGATTCTACCAGAACAAACTGCTGCAAATAATTTTCGATCGGTATTGCAGTGCCGAACCAAGCAGCTGTTGAAATTGAACAGACCTTATATAAAAGAAAAATAAATGTTGACTCGAACGAAATCAAAAAAATTAGAATCAGCAAAAGTAGACGACAGAGAGGAAAGCTCGGATTCATTGGACAGCAGAGTAATAGAAATGGCCAACGAGGGAACACAGGGCCAAGCGCAGCCGCAAGCAGTTGTAACTAGTGAACAACTGGCGCAGCTATTCAGCAGTATAAATATACTGCGCGAATCTGTTGACGAACTACGTAAAGAGACGCATCGTGGCCAAATAGAGATTCAACAACTTCGCACTCGAGTGGATAAGGGTGCATTCTGTGTTGGGTGTAATGAATCCTCTTTTCATGAAAGTGTACAATCACCGCTGCCACAAACGTCGACGCAGCAACCACAGCAGATGCCGCAATCGCAGCCACCAAATACATCGACCCTGAAACCCTGAAGATTGGCCCCTGTTTTTAGCCAACTTCAGAGATACGACCAATGAATTTGGTTATAATAATCGCCAGAACCTTATGCGTTTGCATAAGGCACTTCAAGGGAATGCGAAGCGCGCTGTGACGTCACTACTCATATATCCTGACGACGTGACCAAAGTCATGCAGGAGTTAGAGTTCAATTTTGGACGCTCTGACTTATTGATCCGCTCGCAGCTGCAAAAGGTGCAGCAGTTCCCACCGATTTATGAGAATCGACTTGAGCAAGTGTTGGAATTCTCAAACCGCGTCCGAAATATTGTCGCCTTTTTTAAGTCAGCAAAATGCGATCACCATTTGGCCAACCCTACTCTTCTTGAGCAGCTTATTGGAAAGCTTGCGCCCACCAATCAATATGATTGGAGTCGACACGCCTCCAATATAACGCCTTATGCCAGCGTTGAAGCCTTTGACTACTGGGTTAGTGAACTCGCAAAGGTAGTTAGCTTGATGCCAGCCATAGCTAGTACAGCTAGGCGCCAACATCAACCCCCGCAGCCGCACCAAGGGGTGTAACAAGGTAACCTTCAGAACCGTCAGACCATATCACGAGGTGCTATTCCACGTCGTGTTTAGCATAGCACCGAACCTCAAGTGGAACAGCAACAACTCAGTTGGGTGCAATGCAATTTGAGCCACAAACTGAGCGCATGTCGTCAATTTAAGGCGCTTAATACAAATGACAAATGGACTGTGGTAAAGCGTCACCGCCTTTGTTTTGCCTGCTTGCAAAGAGGGCATAACGTGCTGAGTTGCCAGGCAAGGCATGCATGTGGTATAAATGGATGCACCCGTATGCATCACAACTTACTGCACCAGACAACTAAGCCGCTAGCAGAGCTGAAACCAGAGGATGTCGAGCATGTGCTTAACTGCCGTCAACACCAGCAGTCAAGCTTATTTAAGATACTACCCGTGGTCCTGTTTGGTCCACGTGGTAGCATACTTGTATTTGCGTTGTTTGATGAAGGTTCTTCGGTCTCACTTCTTGAAGAGACCATCGCAAATCAACTTGGTCTCAAAGGCCCTACTGCACAGCTGACGCTTCAGTGGTATGGAGAGAAGCAAACCACGGAGCCATCGAAAAAAGTAAGCTTGAACGTACGTGCAGAGTGTGGTGGCCAGGAGTACCCACTCAGAAACGTACGCACCGCGAAGCATCTTAATTTACCAATGCAGACATTCATCAAGCAACAGCATGGGCACTTCACAGATGTGCCAATCGCCAGCCGCCAAGCCGGCCCTGCTGCTGGGATTGGATAATAGTTTTTAAGGCATGTCAGAGAAAACTGTCGCCGCCGGTCCAGATCAACCTATTGCTGCGGCAACTATGTTGGGTTGGGTGGCATATGGGCCACTTCACTCAAGCACCACCTCAATGTCAAGGGTGTTGCACGTCAAAGAAGCATCTACTTTAACACAATTTGTCATCATTGTTGTCACCAGAGGCTGCTGAGAGACATAGTCCTACAACCTGGTACCTTCCTCACTTTGGTGTAGTGAACCCGCATAAGCCGGATAAGCTTCATATCGTCTTTGATGCTGCAGCTGCTATTTCTAACGTATCGCTCAACTCAGTATTATTAAAGGGTCCTGAGCATGCGCAGCCACTTTTGGCCATCATGCACAAATTTCGACAAGGACGTATCGCTGTTGCAGGAGATATTCAAGAAATGTTCTCACAAGTCCGCATACGAGCTGAAGACCAGGTCTCACAGCGCTTTCTTTGGAGAGACAGAAATTCAGCCGAGCCAATCCGTGTCTACTCAATGATGTCGATGATCTTCGGAGCGATTTGTTCGCCGTGTTGTGCAGAATACATAAAAAACGTGAACGCTGCACAGTTTTTGCCTCACATGCCAGGTGGCGCAAAAGCTATCATTGACAACACCTATGTGGATGACCTGGTCATAAGTTGATGACATACAGGAGGCCGAGAAGGTAATGTTTGAGGCCCGGAAGATAAACGCTGCCGCAGGATTCACGCTCAGAAATTTCGTATCAAACTGCAAGAAGCTGCAGGTCAAACTGAATGGTAGCCAAGTCAAGCAACAAGAAGTTGTCAACACTGAACTGCAGCCAACAACAGAGAAGGTGCTGGGTATGTTTTGGAACTCTGGAGTGGACAGGTTTGAATTCCACTTTAAGTTCCATAGAATTCCACGCCAGGTGCTGGAGTACAGGAGAACACCGACTAAGAGAGAGTTGCTGGGAATCGTTATGGCTATTTACGACCCCTTTGGCCTCCTAGCCAACATCACTATTTTCGCCAAGCTACTTCTGCAGTCGCTGTGGAAGCGGAAAATCCAGTGGGATGAGCAGCTGCCATCAGATTTGGAGAAACAGTGGTTTGCATGGTGGAACGTTTTTCAGGGCGTGAAAAACTTTTCAGTCCCGCGTTGCTTGTCGTATTTGTTGCCGATTGCCGATGATATACAGCTGCACATATTCGTTGATGCTAGTGAAAGTGCATTTACAGCAGTCGGACTTTTTGCGTGTTTGCAAAGCAAACGAGGTAGAAGCCGCATTCGTTGCTGCCAAAACGAGATGTGCACCAGCAAAGGGTATGACCGTACCGCGCCTGGAATTGCAAGCGGCCGTACTAGGAAGCCGACTGAAGACTTCGATTGAAGACTCATGATTTCAAGATCAACGCTACGACATTTTGGAGCGATTCCAAGACAATTCTGCTTTGGCTTCGTTCCACAACGCGTAAGTATAAGCAATTCGTTGTCTACCGTATCGCTGAGATACTTGCACCTTCCACGCCGATGCAATGGCGCTGGATACCAACATCGATGAACGTCGCCGACGATGCAACTAGAGCCAAGTTGCCACAGTATGTAGAGCAAGACAGCCGTTGGATATTGGGTCCAGATTTCTTGTGCCAAGAAGAAATACACTGGCCTCAAGAAGCTGGGATGCCTCACTCAGAGCACTGTGCATCTGAAGAAGATGTTAATCAGGTGTTACACATAATAAACACAGACAATATTCTTGATAGTTTGATCAAGTTTTCATCCTACATGAAGACGTTGAGGGTGACAGCATGGATATTTCGGTTCATTCGCAACGCCAAATCTAGATCCCGTCACTTTGGAGAGCTCACAGCAGCTGAAGTTTCTGATGCTGAAAAATTTGTATGCTGTCGCGTACAATACAAGTCATTTGCAGATGAAATGTCAGTCCTACGCGCAAGTACAGGAATTCCAAAGACCAGTGCCATATTTAAGCTCACGCCGATGCTGTATCCTGGTGGTCTGCTAAGAGTCAACGGAAGAATCGACGCCGCTAATTACATCCCTGAATCAGCCCGACGCCCGATAATATTACCCCAGAAACATCGCGTGTCGCAGCTGATAATGAAACATTACCACCAAAAGGGACAGCACCAGAACGACTGCCTAACAATAAATGAAATGCGGCAAAAGTTCTGGGTGCCTCATGCTCGCACATTATTAAAAAGGATCAAGAGGGATTGTGTCATTTGTATTACCGCTCGAGCCAAGCCATCTGTGCAACTTATGGGACAGTTACCCACAGACCGCCTAACACCGTACGTCCGACCTTTTACCTACTCAGGGGTGGACTACTGTGGACCATTCTGCGTTGCTATCGGCCGCAGACGAGAGAGCCCTACATTTGGAGGTGGCAGAAGATCTGTCCACCGATGCATTTTTAATTTGTTTCAGGAATTTTGTGAACCGTCGCGGTGTGCCGATTAGAATTCGTAGCGACAATGGCACCAACTTTATAGGTGCGCAAAAGGAGTTTCGCCAGGAGAACCGCTTATTTGACGTAGATCGGGTTCGACGGGCAATGTCAAAGGAAAACATAGAGTGGATTTTTAATTGCCCAGCCAATCCTAGCGCTGGAGGTTGTTGGGAGCGGCTTGTCCAATGCGTGAAACGCCTGCTACAGAGAACCCTGAAGGATGAGGCACCACGCTTGGAGACCTTCCGCAGCGCACTGATTGAGGCGGAAAATATAATAAACAGCCGTCCACTTACAGAACTTCCTATAACCCATGAAGAAGAGGAACCACTTACTCCGAAACACTTCTTGAGTGGCTGCCTCAATTCCACTCAAACACCTGCACCGGAAGATGAGAAAATCTGTGTGCGCAAACAATGGAGAATTGCGCAGAACCTGAAAGATCGTCTGTGGAAAAGGTGGATTGTGTAGTACTTGCCACAACTTTTGCACCGACAAAAATGGAGGAGTACAGCCTCACCACTAAGAGTAGACCAACTGGTTGTTGTATGCGATCCTGTCTTACCAAGAAGCCAATGGGTCAATGGGCGAATAATTGAAGTCTTCACTGCCAAGGACAGCCAAGTCCGGAGTGCCGCGGTACGCACCAGCCGCGGTATTATCCGTCGACCTGCATCTAAGCTAGCCGCTTTACGTTTCGTGGATCCCAGTATGAATCCACCGGGAGGTGGGATGTCGCAGTAAAAGCTACTGTCTTCGCCGTAAGATGTCTCGCCGAAGTACAAACTCGCCCGGTAATTTTTAATGAATGAGTGAGTAGCAGAAGAGCAGCCGGGAAGAAAGCAGCAAATTCTAAACAACCAAGAAGCTGGCACTGAAATTTAAACCAACCACACCACAAATATAATTACAATTTAAATTAATAATTTTTAATTTTGTTAACAAATAATTACAAAAATAATTACAAAAGTTTTAGAATAATTACAAATATAATTACAATACTCTTTAATTCAGTCATGCCATTTGATCGATGTGGGGCGAATTGATTTTCACTTTGCTGGTTTAAAGTTTGCTCTTGTTGCGTGTTCTGTTTGGCGATTTGCGCATATATGCAACCTGGGGCCTTGTTAAAATTAGTGTTTTCAAATTTTTCTGCCTTAGCGTGGGAATGTTTTTTGCTGTAATTCTTTGTACAGATTACATCCTCTGTAATTAGCCGGGTGGTTTCCTCCGCATAACACACATTTCACATCCTGTGATTTTTCTTTACTAGGGCAGTCTGACGTTGCATGGTTGCCAACGCATTTAACGCATCGAGGAGTGTGGGTGGAATATTTTCTAGTGTTGCCATACCTCTGACATTTTGTGCACTGAGCTATTTCCATTTTTTTATTTGGTGGTTCGAGTTTTATTTTTGTGTGCATAATTGCTTCTATTTTATAAATGTCTATATTACTTTAGTTTTGTTTCAAATTGACATAAAACATCGACAACGGATGCTTTGCAATTCTTTGTTTTATGTTTGAAACGTTTGTACATCAAATCCCAACCTAGTTATTTCCTCTTTTATTCTGTTGACATTGTGTGGTGTGGCCCTTTTAATACTACGCTAAAGTCTTTTTCCTGTTTGGGTTTATATGTATGCAATTCTGTGTTCTTTTCAGCCAGAGCTTTTGTAATAGTTTTGTACCCTTCTCCTGACTTTGGCTGAATTTTAACCTAGCTATCTTTGAGTAATTTGAGCTGGTATTCATTCAGTTCTAGTAACGGTTGAGCATTATTTACTCCAGAGGCGGAGATTGATGGGGGTTTCGGGATCGATTTCGACTTCTGATAGTATCGCGAGTCTATTTGAGATAGCTGGCAATCCAAGTCAATAGTCCCCTTGTTTTGACTGTTTTTGTTTATTTTGTGTGGTGTTTTCTGGGCTTGATCTAGCGCGTTTAGGGATTTGGTTTGTTTTCACTACAGGAATTTGTATACGACATTTAGATTGTGGGTCGGGGTTGTAGCGTCAGTTTTCGTTGAAGCGTAAATTTCGTTGAAACGTAAATTTTCGCAGGATGGGAATATGCGATTATAGTTCTAGGAACGTTAGCCTCTATTCCATCTAGACCGATAGTGCGTGGCGAAGAGTCACATCCTGCCCGAGGTAACCCTGCTATTTATAACAGAACACTACGGATCCAGACTGAGGAGTCAATAAAACCTCCCCGGATACAGGGTGTGGAGGAGCAAACCTCTATAAAAAACCTCTGGGTTGGAGTAAGATGGCATACGACCCGTGTCGATGCTCAGCCTGGCTGGGGACCCAGGTCAAAAAAAAAAATAGCCCAGTCTCTAACGGAGTGCTCCGGATACTTGGCGTCCTCCGGTTCTATCTAGACTTACTCGCCTAGGACCTCTCTTGTCCGATACACGTGGGACCACATACGAGTATGTCATCAAACCAATTAAATCCAAAACCAAAACCGGGCGGTCCTCCCAAAAAACCGACAGAGGCGATCCTGTCTACCGCTAATATAAGGGTGGCAGGCAGATCGATAGCAGCAGGAGGCAGAAGGGGCTTAAGCGTTAGAGCTGGTCCCAGCACGAGTGCTGGTAGTAGGGGACGGGGAGGCTTGGGAAAACCGGTCTCTCGTCTCTTTCAGAGGGTGAAGAAACCCGGAGGAGGTGGTAAAAACCCAAACGCTGACTGCGGTCAGGGGGCGGGGGTTACCCCGGGGATCTATCGGCAGCAGACAGTAGAGGGGCCCAGCAACTCAAAGAAGGTTGCTGGGGTAGGCCAGGGGGGGTTCGTTTAAAACCGTCCGTTCGTCAAAGCAGGCCTATTATGATAGGAAGGCGGCCATGAGGGTCATGGCCAAATATGAGACTCCCCACAGACCAGCTCACTGAGGAGCAGGCCAAATCGGTAGAGAGGGGTGAGATGCTACCCATCATTGACCGGAAGGAGGAGGAAGGGGTCATACCCAAAGAGAAGTGGAGGTGGGTGGAGCTAGCGATTGCCCAAGTCTACCTCCAAGTCTTAGAGGAAAACCCTGGACCCCCCCTTTCTGTCACGATGTGGGCTGTTATCAGGGCAGGGCCAAGCTTATCGCATGCGATGGCAGCAGGTCAGCCAACCTTTACAAGATCGCGGTAAGCAAGGTTGGCGAGATTTGGCCGGGAGCCAAGCTAGATGCCGTCAGCAGGGAAGAAGTTCCCAGCAGACCCAGAGCCCGGGTCTGGATCCCGGCTAATCCAGCTGAACCGGAGAAAATATAGGCGATCTTTAGATCGTGTAACAGAGAGCTGCCAACCCATAATTGGAAGGTAGCGAAACTCGAGGAGCCAGTGGAAGGTAGGAGGCAGGTGTTGCTGATACTCAACGCTGAGTCCCTTGCCCCACTGGCAGAGAGAAATGGGGTAGTCAGGTTGGGGTTCGTTGACGCGACCGTTCGGATCTACCGCAGCGATGAGCAAGTTTTGGAACCGGAGGAGATAGAGGGTGACAAGGCTAGCGAGGCTGGCGGTGGTGAAGAAGGGTTGTCCAGCAGCCAATGGTCGACTGACTCAGAGCAGCTGACCGGGGTCGGGCAGCTCTTTGAGGAGGACGACCTTCTTGACTACACCGAAGAAGAGGAGAACGCGGACGTTACGATGGTGGAGGTAAGAAGGACAGATTCTTATGAAGCTGATCCAAATCAACCTCCACCATTGTAAACTCGCCTCTGCGAACTTGATGGTCCGCCTGGGTTCCGGTGGTTTTGACGTGGCCCTCATCCAAGAGCCGTGGATATGCGGGAACAAAATCTGCGGTTTGAAGATGAGAGGCTTCAAGATGATTGCCGCTCAGAGCACAAGTAAGCCTCGTGCTTCTATAGTAGCAAAGGATAACATTAACATCTTTTTGCTCCCACAGTTAAGTAATGGCGATACGGTGGCGGCAAGCATTGAGCTGCAAAATAGCAGTCCCTGGGTAGCCTCCGCATATATGCCTCATGACAAGGACGCTCCACCGGAGGAGGTTCGGACATTGGTCATGGAGGCAGCCGCAGTCAAAAGGAACTTGGTTGTCTCCAGTGACGTAAACGCACACAACACACTGTGGGGAAGTTCGAACACTAACGCAAGAGGTGAGTCAGTTTTAGACTTCATTATAGAGAATAAGTGTCGTAAATTTAGGCTCAGAGCCGACGTTTATAACACAAAATAGAAAGGAAGTGTTAGATATTACCCTGACCTTCGATAACTTCGCTAACAATATAAAAAGATGGAGAGTGTCGAATGAAGATTCCTACTCTGACCATCGCTATATAGAATATGAAGTGAACTTCCCGGAGAACGGACTGGGGGAACTATAGGAAAACTCTCAGGGCCTCACTGCCAATAAATCCCCCGTCTGATCCCACAGACCCTGTGGAATTAGACGAGCTGATCAATCAGGTAACCACAGCCCTGAATAGTTCACTGACAGCCGGGTGCCCGGTTGTAAAACTGAGAGGCAAGAACAAACCACCTTGGTTGTCAATGGATCTAGGCCTTCTCCGGAAGTCCAATAAGCGGTTATTTAACAGGGCTAAAACTTCAGGTCTGCCCGCAAAAATATACAAGAAAGCAACCAGAACTGCGCAGCGACAGTCCTGGCAAAATTATTGTAGGGATGTGGAAGAAACATCGGAGCAGCTAGACTAAGAAGAATCCTAGCGATGACACCACACAACCTGGGCTACCTTAAAGGTCCGGGTGATGTGTGGAGTGAATCGAGCGAGGATCTTCTCTTAGATACGCATTTCCAGGCAGTAGCACAGTGGAGGGTGATAACCCGACACCTAGGGGCAGGCAGTCTGAGATTGGGAATGCGATAGTTACAGTCGAGAAAGTTCAGTGGGCCATTAACACCTTTGGTCCATATAAATCTCAGGGTCCGGATGGAATTTATCCAGCTCCAACTGCAACAATCAAGGGACATAACTACGCCCTGGGTTGTGACTGCAATTAGAAGCTGTCTTAACATGGGCTATATTCCGCTGAGATGGAGAGAAACGAAGGTTTCCTTCATACCCAAGGCAGGCAGGTCCTCTCATGTAAATCCTAAAGACTTCAGACCAATCAGTCTCACGTCTTTCCTCCTAAACACACTGGAGAGATTGATGGATGCACAGTTACTGGAAGCTATACCAACTTGTAGAATCTCCTCGGCACAACATGCATATACGAAGGGCAAATCGACAGAGACGGCGTTACACGTACTTATTGGTATAGTGGAAAAAGCCATCCAGCAGAAAGATTTCGCAATAGCGGCGTTCATTGACATAGAAGGCGCTTTCAACAACATAAATGCGAACACCATTACGGGAGCGTTAGAAGTTCTGGGCATCGATCCTAATATGGTAGAGATGCTCTGGAATTTGGCGGTAAATTCATTATTGCTAGCCCTAGAGAGGGAGGGTTGCCATGTCGTCGCCTATGCTGATGACTTGGCAATTGTGATCAGAGGGAAATATCCAAACACTCTTATGGATATTTTCCGCTCTAGCATGGCCACGCTTACTAGAAGGGGAGAAGGGGATTAGGGTTAAACCCTGAGAAAAATAGATCTCCTGAGGTCTCCTCGCTAACACACAAAGATGTGGAAATTCCGATGAAGGAGACGGTTAGATATTTGGGACTAGTACTAGATAGAAAACTTACCTGGAGACCCAATATTGAAGAAAGAGTTAGAAAGGCTTTGTACACATGTAAAAAAGAGGTCGGAAGCAGGTGGGGCTATCCCCACGAATTATGCACTGGCTGTACATTTCGGTGGTCAGACCTATATTGCTATATGGAATACTGGTATGGTGGCCAGTCACTCAGAAACAAAGCTATTTGAAGCTTCTGAGCAAAGTCCAAAGAACGGCTTTTTTAGGCATCTCTGGTGCCTTAAGGACCACGCCTACTAAAGCTTTAGAAGTAATACTCAACCTACCTACATTAGAACTGGTAGGGAAACAAGTGGCCGCCACATCAGCACTAAGGCTGAAATGTGCGGCGTTATGGCATGATCGGCAGATTGGTCACTCGACTATTGCGCATACCTGGAGTAGTTCTATCCAACACATTGACCACTCTATACCTAATCTCAACTTCGATAGGCACTTCCAAACATATATTCCGTCTGGAAGAGTGGCAAACACCAATGCCATGGAGAAGGGGGGAACTTAATTTCTACACTGACGGATCCCAACTTGCCGATAGAGTCGGTTTTGGAGTTTTCTCACAAGAATTGGGACTGGAACTTTCTTTCCGTCTCCCCGACCACTGCAGTGTTTATCAAGCAGAGGTCCTAGCCATAAAGGAGGTAGCCGTCTACTTAAATAGACATGCCGTAACAAGAAATATTATAAATATCTACTCGGATAGCCAGGCGGCCATCTTGTCAATGAATTCGGTGGCACTGAAATCAAAGGTTGCTCAGGACTGCCGAGCAGCCCTAAATGATATCAGTACCGCTTTCAAGGTACGCCTTATATGGGTTCCGGGGCATAGAGATATTGCGGGAAACTGTAGGGCAGATGACTTAGCTAGACGGGGTACCAACCTTCCTTTAGGCACGGACAGATGTGAGATTGGAATACCAATTGCCACCTGTAAACTGATGCTGAAGGATAGGCTCGTGCGTGAGACCAATGGGTCTTGGGCACAGAGGGCACTTGCTTAACGACTAGGCTAATGTGGCCGGAACTTAATAGTAGGAAAATTAGAGACTTGCTTGCCCTGCCGAGAGAGAATATCTCTAAGGTCGTGGCATGTATAACTGGTCACTGGCTTTTCGGCAGACATGCTCTCAGGCTGGGAGTATTCTCTCATGAATACTGCAGAATACTGTGGGGATGAGGAGGAGGAGAAGACTGAGGAACATCTCTTCTGTAGTTGCCCCGCTCTGGCTAGAAGCAGAGCGGGCTCTTTAGGCAAATACGCTTTTAGCTCTCTTACAGAGGTGTCTAGCGCGAAGTTCAAACAAATCCTGCGCTTTATTAGGGCTTCAAAATGGTTCGACGAGTGAATCGGTGGTTCGTTGTGGCGCGGTGGTATCACAATGGACCCATGGTGGTCTGAGTGAGCTGGTCCTTGGACTGGCTGCCACATTAACCTAACCTAACCTAACCTAGATTGTGGATCGGCTTGAATATTTCCTACTGGGTGTTTTATTGTAAGTGAATCAATATATTTATCTGATGAGTGGGTTACTGTTGATGAGTGAATTTTAAGAGTAAGTGCACGGCTTTTATATGGTGATTCATTTTGCGCGTTTAGGGGTTTGGTTTGTTTTCACTACAGGAATTTGTATACGACATTTAGCTTGTGGATCGGCTTGAATATTTCCTACCTGGAGTTTTATTGTGAGTGAATCAATATATTTATCTCATGAGTGGGTTATTGTTCTTGAGTGAATTTTAGGAGTAAGTACACGGCTTTTATATGGTGATTCATTTTCCTAGTGGGTGCTTAATTGTGAGTGTGTTAATGCTGTTATGTGTTGAACGGCCAATTGCTGTTGAGCAAGATTCAGTAATTAGAGATGAAGCCGAGGCTGTAATGAGATTGCTTGCACTTATTGAATTTGGGTACGAAAAGTTGTATTTGTTGTTTTTGTTGCATTTGATGAGGCTAGAGTTGTAATGATTTAGTTAGTGGTCGTTACGGCATCAGAGATATTGTTTGAGGAGGACAGGGCACCTTACATATGTATACCATCACCCTTTTAGTTTATTTGTGGAGAGATCGCTCTCTGAGAGTATCCGGCATAGATGGACCGCTATTGGCTAACATAGGGAACACACTCCTGGGCTATCTCATTTTTTTGTGTATTCTTACGCTCGCTCTCTGGCGAGCGTAAAACATTCATTTTGGCGCACTTACCGCTTAATATATATGTATGTTTATTGTTATTGTTTGTTTTGTGTCAATTGCGTTTTAACTTATTGTTATGTTCCTTAACAAAAGATAATTATTTTATTTTAAAAATATAGTTAATTTCAGTTAAATTCATTAAGTAGATTATAGTTAATTAAATAGAATACAACTCGGATAAAACTACAACTTGCTTCCGCGTGGTAATCAGAGAGAGACCCCGATGAGATCGATTGCAATACCGGTTAGCTGTTTTTGTATAGTGTTGCTGTTACCTACGTTGGTTATCGGTTATGCATACAAAAGGAACGAGTATGCGTAACACCTTCCCTTTTGAGTAAATTGCATTAAGATGGTGTAAATTTGTTCACTGGCCAACGTTTGCGGGTTGATTTGCGAAGAGCCAGTGGTACTTCTATCGTTGAGTTTCCATTATGAGAAGTAGTAGGTGCTGTTGGTTCGTTGTCACTGTTGTTTATGTCATTTTCCAGGTTATCATCTGTATCTGCAACTTCAGTTGGTGACGAATCGAAAATTTCAAGAGCTGCAGCCCATGGTTTATTATGATCTTCGGAAACGTCTTTTATTGCAGTACGTTGACGAATTTGATTTTTGTGAGATCTTATAATTTTGCCATTTGTGAGTCGCACTTTGTACATGACAGCGCCTCTCTGCTCAATGATTTCTCCAGGTACCCATTTAAAGTGGTTTACGCCGTCTGGTACTCTCACAAATACCTTGTCGAATTTTTGAAATTCTCTCGAAATAACGCCGTGTTTCCTGTCGAATTGCTGTTTCATCTTCGTTGAGGCTGCTGACATTGGCTGATCGCTGTGTGTTAGTGGTTTCAGTTGATCTAATGTGGTACGCATTGGTCTGCCAAGCATTATCTCTGCTGGTGACTTGTTGTCTGGTACATTTGGGTTTAAAGTTGAACGATACAATTGTAGAAATTTGTGCATGTTTTCTATGACCGTCCCCTCTCCTTCCATCTTTTTGAGTGCTCTCTTGAATGAGTCTACAAATCGCTCGGCTTGTCCATTTGACATTGGATGGTATGGGCTAGTGCATTTATGATCAATGCAATTCTTCTCCATGAATTCCTCAAAAAATGCGCTTTTGAATTGCGTACCGTTGTCTGATACGACTGTTGATGGTAGACCAAAACGAGAAAAAATGTCGCTTAACAACTTAACTGTTTGCTGCGATGAAATGATTTTGCTTCTATAATCTCTGGCCATTTTGAATCGACGACCAGTAAAAAAGAATACCCGTCGATTGGTCCAGCATAATCGATGTGCAGTCGGTCCCAAACTTTGGCTGGTGTGGGCCATGGTTGTAGTGGCGCTTTAAACGGCATTTTCGCTGCTGAGGCGCAGTTGCTGCAACAGTTTACCATCATTTTGATGTCATCATCGATACATGGCCAGTAGACATAGCTTCGTGCTATAGCTTTTGTTCGTTCTATTCCTGGATGTCCATGATGAATTTGTTTTAATATACGCTTGCGATAGGTGTGTGGGACGACAAGTCGGTCACCATACATAATACATCCGTCTATGTGCAATAAATTGTCTTTTCTGTGGAAGAACAGCTTAAGCTCATCATTTTGATTTATCTCTGAAGGCCATCCACTTTGGATGTAATTTAAAACAGTAGACAAAGTTTTATCCTTTGCTGTTTCGTACTGTATCATTTTGAAAGTTACCGGCATTGACTTTATGACGTCAATGACAATCGTTTTGACAGCGTTTTCAATTTTTATTGTTGCTATAACGAAATCTTCCGGAACATTGCTTTCTTTGTTTATAAGACGTGACAATACATCCGCGTATCCGAAACTATTGGTGTTCACAAAACTAATTTCGAAGTCGTACGCTAGAAGTTGAATTGCCCACCTCTGCAAACGATTTGCCTGGTGTACTGCTACTCCAGTTTTGCGTCCAAAAATTGTTAATAACGGTTTGTGGTCGGTATGAAGCTTGAATCGTCGCCCATATATCATTTTGTGAAACTTTGTTACCGGAAAAATAAGTGCGAGCGCTTCCTTTTCCACTTGACTGTACCCTTGTTCAGCAGGTGTTAGTGAGCGTGCTGCATGAGAAACTGCTTTGATGGTGCCGTCCGCATATTCGTGTAAAATGCATGCACCAAGTCCGTATCCGGATGCATCTGCTGCAACTATGATGTTCTGCTGAGGGTCATAATGTGCCAATGTGAGGTCTGATAATAAAATGTTCTTTAATTCTTGGAACGATCGTTTATGTTTTGTTGTCCATGTCCATGTAACATTGGATGTCAAAAGTTCGTCTAACGGCCCTCTATGTTGACGCATGTTGCTCACAAATTTGCCGTAGAAATTAATTGCACCGAGAAATGATCTCAGTTCTGTAATATTGGTTGGCTCAGGCATGTTCGCAATAGCCCTGACGCGTTCGGAATTTGGTTTGAGGCCATTTTGGTCAATTATGTAACCCAGGTAGCTTACAGAAGTTTTGAAAAATACGCACTTTTCGTATTTAAGCTTGAACCCATATTCCTTGATTCTGTCGAGAACAGCGTGAAGATTTTTGTCGTGTTCCCCTTTATCTATGCCTGCTACAAAAATGTCATCATTTTACGCTGCTGCACCTGATATGCCTGCCAGCATCTGATCCATAGTTTGTTGAAAAATGGCTGGGAACGTTTTAACGCCAAATACCATTCTGTTATATCTAAACAGTCCGATGTGCGTGTTGATGGTTAATAAATGCTTTGATGCGTCATCAACTTCAATTTGTAAAAAGGCATCTGATAAGTCAAGATGACTGAAATATTTGGCATTTGCCAGTTTTGAAAAAATGTCTTCCGGCAGGGGAAGTGGATACTGATGTGATTCGAGGCGCTCGTTCAGTCCAGTTGAAAAATCACCGCACACTCGTATTCCGCCAGCTGCTTTTTTAATGCCCACGATGGGTGCTGCCCAATCGGGTGATAAAATGTTGCAGTCCTGTAGACGTTTTAGCTCTGTCTCTACTAGCTGCTGCATGGCGTAAGCAACGGGGCGTTTTGGTCTGAAAACTGGTTGAGCATGGGTCTTCGTCTGCAATACGGCCTTTGTCTTGTTGCAGAGTCCCATTTTGCCATCGAACACATCTGAAAAAGATAATTTTAAGTGAGCAATTTTGTTTTGAATCGATGTTTGATCAACACTCCCCTGATTATTCTGTATTTGATTGCACACAGAATTTATGGTCTGGTCTTTCAGTTGTAAAGCGTCCATCCAATCTAATCCCATGACATTGAGATCGTGAATTGATGTAACTCGGCAAATTAAAGATTTTTCTTTCCCTTGAAATTTGACTTTGCATTTGAACTGCGACGTGAGGGGTAGCTCGCCGGTTGCGCTACGTGCTGATTGGTCAACTTCCTCAATATCTTGAACGTCCAGTTTGTTGAAGTTCTCCTCTGATATAATAGTTATATCTGAGCCTGTGTCAAATTGAAGTCTTACATGTGAATCGTTGATATGTACGTCCACGTATTTTCGTAAGCTTTGTACTTGATTTGTCACAAAAATTCCGTTTGACTGCACGAAATTTGTATTTGTATGCTGCTTTCTGTGACTTTTGTGTGAAGGATTTGAGTTGTATTTATGTTGTTGTTTTTGTTGCGAGTCATTTGCTCGGTTGTTTTTGTAGTTTTTGTTATTGCCTGTGCAATAACCTTCTTTGTGCCCAGTGTGTGAACAATCACCACATTTATGGTTTTTATATGAACAGAAACGTGCGTAATGAAGATTACCGCAGTACCAACATGGACTTTTCGGTACTTTTCCCTCCTTTGTGTTTATGGATTGTGACCTTGTTTTGATCTTGTTTATATGTGCCGCCATCTTCTGGTTTTCAATGAGCGCAGTATCAGTTTTTAAGTTCACCAAACGTTGACATTCCCGTGACAATGTGTCCAGTGTAATGGCGCTTTCGCCGCAATTCAAAATCTGATGGCGATTTTAGACCCATAACAAAAATCAAGCATTTAAACTGATCGATTGTCAATTTTTTTAAGTCGAAAAGTTCACACTGTTTATTTACGTCACCTGCGTACGTGATAAAATCTACACTTGGGTCTTTTTTAAGTTGCAGGCAATTGTATCGGATGTTGAATTGTGATGCTTGTATTCCGAAAAGTTGCTTGAGTAATGACACTGTCTCTTTAAAGGTTTTGTCCCTTGGATGGTTTGGTAGTATGTAGTTTACATATTTGTGATGCACCTGTGAGTTCAAATTCCTAAGCAGTGTTTTTGCCGCATCGTCCAATTTTCCTGCATCGTGCTGAAAAAGGTCTTCTTATCGCGCAAACCATGTGTCGAAGGTGAGGTTATGGTCGACATCGTAGCAAAATTCGATAATGTTCGATGCAAGTGCCTCAATGATAAATTCTGGATTTCCACCGAATTTCACTTCATTCTTGGAGTCACTTGCTGGAATTATTTTCGCAAGAATATTTTGCATCGCCACACTATCTCTGTGTTGCTGTTCTTGCATTCGTACAAGCAATTGCGCTAATGTCTCTTCTATTGTAGACATTTCAGTTAATTGTTTTCTACTGCGAATAAAAAATCCTCGTCGCCACTTTTTGTTATGTTCCTTAACAAAAGATAATTATTTTATTTTAAAAATATAGTTAATTTCAGTTAAATTCATTAAGTAGATTATAGTTAATTAAATAGAATACAACTCGGATAAAACTACAACTTGCTTCCGGTTAGCTGTTTTTGTATAGTGTTGCTGTTACCTACGTTGGTTATCGGTTATGCATACAAAAGGAACGAGTATGCGTAACACTTATTGTCTGTATTTCTTTTTATTAGATGGAAGATTGCAATCACCACTAAACACAAAAAATGCCAATTAAACGTCCTATCGCAATTTGACACTTTTTTTTTTAAAGTTATTTAGATTTGCAAGCAGAGTGAAAACAAACCAGACCGCACCGTAAGAGAGACAAGCTATTATATTAAATATCAGATTCTTGATATATTTTCATTCTCTATTCCATAGAAGGGAATTTTGTTCCAGCGGTTTTCTGATTTAGTCTAGTGGTAGTAAGCGTCTGGGGCGCTGAATGATATTCCAGTAATATCCATTGGATTATATATACAAGAGAAGAGGTAAATATTTTAGATGAACGTTGTATTTTGTGTCGGTATAGACAATAAATTTTTTAACATTGTTGACCACCATTTTTAAATCATTGCTGATATATGTATAATGTGCGCGTCCGCTGTCATGAGAGCGACATGACCAACGGAGAGAATTATAACTAGTGGGGATGTTGCCACGATAACATAACAGGCGTAAAGGAGACTCATCACTTATGCTGATTCAGTGATTCTCAAATAGGCTGGAACCTTATTGAAGCCGGAGGTCAGGTTTAAAAAGACGAAGTAGAACGACAGATTGGTTCAGTTGAGCATTGAAGGCAGCGGTAATAAGACTGAATTAGAAGTAAAAAAGACCGGTTTTCCTTTGTGAATAATTTCTTAGCTGAAATTTGTTAATTTAAACTCTCCTTAAAGCTAACTAATAAAGTTGGTTTTTGTATGATTTGCCAAAACTCATTTTTAATTGAGGAAATGCAGAGGTATAAATATTTCTAAAATTATATTTCTTTATGAATAAAATATATCTCTTTTAAATCGAACAATAATTACGCAAATCAGAATAATAACCAGTACCGACCTATTATCAAAACCAACAGGAATTAAATTATCTGTCTAATTTTATCCTCCCTTATATTACATAGAAATACTTGCGTAATGATAGGTAGCTCTAAGATCACTCCCAATCCACTCAAATATTTCACATGCAAAAGCAAACAACGTATTCAAATTGAAATCGTTACTCAACTGAATATATATAGTGAACGATTCGATTCAAAGGAGTTTCTTTGACCGGCAGTCAAATTCATTTACACTTTAAATTATATTTTAATATGCGCAATGGTCTACAAATTAAAACAGCGAGAAATGAAACGCACGGCTTCTACGATGATCATGTACTGACTTTATTAAGTTTTAGAAGTAAAAAAATTAGTGAATGAGTGAATTATAAAGAGAGTTGCAGAGATGCAACTTCGGAGAAACATGTTTTGATTAGTAATGGTTTTAGTTAAACATAAGGTACTATGCATAGAAAGAATTAGTTAAGCAAATAATATAATTCAATTATCAGAAATTTTAAGTAAATTAATAATTGAAGGTTAGAAAGTTTCGAAGTTAGAAAGACAAATGTAATAATAATATTAAATAAATGCTTGACCCAACAGAGAGCACCAAGGGGAATCCAAAGAATTTGCCGATCGCAGCAACAGCCTGGAGTCAGATTGTTAGTACAGGACTCAATATGTGTCCCGTTATACAAGGCAAACGCCTTAAGATAAATGCATTTAATTACACAAACAAAATGTCAGCGTTAAAGCATAGCTACCAACAAAACACAACATTAGGAGTCGCGAAACGAAAGTTAATGCGCGGGCAGATATAATACAGCATCACAATAATAACAATATAAACCATCAACCTCTGGATAAAAACCAACAGCCACATATCAAGCAACCAGCATATTTGACCAAGTTGGGTCTCTATCTATCATTTCTGTTTACTGTCCACATAGACATGCTTTTAAAAAACACCAAATTTACCATTTTTTTCAAACTTTGGGGCCAAGATTTGCTGCTGCTGGCGACTACTACTCAAAGCATACTCTGTGGGGTTCGAGAACAATAAACCCAAAAGGCAGAGAGCTTCTAAATACAATTCTGTGTAACAAATACACGCACTTATCAACCGGAGAACTAACGTACTGGCCTTCAGATAACAAGAAAATCCATGACGTCATAGATTTTTGCGTAATGAAGGTTAGGCTAGGTTGCGAAGGCGTGTGCGGATACGAAGTAGCCGCACTTCCACTAGGAGACATCTATGTCCATTGTGACTGCCTTCAAAAATGCCAAGAGTAGGCACACTCGTCCATACCTTCGATTTCCGCATCCCTATTAAACCATTTGGTTTTCCAGATGAAAGTGAGAAGATCCGACCTTCGTTATCTCTTGTCAAGATTGTGCAGTCGTTTCAACTGTAGTCTTGGACACTGACATAAAAAGTGATGAATCGATTCTATCTCTTCTTCATCATGGCAAATTCTACATAGCCAGCTCGACGGAATACGCCAACGTTGAAGCATTGGTGCGATAGCACAATGCTCGGTAAGGACCCCCGTACGCACCCTTACTGCAGGTTTGTTGAGCCCTAAGAGAACCTTTGTTCTCTTCAAATCTAACGTAGGCCATAAGGCCCTTGAAACTTCACAGTCGTCACGATTAGTCCATAAGTTATTTGTCACAGCAATAGTGAATGCATCTCGTCCGCTAATTCATTCCCTTCTATATTGCTATGTCCGGGAACCCAGCAAAGTGAGACCTTGTGGGGCCAATGTTCGGTAGTGCGGTACGACATTTCATTACCAACCGATGTTGGTAATGAAATGTCGTACCGCACTACCGAACATTGGCCCCACAAGGTTATTTAACTGTCTTGGAAACTATTGTCTTAAGAGCCGCCTATCCACAAAGATAGTGATAGTCGAGGATCGATTTGTACTATTTTGTATCAGTCTGCTGTCCGCTTTCTCCATTGCATAGAATTCGGCCTGAAAGACGCTGCATGCGTCAGGCAGCCGATATGACTGTCTTGCCTGCAAGCCTTCCGAGAAGACACCCTCCCCCGTTCCACCCTCCATCTTTGAGCAGTCAGTGTGGATGGTAATGTCAGAATTACCCGTCACAGAGCTCCCAGTCTTCCCTGGTTGGATAGAGAGTTGGAATTCTAGCTGTAAAGTCTATAGTAGAAGTCATGTAGTCTGTAGCCATTGCTAAGTCAGCCGTAACTATCCTTTGACCCTTCCATTTTATTTCGCTCAAAATTGTACAGTGTTCATAGTTGGCAGATTTACACGTGTTGCACTTCCTTAGTCTGAGAGCACGCTTGGCGGCACATCCCTAAATGAACACCCCTAGTAGTAAGAGGTGAAATAATATATTTAAGCCTTCTTGAGGCGCGCTGCTTATAGCCTATGAGATTCCCAGGCTAGCAAGTCTTAGTACTTTTCCAATACGGTTTTGATTACATTTCCTGCCCAACACCTTTCGCCAGACGATGGACCCGTAGGTAATAACTGGTGTAATGATTGTGGTGTACATACCATACACGATGTACGGTGACAATCCTCATTTTTTGCCAAATATCCTTTTACAGGTATAGTATGCAGCCAAACCCTTTTTTCTTCTCTCCTCAGTATTCTTTCTCCTAAGTATCCCGCTTCTGAAGAAAGATTCAACGTTACCCTACCTAACTGTAGCAAAGGGAATTCAGGGATTTTGGTTTTCCTGGTGAACAAAATTAGCTCCGTCTTAGTAGGGTTAACTCCTAAGCCGTTGCGCTCAGCCCATTCGGAAATCTCACCCTGTGCTGATTCCATGAGTTCGCTAATCGTTGACAAGAACTTGCCCGGGATTAGTATGGCAACGTCATCAGCGTAGGCTACAACCTTTGTTCTCTTTGCTTTGAAGGTTCCTATAATCTCATTTACTAAGAAGCCATAGCAGATGTGATAGCACTCCCCCCTGCGGCGTACCCCTTATAGTCATCCTACTCACCAATGTCGTCCCCACAGTGGCGTTAATGACCCTGCTTACTAGCATTGTGTTAATCCGTGTCACTATGAATTCCTTCACTCCGTGAACTCCGCCTTGCAGATCGCTTCTGTGTTTACATTGCTGAAGGCCCCCTCAATGTCCAGAAAACCTACCAACGTGTATTCCTTATAGTTCATTGACCTCTCAATGATACCAACCACTTCATGAAGTGCGCTTTCGCTGATCTACCTTTACGGTATGCGTGTTGCGCGATATCCAATGTGCGAATAGTAACCCTTCTAATATACAAATCTATAAGAGTCTCTCAAGTGTTTTAAGAATAAACGATGAGAGACTTATTGATCTGTAATCCCTGCCAGTAGAATGATTTATTTTTCCCGCTTTTGGAATGAAAACCACCCTGACTTCTCTCCAACTTTTTGACATATACCCATCCTTGAGACACTATGTGAATATGTGAACTAGATGGGGAATCACGCCCTCATCAGAATAGCAGCATAGCCGGTATAACCCCATCAGGACCCGCTGACTTATACGGCTCGAAGGAGCCTATCGCCCACGCAATTTTATCCTCATTCACTATATCCGACATGTCGGTCCTTACAACACGGGCAAGAGTTATCGACTGCGTACCGACGGTGTACGAGTCCGTGCAACCTGGAAAGTGCGTTTCCCTCAAAACCTCCAGTCCATGAGCCATCTTGCCTCTTCACACTGCCGAGAACTGTCGTGGTTCTGGACAGTATTTTCCTAAGCCTTGAGCGACTTTAGAGTTCCGCAGAACTGCTGCCCAGACCCCCACTTCGCAGTGTTAAATTTACTTTTGTATTAATTAAAATTGACAATAGTTTTCCCGTCCTCTTCCAGCCGACTATTTTTGGCCTCGTTGAAGAGTCCTCTTGATTTTTTCCTAAAAAGTCCTAACTCTGCGTTCCACCAAACCGGTTTTAGTTTAGTTCGCGGCTTAGTCAAAGGACAAGATAGTTCAAAAGATTTTTTCAGTATTCCCGTTAGACGACCTACCGCCTTGTCAATGTTAGTATTCCCTTCGCCGACTTTGACTTTCATGAAAGTAAGTTTTTGGGTGGCCACTCGTGAGAATTTGGACCAGTCAGTCTTTTTTGGGTTCCTAAAAGGCCGGGAATCTGTACCTCTAAGTTTTTTTTTTTTTTTTTTTGTTGTTCCATAATTGGAACGGAGGTGGAAATCTTCAAAAGACACTGGTAACATTACGGCACCAGTAGTGTGGGCTTCTTACCCACTAAAACCACCTCCATCGCAGCCTCCCCCCGCGGGACCGCCGCAAGGTAATACTTCTCCGGGGCGGGGAGGGGGTGGTAGTATGGTCAGCGGACCCTTCCTAGCTATTTTTCATTGCTCGTCTTCGCCACTCCTGATGGCGGCGGTCCCATTTCTCCGGGCTCTCGAGCATATGCTGCACTATGTTGTCGGGCACCACGGGCTCTCCACATACTCCTTGTAGTGCCACTCTATCACTTTCATAACGTGGGCAATAGAAGAAGACATGTTTGGGATCTTCTATCTCTGTACCTCCACAGTTTGCACAGTAGGGAGATTCCTCCAAGTGGAATCTGTGTAGGTATGCCCGAAAACCTCCGTGGCCTGTCAGCAATTGTGTGACGTAGCAATTCACCTCACCAGGTGACCTGCTTACCGATTGCTGAATGTTGGGGATCAGGCTTCTTGTCCTTATAATTTTGTTTCTTTATCCGACTATGATCCGAAAAGGAGCAGGCGTCATATACTCCGATTGTCGACCCTTATGGTTTAGGTCCAGTGGCCAGAGTGATGTCAATAACTTCCTCCCTAACCTATTTCGCAACGTTGGCTGATTTCCCTTTGTTACATAAAGTTAGGCTAGTGGAGAGAATGTAATCAAAAAGGACTCACCTCTACCATTGGTGTCAGTGCTGCCCCAGAGCTCATGGTGACCATTTGCGTCACAGCCGGCCATTATGCCCAGTCCGCGTGACGCATCGCTTACGGTAAGTTGCCGGAAGATCTGTGGTGGCGGCCCTTCCTGATTGTACGGAAAGTATGCGGACGTTAGCTACAAACTAGGCTTGTGTTGTGCTCGCATACCACCGTTGTAAGGTCTCCAGTGCTGTAGGGAGGAAGAAGAAAAATATTGATATCCTTCTTGGGAACTATACACGTTTTGATCTAACCTTGTGTTTGTGGAATGTAGAGATGATAACTATCCATCCCGAACCCGAATCCGGTGATTCGAAGGAGGCCGATGGCTTCAGCTTTTTTGAAACCCTCTGAGCTTGCTCATTACACCGTACTCTTTTTGGAGTTTCGCCCGATGCCAAGCTATGTGGCTCATTCAAAGAACTCGGCTTTCGCTTCGGCGGCACCTTTACGCGGTCACCTGTAGCCTTGTCCGGCTTATCTGCTGGAGGTCGAAGCGTTGTCCGTATCGGACTTTGCCCCAACAATTCCTTGTTCCTTTTTGTGGCATGAGATGGCCGCAGCGTTATTTTTGTCAAACTTTGTTACGACCTTTTCATGTTTCTTAATGAGATCATTCTCCCTTTTAGTAAAGGAAGAAGGATCTTTCGCCTTCATTTTCCGAAGGTAGTAAGCCGAGCGCTTGTAGCCATTCCTGGCCTTTTGCTCTTTTGTTAGGCTTACCACAGGAGCATGTGGAGCGGAGGGCTGAGAAGGACTGAGCAATTGCATCTCATCATCCTAGCCTATGTCATAGACATTGCTGACCTGTGACAACGAGTCGTCATCGGTAGCGGGGTCTATGCGCAAGCTCAGCAGCTCAGATCCTATCCGATCCCCCTCAGCCTCCACCTCACAGGCCTCTGGCCTACCCAAAGTTGGCTTGGAGAGCCTCACAGTAGTACCAAAGAAGACTAAGAAAAGACATTCAATTCCCTCCATATTTATTTACCGCTCCGACCATTTTTTTTGGTCACACTTACAGTGTATGTGAATTTATTGTGTTTGTTGTAAAAATATTCCATATCCCTGTAGTGAAAATTATAGACAGTCTTCAAAATATACTACTAAATTTAATAGTAAAAAATTAAGTGGTTAATTTACTAGTTCAAAACTTATCTATAAGTTAACCAGCTACTGACTTCGGCGGCACTTCATTCCCGTGTATACTAAATTTTTCCTTTTTTGTCAATTTAATAAAAAAGGAAGTAAAGACAAACATTGGAATTGGAGAAAAACAGTTATTTTTATAATTTCAAGCACTTTTTGTAATTCCTCAATTTAGAGATAAATCTTCAAGTTAACGCGTGTTTTAAAATATCCGCAAAGTGTCCGCAAAGAAGAGTGGAAATGTGGCACCATGAATTAACATGCTGAATTAATTTATGCACAAAAATTATTTTACATGTCGAGTACACATTATTATATTATTTATATATGAATTTTACATATAATATGAGTTTTACTAGTATTTTAACTAGTTGGTTTCACTGCTGGGATGTTGTGTAAAAAAGCGAATTTTCGGAGAAAAAAATCAGATGAAATCAGGGCTCCGTTTAAATTAAACTTTTAGGGGGTCACTTCATTTGTATTTTAAAAAGAACTGCGAAACTTCTAAAAAGAAAAGGCTATAATAAATAAAAAAAATTGTATTATTTAATTTGGAATTGAAACCCCAAATGTTAACAAGTTCTTTTCATAAATTATAACTATTCTTAATGTAACATCTGATCCAATTGTTTTCCATTTACACTTCTGTTCACTGTAAACGCACCATAGTAATCATAAGATGTAGAATAATAATTCTTTGGTTTTTTGTCATAATATTATACTACCAATAACTAAAATAATTAATAATAATTCATTTATATTAAAATGGGGTCCGCCTGCCCCAGTAATACCCCAGGCGTGTTTAAATATACAGGCCCATGAACGAATGAAGGTGCACAGGGGACACTCAAAAAAATAGAATTTGGAACTGTAGGAGGCCAAGGAGTCTCACATATAACAATAGTTTCAATAATCTCAGAAATATCTTCAAAATAGGTCAAAATGCAGCTAAACGAATTAAGTTAACGGCTTTATGCTTTTAATTAAAGAGAGGTAGTGTTTCTTTCTTTAATAATGAAGAAAACAATTTTTTATTATGTCGAGTTAATTTCTTACTTAAACGCAACTGGAATATTTCGACTTGTGGATCTTGAGGGTTCATTGACAATGAGAAATTATCAAAGAAATTGTATGTTTTCAGTTATTTTGAGTAGTTAAGTGAATTAAGGAATGACGATAGTTAGAGTTAAGGGGGGTGCACTGTATTTTTAGCACTACATACATCAATTTTAAAACCTCTTCTCAGTAGCAGAACTCGCAAAAATACATTCATATCAACTGTCTATTCTTGTATGTTCTTTGGTAGTACTAGCAGACATCACGGCCTGATGTACCACGGCGATGCTTGAGAAGTTGCTTGATATCGACGCCAGGTGGCCTCCTCGTCAACCACCTACCGCCGGTACTGAGGATCCGTTCCCCTGCACCGTAAACTCTTCCTCTTTGGTTTCAGACATCTCATAGACGAACAAAAACCCTCCCTGTGGAGTTTCTTTACAGTCTGCCACTCCATGCACAAAAAGACTTGGAAAATTCGACAGCTTCTAACATGGAGAAAACAGACGTCGTTGTGTGCCGCCCCTAACATGGAAAACAGACGCACACTTGGTAGATCTTTGTTCGTTACTCATCGGGCGGTCTGTCTAAAAACATTGCCAGCCCTGCCAGGGGTCAGTATATGGCCGCCTTTGGTTAAAATAGTCCGACGAATTTTTTAAACTTAAGCCCCCACACCACGCCAAGGTACCTACTATATGGGAGTTGCGTAATGAAAGGCATTGCATTAAATGATGTCAGCAGAATCGGGTTTAGATCTATCTTCTGATCATTCACCTTTTTTATATACATGACCTCCAAACCAGTGATGAAACAACGTCCCCCATCTTTGCACAACAAACTAACGAACTGGCTGCAATTCAGACAAATATTGAATGAGACACTTCCTCTTAATGTTCGTCTCAAATGTAAAGAAGACATAGATGAAGCCGAGAAATATTTATACGGACTACTTAGCAAGCAGCATTAATGTCTACTCCAGAGTTACACCTATTGAAACCATATTTAAAAACTGACACAGATATTAAGAAAATTCTGGAGAGAAACATAAACTACGAAAAATATGGCGAACTACGAGGTCTTCAAGTGATAAAATCCATATTTAACAAGGCAACAAAGGCACTAAAACAGCTACTATACGACAGAAATAAGCTTCAGCGGGTTCTGACAAACCTTTCATCCACATTGGCAACGAACTACTCACTATGCAAAGCTATTCAATCATTAAACCGACCAACCATACATGTTCCCCCAATATGAACGAATAATGGGTGGGCCAAGTGTGACGAAGATAAGGCAGTTACCTTTGCATACCATTGTTCACATGTAATCGAGCCATTTCCACCTTTCTCGCATCACGCTGAAAGCGAAATTTTGAATTTCTTAGTAAACAGGAGAATTAGAGCCGCCAATATCACGATATAGGCAAAAAGATGTAAAAAGAATATTTGTGAAGCTGAAAGTAAACAAAGCTCCGGGATACGATCTCATCACATGCAAAATACTAAAGGAACTCCTTGAAACTGGATTACAGTATCTGATTCCACCGTATAATGGTGTTTTAACTCTTGGTCACGTCCCTCTACAGTGGAAAGTAGCACAAATGGTCGTTATACTGTTGGGGTCCGTATCTGCTTGTCGGCGAGAGACGTCCTCTGGATTGTCCTGTCGCGGGAACCTGTAAAACCTACACCACTTTATTAAATGAGCACTGCACTATTTCAAGTTTAAAACAACAAGAGCTTTATTCTTAAAATGCTAGTTCTTATATACTATTTACAAATAAACATTACAGTCTACGTCTTCACTTTTCTGGTGTTCCAGTTACGCAATTGTTATTTGGTGTCAGTTGCTCAAGCCCGCTGACCTACTGCAAGTAAAAGTGTCGTCGGTGCATTCTAAATGCCCCTCGTCAGCTTGACTGCGGAACTGTGACACCCTAAAAGTTTACATCATAATTAATGAATAATTACTGTTCATTTTCAATATTTGCACCCTAAAAATATGTGCGTTCTTAATGAATTTAATAGGAGCCGGTGCTGTGAGTCAACTACGCGTAAGTAGCTTGATTCTAACTCACAACATCCCTCCCCTCTTTCTAAAAGAAGTTAGTGCAACTAACTTCCATAAAATCTCTACAATATTTTTCTTGCACTGTAAACAATTATGTGCATTTATTTAACTCTATAGTACATATATATAATTTGTTTTATTTTTTTCCATGAAATCGCCTTGTTTGGGTTCTATCACGGTTTTTTCTTCCCTTTTCATTCTTTTCTTTTCCATATATATTTTTTTTTTCTCTAGCTTTTATTTTCTTTTGTAGTTTTCTTTCTTTTATTTTTATTTTTTTCTTTACTTTGTTTTTGTTTTTGTTTGTTTGTTTTTTTTTTTTTTTTTATTTTTATCCATCATTATTTTTTTTTTTATATTCCCCTTTTTATAATTTGGTCTTTCATTAACTCTTTTCTCTTGGCGTATATACAAATATCTAAACAATAACACAATTCTATTCTATACATAAAACCTTATATTATACTGCGCCCTCTGCTACCTGCTGGTCCAGTTGACGACCGTCGTTGTCAGAGTGAAGTCCCTCGATGAACTCTGCATACCCCTCCCTTCTTTCTGGATCGGTACGTACAAAGATGATGCAAGCTTGTGCGACTAGATGCGCTTCTGACGAAATCAAAATAACTATTCGATATTCGCTTAGTGAGTGACAATGGATATTTTCTCATTGGAGAAATCGTTACGAAGTTTAGCCGATAAATCTTGGCTATGTTATGTTCGATCTTTTCGTGGTTAAAAACGATTTTTTGCGCCAGGAGATTATTCTGCGAAGCTAAGTGAACGATGTAGTTGTGGCTGTTATTGTTATTGTAGCCGTTTCTCGGTGGAATTACGGAGTTACCTCGGGTTTTGGCTAAAATTATCTCTTTTTCATTTTCGACAATAATACAATATACATACTGATATATGTAATAATGGCAAACACGTTGGATTCTTTATACGGACAACGTACATGTTAGTGCTTTTCATGCCATTTAGTCAGTTATGCAATAAAACTCAAGTATTATTAGACTTTTACTAGTCAGATAGAGACTCTTCCATTCGGCCGATACCATCTCCATTTTTTTATAAGCTTAAATCGTAGTCATCTCGCAGATGGGAAGTTGAAAGCTCACTAATTTCGTTTTCATTTTTTTTTTCAACCCAAAAATTATCTCTGGACATTATCGTTGCCAAACTCGTCTTTCTTCCTTTGCGGCTTACTGATCACTTTTCTTCTACGTCTTCTTACTTCTTCTCATTCAGTCAGATTTTTGTTCGCTGCACTTGCATTTCCTCTACTGGTCTCCTGGATGTTGGTTAACATCTTACTCAGTCTTCGACGCTGCAGGAAGTCCCTTCCAGGTTCATGCTGCACCATATTGAACCATCCAGATGTTTGTTCACCAACGCCTGAATATCTAAAAACAATACGCTTAGCTTATCGGACTTGCCGAGTTTTAATTATTCTTACTAGCTATTACATTCATTCAATTTTTAACGTAAACAGTAAATTGGATTCAAATCTATATATCGCTTATCTACTACGTCTTAACAAACAAACTATAAACAAGTAACAAAAACTATTTCCTTTACAAATACTATTAATTAACTATAATACATTTTCTTACAATTGTTGGCGGCATTAAAACTTTAAATCCTTCTCAAATATATACATTTTACAAAAATTTGCTTCATACATAACAATTATTTTCTAATTTAATTATATGCCGCCCAAAAAAAAAATTTTTTATATCAATTCTTGGCAAAACTAGTGCCTTTTACATAAGCGAGATTATTTAAGATAAACCCGTTTATGTGAAAACATTGTCCATTGCATGACTATATCTTTCATCGCATACAATTGACTTTTTATTTAAATTTACTTCTAGCCTGATATGTATATATCCATTAACGATTCTATTTTCCATCCTGTAATCAGCCCGTATATGAATACATACATACATTCAAGGCGCTTTAAATTACCTAGAATTAATTACTAACGTTATTTTCCCCAATTAACTACACATTTTTTCGAATTTCCATACGCTAATTTCCTAAACAATAAACAGTTAAAACCTATGTACGAGTATATCTACATATAGCCTGCTGCAGTATCTGCAAATATATACATACGCACATACCCATTCCTCCTAACTAGAATACTTACTTCTTTAAATATACATTCGTACATTCATTCTTTAACTTATACACATATATATATACTCGTATATATACTTACTTCACCAGCAGTTCCATTGCCTGGCGTTAATGCCCACGCATCGAATTTCAGTGCATACACTGCCGTATGTATGTATGTACATATTCGAAGTTTTGTTTTATATTACTTACCCACGACTGTCTTATTATTTCATTTTATTTTTTAATTACGTGCAATATTTATCATTATTTAAAAAAAATATTTTTCCCTACTATGCTTCGTTCGGCCACAGTGCATAATAAGCACTTTTATTACGTCAACTTTAATCGCTCGATTTTAAGTGGCACACTTCTACTGGCGTTGACTTTGAGAATCGGAACTGTGTGTGCTATTTGATACACACACGTACATGTTTACGTTGTTATTTTTGTGTTTACACTTGTAAGACACTGCTAACACATGTCTTTATTTGTGTGGTCTAATGTGGAATAATTTCAACAAATTATTATGTAGCTTTTTATTTTTGCCCTTAATCGTTACGACCGTTGTAACTGGGCTTTTGATCTCTGCTACTACATAGGGACCTATCCACACAGGTGAGAATTTGTTTCTCCTAGCCTGATTCTTCATTAGTACTTGATCACCCACATGAAAAACTACTGGGTTTAGTACCTTGTTATAGGCTTCCCTGGCCACTCGTTTAGCACATTCCTGGTTTTCTCTAACCAATTCGTGCGCTCGCTGCAACTGATACTTTTGCACTTTATTCGGGTCATCAGCATTGTATACAGGCGCACATTTGCGCTTCAAATTCGCTGGCATGTTGAAATCAAACCCGTAGAGTGTTCTAAACGGAGTTTGCTTCGTTGATACATGCACAGTATTGTTGTGTACGTGCATTGCAGTGGTCAACCATTGATCCCAATTCGAGCCGTCTTCCTTGGCGAAACTGCGCAAGTACTCGGCCAGAGGTCGATGACTACGTTCCAGTGAGCCATTCGCCTGCGGATGATATGGTGTTATATGCAACTTCTTAATTCCCAGCATTTTACATGTTTCTGAGAATAATTTCGATACGAAATTTGAACCATTGTCGGTTATCAAAACCTTAGGTATGTTGTATCGTGCTACTATTTCATCAAAGAATGCTTTGGCCACCGTACTTGCTTCAGCATCGGGTATAGCCACGCACGCCATATACTTTGAAAAATCGTCTTGGAACGTCAAAATATATTTATTCCCCGAAACAGTCTCAGGTAAAATACCTACAATATCCATATGAACCTTATCAAATGGTTGCTTTGGTGTGTCCGTTAATACCATGGGCATCTTTGTTAGCCTTGAACTTTTGTTGGCCTGGCACTTTGGGCAACTTCTTACGTATTTTTTTATGTCCTTGAGCATACCTTTCCATCCGTATACTCGCCTAATTCTGTCATGGGTTTTCCAGAATCCCTGGTGTCCACCTAGAGGTGAATCATGGAAACCCTTTAACACAGCCTGGATATCCTTTATATCCTTCAGCCATTCCACACTACTGGCTGCTTGCTCATTGGTATCTAAACCCGCATTGCTAACATCTCTTGTAGCATCAACTTTGTCCTTCTGTATCCTCTCGGCCTTCTCCTTATCCGACCGTGCTTTGGACCTTGTTTGCACTACTGATACTTTCTGTGCCTGCGGTACTCTGCTGAGTGCATCGGCATTCAGATTCTTTTTCCCAGGTTTGTATATGATTTCAAAATCATACTCAGACAATTTGTGTCTGAACCTGGCTAGCCTAGACGTTTGATCTTTCAAGTTGGCTATGCCTCTCAACGGCTGGTGATCAGTGTATATCCTGAATGGGCGTCCTAGCAGATATGCCCTAAAATTCTTTGTAGCCCACACTATGGCTAGAAATTCTTTTTCTATTGTGGAGTATCTCTTTTCCGTGTCGCTAAGCGCTCTGCTTGCGAATGCTATTGGTCGGTCATTACCGACTTCCCCTTGTGATAATACTGCCCCTAACGCTTCATTGCTAGCATCAGTGGTCAACAAAAAAGTTTGCTCAAAGTCGGGGTACGCCAAAATTGGTGGCGAGCTAATTATCTCCTTTAGCCTCTCGAATGCTTGCTGACATCTCTCTGTCCATTCGAACTTTGCTTCTTTTCGTAGCAACTTATTAATGGGCAAAGCAATTCCGGCTAGTCCTTCCACGAACTTTCTATAATAGTTCACTAGTCCTAGGAATGCTTGCACTTCTTTTCTGTTTCTTGGAATCGCTAGATTTTTAACGCATTCCACCTTCTGCGGGTCAGGCAGTGCTCCTGCTTCTGAGCAACGATGGCCTAAATAAACCACCTCTCTCCGCAAAAATTGACACTTCTCCGTGTTCAATTTCAAATTGTGTTCTCGTAATTTCTGGAGTACCTTGCACAAGCGTTGCGAATGCTGCTGCAAGTTCTTCCCATAAATTACAATATCATCCAGATACACAAAACAATCTAACCCTTGCAAGCCTGTTAGCACATGGTTCATTAGCCGTTGGAAGGTAGCCGGTGATCCTGTTAATCCAAACGGCATTCTATTAAACTCATAATGCCCTAAACCGGTGCTGAACGCGGTTTTCTGCTTATCTTGGGTATCCACCAGAACTTGGTGGTAGCCACTCGCTAAATCAAGCGTAGAAAAATATCTACTATGCCCCAATTGATCCAGAATCTCTTCTATCCTTGGAATCGGGAACACCTGCTTGATAGTGGCGTCGTTCAATTTCCTAAAATCGACGACCATTCTCCACTTCTTCTGACCCTGAGCACCTCCCTTCTTTGGTACCAAAATTATTGGTGAGTTCCAAGGCGAGATACTCGGTGAAATAATGTTATCCTTTAACATTCCTTCCACTTGTCTATTTACCTCATCTTTGTGAGCTTGCGGCAATCTGTATCGCTTCTGGTTAATTGGCGCTTGATCCACTCTAGTAGGTATTTCATGCTCTACCTCTGGTGTATATGTTAACTGGTCTCCTTCCAGCAAAAATATGTCATGGAATGACGCACAAATGGCTTCTATTGATGCCTTCTCTTCTGAATTCACGCTTGGGTCTAGCTTCAGTGATTCTAGCACTCGCTCCATTCTTTCTCTTATATCAACTTGTTTAATCTGATTCACCGATCTATAATTCGGTTCCTTAAAATTATCATAGCTAGTGAACTTAGGCCTAAAATCCTCCTCCATCAAGTAGTCCTTTTCCGATGCATTGAGTACGCAAGCGTACACCTTTCCCTTGTCAACGTGCGTTATGGTTTCCCCCATATATACGCCCTCCGCTAGCTGCTGCTTGTGTAAAACAACAGTCCTAAGTTTCGTATTTACATGCATAGTAACTACTCTGGTTGACCTTGCATTCACTACCTCCATACAATTCTTAACCTTACTCACGGTTCCTTCCTGCCATGACATTAATGGAAAAGTAAGGATTCTATGCTTATTGTTATCATAGAATGATAACTGCTTGTCGAGGGCATCCAGTATGGTGCGTCCCCAAAGATTATCGCGGCCAATTATCCCATCAGCCGGGATACCTTTCCTATCGACTTCCACTGCGTGCATTCTAAAACTCATACCCTTTACTCCACTGTGCCCTATTCTGAGCGACCCCAATGTCCTAATGCACCCTCCAAATGCTCCGTTAAGCGTTCTTAAGTCCATTTGATTAATGTCTAGCCCCTTCCGTAAAACACTAGATTTTACGAGGCTAGTGTCCGCTCCTGAATCTACTAATAGCACTAGCTTTCCACTCGCTGCTTCCTCGCAGGGTATCTCGATGAAGGCATCACCTATTCTGCTAATAGCGAAGCAACCTCCTTTTGTTCCCAATATGGACGTGTATCCACTTCCTAACCCTTCGTGATATTGGAGAGCCTCTTGCTCCTCCTTCTCCTGGACTGTAGTTCCTACATTACTAGTCCCACTTACTTCCGGCCTAATTATTACTCTCTTTCTTTTGGCTTTCCAGTCTATTGGCTTCGACTGGGCCGCTGGAAGTTTCCCTGGTTCCTTTGCTGGGACTTTCTATCCCTGCATTCCGCTGCCCGATGTCCCATCTGTCCACATGAGAAGCATCTCAACCCCTGTTGGGTGTTGCGTATCCTTGGTTCACTCCTGGAATTCCAATTTGATTGCTGCTGACCACTCCCAGTTTTGAAAGGATTTCTTCCTTGGTTAATTCCTTCTGTTGAATTAACTCGGGGTCTACTGAAATTACCCCTGCTGTCCCTCAAGGGTGGAACCGGGCGCCTCGTAGCTGGCTGCCTTCTATTCTGATTCCATACCGTGCCTCCTTGGCACTGTCTACTTGCCTCATGACCGTAAGTTTGGCACTCCATACAGTAGGGCGTGTTTTTGCGTGTAACGCATTCATCCCTTGTGTGCCCGGGCTTATGACAGAATGAGCAAATGATTTTCCTTGGAGGAAAATCTTGATCTCTTTGTTGCGGAAATTGACCCATCAATCTACCAATTCCACATCTGTTTTCCTGCTGTACTATTCCTACCTCTGCAGGAGCATCAGTCCAGCAGATTCCACCTATTGTCGTTCGCTGTTGTATTGCTGCTTCAGCTAAAGAGACCGCTTCCACTAACTCTGCCATACTCCTCGGCGTGAGAGTAAGAGTATAATTAGCTAAATCCCTATTTATCAGGCCTGCCTTGAACACAGAAATCATAGTCCGTTCTACTTGAGCCTTGTATGCTGCAACATTTTCTGGAAACTGCCTGTTGGCTTCCGTCTCAGCAGCGTTCCCGAGAGACTGGAGCCTTCGTCCCCAGGCTCTCAATTCCTCCCCCGGTGTTTGAGTTGATTCCTGAATTTCCCGAACGAGACAGTCGTATGACTTTTGTTTTAAATACGTCGTATCCAAAAGTGCGTATAACTCCGGCAGGGTGCTTACTGAGCTATGCGCTAGTAAATCAAACGCATCACCTGTGGTTCTTTGCCTAATACACTTTATTAAGTGTTCCCCGTCCGCTTCCGGAACACTCTGTTGTGCTAGCTCACAACCTTCTTTGAAGCGCCGGATCTCAGTTCTCAGATCATACAACTCGACTCCTGAGAACATGGGCACCAACTTCTCCACCGCATGAGCAACTTCCAGAATGCCCATTTTATTCCTTTGTGTTTTCTCAATTGCTGGTAAAACCTTAGCTTTATTAATCTCTTTGGTAGCTTCCAAATTCACTTCTCCCGGATCTGAGAGGTAATTGGCCAGTGACGGACTCAAACTAATTAGTCTTCGATCGTTTGTTCGTACTGGCGAAATATTGTCCCTAGTATCGAGACTTTCCTGCACTGTTACTGCTTCCGGCTCCTCTGGCGGATATCCCTGATTTTCGTTATTTATCGGGCTACCCGGAGAAAAAGGCTCGACACCGACTTCAGATGCGCCAAACAAAAATTCCGCTTGCTTTTCTTCATTAAGTACCAATTTTGGCTTTACCATGCGGCTTATCCCTTCTGGTGTTAAATACTCCGGCCAGCGAACTTCAGGAGGCAATGTTAATACTGTCTGTGTAAATCCAGCCGATGCTGATTTTGATCTCTCCTTTCTATGTGGGTTGCTATTGGTCGCCCGTCCTCTTTTCAATCCTGCACACTCCTTCTCCAACAGCGTTGCTGCTTCCTCTGTTTCCGTCAATCTCTGAGAAAGTTCCTTTACCTTCTTCTCCAGATACTCTTTTTGTGCTCTCCAGTCTTCTGCTTTCTTATGAAAACTGAACAACTTTTCTTCTGTTCTTTTTTGGATTGCCGTCAAGGCTTGATCCGCTACCTCTAATGGTGACACAGCGCCTCCGGCGTTCGCCTGCCTCCACAATTCCTGAGCTTCTTCCCTGCTCGTACTCGCTTCGAACTGGTCAACTATTTTCCCAGTAAACAGTTTCACCTCTGACTGTATTGATTTCAATCTGTTCCTTATTTCCTCGTCTGGCGAAACCAAACTCACTGTTTGTTGCCCTAGTCCCTCTAATTCAGAACTAAATGTATCTGCCCATTCGTTGACCAGACTATTCATGTAGTCTGCGTAATTTTCCGCAAAATATTTTGCCTTGCCGTACTCAACTGCGTGAGGCAACAACAGTCCGTGATTATTGTTGAACTCTCTCCCCAGATCTTGCAACTGTGTTATTCGCTTGCGGTAATACACGTTGTCCTTACGTAAACTGCCGTCTTTCTTAAAACTACGGACCAGCTTTTCAATCGTTTCGCCAATTTGCTCCTGCCTCAGCAGTAATCCTTGCGCTTCCTTCGTCATATCCCAAATGCCAGAACAGATGGCGTATCCCAATTACAAATAAAAATCCAATAATTGTTAAAACTTGTTATTAACTTATCCCAATATTTTATTCCATCTTACTTATTGATAAATACAAATTTATTTAAAAAAAAACATTCCACCGTAAATTCTATGTATATACATATTCTGCTATACTTGTTTTCCATCACAAAGTTCCGCTGTCTACCGGCGTCCATTACTCCTTGATTTCCTCTCACCATCCTTAATACTCCCAAAAATCCATAAAAAAGGCCATATGTTTGTAAAAACCGAAATTTAATTTACCGGCAAAAGTGTCTTGATTCATTCCCGGAAATTTGAATCCATATTTAAAAATAAACCCGTAACGTATGCGCCACATAATAATAGCATTTAAATGTTTTCTTCAACATTGCTACGCAAATCGTAGTTTCCGAACTACAAAAAACTTTAATGCAACAACACGTGTTGTCTGCACCTCTTCACCTAATACCCTAAACTCAAAATGCCAAATATTTAAATCAATCTTTATTTTGATTTTAAAACAATATAAATTGAATCATATAAATGTCCCTACCGACAAACAAACACAAATCCCCTTTCATATCCGTACGAACCCTATACCGTGGCACGTTCTTTCCGAACCAAACCAACCGGTATACACAAGTTCGCAATTCAATAACGCAAAATCCGTGAATAAACAGACACGTCCCACATTCCCCGAGAATGCTGAAACAAAATGTATTAAAAAGTATGAGCCTAATCTCAGTGGAACAACCCTATACAACCTGACCGTAAGTAAAAATTTTCCTTTCGAATCGACCTATTATCACCTAACCGCAGCGGCTAATCAGCCCCAATGCTGCTTCTTCTGCATGACCGGCGCAAAAGCGCCCACACGGTCACCGAAGAATCGTCGACAAAATTCACTTAGATACTAGAATGTCCTACCATAGACATACTCACCATTTTCGTTCCCTCCATCGCCCTCCTTTGGGATGGTTATCCTTATGGTTTCCTATTGGTGGACTCCCGCGTAGGAGTGCTCTTTTCCTGGCACTCGACGTTGGATCCTACCGGCTGCGCCAAAATGTTGGGGTCCGTATCTGCTTGTCGGCGAGAGACGTCCTCTGGAATGTCCTGTCGCGGGAACCTGTAAAACCTACACCACTTTATTAAATGAGCACTGCACTATTTCAAGTTTAAAACAACAAGAGCTTTATTCTTAAAATGCTAGTTCATATATACTATTTACAAATACACATTACAGTCTACGTCTTCACTTTTCTGGTGTTCCAGTTACGCAATTGTTATTTGGTGTCAGTTGCTCAAGCCCGCTGACCTACTGCAAGTAAAAGTGTCGTCGGTGCATTCTAAATGCCCCTCGTCAGCTTGACTGCGGAACTGTGACACCCTAAAAGTTTACATCATAATTAATGAATAATTACTGTTCATTTTCAATATTTGCACCCTAAAAATATGTGCGTTCTTAATGAATTTAATAGGAGCCGGTGCTGTGAGTCAACTACGCGTAAGTAGCTTGATTCTAACTCACAACAATACCAACATTTGGGGAAACCTAATGAGGAAATAACATCCTACAGATTTTAGTTTGCTGCCCATTGTCCCGAAGGTGCTAGAAAAACTCCTTGATGAAAAACACCTAATACCTACCCATTAGTTTGGGTTTAGAACAGCTCGCGACCACGGAACAGGTACATCGAGTATACAAAGCTATTAGAGAAGCTTTTGAAAGCAAAATGTATTGTACTGCCGCATTTCTGGACATCACCCAGGCGTTTGATAAAGTCTGGGACCCTGGATTACTTTATAAACTGAAACAAGTATTGCATTCCAACTAACCTGAAATCTTATCTTGAAAATAGACATTTCGTGATCAAATTCAACAATGAAATCACAGAATTATATCCAATCAAATCCGGCGTGCCACAAGGAAGCGCCCTGTCCTGTGTCGTGGGTCCTGTGCTCTACACACTATTTACAGCTGATGTGCCAACAACAGCAAATACGACAACTGCTACCTTTGGTGACGATACAGTGATTATGGTAACGCACTCCAACCATCTGACAGCATCGGCTGATCTGCCAATAAGCCTCTACAACATAGACGCATTCCTACAAAAGTGGAGAATGAAAGCAAATGCGACCCAAGGTAGTTTCACTCTCAGAAAGAACACGTATCCACCGGTATTTTTTAAACAATGAGGAACTACCATAGTCAATAGATACTAAGTACCTAGGTTTTAATTTAGATCGTCGAATGACCTGGTAGAAACATATCTTTGTTAAAAGAAAACCATGGAACCTAAAACTAAACTCGTTGAGCTGGCGCATGGGTCGCAACTCCCAGCTCTCAATTGAAAATAAAGTTCTAGTTTACAAAGTCATACTGAAGCCTATATGGGACCTACGGCATCCAGTTATGGGGATCAGCGTCAAAATTGAATATTGCGGTTCTACAAAGATTGGTACTCCAGTTTCTACTGGCTTCGAAAGATTTGTTGTAATTATAATAGTAACATAATATATAAATAAAACAGGTTTCCTTCTAGAGTATGTTGGCCGTTCACACTAAGCGAACAGAAATCGAAAACAGCATCACACTTCACATTATCAAATTATTCTTTAACCCCCCGTCAATCACATATTCTGAAACCTTCGAACAAACACATATGCCTGGCCAGACCCTTATACGTTTTCATGCATTTCTATGGCAAAAAGGGTACCGTAACTTTGAATTTCTAAGTATGCTTTTGACTTTTGTTTTTGGTTTGTTGATATATGTAGCTAAAAAAATGTAAAAATTTTTTTTTTCATTTTGTGGAATGCATGAAAAACAGGTATAATCAACTTTAGAATGTTGTTGGCACACAGGATTAGTGCATTTGATGCAGTAAACACCTGTCTTCCTACGCAGCTTTTCGTCTTGCGTGGCACAAATTCTGCAATCTTTTCTGGAATTCAGTGTACTAGGACCGTTTGCTGTCTTTTTTCACTTTTTTGGGAAGACACCTTTTGTTGGATCTAATGGTGCCAAAGTATGCTAGTTCAATCGACGAAAGACGTTTAGCTGCGTCTAACGTTGTAAAGAAGTTATCAGCAATAATAGTTCTGCCGCTGTTGGTGTATCGATTAGCCAAAGTCATGAGCACATTTTCGCCTTGGTGTGTCTCTCGTTGTTCTCCCTCTTTACCAGTGTACAGTTTTCCTTGCAACGGATATTTGGTTTTCGCATCGCATGCCCACCATACTTTTATGCCATACTTTGCGGGCTTTGATGGGATGTATTGCGTGAACTTTGTGCGCCCACGGTATGGAAATAGCTGCTCTTCGATGGTTACACTTTCGTATGGTTCAAAATAAGGCGCAAGATTGTTATTCAAGAAGTTCCATATGTCGCGAATGGGAGCAGCTTGGTCGGTTTGTTGACGAAATGCGCGCGTACGACTATCGTCAAATCGAATACAGCGCATCAAAGTAACAAATCGTGTATATGACATGGCTGCACGGAATATTGGAAGTGCATCAGTTTGCCACATCAATCTTGAGAGCTGCATAGTATTATGACTGACACCAAAAGCCAATAGTATCCCAATAAAAGCGTCAAGCTCAACACTTGTCATATCAACCCATACTCGTGGTGTGCAGTTTGCATGTTCTGCGTTCCATTTGCGTGTAACTTTGTTTCCATATACATTTGTTTGTGTTACGATGATGAACGTAATATTCGGTGAAAAGAAAAGCTTGAACACCTCAAGCGGAGTGGTCAGCTTTGTTTTTGGTCCACCTCTGAAACGCATGATGTTGTGCTGGCGGAATCTCACTGTAGCGGGTTCAGCTGTACTCCACTTGGTACCATCTTTTCCAAGCAAAAAACCGTATGCAGCTTGAGTTGGTGCATTCTTATTTTCTTCTTCGGATTCTTCATCGCTGTCGAGTATTTCATTTGCTTCAATTTCCAATTCACATTCAATGTCCGAGGCGTCATCTTCGGGCACAAAATCTGTGTTTTCACCTCTTTGGTTTTCACATAAATCTAGTTCTTCGTCTGCTTCTGTGTGAAGTGCGAAATCACACTGTAACGCTGATGATAGTTGTTGTTTGAAATTATCAGTAAGGCTGCCTGTGCGCAAGCGCGTATTGTACACAAATTCTAAATGCTCTGCCATAATAATAGTAATAATTCACTTTAGTTTCCGCCCAAAAAATTTATATTTCCGACTGTCGATGTTGTTTGTTCAGCATTCAATAATAAACTAACTGAACTCAAAACCAAAGTCACAAACGAAAGAAAGAAATAAGACAAAAATGAACACAAAAACTACCTGGAAGCAAATATCTGCATTGAATTCACATAAAAACAACCCAAAATATAAAAAAATACCTGGAAACAACAATCTGCATTGTATTTGCAGAAAAAAAACCCAAAATGTGCATAATAATAATTTATGTCATACAAATTGTATAGGGCTCTGGCCAGGCATATGTGTTTGTTCGAGGGGGGACTTTTTCTTTTGCAGTTTTCGTCGTGTTGGAACGATATTTTTGAAATTTTTTTTTTAAAAATAGAAATCCAACAAAGTTTTAGGCGGCTACCGGGAAATACAGGTATCTACCTAAACTAGAAGTATGTTTAATTAACGCTCAAAAATGAAATATGCCTGGCCAGAACCATGTGTTTGTCCAAGGGTTAATTTCAAATTCATACGTAAATTTGAAAAAAAAAGTCTTCTTTACTCTTATTTCGCGTTTCGCACCCTTCAGAAGTTCCTACCTACCAGAATAATTATATATGTATAAATGTATATAAATACATACACATAAATACGTGCTTCTTTTTTCTTTGTTTTATTTTGCTTTGTTTTAACGTGCTTATGTATGTAAGCCCGTGTGTGTGCAATTAAAAAAAATATTATGTAGTTTGCCACAGATCATGATTTATAGTATCGCCCATTTAACTCGTAACGTGAAAGAGAAAATCAAATATTTTATTCTTCTTGATGAGACTTCTTATTGCGTTGATGTTCTATGATAAGAGCGCCCAACTGTCACACGCTATCAAAACACTAAAATATTTCGTTTGTAGCAATATATCTATGTTTTTGTTATACAAGTTGTTGTAACTATTTCTGCAGATATGGGAATGTAATATTAAGTAATATTCTGTAACAAAGAAAATCTTTATTAAGAATAAATAGCAAAGTTTATCGATCTTAGGTTAAATTCTCTGTGCCAACTCCATTCGCCGCCATACGTGTTTTCCCGTGTTCTGACATTTACGGCGATCCCAGGTCTCGTCAAACCATATACGAGTATAATAGGTAATAAACAATTTAACAACAATACATTATTTATTTATTTATTTACAAGAGAAAGATAATAATATAATAACAAACAAGTGGTTCAATTTATTTATCTTATTATAAATTTACAATAATTATAATTTTTTTTCTTGGTATAACCATATTTAAAATGTAATACTCAACTAGAGGTATATGCATATCAAGTTAGATGTATGGGCGAGTGGAATCTATGTCCATGAATATGTTCCTCCTTTCTATACTTCAGAGCATCTCTTTGAAAACAGTGTGCTGTACACGGAATTTACAGTTCCACCATGTTCCGAAGATATTGTAAGTTACTCCTAGTAGAAGTTGCATCGTATGTGAAGTAGCCTCGTATATGTAGTAGGCACCATGCACCATGCAGATGCATAAGAGTTTTGGTGTTGTTCAGTTGTATCAGTTGTTTTGATTTTTTTATAAAACGTTTTTGATACGAAATTGTAGAACCCTTCATCTTGTGTATGTGTTTAAAAGAGTCTTGAGAAGATTAACCAAATTGTTTGAGCTAATATTGCGAACAGCAATATTTTAATGCATTGATGCATCCAATACAACCTGGAATTTAATAAATAAATACTTTAGTTTTAGTTTTAACTTTAACTACAGTATCTGCATGACAAAAAAGTCATCACTATGACTTTTATTTACGAAGAGGACACCCCTCCTTAAGGTGTCGATGATTATACAACCATTATATTCTAATTGAATTACGGAAAATGTCAACACATTCAGCCTTCTGCTATTTGTTGATATTTTTGCAGCCTGTAAAGTTGAAGCTAAATTGGTTCAGAGCTATGCGGACAATTCTATAATAAGTACCCGTGCTTAGCGACTGACAGCCAGAAAAAACAGAGAAGAGACAATTAATCGTCAAATTTTCTGACTTAAAAAAAGTCTATGTTTATCATTAGTTGTTTATATGGATAGGTTTGTTTATCATTGGTTCTGAAGAAAATCAGCCACACTGCTACAGTTTTGCACATGTTTGTGCAAAAAAAGCCTGCAGATTAAACGAAGAATCACGCTTGCTAATGGGATTTACTATGGGCTCAGTAAGCAAATGTGTAGTGGAGCCCTCTCTGGCCCGACAAAACTGACACTCTACAAGACGCTCATCCTACGGCGTCTGGCGAGAGCTGTTAACTACGGCCGTAACCCGATAACGGGTGTTTGCAACCATGGAGAATGATCAATATCGATCAGTGATTAGATTTCTTTTTTTGGATGTGAAGACGTGTGAGGAATTCAAAGTGAAGTTGCATGCCGTTTATAAGGACCATGCAGCTTCGGTGACTACTATCAGATATAGGTCTGTTCGCGTACAAAAAGATTGTATAATTTTGTATAATCATTTTTATCTGTAAGGCATTCGCGTACACCAAAAAAGTTGTTACGAGAGAGTAAAGTAACAGGTCGCTGTGAGAGAACTTACAAGTGTATACTGTAATTGTAAGAATTTGCAATCAAGTAAACATATTGTTACGAAATCGACACGCCATCTGATTGATGGTTTTAGGGTGAGCTTCGTTTCCAACCCCTACAAATGCACACACGAGAAGGCATGCGAAGCTGCGTTCGGAGGCTGGTTGAGGTTCTCGTGTGCAAGAGGTATATAAGCGACTCCACAAATGACAATAGATCAATGAACAAGTGAAAGTGGCCAAATGAACATCGTTCCAGCCAAAAAAACGTGTGTTCATGATACGAATCACGAACATTTCTTGCTGCCTGGGCAACCACAATTAATAGAATCGCATAATGGGACCATCGATGGTATTTCTATAAAATGTTGAATACATCCATGTTTTCATTTCATATTCATCTTCTCTTATCCGGCAAGAAATCGATTATGTAAGTGTGGACACAGCCAGATCAAGAAACAGAATAATTATACTGTTGTGCTCAGAATGAATAATTTATTTTTTAAGATTTTTAACATATATAACGTATTTTAAATATTAACTATTTGTTGCCGATCCGCACTTGTCGCAACTCCAGAACAGACTGAATACGGCGCAAAGAGAGCAGCTGCCGCTGCTTCGTAGCCCCGCGCCAAAATATACCAACAGTTAAAGATGGCTTCCGCACAAATACGATATGCACCTGCCTCGACTGTTCTCTCGCTCTCCACCGCACAACACGTGCGTTCGCACCGTACCGAACGATGGAACGCAGAGATAGGCCGACAACATGGCGCCCCAGGTACCAGGCGGAAGCCACCTGAACGTTAGGATTCGGAGTGAACATGCCGCCCCCCTTGCATTCTTGCAAGAGAAGAACATATCCACGCCGGATCCCGTTCATACCCTTCATCAATGGAGGGTGGTTTGGTGCCCGAGGGGGCAGCTTCAGGAAGCATGCGCACCCCTCAATTCGGTGGCCCATCTGCTAACACATAGTGCAGATGATCTGCGGAGTAGGGCGTAGCTGTACCGGTCTCTTCGTAATACCTAGAAAGGGCGGAACAGCGCGGGATGGTTCCCGCCTGGACTCCTCCTGACCTTGGTTTGGCGTTTCCGGAACCACGCAGCCAGGTGGCGCGCCGGTGGCAGAGAGGTGAAGCTCGATGGGAGGTCGAATTTAGTTGCCCTGGCCCGACGAGGTGCTGTTGGGTCCGGTGGCACCGCCATGGAGAGTGGAGGTGGTAGCACGGCCACACTCGAACAACTGGCAGACAAAAAGCAGCACCCGTCAGAAATCGAGTAGCGGGTCTTGTGCACCGAGTGGGCCTAGATCTGAGAAAATATCAAAAATTTAATTAGTACAAGAAGGGAATAGATCTAAAAGAAAACATAAAAACCATAAATTGAAAAAGTACAAGGTACGTTATACCCCTCCGGTGGTAGGAGGCGGCTCTTCTCCCGGTAGGATCACCACCTTCGTGATAGGTCGGGTTAGCATTCCACGTGCGGTTCGCACATCCACAACAAGCACTTTTCCATCAGGACCAGGGTGCGTATCGGTGACCCTGCCCAGCCGCCATTCTTGAGGCGCTAGGTTGTCTTCCCGCACAACCACTAACTCACCCACCTTGACATTCACTTGAGCCGTCCGCCACTCACTCCGCCATTGACTCTCGAGAAGATATTCCTTTTTCCACCTGACGCTGAATTGATGGGCCAGCGCCTTCAGTTTTTGCCATCGGTTCAAAATTGAGAGAAAGGGTGTTGTATCTGGAGGCTCAGCTGGTGCCAACAGTGGCGCACCCACCAAGAAATGACCAGGCGTCAGCGCTTGGAGATCCGTGGGGTCCTCAGACAGAGCGCTGATAGGCCTAGAATTAAGACACGCCTCGATGCGCGCTAAGAGAGTCAGAAATTCTTCAAACGTGTACTTAAGTTGCCCTGCCATGCGCTTGAAATGGTGCTTGAAACTCTTGACCGTTGCTTCCCAAAGGCCCCCCATATGTGGAGCATGGGGGGATTAAAATCCCACTCGATCTGAGTATGAAAGTGACCCACCACGGTTCGGTCACGGATTTCGCGGAGCACCCGCTGGAAATCAAACCTCAACGCCTTTTCCGCGCCCACAAAGTTCCGACCATTATCCGAGTGCATTTTCAAAGGACATCCCCGGCGGGCGATAAACCGAGACAATGCCGCAAGGAAGGCAGGAGTACTCAAATCGGTAGTCGCCTCAAGGTGAACTGCTCTCGTAGCGAAGCATACAAAGATGAAGACGTACCCCTTCGTAACGTGGCATGCCCGCCCCTTATGGTGCTTGATATCAAACGGCCCCGCGAAATCAACTCCAGTATGGGTAAAAGGACGTGAACACGTGGTACGTTCAACCGGAAGAGCTGCCATGAGCTGCTGTTGTTGACGCTTCTTCCACATGTCTTACATTGGAGAATTGTGCTTTTAATGAGCGTTTTCGCTTTTGGAATCCAATATTGGGTCCGGATTAGCCGCAGCATTAGTTGATTCCCCCCGTGTAGGGACACCTGATGGATGAACTTCACTATTAGACGAGTCAAATGACCATAGTATGGCAGAATGATCGGGTGTCTCTCCGAAAATGGCAAATGTGTAGTGAGCGTCAACCGACCATTTACGCGCAGAGTACCATCGGAGTGCACGAACGGATTCAGAGCCAAAAGCGAACTGGAGCTGGATATCGGCTCCCGTATCACAAGTGCGCTGTATTCTTTTGGGAAATACATTTTCTGCGCGAGCACAATAAGGCAAGTGGTCGTTTCAGCGATTTCTCCCCGAGTAAGCGGGGACCCCCTGTCTGGAGTCGTGTCCCGATGTTTCACCGAACAGTGGCGCATAAAGCGGCGCACGAAACTCAACACTCGGAGGGCCCTAGAAAATGAGGAGAAGCGCAACATTGGGTCGTCCGCAGAGGACACATATACTACATGACACTTTGCAGGTCGTTGCTCTTCATCGGTTGCTAACACGTTTTCGTCCAACGAAGGCGGCCACCGTTTCCGCTCTTGCTGCAGCCAGGCCGGGCCTTACCACCAGAGCTTGTTGTGCAGTAGTGCATCAGGTGCCACACCACGGCTAGCTAAATCTGCTGGGTTATCTTCTGAGCGGACATGACGCCAGTTGTTCACACCTACTTTGCTGGTAATGGCAGTGACTCGATTCGCCACGAAGACTTTCCACACGTGGGGTGGCTTTCGCAGCCATGCCAACACAATCGTAGAGTCGGACCAACAAAACAAGTTGTCATCTGAAATATTTAATAGAGGTTTAAAAGGGAAAATCAGCTCTGCTAAAAGTGTTGCCCCACATAGTTCTAAACGTGGAAGAGAGATAGTTCTCAATGGGGCCACCCGCGATTTCGCCACTAGCAAATGGGTAGAGATGGAATTTTCACCTTTACACCGAACGTAAAGGGCTGCAGCATATGCTAGCTGAGAAGCATCACAGAAGGCGTGGAACTCAATATCGCGATCAGGTGCAGATCGTACCCAGCGAGGCACGCGTACTTGGGAGGTTGCCTGATACTGCGATAAGAAGTGTGTCCACCTTGTTCAAGTGGTAGGAGTAAGTTGCTCGTCCCAACCTATTTGATCCAACCATATCTGTTGCATCAAGATCTTAGCGGAGATGACAATAGGAGCCAACCATCCCGCTGGGTCAAACAGCTGTGCGATGACCGACAGGACCTTACGTTTGGTGTATACGGCAACGATTGGCAAAGCTGCCACGTGGAAATAAAACCAATACCCCCGCGCATTCCATCGAATGCCCAAAGTGCGAGTGGTGCTGGTCTCTTCGAATTGGAGAAAATCTTCCCTAAGCAGATGCCCTGAAGGCAAACCGAATAAAATTTCTGTAGAATTTGCCGCCCATTTTCGCATTGAGAACCCGGCTGAATCCAAGCTCTCAATCAGCTCATCCCTAGTGCGAATGGCAGTAGCAATATCATGTGTACCCACTAGAGCGTCATCCACGTACATCGAATTACGTAGCACCTGAGAAGCCAATGGGAACCTGCTCTCCATGTCGTCTGCCAATTGCAAAAGTGTCCTTATTGCAAGATAAGGAGCACAATTCACTCCGAAGGTGACCGTTTTCAATTAATAGTCAGAGATATCGCTGTCGGGAGATTCCCTAAACACAATTATCTGGTATGATGCCTGGCTTGGCTCAACCAGAATCTGACGATACATCTTTTGTATGTCCCCGGACATCTTTTGTATGTTCACCACGCGAAGTTTGGTGGTTGTACTCTCTGGCTTAATTACTGCATGATGTGGCAAGTAATAATGAGGCACAGGAGTTACTGACGGCGGTGGAACCTTGCGCATGTGATTTAACGTCACGTATTCAAGTACCACCGATCAATTAGAAAAAACCTTCGATCGATGCCCCCGCCACGATGTAAAAATTGTGCTAGGTGACTTCAACGCCAAGGTGGGCAAAGAGGGCATTTTTGAACCAACCGTCGGTAAGTTCAGCCTCCACGAGCAGTCATCAGAAAACGGTTTGAGGCTGATCGACTTCGCCGCAGCGCGGAATATGGTAGTTAGTAGTACTAGATTCCAGCATCCCGATATTCATAAAGCCACCTGGCTGTCCCCTGATCATAAAACCAGGAACCAAATTGATCACGTTGTGATCGACGGCAGGCATGCATCCAGCGTGTTAGACGTACGTACAATTCGAGGTGCCAACATTGACTCGGACCACTACCTTGTTATAGCTAAGGTTCGCACTCGCCTCAGTGCGGCAAAAAACGTTCGCTCTAATTCGCAGAGGAAGCTTGACGTCGGAAAGCTACAATCGCTACAGACAGCTACCGCATTTGCTTCTCGGCTCTCGAATATGCTGATGGATTCTCCCCCTGATCTCGATATTTGCGCGCAGTGGTCGCTTATATCCCACTCCATGCGCACGGCCGCTGAAGAGGTGATTGGCTATCACCGCCCGAAGAAAAACAGCTGGTATGACGAAGAGTGTCGCAACGCAGCTGCAGAGAAAGACGCAGCATACCAACTCATCCTGCGATCGGCTGCAACGCGAGCTGCTAAGGAGCGATATCGAGAGAAGAGAAGGGAAGAGAAGCGTCTTTTTAGGCGCAAGAAACGAGAAGCCGAAAAGAGAGAATGCGAGGAAATCGAGATGTTTGGCAGAAGGAATATGGCTCGAAAATTCTACGAACGTGTGAGGCGCCAAACGGAAGGTTTTAAGACCGTAGCCAATTCCAATTGCTGCAAAGACGAAAACGGGAATTTAGTGACGGATGTCCAGAGCGTACTCACGTTATGGAGGGAACACTTCTCGAAGCTGCTGAATGGCGACAGCGCTAATGATAGCAATGAAGATGAACCCGACCCCACAGTTGCTGACGACGAACATGAAGTAGCGCCCCCCGACTATGACGAGGTCTTGCTGGTTATTAGGCGGCTCAAAAACAATAAAGCCGCCGGAGCTGATGGTATACCAGCGGAGCTATTCAAGGCTGGCGGCGACGAGCTCACGAAACGCATGCACCAGCTCATCTGCAAAATATGGTCGGAGGAATGCATGCCTAGCAACTGGAACTTAAGTGTGCTCTGCCCAATCCACAAGAAGGGTGATCCGGCAATCTGTGCCAACTACCGCGGGATCAGCCTTCTGAACATCGCATATAAGGTCCTGTCGAGCGTACTCTGTGAAAGGCTGAAGCCCATCGCCAATGAACTGATTGGGCCTTATCAGTGTGGCTTCAGACCTGGTAAAGGCACCATTGACCAAATGTTCACACTACGCCAAATCCTGGAGAAAACCCTAGAGAAGCAGATTGACATACACCACCTTTTCGTCGATTTCAAAGCCGCATTCGACAGCACCGTAAGGAGTCAACTATACGCCGCTATGTCTGAATTTGGCGTCCCTGCTAAGCTAATTCGGCTGAGCAAAATGACGCTAAGCACCACCACTGGCTCAGTTAAAATCGGTAATGACTTGTCCGAGCCGTTTGTTACTGAGCGAGGATTCAGACAAGGTGACTCCTTATCGTGTGTTTTCTTCAATCTAATGTTGGAAAAAATCGTACGTGCAGCATGTCTAAATCGCACAGGCACTATCTTCCACAAGAGTGTCATGTTACTGGCGTACGCTGATGATATTGACATCATTGGCCATAACAGCCGCGCCGTGAGTGCTGCATTTTTCGGATTGGAGAGAGAAGCGAGGCGAGTGGGTTTAGCGGTGAACGAGGACAAAACGAAGTACTTGGTGTCAACACACAAAGAGTCTCAGCGTCTTGGACACCACGTCACTGTTGGCGACTACAACTTTGAAGTTGTGAAGGATTTCGTTTATCTGGGAACCAGCATCAACACCACGAGTGATGTCAGCAAGGAGATCAAGCGAAGAATCACTCTTGCCAACAGGTGTTACTTTGGGCTCAGTAGGCAATTGAGAAGCAGAGCCCTCTCTCGACGAACAAAAATTATGCTCTACAAAGCCCTCATCCTTCCCGTCCTGCTTTATGGTGCCGAAACCTGGACGATGACAAACAACGATGAGCGAGCTTTGGGGGCGTTCGAGAGAAAAATTCTTCGAAGGATCTATGGTCCTATATGCGTCTGCGGAGAGTATCGAATCAGATGGAACAACGAGCTGTATGAGCTGTACGCCGACATTGATATAGTTCAGCGCATTAAAACACAGCGGCTGCGCTGGCTGGGATATGTTGTGCGAATGGATGAAAGTGCTCCGGCGAAAAAAGTATTTGAATCGATGCCGCCGGGTGGCGGACGCAGGAGGGGGAGACCACCACTACGTTGGAAGGACCAGGTTCAGGAGGACCTGGCTGCACTTTGTGAAGATGAAATTTGCCAACTGACAAATTTCACTCACACAAAAACCTGTAAAAACACTAGTAGGCGAAAGAAAGCTATAAAGTCGATTAAACGCGCAGTAGTGAGGGGATTGGCAAGAATAGAGAGCGGAAAATATAAAAAAACACTCCACAATCGGTATTTTAAACAAAGACACCGAGCAAATTTAACTCACAGGATTTTATATTAATAATTTTTGTATACGACCCCTGAAAGTTGCTGAGTTTTTCCCTCAGCTCTGGAAAGTGCGTTGCAGGACTAAATAATATCCAAGGATAATCCAAGTGCAGGACTAAATAATATCCAAGGATAATTCAAGGACTTGTTGCGAATAAGGACTAAATAATATCCAAGGATAATCCAAGTGCAGGACTAAATAATATCCAAGGATAATCCAAGGACTTGTTGCGATTAAGCACTTTCAAGGACCCACGAAGAACTTCAAGGATCCTTGAGGTTTCTGGGTATAAATTCTGTATACGATACCTGGTTATCCGGCGAGCTTACCCCGGCGGAAAATTGAGTCGTTACAACTTGGTGTTTCCAATTGGCGTCAGCGTGCGCGAAGCAGAGACGACTGGCGAAGGCTGATAACGCGGCAATGACCAGAAATGGTTGTACGCCAATTATGATGATGATGATGATTCAAGTACCACCGCGTCGTATTGTCGCTTATCGGCCGGGCTCTTTACCAGCCGGGACTCATTGCGCTCAAATTGCCGAAGGGCAATATAGCGCGACGCTCCTAGAGACTTCTCCGGAACAAACCCTTGTTTGAACGGCAGAGAGACTATGTATCGCCCCGTAGCATCCCGACGAGTAGTCTGGGAGTACAAATTAAGGCAGTCTTGATCAGTCTGGGATAGCTTTCGATCTTGCGGAGGCTGTTCCATTTCCCAGAACTGTCGTAGAAGGTGGTCGAGCGAAGCAGTTTCAGACACTTGCACGCGAGTTGTGAAAGTGGATATCCGTTTATCCGGCAGAGGCCCTGTAAGGATCCAGCCGAATACCGTTTCTTGGGCAATTAGTGACCCCACCAGGTTGCGCCGCAACCCATCAAGCAAGACCTGAGGGTAAAGATCCCCTCCGATTAACAAATCGACTTGGGTGGAGTGTGAAGTGCTTGAATCTGCTAACCTGAAATGTCTCAGTTTGTGTTGCTCTCCTTTACTCAATAGGAGCGGCGGCAGTTCACCTGTCAGGGTAGGCAACACCAAAGCCGATACTTGGAGACGCACAGTGGCATCGTACCGCGACCCGATGGTGATGCTTTGGTAACGGTGCCAGCAAGGGCCTGAGTGCGCCGGCAGCTTAAGGCGCTTTTGGAGGCGGTCCGAAACAAAGGACCCCTCAGAACCAGAATCTATCAGAGCCCGGGCTGTGTACCATACTCCTTGATGTTTTATCGTGACTAAGGCCGTACCCAAGATAACACGATTGGAGAGGCGGCCACTTGGATGACTTGGACTCGGCCCCGCCCTATCTGCCGGACGCGATACCTGCGCAGTGTGGTAAGAAGACTTGGGTACGGGTGGATGGACCAGGGAGGAGCGTCCATTTGAATTGGAGCGTCCCCTCCCCGATGTGGATGGTGGGTTTGGCGTCGCAGCGGTTGGACGACCCCGTGGCGAGTCCGTATGCAGCAGAGTGTGGTGCCGCTCCCGACAGGTGGAGCACGAAAAGGAACTGGGGCAATTTGCCACTCTATGTGAAGCTGACAAGCAATTCACACACAACCCGTGTTTGCGCACTAAGCCCCACCGAGCTGATACGATGGCGGCCTGGAACGCAGGACAATTTCGCACCGAGTGTGCAGACCGCCTGCACACTTTGCACCCTTCCGGGGTAACACTTACTGGATGGGTTTGCACCCGTGCTGTTCGCGGTTGATTCGGCTGAACCCTTATTTGTGATGAACTGGAGCCTTGCGACCGGAGATCCGAAATCGCCTCGAGTGTATGAAACCGCAATGACAAGAAGTCATCCATCGCCTTCCATTCTGGAATATCTGCGCGGCCCCCCATGGTCTGTTCCCACAGGGACAGTGTGAGCTCAGGCAGCCGCATGGAGCACAAGTATACTAAAATGGCATCCCAACTCGCAACGTCGATGCCGTAAGATGTCAGTGCAGCGATTCAGTTACCGATGTCACGCTGTAGGCGTTTAATTTCCCCACCATCTTCTCTTCTAACCGGGTCAAGACCCAACAGTGTCTTCAGTTGGTTGTTGATATGGATGCGCTTGTTGTCGTAGCGCTCCAGTAAGTTTTCCCATTCTTGCTGAAAACCCGCCTCAGTAATTGGAATTTTGGAGACAATTTCATGTGGTTCTCCCCGGGTCTTAAGGGACAAATGGTAGAATTTCTCCGCATTAGACAGCCGCGTGTAGTTAATGAATAGTGTTGTAAACATGTCACGGAACGTTGGCCATGCAGCATAACTCCCTTCAAAGGCAGGGATATCACAAGGGGGTACGTGGATGCTGTGCGCCAATGATAAAAATGGCTCCCCTGTAGTAGGAACGGGAGTTGCCTGCTCTAAACGTTGTCTCACTTCCGCGATCAAAATACGACCCCGCTTAAAAGTATCAAAACTTGACTCGAACCGCTGTCCGATTAACTCTAACAGTGATTCACCGTTTTTCATGACCCGCGCCTCGGACATGGCAGTTATTTTTGCCGTTTTAAGCGAAGCCCACCGAGCATCCAATTCTGCTTCATCAAGTTGAAGTGATATAATGCAGTGACTTTCCGGCGAGCACCGTTCAAAACGACTTATGAACATCAGAAGTTCATCTGCCGCCGAAATATACGAGTCCACCATTTTGCGGAACTTATGCGCCTGCGAACGCAGCTCAATATTGGCTTATATGCACCTCCGAACGCAACCGCACTGAAACCACGCCCAACACTTATCGTTTAAACGCACTGCGACAGAAGGGCCCACAATGTTCAGGAAACCAATTGCTACCCGTAACCGGCCCTGCTTCACAAAAGAAATAGAGACAGCAGCTGATCGCACGAGCCACTGACCTACTTTTCTTATTCTGCTTTCTGCATTAGCCACCAGTACCTAAAAACGGCGATAATGCAGCGAAGACAACAACAGCGCAATGGTTTTAATAGTCAGCAGCGCCGACAGAGCACAAACACACGAACGCACGGCAAACCCAACCGAAACACAAAAAATAATCAATTTGTCTATAAATCAAATTTAAATTATTATTAATTTATAATAATAATATTTTTAATTCGATTAAAACAATCGACACTTACCAAAAACCGAATTCTTATCCGGCTCGAAGGACCAAAATGTTGTGCTCAGAATGAATAATTTATTTTTTAAGATTTTTAACATATATAACGTATTTTAAATATTAACTATTTGTTGCCGATCCGCACTTGTCGCAACTCCAGAACAGACTGAATACGGCGCAAAGAGAGCAGCTGCCGCTGCTTCGTAGCCCCGCGCCAAAATATACCAACAGTTAAAGATGGCTTCCGCACAAATACGATATGCACCTGCCTCGACTGTTCTCTCGCTCTCCACCGCACAACACGTGCGTTCGCACCGTACCGAACGATGGAACGCAGAGATAGGCCGACAACATGGCGCCCCAGGTACCAGGCGGAAACCACCTGAACTTTAGGATTCGGAGTGAACATATACTAATGCGATGATATTCCAAATTGGGGTCGGAAAGTGAAGACGAAGAAGAAAACACTATTCGCGATAAGTTAATAAGCCATAAAGTAATATATAGTAATGCAATTTGTGCTATTTATGAAAGGAATCCACGTAATTCTGTGAAGCAATTAGTGCCGACACAAACAGCTGTTTCTATTAACTTGCCAATTGTTGCAAATTTGGGTTCGCGTACTTTTTGGAATATCATTCTCTCCTTGAGCGAATGCTGTCTTACTCTCTTGAATTTCGATGCTCGCAAATTCGTGCTGGAAATGTACGCGAATAAACCTTATATGCTTCTATTCATTGACACTGCATGACGTCACGAGCTATTCAGTTACTTCTCAAAATATCTGAGAGGAAACTAACGGACCTGCGCATTGCGTGATCTTGTATATATAGACTTTGGTTGGGAGCGTGCGCAAAGGAAATAAATAAATAAATTTTAGAGACAGCAACTATTGAAACAGAATGTAGCTTTCCTATATTCTGGTAATTCATGACCCCTAGTTCCATTATAGAGAATGACATTCGAAGCTAGTAGTTTGTCGTGTAGATACCTACCTGTTCCAACGCACTAGCGCCTGTGGTATTGTGTCCAATGGATCATGCAGCAAATATTGTCGAATGCCTCGAAAATACTGTTGCAAGAATAATTCCCAATCCAATTGTGACATATCGAAGAAGAATATATCCTTATCTTGGTCTGATAGACCATTCCAGAGATTGTGCACATTTTGTTACCTCACCACTTGAATGATGCAGTGTGGTGGCCACGGCTAGCTCACCGCAAAGGTCGTGGTCCTTAACCCGCCACACTGCATCGGGTGGGACAACACTACAAAAAAAAACTCCAACTCACCATGTTTTCCAACATCCTCCTCTACGTCGACAAGCGAGCCCGCCCCATATTGACCGCCTTAGCCTAACATTTTAACAAATAATTAAACATGCTAAACATTCTACTTAAATAAATAACATATATACGCGTATACTGGATAAATATATGCTTAACAACTAGGTACTTAGCTCTAAGGGGCGGGCGGCAGCCTCCTTTTTCCTCTGCTGCAAGAAGGGGATGGGCCGGAACAAGTGGTTATGGATTCAACACACCCAATGTAAATTTTTCACATAAATTTCTGTAGTTATTGGCACTACTACACACTAAATCTTCACAAAAAAAAAACACCAAATTTAAACGCCAAATCTTTAAACTAAACTAACACCGAATCAATCACCGGACCACGGACGAGACGAGAGACTCTCTATGCGAAACAACTGACACGAACTAAAAAAACTAATCTTAATTTTCTCGGCCTCTTCCGCTATTCCATCAGTGACCGCTCCAGCGGTCGAGGCGGTCAGTCACCTTTTTTTAGAATTTCTACTATTCTGAGGCAGCGCCATCTGTACCTCAGAATCTGGTAGGTTTCAGCCTGGCCGCATTCACCAGCAAAGCGGACAAGTGGAAGGAACAAAAGAAGGAGAGAAACAAAACAAACATACAGACGGTAGACGCCAACACAACGATCGCAACAAAACACACGGGTTGCCAGGAGCACTATAAACTCCGCCGGAACACGGATGGAAGCGTCGATCAGAACTTAATGCTCTACCCTGAGCTAGCCGGGCAACTATACCTACATAAACCTAAACATATAAACTAATAATACTTCCTTTACAGAACCATCACACTGAGGAAGATTACGGATCCCAACACCTAATTGCACGGTAATTATTCACAACACCAAATTTCCTAATCTAACTCTATACTTATTTTGTCTTCCCAGCCATTCGACTCGAAGAATCACCTTCACCACTCTACTCACTAATAAACACTAACCTACACACCTATACTCTATCGTGTAAACAGGAACATTTTTATTTATTTTACCTTAAAAAAAACACATAGTAATCAATTCTAATTTCAGATTTCTAACTCAGATTACCTCTAGACCAACGAAGCTGATTTGGGAGTAAGTTCTTTTATATGTATTATATAATCCATAATTCCCTATGATTAACTTTCCTCCACCTCCTTACTAACTATTGCTACTTCACGTACCACAGGCGCCAACGTGAGCTACGCCCACAACCCCGAGATTAAGAGTCGCGTGCTCTTACCGGTTTAGATTCTTAGCGTGGAATAATCCCAACATCTCCCCACGCAAATTTTCCAGTAGGTACTAGAAGTGCCACAAGGCCTTCACCAATTTAACCTATGGTTTTAACCCTTTCTAACCACTTCCCCCTATCGAACACAAGATTCTGCAACCCAAAAACGCGATCTACTGCTCCTCGCAATTTCTTAATAATTCGAATATAATTTAAGTTTTTGCCAGTACAATTGCTTCTGTCGAAGTATGTCGGCTGATCTGTAAGTAGTACAGTTGGACAAACAGTTGCAATCAATTTAGGTTCAGTCACTATATTCACATCATTTTTACATGATGCCCCTTCTGAATGTTTTGTCTTTGATCCATTCGATGGTATACTGCTTTTATCTGCTGCAACAGCACCATTACTGTCTGAAACTAAAGATAAAGATCTACCAGCAGATTTTATGGAGTCACTTTGACTAGTGGTTTCTGTACTCTGTTCACTATGGTCACTAAGGCTCATATTTTGTGAGAGGGGAGCTTCTACTAAATCGTTAACAAACATATCTATTGAGTCCAAAGAAGATAAATTTTCGCAACTATTTCTTAATTTTGCGTTACACGCTTCAGACATAATACTACCATCAACAGAATTATCGTCTAACAATATCTCAAAAATATCTTGATCTATTGAGGCCAAGTCCTCATCGTCCTGACTTGTTGGTATATTGTCCAAAACTTCCTCTTCACAACTTAAATTATAAATGATAGTACTTTCCTCTTCAAAACTAACCTGTGAGTTGCCACTTCCCCTAACTTCTTCCCAGTTTTCAACTACTTTATTTTGGGGCTCCTTATCCAACTCTGCAGCTGCTAGGCTACTTTCCTGCGCCGGTGATTGCTGCATGGGTCTCATTGCATCACTAATGAGCTTCATCAGCTCTAAATGGTTCGCACGGACCGTTTCCCTTATCTTTCCAAACTCCACCTTCATCGCCGCCCGGTAACTGTTTTCACTCTCTAATATCAGTAAGTTCACGGCTGACCGATATTGACTTGGTAGTGCTGATGGCCTAGCGCCGTATTCCCCGTATTCCGCTGACATGTTTACTCTAAAAAAACCAACTAACTTCTAACAACAAAAAAATAACATAATACCTATACCTATGCCTGGAGATCTACCAATGCCACCCTATACCCCAAAAGATTAATACATATATACATATTTATATAAAAATTTATCCATATAAATATAGCCAAATTAAATATATTCCAATCTTAATATTTACTAACAAAAAAAAACTATAATATTTTTTTAATACAAATTAATGTTCAACTGGGTGGGGCTCCCTTGCCTTCAATCCATCGGAGGACTGTTTCTTTTACCAGGCGAGTTGTCATTTTTTTATTAAAATTTTCCTTTACATCTACTGAGACTCCGCCTCTCAGCTATCTCATCAGTGCTACGATGATCTGTTCAACAGACCACGGCCACTATGAGATAGCTGGCTTCATCTCACATTTAGCCTCCCCCTCTTGTCGCTGCAGTTGGCGTTACGCATTGGCACGTCAAGTCAGCGGCAAGAGTGGAGCACATTAACTAAACAACAAAATGCTTCACTACACACAACGTTACAATACATTAAAAGGAAAACTTCAATTTAATTATTTTTACTTGGGCGCCATTAATGTTACCTCACCACTTGAATGATGCAGTGTGGTGGCCACGGCTAGCTCACCGCAATGGTCGTGGTCCTTAACCCGCCACACTGCATCGGGTGGGACAACACTACAAAAAAAAAACTCCAACTCACCATGTTTTCCAACATCCTCCTCTACGTCGACAAGCGAGCCCGCCCCATATTGACCGCCTTAGCCTAACATTTTAACAAATAATTAAACATGCTAAACATTCTACTTAAATAAATAACATATATACGCGTATACTGGATAAATATATGCTTAACAACTAGGTACTTAGCTCTAAGGGGCGGGCGGCAGCCTCCTTTTTCCTCTGCTGCAAGAAGGGGATGGGCCGGAACAAGTGGTTATGGATTCAACACACCCAATGTAAATTTTTCACATAAATTTCTGTAGTTATTGGCACTACTACACACTAAATCTTCACAAAAAAAAAACACCAAATTTAAACGCCAAATCTTTAAACTAAACTAACACCGAATCAATCACCGGACCACGGACGAGACGAGAGACTCTCTATGCGAAACAACTGACACGAACTAAAAAAACTAATCTTAATTTTCTCGGCCTCTTCCGCTATTCCATCAGTGACCGCTCCAGCGGTCGAGGCGGTCAGTCACCTTTTTTTAGAATTTCTACTATTCTGAGGCAGCGCCATCTGTACCTCAGAATCTGGTAGGTTTCAGCCTGGCCGCATTCACCAGCAAAGCGGACAAGTGGAAGGAACAAAAGAAGGAGAGAAACAAAACAAACATACAGACGGTAGACGCCAACACAACGATCGCAACAATTTTCAATTTGGAACTCCCACTGGCGCATTGAAAAATATTCAATGACGTGCATGAATCGATGTATTTTTTTGTAAGTAATCTGCGAATCAATTTTAAAATTGCATTCGGTATAATCAGAAATAAAGAACGTTTCAAAGTAATAATGAAAAAGTTTATATTCACCTCGGTTTCTTGCCTAGACACATGCACAGAGCATCAAAAATGGTTGCTGGCTCATAATGCAAAAAGAATATCGCCAGCATGTGCATGATTTTATTTGGGGTATTCGCATAGCAAAGGTACCACAGGGCCTTGATTGTCGGATACATCTAGGCATATTTGGTGGTTTTAGTTGTGAAATCGCCCCATGTAAATTGATTTTCCTTCGACGTGCAAAAGTTATAAACTGGAACATCCTTTTCCACTTTACTTATTCTGAATATGTCGATAAAATATAAATAATTTGTATAATATTTAACCATTCTTGAAACTTTCTTCGCTAGTCCCATTTAATAAAATCCACTTTTTACTACTTTTCAAACATTTCTTTTTCTGGTAGTATCGCAATTCAATGTTATGCCCGGACAGTGCAATATATAAATTATTGTCACTAGTCTAAGACCCCCATAAACTATTCAAGAATTTTATAAACACTTTCAAAAATATAACCATACTTGTATCTCTTTGATATATCCCATGCCGCAGCGAGAATACTATTCACACATAAGTCCACAGGTACCATATTTGCTACAGCTCTCGGATCGCATCGTAGAGTTCGTATTACACCTGCGCCAGCACCAGCAATGGCGCCGGTAGGCCCATACAAATTATCAATCCAACCGCATACTGGATCACGATATGTGGAAATAACTGAAAAAATTAAAGAAATGTTAGAGGTAATTTAAAATAATAAGGTGCAGATTGATGCAATGGATGGGGAATTATAGACCCCTTTTGCGATGAATGGCCTTAGCCTATTTTTGGGTGGGAGTGGTGATGCCATTTTAGAGAGTGACGAAAGCGGTGTCAAAGCCAAAAAAGGCATTTAACATATTGTTACAAAATTGCCCTCTTGACAATTTACTCTAACTCTAATACTCGGATTCGTACCACAGGATTGCGTAGTAATCAAACAATCTCTTGTTAAATTAAAATAATTCACTTTATTAATTCTTAATACTGGAACTGCTAGAAGTTAAAAGCAGGATGTACACACTGTTACGATTACAATTCAGCTGCGTCTCGACTTTGAATTACTGGTAGCTTATATACCTTTCGAATTGTTGAAGTAGAACATTCCCTATACTTCGGTAGAAATTCGACAACATTCTCGAATTTTATCTACACTTCGAAAGAGGGTTCTTGAGTAAGTTGTTTTTTCGAATATATCGTGTCTTGACTTTTATACATAGGATGGTGCATTAGTTCTCAAACTCCAAATGGGATCCTAAAAGTATGCAATCATTTATGGTTCAATATAGAAGAACAAAAGTGCCACATATGTGGGCGATTTATTTACAGCGGACTGCATAGTTTGGCAAGGGAATAAAAATTCGTATGCTACGAGAAATTCATTAGTAATTTTGCTATTATTTCGGATTTCTAAACTCATCTATGCATTTGCAAATTTTCTGGCGCTTAAAAAAAATGTCTTTGTTTATCATTAGCTTGCCTATATGGACCATTACCATTGGTTAACCAGAATTCTGAACAGCCACACTACTACAGTTTTGCCCATGTATAAGTGTGCGCAAAACAAGAGTCATTTCTCTGTATTCTCTGGTTGAGGCTTTAGTCTTTCTATAACTCAAAAAACTAACCAATAGAGAAATTCGTGTTGAGTTGAGAATGAACAGTAAATCTGACAGTTTCGACATTTCTTTTTGAGAAAGTTGTGTAAAGCAGCAAATAATAAATAAATAAACAAACAATAAGGTTTAGAGACATATAAGCAAACAATTGAACATAAATTGTAAAAAATGAGTGATATACGTTTATGCTATAATGTACGATATGATTCACGTTCAACGTCGGCGGCTGCGAGATTCATGTGATCCATTTTATATCCCTGAGGCGCTCTTCATAGAACTTTTTCGGTTAAATAAAGAAGCTTCCATTAATCTTTTAGAAGAAATTAGACCTTTAAGCAAAACGATGATATCACTCATAATACACGAGGTAATGGATGTCATTATATGAATATAATAGATTTTTAACTAAAAACAGTACTTACTGCCTTCATTCTCAACTGGTTGTGTCAGTTCTCACTTGCTTAAGAGCAGTTGACAATTCTCTACTAGTAGAGAATGCAAAACTCTACTCATCACACTTACAGAAAGACAATAGTAGAGAATGATGTCACTCTGACGTCACATTATCTACCAGTAGAGAAGTAATCGGTGGAGAAGAGTTACAGAAACGAGCTACAGAATAGACTAGCTCAGAATAAAGGTCCGGTTAATGCCCAAATACAGTAACGCGAGAGGCCGAAACGGGAACGAGACTGAGTCTCGGATGAAATGTCAAAAATAATTTGTACCAAAGGATGGAATGTGACAATATACAATAATAATATTGGTTCAAGTACCTGAATGAGACGTGAATAAGGATTACATCATTACAGTCAAACGAGGCTGTCAAAATAACTACATTACAGTAAAAAAGAATAATGATTTGTTGTTGTGTGGTAACGCAGAGGACCACTAGGATCCTATGGATTTACCTCATAAAGTGGTGAAAACTATATATATGTATAAAGATAAATACCAGAGAAGCTGACACAATTAATGCATATGGTTCAATATTACTATGTATATTTATTGAACTCGTATATTTGTGACTAGACAAATTATTTTGCAACACATACAAAAAAAAAGAAAGTCAGAAATCCCTAGTCACGGATTAGATTATTGTTGTTCATGAGTTCGTGTTGCTGAAAGTGGATTGTTTGAAATACATATATAGAGCGGACAACAGATGTTGCTCAATTTATGCCAAAACAAAAGGTAAATAATAATTAAATTAGAGTAAATTAGATTTTAATCTAAAATTTTAAATGAAATTGTCATAACTGGGACTCTATAAAATTTATCAACGAAAAAGCTGATACGTGTACAGTCAATTGGAATTCTGCAATATGAAAAACGAGTGATGTTGAGCATTTGTTTTACTCTTTCACATGATTTGTGTGCCAATTTATATTTACTATTTACCGATTCCTGGCCGAAACAAGCCCACCGGGAGAGTTCTACCATACGTTTTGACAATGTCCTCTGCCACAGCCTTGGTAAATGTGTACGTATTTGGCCACTTGCCGAGTAAGCTGTAAATTGAAATGATGCACCTCAATACTTATAAGGAAAAGCGTGAACTACATACACCGGTGTCATAGTGCCCAACAATTTGTCAGGTGTGCACTCTGTTAGTAATATCAGATTTTTTGAATTTCTCGGTGGCGGGTAGCATTTTTCATCTATGCGTCGTAACGGACACTGCGTGTACGCCGTGGACACATGCAACACACTTTTTAAATGCTTCATTTGATTGCAAAGAATAATTACATCGCGTGCCGCCTTCACATTAATTTGCATTGCCACTTTCAGTTTATCGTCGAATCGCACCGTGGCCGCCATATGAAAGACAATGTTAACTCGTTCCACTAACATTTTACGACCGTCTGCGCTGAGTCCCAGACCGGGTAGCATGCAATCACCAGCAATCCCTTGGAAATGATACCGAAATTTAGGCGCAACGGTTTTCATGGCACTGAAAATCTGCAATGCGCAGAAACAGAGACAAAAAGATTATGGAAATGGGCAAGTTTAAATGTACGCGTACACAAAACTCAGCTTACAGGATCGTCAAAGATTTCCTCCACTCTCGTATGTACATCCTTATTCTTTTTCTTTCTGACAAGTATAAAGACAGTATCTATGCCAGGGCACGACGTCCACAACTTGTTAAGCAATACTGAAAAACAGAAATTATATCTTTATGTTCTATTGATTGTGTGCAGAAATTACGGATTCGGAATTATTAAAGAAACCACCACGCCATTATAAAATCCTGCTTCAATTGCTGTCAGTGGACTTATACGCCATTTTAAGCGATCAATGTCAGTAATGCAGCTTGTATTGGTGAAGTTTGGGAATCACTTATCAAACGACGAATGATACTATAAGGAATCATTCCTCGAACTCGTTTTCAAAGAGTTGAAAGGACCATTGACAGCGAACAGGACTTCATATAGAAAAGTTATAAAAAGTGGATATAACTATAGATTATGTGATTAAGTTATTGCGTATAAGGAGAACGGGAAAAAATTTAAAATTCTTGATAAATATATTAATTTAAGCCAGACTGCTGACATAAGAAGGCATCAGGTCATGTTGGATAATGAAAATACAGCTGAATACAAAAATACAATAATACTTAACCAATCGTAAAGCATAAAGACTAGCTTCGCATTAGAAAGTTTTCAAATAACATATTGAGTAAACAGGACTACGGAGGTTATGTGCGCAATAAAATTGTCATCCAATCGGATAGCCAAGCGACCAGCTTCGCAACTGGTATGGGAGTACATCAAAAAACTTAATGCTCTTGGCTCACGCAACAAAGTTAGCATTCTATGGGTTCCAGGACATACTGTCATAGCAGGAACGCGACTTCCGACGAACTTGCAGGGGGCTGTAACACCGTTTATTGACCCAGAACCCCTCTGGGTTGTAGCTGTTCAACCAGCTTAGGATCGATGAGGAACACCATAGGTACAAACACTGGGTTAACATACTAGGCCCAAGGGTATCAAAGAGTGTGCTAGGGACATACCACCTAAAAGATTCGAATCACTTTTCAATCTCTCTCCGAATAATTCTAGGAAGAAGACAGGTCTACTCATAGGACACTGTAAATTGAACTCACATATGGTGAGGATGGGGGTCACCTCGGAAGGCACTTGCAGATTCTGTATAGAGAAAGAGGAGACGTCTTTGCATGTGCTGATACAATGTCCAGAGCTCATGCATATCCGCAGGAAATACGTGGGATTCTTACAAGGCTCTGCCAGTGATGTGAAACCTCTGGAGCCAAAACTTGTCATCACGTTTATCCAGAGGATCGGACTCAAAGATGTACTTTGAACCTCTGATGGGGGCACAATAGATCGAAAGGTCGCGGTGCTTTAAATCCCCTACACAATAATTAATAATTATAATTAAATAGGACGAAGAAACCGACTAAAGGAACAAAGTGACAAAACGAGATGTTTTCTAAATATTTACAGTTCTATATTTTGTTTTCGATTGTTAGATACAGTCTCTCCCATGCTTTAATTGTCTTCTTCAACCATTAGGTTGGTAAAGGGAACCCAATTAATACTGTATTTGCAAGCGTTACTTACTTTTTCCAAGAAATCCAGTACCCCCGGTGATTAGAATATTTGTTCCATAATAGAAATTCTGTAATGGCGTCAGTGTCTTTTCCGGTTCACTGCTAAGGCTCTGCGTAAACATTGTTTATGAGTAAATTGCATCCATGCGCACCGCAAAAACTATGGTATGGATGGTTATCTTTTTTTCGTTGGGATAGTTGATTGAATTGTATGAGCATAATTCCCCTTCAAGAGAGTGCAAAGAAATATGGTACCTCTAACAAACCACAAGATTACTTGGCAAACCTAACTCCAACGTAAGCAACCAACTATTCGCTGTGGAAACTAAACAAAAAATTAAAAACGTAACTATCCACCAACCACCGCTCATAAAGACTGACGGTACCTGGTCTAGAACATGCATGGACAAAGCGAAAACACTGGCTGATTACATCAAAACAACATTTACCAATGCAAGCAACGGAGAGAACATCTCCTTATCACAAAATAGTTCTGCAAGAAAGATAAGAATTAAAAAATAACCATTAAAGAAATAAAATATTATTTAAATTATGGGCATAAACAAAACAAATCTGCCGGATACGACATGATCTCTGGAAAACTCTTAAAGCATTCGACTGACAGTGCCATATTATATCTTGGGAATATCTTCAACGCTGTAATACGACTAAACTATCATACAAAAGTTTGGAAGTTATCTAAAATAGTCGCAGTTCCGAAGCCTGGTAAAAGTCCTACGGAGCCCGCATCACATAGGCCGGTAAGTCTATTACCAATTATATCTAAAATTTTCGAAAAATTGCTACTGGACCATATTAACAAAGTTATAACACATAAAAACCAATTTGGCTTTCGAGAAAAACACAAAATTATACAGCAAGTTCACCGAGTAACCAACAAAATATTAAAAGGCGGGGAAAATTAGATGTTGCAAAGGCCTTTGACAGTGTGTGGCATGAATAACTTTTACTTAAAGTTAAAAATATTTTACCGGAATACTTCGACCTACTTAAAAGTTACCTTGACTATAGACACATATATGTGCAATACAATGCATAGTTCTCTGAGTTACGACAAATAGACGCAGGTGTCCCCCAAGCAAGTGTACTTGGATCAACTCTTTATCTTCTGCAGAGGAGACTGTAATACTATCCACAAACAAATGCATAAAAAAAGCGACAGACCAAGTCAGAGTAGCGGTGAGCTGGTTCCACAAACAGGGTATCAAAATAAATTAAGAAAAACAGTACAGTCATATACACTACAAAAGGAAGTATATCCTTGTGAATATCTTTTTGAATAATAAAAAAATCTGTCTTGTAAATGAAGCTAAATACCTGGGTATTGTAATGGATATAATATACATATTATATAATCTGCAAACGAAATCAAATAAAATACAAATTCAGACAACTCTACTGGATCCTCAGTAAGAACTCAAGATTATCAACAGAAAATAAACTCGTAATCTATAAAACAATAATAAAACCTATGTAGACTTAGGGGATCCAAATATGGGGTACTGCCTGCCCGACAAATATCAACATTATTCAACGTCTACAAACTAAAAGTCTTCGAACCATAGTAAATGCACCCTTGTATATAACCAATGAGGACCTACAGCGAGATCTCAACATCCCTACCGTAAAGGACGAAATAAAAATAATAAGCAGACGACATCAAACCTTCATGACGACGTCAATTGGCATGTGTGTTTTCCGGAAAAGCTCAATTTGCAAAAGACAAAAAATATTTTTAAATAATTTCGCTCCTTTAGAAAAAATCAGCGATATGTAAGAATTAAAGGATGAAACCACCCAGTGCAACACGTCAAAGAATGTGTTAAACGGATTCGTGAAATTCATACTCATTTACCGTGTGTACTACAAGGATATGCATAGGCAACAGTGGAGGTTGTAACGACTCGTTTTCGCCGGGGTAAGGTCGCCGGATTGCCAGGAGTCGTTTACAGAAAATCTCTAAAGTATTCAAAGCTTGTTTACGTTGATTTAATTATTTTATTTATTTATTAATTTTAAAAAAGGCTTAACTACTTGATACAATTATTTTTACTAAACTTAAACACATTATTAAACTTAGACACAGTTGAACTCTATGTCCCCCGTAGCTTCTGTTGCGTTTGTCAGTGTGGGTTTCTAGCAGAGAATCGATTATAAACCATAATCTCCTCTAGATTCCAATAGCTTCTGTTGCGTTTGTCAGTGTGGGTTTCTAGCAGAGAATCGATTATAAACCATAATCTCCTCTAGATTCCCCTAGCTTCTGTTGCGTTTGTCAGTGTGGGTCTCTAGCAGAGAATCGATTATAAACCATAATCTCCTCTAGATTCCCCTAGCTTCTGTTGCGTTTGTCAGTGTGGGTCTCTAGCAGAGAATCGATTATAAACCATAATCTCCTCTAGATTCCCCTAGCTTCTGTTGCGTTTGTCAGTGTGGGTCTCTAGCAGAGAATCGATTATAAACCATAATCTCCTCTAGATTCCCCTAGCTTCTGTTGCGTTTGTCAGTGTGGGTCTCTAGCAGAGAATCGATTATAAACCATAATCTTCTCTAGATTCTCTGGTCTACCTGATGCCGAATGAAAGAAAGAGGCTGGGTTGTAGTGTAGATCATCCAATAGTTGTTGTTGTGCGGGAACTGTAGTTTGTTGTGGCATGTTGCTACGGTTTCCCGCATTGTTCTTCTCGTTTGAATTTGACCTTGGGCCACCTTCAGCACATTGTTGTTGTTTTCTCGCTATTGTTCTTGTAAGTTTTTGCCCTTGGGCCACCTTCAATATTGTGTTGTTGTCGTGATGATTTACCTTGTTGTTGTTCCTTGTGTTGTTTGTTGTTGTTGCTATTTGTCCTTCGGCCACCTTCGGCACTTTGTTGATATTTTATATCGATGGCATAAAATATTTAAAAATATTAAATATTGGATATTTAATTCTGCTTCTCCTCTTTATGCTTTGTCCGGCCTGTTGGTGTGCTTAGCGATCGGTCTGTCGTGTTCCACTTTGTGCTTGGCCTTCGTTTTTGGGTGTTGTTAGTGGGTTATTTTCCGAACTAATGCAGTCGGCAACTTCTGTCGCGATCTCTTGTAAATTTCTAACATTACGTTGGGCACTCTTGTTGTAAATTCATATCAGTGCGTTGGGCACTGTTGTTGTAAATTCATATTATTTTAACTGTGGTCAGCCGGTTGCACAATTGTTGGTGTAGAATTCTCCTGTGTTATCTTGCGTTGTTGACTTCGTTGCATGTTTTTCGTCGCTTATCACAGGGTTCCACTGTCTGACTTAATTGTGGCTGTGTCTTCTGTCCTCCCAATGCAGAGTATAACACTTGTTGTTGGTAGCATTACTATGGTGGGAGGTGTCTTAGACTCACTTGTATGATGGCTGCTGCACTAAATATGATGGCGGTTGTGTGTGTGGTTTTAGCAATGAAAGTGGGAGGTGCCAAAGTCTTAGGACTATTAACGTATATATTTTAGGGTTGGTTGTTTAAGCACTTGGCCCCTATTTTAAATATACACGTTTGGGGCGTTATGGCAAAACTAAATATGTAGGGGCAAATTTACGCCTAAAATTTGCTCCTCACAAGGTTGCTACCTTTGTCAGTTTTCCGGTCACAATGGTCTGAATGTTGAAAATATTCGTGAAAATCCTGATAAACCCAAGTGTACTAATTAACGTGGAGCCACACTATGCCCTCCAATAGATAGAAAGCCAGGAGAGAGACGCCGAAGAAGGAGGCCTCCAAGCACTTAAGCATTGATGCCCACTTTACTAAGCCTGGAAAAATATTTAAGGATGGGGGTGGGGGGAATATAGAGGATTTTGGAAAGGCAGTTATACCTTTTCAAACTTCTTTGACGAACCTCAGAAGTTTGTCCAGGGATAAGGAATATTCATTATCCGTTTCCAAAACATCTGATCCTAATATGCGCCTCCTCATTCTGGCAAAGGCAGGACAAGCGCAGAGAAAATGCTTTGTGCCGTCCTGTTCTTCCTCCAGGCAGGAAATACAGTTTGGATTCTCGATGATGCCTATGGTCGCCATATGATGGCCCCATGGAGTATGGCCTGTGATTACGCCAACCAATGTTCGAAGATCTTTTCTTCGAATGTCAGAAGGAAATTTGTGCAACTTTTCTGTTTGGGCTTTTCAAGTAGCACTTGGTTGTTTTGCAGGCAACTGCACTGCACCATCGGTCCTTGTGAATATTATTCACATGGCTCCTGATCCAATCCATAACCCCTGCTAAACTTATACCGATAAATGGCTCTGGTCCCATTCGAGTGCCCGCAGCTCCACAGTTGGCCAATTCATCAGCTAATTCGTTTCCCTGAACTCCACAGTGTCCCGGAACCCAAATAAGTTCAAGGAAATTCCATCTTGCGTCTTGACTTACATTCTTGGATAATTTTTGAAGTGGTAACGTCAGGGCCTTCAGTGCAGCCTGACTGTCACTACAGACTCTAAACTTCTAACCGCGCCATTTCTTCTCAATTACCCATTCCGCTACCTTCAGTATAGCAAATACTCCCGATTGGAATACCGTTGCCATACTTCCCATAGCCGAAAAGCATCTAACATTTTCATTCAGATGCCAGTCAGCCCCAGTTTCCTATTCAGCCTCCAATATGATATCTGTTAATTTTCAGCTTGACTAATTAAACTTAATATTATGATAATACAATGTCGAAAAATTTGGGACCGGATTCATTGATGTTTTTATCTTTTACTTATTATTATTATCTATATATTATTCTAAGTATTTTAATTTTATTTAAGATTATTGGAATTATTTTAATTTTGATAAATTTGCTTCAATGGAAGATTTCTTCTGAAGAAGTCTTAACTTGATCATTTCCCATAAATGGTTCTCTAAATTTAATTAATTATTTGTGATATTTGGAAGGGGGATGCAGTTTCTCTAAGGACAGTGAACTGATTACACATACAAATTTTAAACGAGTATTAGGACTAATTTTGTGGTTTTCAATTTTATTAAAAACACAACTCTTTTGGACCTGGAAACACTGCGCATACGTGCGACCAGTCTGATAATGAATTTTATAATATTATTTGTGTGAGCAATTGTGTGAACTCTGTCATGCTCATTAGCACTTGAACGTATTTCTTTAACAAAAATATATAAATATAAATGGTAAATAAAGGCAAGACTATCACAACATAGCAAAGAACCTAGTCGCTTCATTGACAACACCATCATAGTACTGCATTGAGTTCTGCACGTGCTTAACAATACTCATGAAATTATTTCTCATAAAACTCACAGTTTGCAAGTCCGCGTTTAACTGACAGAGGTATAGACGGAGTTTATGTTGTTCATTAGCTAGTAGCTATGAGAACGCTAGAGCACCCAGATAAGTCACGGTAAACCCCTGATGTTTTCCAGAAATTTATTGGTGGTACTGCAAGAAAGGATATGAGGTGAACTATGTTATCAATCGGCGATCTTCATGGTGATCTGAATAGGTTGAAACTGGAATATGATCATTATTGCCTAATCTGGCCCGGAGAATGTGCCATGTGCCATGTGTGTTTTTCGCAAACATTGTAACAACAATGTAAATCAACCGTCTAGTGAAGCTCGGGAGAGCACAAAATCGCTGCATTCAAGGCAAAATACTTTCAGTGTTCCTAGTAGGACAGATAGGAGAGATATGATATTTAGTTAACGAACCCCCCATACAGTGGGTTTGAATGCTTTTACTTATTTTGAGTCCTTAAAAACACTTCCCGCAGTTTTTCAACTGTAATAAATAGTACAGCACTGAAATAGAGGAAAAAAGTCCGCACCAAATTGAAGCTTTCGCCAATCTTAAAATAACAATTTCTTTGGCAGCAGTGCTAGAAACAGTCCAGGCGATATATTGTCGGAGATCAGCTACGCCACACAATTAACAGCTCCAGCTGATTGTCACAACATTTTTGTACCCTTTATCTTACAAATGGTAAAAAGGGTAAACTCAGTTTGTGCGGTTGAGAAGTTTTTCAACTACGAGAAGGAGCCGTGACAGGTATGGACTCACACATATGCTCGGAATTAGTTTCTGAGCAATTTGGATTTTTGTCCGTCCGTCTTTCCGTGTGTGGCCACTTTCCAGACTATATTTCAGATATGTACCCCTGCGTTCCTTTTGTGTTAAAAATAATTCTTGCCCTTGGCATACGACTCAAGTAAAAAGCGCTATTAAAATACTTAACAAATGGAAGAATAACTCTAGTAGTCATAATAGGAATGTTTTTAAGATAGGGCGTAATGCGGCTGTAGCCATTGTAGGAGAGGTTAAGAGGTATTATTATCGGTTTAAACTGAATTTGTCGCTACCTACGAGGGGATTATGGAATAATTTGAGAAAGCTAAAAGTGTGTGGTAGGGGTGTATCTGTTTGTTCGGTGGACCCAAATATCCTCAATGAATACTTTTCCATTCATGCCATTCATAAAACTAATGTCAAATACAACTTAAACTTCAATTTTATACTGTACATGTAGATGGTGTTGTAAGGTTGCTCATGAAGAAAGGTTCTAATGCTACGGGAGAAGATCTCGAACCCAATTAACCATATTATCAATCACTGCTTTACGAATAGTTGCTTCCAAAGCCTGTCGACGGTTGCAACAATTATTCCTGTTGCTAAAAATTCCAATGCATCTGAGGCTAATAAGTTTCGGCCAATTGGCATGTATGTCCAAAGTATGCGAAGCTCTTATGGCACAACAAATTACTAAGTACTTGGAGGTTAACAATCTCTTATCTCCTTTTCGGTCTGGATTTAGAGTTGGATGTAGCTACTCCACTGCTATGCTCAAGGTTTGAGTATGATAAGAAATTTTTCACATGGTTGTGTTTTCTTGACTTCTCTAAGGCTTTTGACAGTGTTAATCACTCTCTACTGTGTGATAAGCTGGGAACATACTTCGGTTTTAGTGACTGTGCTGTGGGTCTTATGCGTAGCTACTTTCTCCATGTTCATCAATGACATTTTCACAGTTTGTGACAATAGTACGATTCATGCATATGCCGATGACATGCAAATTTACCTTTCCAGACATATTGGGCTATTGGATGACCTGTGCTGTAGAGTTAATAAGGACCTTGGCAAGATTGTCGATGGGCATTTGTAAATTCTTTATCTCTAAATTCTCTAAAGTCATTTGTCCTACATATATATAAACAAACTATACGTTTTGATGAGATTTCTCCTGTGGGAGTTAATGGTGTCCAGTTGGCGTTCGCTTCTAAGGTTTCCAGCTTGGGTTTTACTGTTAATTCTAGTTTAACTTGTGTTGATCATGTTAACAATGTAGTCAGAAATATATATTATACTGAACAATTCGCTAGCGAGTTCAAGGGCAGAAACATAGTCGTGTATCCAGCACGATGATATGTCTATGTATGCATTATCTCCCATTCATATCTACGCATCTCTCAAGAAACAGATAAATAGGTTCTCCATTTCCTCTAATTAACGTTTGTATTATTAATGATAAAAATAAAAGCAAAGCTACCTCTTTACCGAAGTGCTAGAGCGTGAGCAGCCAAGAATTATAGATTGTAAGTAGAACGAAAGGTATCCATTTCTATAAAATATAATCGCCTGTTCACCTTGATCATTTTTACTGCATGAAAACAAAATTGTATTAAAACAAATTTGGATATATTGAAAAATTTGCATGCCAATCACACAGCCCTCCAAATGAACGCAAAACACATATAGTCGTGATTACTGTGTAAGGCGCTTTGTCGTAAGAGTGCATAAAAGTGCGCAGCGTATTTTCCATGGCAATATTTGGTTAGTAATGAATACGAAGAAAGAGAAACACCTCAACGGTCGATCTATCGATTGAAATTAAATCAACACATACGCGTACGACGCATTATTGCTGTGAAAGCTCAGGTGTAATCGCTAACTGTAAAGCGACGAAGAACAGCACCCACGTCCCGATTAGTGTCAAATGTATATGATTCCCAGTAGATTAGTCTCTCTAGTTCGGTTGGCTATATTTGCATTTAAAGCTGCAAGTGCACATTACATTACATTCCGTAACAATCGATGAATTCCGTCTGCAGTTGCGCTGGTTACGCATGCGCGCCGAATACGCGAAGCTCTTGCACATAATAATTACATATACGATAACCGAGTTATTTATACAATGCTTATTTTGATGAGAGTGCTATGTATTTTGCGCCCTGAGAAACTGTCTGAAACTGAAAGTCGAGCCTTACAAAATTGATTCCGTATAAATATAAATTATGATGATCATCACAGAAAATTTGCAGTATGTGTGTAATCAAATAATGATGATGCAATTATACAAATTGAATGGTTTATCAGGAAGCATTTGTACTTCTTATAATAAAGATTCGATAATAGTTCGATTCATACGTTTTTATATAATTTATAAAGTAATGAGTGTATTTCCTAATAAAACCAACCCTTGCTCTAATTTACATGGTGTCTCCGACTAGCTATAATTCATGGCAATGTTCATGTCTTAACATCAAAATGTTAAGTGGAGACCCCATATGTTAATGTCATACCAAAAAAATTAAACATTATGTCAAGACAGCAGTTCTGCCAGAAACCGTGACATAAATTTGAAGTTTAACTCGATTTTAACGTTTGTCTTTTAAAAAATGGCACAAATTAAATTTAATAGAACGGAAATAATTATTAAATATTACAAACTGTTCAATTGCTGATTGCAGTTTTTTTAACTCTCTTAAAGCATTCAATGCGAGAACGCATCGCTGTTGTTTAGTGTTCAAAGCCATTGTAAAAATTAAATGTTTTAACATAATTTGCCCACTTCCTATTCTGACAGCCATCAGCTACTATGACATGAACATGAACATTGCCATGAATTACAGCTAGTCGAGACACTATGTTAGAATGAAACGCAGGATAGAAGTTTCATATAACAGAAAGACTGTAAATGTCTGTATATGAGTACTCTGTCCAACAATACGATGTCCTTCGAATAATACGAGGCATTCGAAATAGGTATATACTTCAGCGATTATAGGCATGTGGCTAAAAAATTAGACCGCAATTGGAGACATAGTATTAACTATAACCAACACTAATTCGATATTAGTGGTGCGTTCTATTGCTTAGGCCGATTAATTTTCAGTGTACCCTGTATAAAATTTCACTACAGTTTTCTCTAACAGGAATATTACGGACATCAGCAATCGGTGCAACCAGGACCATGATCATTTAATAAACGGATATACCACCGGACGCTTACCAAAGAAAGCTAATGGCAGGTAATGCATATTTGGGAAACTTTCACTGCTCGTACGACATCTTCTTTTGCTAGTTACAGATTTTCGATGGGTCTGTAATTTATAACTTACTCTCTTGAACCTGACTATAGATTTTACACTGTGCTTAACGGTTTTTTGGTGGGCCACGTGTAGTATTCCTGCCACACGGCTAGACAAACTTGAACAAGAATGGACAAAAACAGAAGCAATCAACTTCTTCGACTTGATCGCGTTTCACTGACGAGAACTGTGTCGTTTTGATCGGCCACTGTATACTGGGAAAGCACGCAGGAAGACTGGGCCTACCGTCAGACAGTTCTCCACCTCTTATGTCACTGCCCATCCCTGAGCAGAACAAGAAATCGCACCTTTGGTGGCCCATTTCTTACAAGCCTGACAGAGCTGTCATCCTTTAATATTAGGGACATAGCAAGGTTCATCAAACTATCAGGATGGTTTCCTGCAACATAATGGGGGAGTCGTGCTTCTCCCGGCGCTGTCCTTGCGCTGTCTATCACCATCCCAAGTAAGAGAAGTTTTTAGTCAGTGCTTGAACGGCGCCTCAACGTGGTTTCACAATGGGACATTAGGTGTGCTCAAGTGTGCTTTTGGCAAACTAGGCGGCCACTCCTACCTACCTTTGTTTTATTAAATTCTTTACACAGAAGGACCTTTTTAATTTTGGAGTGAATTCACCAATTCCTAGATTCGGGTCTATAGCATATTTTAGGTTTATATTTTTATATCTTGAATTTTGGGTGTGACTGTCGATGTATGTCCTTTCCATATTTTATATACTAATATAAAAATGTTAAATTTGTATTCAACTGGCCTGCGATTTAGACGCAGCGTTATTATAATTGCATGTGGAAAGAGGATGTGTGTGTGTTAACACGAAGTTGCACATTGCATAATAAATACTTACGCGTCAACACTGGATGCGGGCTCCCGCCTGTCTTTCGAGTAGTTTCATTTTTTTTTTCTCGTTTATTATCGAAAGAAATAAAAATTTACCACTTTCACTTTGTTGTGTTGACTACTTCGCAGTTCATTCACGCTTTTTATGCTTTTTGTCCATACACAACCATCCGTCAGATGCGGACTGCTCGTATGCAGAAAGAGAAATGCGATAGTAAATTTGCTCGTAACGACACTGTCAATTTGTAATTTGACTCGCATTTTCACTTGCGCCGTTGGTGGGTACTTTGGTAATGATAGTAGCTGAGTACATTTGCATATGTTAATCAAATAATATTAAGATGTTAGTGCCATTAAATTTCGTCGTTTCTATGTGTGCATTATTATTTTGTTCAATCTGGAGCAACACTAAATTTGATTTAGTAAGTATGCCATAATTGACTTACTAATAGCCAACGTTGCTGTGCCGTTGTGCAGACGCAGCTCTTTTGGACATTACAAAAATATACCAAATCAATTAGAAATATGACTCATGAAGGACTTATGTATATGTTTTTCGTATAATCGATAGAAAGCTTACTTGGAAGTCAAACACCATAGAAAGAGCTAGGAAAACTGGCGTGGATTTTTATGCCTGCAAAAGAACTATAGGTAAAACCTGGGGAATTAAGCCCAGGGTAGCTCACTGGCTGTACACTGCGGTTTTCAAGCCCATTCTCCTATATGGAAATGTGGTCTGGTGGACTGCAATGCAGAAAAGGACCTCCCACGAAACACTGGGTGAGGCACAGTGATCAGCAGAATTAGCACTAAGTGGCACCATTAAAACCACGCCAACCTTGGCATTGGATATCATACTACATCTGCCACCCTTAGATCTCTTCTGCAAATATTTAGCGGCATGGTCCGCCATTCGGGTCAAGGCGAGCTCACAATGGAAAGCTGTTCCGTATGGACATGCGACCATATTAGAATCCTATACGGACATACCAAGTGATGTCGATCACCTTTCTTCTTCTCCTTGTTTCGAAAGAAATTTTTGGGTAAGGATTCCTTCCAAACAGCAATGGCTCGAGGGGATCCATCACCAGATACTCCCATCAAGATATACACAGACGGATCAAAAATGAATACCGGTGTAGGATCAGGAGTTTATTGCGAAATCAGTGAATCCACCAAACTAATGGATCACTGCAGTGCTTTTCAAGCGGAAATAACCGCTATTCACGAAGCCTTGAATTGGCTGAGGATAAACGAGGTAACCGTCAAGGATATCTGTAAATTATCAGACAGCCAAGCTGCACGAAATGAATGAATTCCAAATAAAAACAAGAAGTGTCTTAGACTGTCGTCGATCTCTAAATGAGATGGCTAAACAATTCCATAGCCATTTGTGCTGGGTACCAGGACATAGGGATATACCAGGGAACTGCAAGGATGATCAACTTGCGAGAGATGGCACTTGGATGCCAAATGTCGGTAGGCATATGGGTGTACCTCTCTCGTGTTGTAAGCTTCTCATAAGGAAGACACTAATTAATTCTACCAATCAAAGGTGGATCTGTGCCACTACCTGTGAAATCGCCAGGCAAACATAGCCGAGGCTAAATCTGCGTCTATCTAGGAATAGATTAGAAATTAGACTCAATAGACTACAAATTAGGACTTTAATAGGAGCCCTCGCGGGACATTGTCTAATAGGAAATCATGCAAGAAGAATGGGAGTTTATACACATGATTTCTGCAGCAGCTGCAGGAACGAGGAGGAACTGGAAACGATCCAGCATCTCTTTTGTACATGCGAGGCATGGCTACGCATCCGCGGCTCAGAACGGACCCAACTGGTGGTCTCAGTGGCATCACTGGGTTATTGGTGATACGGCTGCACTACTTACCTACCTACCTATGTATATGTTTATTGTTGAAAGTATATATATATATATATATATATATATATATATATATATATATATATATATATATATATATTTATATATATATATATATATATATATATATATATATATATATATACATATATATACATATATATACATATATATATATATATATATATATATATACATATATATACATATATATACATATATATATATCTATATATATACATATATATACATATCTATACATATATATATCTTGTTTTCGGTTTGAGTCGAAGGCCCAAGTTCCTTTTTCCAAGATTTTGTTTGGGGTTTTGAAATTTATATTACGACGAAATCAAATTTTGTTTTATACCTATCTACTTGTAAAAAATTCCACACATACAACTCATATATTACTCACATATAACTCACTATAAACCGTGTTCCTCCACGGATGCGGCCATCATTGACTAGAGATGTTTACACAATGTATCCAATTTGAAATATTAAACTTAATGATCATTGTGGGGGTATTATTTAAGCTGTAAATATGTGTATATATAATATTGTGTATATATAATATTGTGTATATATAATACAGCAACTAAAAAAACATGCATACAAAGAGTATTTTAGTATTATTGTATAAGGACCCCTATATCCCCAATTTGAAGTCACTTCCACTTTGCTCTTATGTGGATGGTATTGGCACATTATCTTATGATAAACTGTATCTCAAGGTCGTTCTAACCAATTTCGGCATTTCTTTTCCTATATTATGACTGTCGGCTCGGAAAATCACATATTTTGAAACAAAAATTCCCGTTTTGGTATAGCTGAAGAGGCGGAAGCAATAGGAGCAAATACAGTATTATATATATTGCGCCTTGCAGGAAATAAAATAAAAAGATTTTGTAATGCTTAAGAAAAAATTTTAAAGCAATTATTTCCATCTCTATTGCTTCCTTCTATTACCTCAGGTCATACCTCAGGTCATATTACCTCAGGTCATATCAATAGAAAAAGTTTTTACTTCGTCAAAATCAGTATAATTTTACATTTTTACTTTCTTTACATTTGTGCTAAAACACGTAATTTGGAAACGTAAAGGAACGTAGGCAAAACAAAAAAAAAAACGTTTTTGAACTGATTCAATAGCATCAGAGTAACAGGCATATCTAGGACAATACTTGCGTTTTCTAATGATGGGCGTACCAAGGAACTGTACAGAAGTTTGGTAATAAAGGAGTTTTTGAACGCCTTTGCCCAACCTTTTATGAAGCCTAGAGTCAGAGAAGCTTTGTTAACTATAGTTGCAACGTGTTCACCAAAATTAATGTTTTGGTCAAAGGTCACACCTAAGTAAATACGATCAACGGATAACAACGGTTGATTGACAATGAAGTAAGGATGAGCAGAGTGAGATGATCTGGAAAAACACATATGTTTGCCTTTCTTGTAGTTCAGTTGCATACAATTTATGTTGCACCAGTCACCAAGAACATTTAAATCATCTTAAAGCAACTGCAATTAGGGTTATTAAATGAATGAGAAACATTTATGTCGTCAGCAAACATAAGAATGTTGCAATGGGATATACGCGAAGGAAGGTCGTTTATAAAAATTGAAAATAGTAAGGGACTAAGGAAGCTACCTTGCAGCACGCCAGAAGTCGGAGGAAATTCATCAGATAACAGTCCAAGCAACAAAATGCATCCGATGGCCTGCAATTATGAAATCTTCTTCATTTGCTGCCTTTCCTCTTCATCGGTCCAACTAATAGCAGGACAGCTTCTGATTTATGGACATGTGAAAAATATATTCAATTTAAACAATTATTTATTGAGTCCGCATTTCTGGCGGTCACAGCGGTCGATTTAGAAGCATCTTACACATTTGAACTTGATTATTTACATAGGCGTTCCAATTGGATTGCGGTCCTGCATACCAAACCGATTAATGACTTCCGATAGATAGTGTTGTTCAGCAATTTTTATTGTGCCAGCTTATATATCGCGAGTAATTTTTATGCCCAAAATTATAGAGGCTCCGCCCAAATCCTTCCTGTTGAGCCTTTGAGAAAGTTAGGATTTGATATTATCTATAGGTAGGTAGGTTAAATGGCTGGCGACCTCTGGTCGCCTCAATTAGCAATAGTGCCGTTTTGTTGCCATCACCTCGCAGGCATAGAGAAAACGGTAATATGCTTTTGTACATTTACAATACTATAGGTCTGAAAGTTCTAAGCTAGAGAAATGCCCTAGACTGTCCAGAAAAGGACTTCCGAGATATTTGAGTCTCAAGCGAGCGAGGGCTGGGCAAGCACAAGGAAAGTGTACGACTGTGGGTCTTTACAGCTCCTGCAATGAGCATTGAACGGAATGACCATTTTTTCATCGTGTGTGCCAATAGTCCAATCACCTGTGCAGACCGCTATAAGGTTGCTAATTTTATTTCTTGGCTCAATATCTATAAGGCTCAATTGGTTAGAGATGGTGAGCAAGTAGTCTATATAAACTGCGGTAAATATAATTTGTCTCCCATATCTAAAATGTATAAAATACATTGGTCAACATTACTGCGTACAAGTCCTAAACTAAAAACTCAATCAATTCCATGCATCTATTTGATGGATAAATAGGCCATAATAGGATTATTGTCTAAATTGTATCACTTCATGTTATTGGGAAAATTTTACAAGGTTTTGCCTTAATGTCCCAAATTGAACGTAAATTAATAATAATAAAAATAATACCTTTCTGTAACCGCCAATAGAAAACGAATTGAAGTATATCTAGGTACTGGAGCGAATGTTTCCTCGTAGTCAATTCTTTTTCTCTGAATCGGTACGCCATCAACATTGTTAGACCTTCTCCCAGAGGGCAACTGCGTCAATGCCCATGTATTGTTTTCCAACAGCAATTTGTATTCATCCTGCATCGCATCCTTCCATGAATCTGCTAAGGGAGACGCCAAAGCTTCGTGAATAAATACAGGATGCCCTGATACAAAATCCACACCTCAGAAATTGTAAATCAATGGCAACAATTTGTTCAAACGCTCCACCCGATGAAGGACATTATTTTCAGTAATTATATGCAATATACACATTTATGTCGATAATATTTTCATTTTTCTTCGTCAAAGGATTCAATAAGTGGTATCCATTTGTTTCAGCACAGTAGCGTACTAATATACATTCAATCGATTTAATGTTCAGTTTCAGTCGCTTCTCACCTGGTATATGCACGCATACTCAAATATATTCATATATTTTCAAATACATAGCTTCATTTCCTCTCGGTGTGCACCTAATGGAATAAAGAAAATATTCCTCTCCTTATTATACAAGTACGCACGGACAGAAGAAAACGAGCGTACAATGCTGTATTCGTATTCGTGAGAACCGAGTATACAGAAAAAAAAGTATTCGAATACTAAAGCACACTCTTCGAAGATACAAAATATATTCGGTTGATTATAATAAATTTTATAATGGTTTTCGTAGGGAATGTCGTGGAACCTTTTCGAGCATATTGAAAATGGGTTTATTTCAGGAGGGACTAGATATGATTTCAGAGGTGTAGCAAACGCAGAGTATATGCTAATACTTAAATATTATGAGGCTTGTACAGTGAGCACCTGGATGGGAAGAAAACGCTTACCTTGGTTTTCTTTTGTTTTCATAAAGGATTGAGTGACAATAAGCAAGCTTAGGCTTTGTGTGGCGTCAAATCCACCACTTGCACATCTTCTGGACATTCTGGGCCAAATGACTAAAGCAAAAAAAAATATTAGTATTGATGTCCTTGTACCGATCTACGAGTGGGTTCCTACACCGTTATTTTTACAAGTCACGTGCTCCTCCCAGCAAAACGGAACTGCACAGTAATCTGTTTTTATAGGGATGCCCACAACAACTGCGATGCAGCAGAGATGTATACATGATTTTGGCAACCACATAACAGCTGAGATAGTAGAGAAATTGCGGGCTGAAAAATATTTAAAAGTCTTTATATCAATCTGGGAATTTGCCTACTGACTGAATGGCAGAAACAATTAAAATAAGGAAAAAATGAAAAATCTCCCAATTCAACTGTTTATACCAATAATTCATTGAATAATCGTATATACAAATTTCAGCGAGAGTCTTTAGTTGTTGATAGAGAAGACCTTTTATCCTCTCTTGACAACTACGGAATTAATTTTCTGTGATAATACTGTGATAGGATAACTAAAGCATCTCTGGAGCTTACATCACTGTATGCTTACGGTACCATGTAGTCTAGAATTGTATCATCTGCCCGAGTTCTCGGCCTAAGGACACTTGAACACTTCACAATTGAACTTTACTTACACTTGAAGACTTTCTGAGTCCGTTGCTTAGGTTCTGGAATTGCAATTTGTAGAAATGTACCTCCTTCTTTACGAATCATTTCGCAACAATTTCATTCTAAATATCTTGCTTTATACCTCAGTGAAAATTAATTTGAGTTTGATTAGAATCCTTTGCAGCTGACACGTTGTTTTGCTGGTAGATTTAAAAGCAGCCTTGGAACTGGTCGACGCACAAAATCAATACTCAAAGTAAATACCCAATTTTATAAATTTTCTTGGAATTTTCACCCAACGGAGAGAGAGTGAAACAATTTTTAGTCAATGTTCGCCCCGAGAAAACAGTTACTGCGAATTATTGTGCCACTCTATTTCAGAACAGTTGCAGTTGGGCAATAAATTTTAAACGACCGTTTTATTACGTTTGTGAGTCACGGAGCATGAAGTCAGTCTGTGCTTGGATTCAGCCTTCTAAAAAAAAAATCACAGATAATTTACTTAAAATAAATAAATAAAATAAGAAAATAAAAAATTTTTAAAGTACACTGCAAATTTTTATAATTTTTTCTACGAACCATAAAAGGAATCTCTTTGTGATTATGGTTATTTATTTTGCTTCTCCATTATACCTTTAATAAGTACAGTGAACATGGACCATTATATTCCCTCACTGAGAACAAGTGACAAAGTTTTACTGCCGCTACTTCTCGCACAAGTTCCTCTGACACAGTGACTAGTTATCCCTCCAACTCACTGTTCTTAGTTGTTATAGTGTAAGTTTTGTGTCTTTCATATGCTTCTCAGCATCGGAACACTGCAATAGCTTATTTGTTGTGGGATTAAGGAAAAGTGATATTTTGTGAACAGTTGTGGTATTATTCAATACTATTGTCTCTAAGTAAAAACGCAACTTTTCTTTAATGCTCTGAACTGAATCTATATCGCTAATTCAATTGGTGAAGGTAAATCACAACTAAATGTAATGTGGCATAATTTTCCCCCTCCCAGGATTTGACAGCTTCTTCAAATGGCTCAAGCGTTTTCGTCACAGCTTTCAAACAATTTATGTTTATGTTCTCAATTCTGCGAAGCTCAAATTTACTTTCGAGAATCTGGTTCATTTCACCCCAGTTTGAACTGGGGTGCATATAAAATACGCTATTCCAACGAGCCGGGCAATAGCTTTTTAATGAAGTGCTCAAGCTAGCATTTAGGCCGGATACTTTGAAATACTTCAGAAATTTTGAGCAGCAATTACTGAGTTTCGCAACCTTGGCGATTTCGTCCACTAATTTTTGCACCGTATGTTGTGTATCACTAAAAGCTTTTTTCATGTTTGAACCTCGATCTGTTACTATTATTGATTTATAAGAAGTCACTCCCAAAGTCCGTACGAAGCTTCTGAACTTTTTTAAATATAATTTCACCTATAAATGTAAATGAAAAAGTTGACTGATTGTTATATCGTAGAAGTTTTTGATAATTTCTGCAGCTCACATAATTTTTCGTTTCTAATCCATATCTATCAACACTATTTTGGCATAAACTTCCCAAACCTTCTTTTTTTTTTAATCAGTTCATTTATTTATTGAATTCACTCATTTCGCGCCTAACAATAAGTAATTAAATGTTAAGAGCTAAATTAACTATATTTATGCCGCACCAGTGTTTGGGCTTAGTATTAAATTTCACTACATTTTTGCCTTTTAGTTTTCTTATATAGTAATTATTTAATATTTAGTACATTTAATATATAGGTAAGTCCAATCTTTTGAGGCGTGTTGCTGTTTTAATTCTAGCTAAATTTTTTACCAATGTATTTGAGTGCTCTCGTAGTTTTTTTGTGTTTGAGCATAATCTCTGTGAACTCACTTTTAACCAGAGGAATATTGAGGTCCTTATGGACCTCACATTTTTAACAAACCAAGGCGCACCCGTGATTGCACGCAAGATTTTCGATTGCACTCGTTGTATCAGCTCGACGTTCGATGAACTAGCATTCCCCCAAAGCTCAGCTCCGTATGCCCAAATTGTTTTGATCACTGCCTTGTACAATAAAAGTTTATGTTGTAAACGAAGCCATGACTTGGATTTATTTTATGGGCCTTTAGCTTTATCTGCGTTCGTTTTGCCTCAATATAGTTCCGCCAAGTTAGTCGTCTGTCTAGATGGACTCCTAGGTATGTTACAGTATTCGATTGAGGAATAGCAACATAGTTTAGTGTAATCACTGGGCATGTTTCTTTCCTAAGTGTAATCGTAACATGAATGCTCTTGGTCTCATTTACCTTAATGCGCGAATTTACCAGCCACACATCCATTTTCTTCAAATGCTCCTCAAGGCGATTCGAAGCCACTATTGGATTGCTATGGATACTAAGAATAGCAGTGTCGTCTGCGAATGTTGAAGTGACTAGATGATCATCAGTAGGGAGGTCTGCAGTGAATAATACATATAGTACAAGACATAGAACACTACCTTGTGGAACCCCAACATTAATATCAAAGTCGTTTGTGGTGTATTCTCCATAGTTTACTCTGAACTTTCGGATATCCAAATACGATTCGAGTAGCTTGTGCACATTAACTGGTAAGAGTTTTAGATTTTATATATTAATCCTGCATGCCAAACTCTGTCAAACGCCTGTGCAATATCTAAGAATATAGCAGAGCAGTATTTTTTGTCTTCAAAAGTATTTCGAATTGCACTAGCAATGCGGTTAATTTGATGTTGGGGAATAATGTTGGATTTGTATATGTGCGGTTGCAGCTTTAGAAGAAGCAGTTTCTCAAATAATTTAGAAATCACTGGGAGGAAGCTTATGAGCCGATAAGATGACGGTTGAGTTGCGTCTTTCCCGGGTTTTAGTATCATTGTAATTTGTGATATTTTCCAGAGTTGTGGAAAATACCCAATCCTAAATATTGCATTAAATAACTGCGTCACTGTTTTGATGGCTATTTCGGCAATTCCACAATCATTTTTGCGGTAATTAATTTAAATCCTGGTGCTTTTTTCGGGTTTAGCTGAGTTTTAATTGCAAGTTGCACTTCCTTCATTTTAGCCTTCATCGGGATTATTGGTATTTTAGGGGCCAAAAATGGAATTTCAAAACAGTTGGTTGATTGGTTAGGTTGGAATACGGGTTTGAGATGATTTGCAAACGCAAAGGCTGAGGCTTTCTCTTCGTCACTTCTTTCCCAAGTTCCACTATTTTGCCTGACTGGTGGATGACAGTCTTTAGGAGTCTTTATATTTGTATAGGCTTTCCATAAAGAGTAGTTAGTTGTGTTGGAGTTAGCGTCTCAGTATACTTTTTCAAACTGTTCTCTAGCTCGCAGTTCAGTGCTTCTCGGAGGCGTTTTTTGCTAATGCTAATTTCTGCTTGGAGATGAGTGTGTGGCTGCAGATGTAAGAACTGAGTTGATGGCCAAAAGTGCCGAGTCAATATCGCCTGCGCTCTTTAGTCGAGGACCAATGTTTATATGACTACTTATATATTGACGGTACCTGAGCCAGTTTGTTCTTTTGTTGGTTAGGTGACCTGTTTTCTTACCCAGTTGAGGTTGTTTATGTAGACATATAATAACTGATGAATGATCAGAAGCGAGCTCTAAACACGATTCTGCAGATAACAAGTTACGATCAATACCACTGGTTATTCCAAAATCGATGAGGTCGGGCACTTTTTGAGGGTCAGAGAGCCAGTATGTCGGTTGTCCTGAAGACACGAAGTCTAGGTTAGAACACCGATTTAGTAGTGCAGAGAACAGTTGTTCGCCTTTGGGATTTATTAACCTGGAGCCCCAAAAGGTATGTTTCGCATTATAATCACCTGCTGCCAAAAATTTGGTCCCCAAAGATGCGAAGAATTGTGTGATTTGTAATTCAGTCACTGAGTATCTTGGAGGACAATAGACTGCGCTTAGTACAATTTTTTCTCCCAGCATTGAAGACATATTGATGTTGCCTGCAGATAGTCCTTTGCATACTCTTCTAGTGCATGATGCTTAAATCTATCTCTTATTAATATACCCGTACCGCCATGTACTTTATTGTCAGGATGGTCTTGTAGAATTTATATCCTGATATAACAAAATAATTTTTGTTTGCCAAGTGCGTTTCTGATAAAAGCATAATGTCAATTTGACTAGTATGCAGGAAGTGTTGAATTTCAAATTTATGTTGACTAATGCCGTTTGCATTCCAATGACATATATTAATATAGTTCATTTTTTAGATATCAACAATTGCATAAGTTGGTTTTGAGTTTTCAACAACTCGTGCAACATGCTTTGCATTGATGTCATAAATTGTTATGCAATTTGTTAATTTTGATATCATGGATTCTACTTTTTGCATAGGATGTGCAAAGCTAGGAATTTCTTCAGATCCAGACTTTACTACGTTGGCATATGATCTTGATGTAGGAGCGTTGTCACTGGTCAGTTGCTTATGGGGTTCGATTGATTTGGCAATCTCTGTGTAATGAAAAGCTGGTTGCTGTTTCTGGTCTAATTTATTTTTGAGTGCTAAATACACTGGGCAGCCTCTGTAGGTTTCCGTGTGGTTTTCCCCACAATTGCTGCATTTTTTTGCATTTATTTTGGATTTGTCAGACAAACACTTGGAGGAATAGTGAAGGTCCCCCCCACAGTCAACACAAACAGTGCGTAAGGTACAGTACGATTTTGTGTGCCCGAATACTTGGCAATTGAAGCACTGGACAGGGCCTTTTCTTTTGTGTGGTTCTTCAACGGTTATTCGTCTATGTAATAAGTAACGCAGATGGTATATTGGGTGTGTTTCGCTACTTTTTAATTTTCTTCCATTCGGTTCAAGTTCTACTTGAAATAGTGGTTGTGGTACTTTGTCTTTTGTTTTTAATGTTGAATACCGTTTTTACTTTAAATCCAGCGATTTCGAGAGAATCTTTTATTTCATTAGTACTTACACTATTCTCAATATATTTAATAACAACTACTAGGCCTTTACTGCTCTTCAGTTGATATGTATAGTAGTTTTTACCATTTTTTTCAAGATAGGATGCTATTTTGCGGTAATTGCTTTCATTGTATGTTTGTAGTTTCGTTTCCTTTATATTCCCATTTGTTATGGACGTTACGTGGAAATTGTTATTTCCTACAAGACTAGCTACAGTTGCAACTAAATCATTTGAGCATCTCTCTCGCAAGTAGAATGGTGGTGGCTTCGGAGTTTTGGCAATGGAATTGTTTGCAGGAGTTGAGTCAACGTTTTCATTCTCTAATAGTGAAAATCTGTTCTGACCCAAAGTGTTACTACTTATTTGTTTCGGAGAGGTAGATATATTCGCCGATTGAGGAGTTAGTCCCGCATTTTTTGCCTGTCGTTTTTTTTTGGACTCAACTTTCGTTTTACCTATATATACCAATCTATACCATTATATATAGTGGCAACATTTCTTGTCACATTAATTTTTCCACCACCTGTGGCTGGCATGACTAAGTTACTTGCTGGCGCAATTGTAGGTGTAGATCGCTGTTTAACATTAAAGCAGGAGAACATGAACGTGCCCGATTTATTGGCTTGGTTGTTAGGTACAAGTTATCCTTAGTTATTCCTTTTTTGTTTTTGCAGCAATCTTCAGCAACCACCGTCACATAAGCATTTCTGATGTTCGGGAAACTCATTAAGAGTTTAGAAAATAAAGAATTAATAAATGGCTCAAACGCAACTCTGTGGAGTTTTAAATTTAAATAAATTAAAATTAAGTGGCATCACCAATCATCTTAGAGTACTGACACAGGTGGAAACTCCTGCTAGTTGTTTTTTGTCGCGCACTTTTATTTTTTAAGGATGTTGTTGCTTATAAAATACTTTGTGAATTCCACACTTCACCTTTAATCTGTTCCTGCAGAACCAAATATCACCAAATTATGTAAATAAACTACACTTTGGTATTAGCGTCTATATCGCGAAGTTTAAAGAACGAATTCAGTTTAAACACAGTGAAAACCCGTCCCAATTACGGAGCACGTATGAAATTGCGTCCGCACAGTTCAGAAAACACGGTATATATATCATCTTTTCTGACTTAAAATTAGTTCCCCGCTTAAAATTTTTGCACAAATTGTATTTGATTCACACAAACTTGTAGTCGATTGATTTAATGCCTAAAGTAATTTAGAAATATTTTTTTGAAATTTTTAAAACATTAAATTTTTAATAATATTTACTTCATTAATTGCCATTTCGATTAATAAATTGATATAAAAAAATATAACTATCAGTGGTCGCTCAATTGAGGTCGCTTTACCAGAAATAGTCGATAAAATCCGAGGTATAATATTAGATGATTGACGAGTAAAGGTGCGCGAATTTGAAGAGGCAAGAGGTTTATCACATGGATCTGTGGTCTCAATTCTGCATAAATATTTGGATATGAAAAAGAGCTTACAATTGACAACAAACGCCACTTCAAAGGAGTGTTTGGCGATGTTGAATCGCAATCCCAACGAGTATTTGCGCCGTTTTGTAACCACCCACCAGAGATCGAGGAACAGTCGAAACAGTGGAGTTCTCCTGGTGAATCGAAACTGATCAACATCAAGGTGGGTCTGTCGGCCAACAAGGTCATGGCGACAGTTTTCTCAGATGCACGCGGTGCCATTCGCAACGATTACCTAGAAAAGGGTAATATGATCACCGGTGGATCGATTCGACGAGGATTTGAAGCAAAAACGAGGGCAATTCGATAGAAAAAATGTATCTTCCATCAGGACAACGCATCGGCGCACAAGTCCGCAGTCGCAATGGTAAAATTGCATTAATTAGATTACGATTGCTGCCTCATCCAACATATTCTCCAGATATGGCCCCCTACGACTATTTTCTGGCTCCAAATATAAAGAAATAGATTCGGGTCGAATGAAGAGGTCATCGAGGAAACAAACGCCTATTTGGAGGGCATCAAAAAATTGGATAAACATTGGATCAACTCCATCGAGTTAAAAGTTTTTCTCTGGGCTTTTTTTGTTCCCTCTCGAGCTTATTCGCTCCTTTCTATGTTGAAAAAGAAAACGTTATTTTGCCAAATAGGGTTCCTTATTTCAATTTTCAGGGGCTCATTGACCCACCCTGGTAATTTTCATTTTCTAGATTTTTCTTGTAAAAAGTATATAATTTTATTTTAATCGTTTTTTAATATAAAAAACTTTTTCTATATATCTCCACTTACATAATCTGGCATTTACATAAATTTACTTCAATATAAAATTAATTTATTCATTTCTTACAAATTTTCGTTATACTATTTACAAAATATAAAAATATATGAAATATTTCTTAGCTCTATACTGTTAATTTTTGTTTGAAATTCTTTTTTATAAATCGGTTTCCATTCTCAGTTGTATTTTGTATCTAAAGGTACTCGTAAGTCAGCAAGACTGCCGTCTTGTTTTGTGGACTCTGTTTACAATGTTAATAATGTTAATATTGAATTGTACCAACTGAAGTAGCGTTGGTAATAGTCCAGTTAAAAATTAACCGGAATATTATCAGACTCTTCCAATGCGGCGATTTAAAATTTTTTCTTTTCTGTATACATATATCCAATATACACAATGCTTGGAAGTATTGAATTCCACTATTTAAGATGCATCTTAGTTTACAAGGGCAGAAATACTGAATAATTAGTCTTGCTTACTTTTGCTCTGTGTTGACAGCAGCTACAAAGCTACAGAGCTACCAGTTTGTCCTCCATTGACTCTAGCGAAAGACAGGCGGCAGAGAGCATTGTTATATTAAAAATAATAGATATGATTGATTACATTTGAGGTAATGGTAATTAATTAAATTGCAAGCAACTACGTTCGATTTATAGTTAAGTGGCATATAACCAAAATTCAAAATTTTTACTGAGCACTATATTACTCCCTAAAGTTACTATTTACATATTATCTCTTTATAATAAAAAAGTACCTTTAAATTTAAATTAAACACATACATATGGTATGTACGTAGTAAACCTAAGCACAATATATAATTATGTAAATACAGTTAAATAGCTTATTAAAGTTTACAATATTAAAATAACCGCATTCAAATTCAAAAGCGATTAATGACAAAAATGCCATTAAAAAAGTGTGTCTCCAATGTGTTCATGTAATGAAGTTCGTCTCAATTACAATCTCTCATTGCTGAAATCTCCAGAATGGACTTCAAATCAAATACTTTATAGAAACAGAATGTGTACGCGGTTGTCAAACGTATTCAACTACTTGTCGACTCTTTTATACGTAAGTGCTCCATTCTTCTTAAGGTGTTTGAATATAGTGGAGTTACAGAACCTTACAGAATGAATAGGTATACGCAATCAAAACTTTATAACATATTTTGCAACTACCGAAGGCAGCAGACCTCTAATTTTAATCAGTGTAAACAATGTACGAGGAGTTCGAGTCCATTTCATTCATTTCGACTTTTATAAAGCTTTGTGTGGTTTCCATTGAACTAGTTAGATTATTATTACTGTTACTTCGCGTACCTCCCATCGAATTTCGTCTGAAAATACATAAAGAAAACGTTTATTTAGATATGCTTTTCGTTTCTGGTGCTGAAATAGAAGAGAGAATTGGTGAAAGTGGTAGTTAATTGCTGTTAAGAAGTGTGGAGTTGAATTTTCTACAAAGTAGATTATTCTGAATCCATACATTCAAATATACTCGTACACTATGGGAATCTTAGGTGGAAAATAGATTTAGTTTGAAAATTTTAAAATCAAAACAGATTCTCGCAGTGAATGCAAAAATAAATAAAGCTAGTGGTCTCAAGGAAGAAGGACATACGAGGTTTCGTCAAAAAGTATCGGGAATTTCATGTTTTTTCAAGAATTATTTATTTATTCATTAAAATCTATTTTGTCTCCTTCAAAGTATTCCCCATCAGACATTATACACTTATGATAACGATTTCTCCAATCCTCGAAGCATTTTAAATATAATTTTTTGTGATCTTGTTCAGCTCCTCATTCGATGCCGTCTTTATCTCCTCAATCGTGGCGTAGCGTCGTCCTTTCATGGACCTTTTCAGTTTCGGGAACAAGAAAAAGTCACAGGGAGCCAGGTCTGGGGAATACGGTGGCTGCGGCATTATTACAGTGTTGTTTTTGGGCAAAAATTGACGCACAAGTAATGATGTGTGAACAAGGGCATTATCATGATGCAAAAGCCAATTTTTGTTCTTCCACAAATCCGGGCGTTTCTGGCGGATTGCTTCTCGCAAATTGTGCATTACTTGAAAATAATATTCCTTATTGACCGTTCTACCCTGCGGTAAGAATTCATAATGCACCACGCCCCTGCAATCAAAGTAAACTGTCAGCAAAACCTTCACATTCGACTGAACTTGACGTGCTTTTATCGGTCTTGGCTCATGCGGCAGCTTCCATTGGGATGATTGAGCTCTGGTATCTACGTCATAATCATAGAACCATGATTCGTCACCAATTATGACTCTCTGCAGCAAATTTGGGTCGTCACGGACAGATTCCAACAGCTCCTGAGCAATGTTAGTGCGATGTTGTTTTTGGTCGAAATTGAGTAATTTTGGTACGAATTTTGCGGCGACCCGCCTCCTGCCAAAACTTTGGTTGTTAATCGAATGACACGAGCCAATCGATATATTTAGGCCCTCAGCAACTTCTCTGACAGTGATTCGACGATTGGGCAATACTAGTTTCTTAACTTTATCAATGTTTTCGTCTGTTGTTGACGTGCTCGGGCGTCCGGAACGCTCTTCGTCGCTCACATCTTCTCGGCCCTCTGAAAACATTTTGTACCACCGATAAACGTTGCTTTTGTCCAAAGTAGCTTCGCCGTATGCAACAGTCAACATTCGGAATAATTTCGCGCACTTTATGTTGTTTTAAACAAAAAATTTTATACAAGTTCTTTGATCCATTTTTCGTGATAGACAAAAATCCAAGACAAGCTAAAACACGTCCACGTACAAGAGATTGTCAACATAAGTGAGTACCAACATAACACCACAACGCCATAACGCCCGTGATACTTTTTGAACAAACCTCGTATACTAGCAAACAGAGTTCAAAGTGTTAAAATAAACGATCTCTCTCGTTAGTAGTTATTATATAAAAAATGAAAGTTGATGCTAATGTATAAATAATTGAAATTTCAAACTGTGCGGACGCGAATTCATACAGTGATCCGTGATTGTGACGGTTTTTCACTGTGTTTATACTGAATTCGTTCTTTAAACTTCGCTATATAGACGCTAATACAAAAGTGCAATTTATTTACATATTTTAATTTTTTTTTAATTCCTAATTTATTTACAATCTGTTTTTCGAAACAATAAGTAAAATTATTTGCACAATTTGGTTATACTATATATTCTGGCCACAGCTAGAACAAATATATATATATATATATATATATATATATATATATATATAAATACGAGTTGCTAAATATGTCGGAGGGATTTGATTCTAATAACTGTGTACGAACAAATATGCCCCCACTAAACGCGTGATTTTCAACTTTGACTGTGCTGCCGCCACGAGAGCTGCCAAAATTTTCCGGGGACCCCGAAGAGTGGCCCCTATTTATAAGCAGCTACAAAAATAGCACAGCTATAGCGGGATACACTGATGCAAAAAACCTCATCCGTCTACAAAGTAACCTAAGAGGAAAAGCAAGAGAAATGGTGCGTAACAAATTGCTTCTACTGGTACCTGATATAATCAGAACACTGGGAATGTTTTTCGGTCGACCGGAACACATTTTGGAAAGTGCGATTGAAAAGGTCCGGAGAATGCTACCTAAAAGATAAATTAGAAACAATAGTTGAATTCTTACTGGGTGTACAAAATATTTGCGCCACCATGGAAACCTGCCAACTGAGATCACATCTCGATAATCAATTGCTAGTCAAGGAATTTATAGAGAAACTTCCCAACACTTACAAGATAAGTTGGGCAATGCTAACGAAAGATAATAAAACACCTGCCGTAAAAACATTCAGTGACTGGTTATTCCAGTTAGCTGGAGCGGCTAGTACAATAATATCACTGATATGTAATAAGAAAAAATTTGTTATGAACACTCATACCCAAGTTAATACACCACCAATGACCCAATGTATTGTGTGCAAGGGCCACGGGCATAGACTATCACAGTGTTCTACTTTCGCCAGTTTATCGACAGAGCAAAGATGGGAAGTAGTCAAGAGCAATTAGCTGTGCCGACTATGTTTCAACCCGCATCGCCGAAAGTGTTTTCTCAAAAGGAACTGTGGAGTCTACAATTGTCAGCTGCAACACAATCAGCTTTTATATCGAGAGATGCCAATCCATACACCGGAACATCGTGAAAGTCTAATAAGGAGAGAAGAAATTAATGCACATGACGATAATCAAATGTATGCGAGACCATTCTTTAGAATTATTCCTATACGGATGCATACGCCTACATCGTCTGCCGACATACTCGTATTCGCTTTCCTAGATGAAGGTTCATCAGTTACTCTGATAGATGTATTCCATATTTCCAGTTCACCAAACGTGGTAAAATACGATGTAAAAGATGTGCTCTCGGTGTCCAATTTGGAGCTTCCGATACAATCACTTGATATGAGTAAATTACGAAATGCCTACCCGCATTTGAATAATCTACCAATTTCTTCATATTATAAAGCAAGGCCGAAGATATTAATCGGTTGCGATAACTGGCGGCTAGCGAATCCATTGAAGATAAAAGAAGGAACCTGGGGACAACCTATTGCATCCAAAACAAGACTGGGCTGGACTTTACAAGGCGGAGCTGTCAATGAAAATAACGTTTACCAGTTAAATATTCACAAATGCGAGTGCGAGCAAAAGTTTAACGATTTTCACGAGATGGTAAGAGACTATTTTAACCTGCAGGCAAGCAAAGAGAGGAAAATGCTTTCGGCACAAGATACCAAAGCTTTACAAATTCTAGACATGACATGCTAGAAAATTAATAATAGGTATGAAGTCAGACTTCTGTGGCGAAAGGAAAACCTGCAACTACCCGATAGTTATTCAACAGCGAGGAAGCGTTTAAACTGCCTTCATGCTAAATTTAAAAAGGATCCAAACTTGAAAATATTGTTCCAAAAGGAAATAGATAATTTACTTGCAAAAAACTATGCAATCAAACTCTCTGCTGAGGAAATACAAATTCCAGTAGAAAGGGTATGGTACTTGCCAACGTTTACAACCTTAAACCCGAACAAACCTGGAAAAGTCCGCCTAGTTTGGGATGCTGCGGCAAAGTCTAATAGAGCATCACTTAACGATTTCATTATGTGCGGAGCAGACCTCATTCAGCCACTTTACTCAATATTTTGCTCGCATGCAAAGTGGGCCGAGTGGGCATATGCGGGGACATAGCTGAAATGTTTCACCAAATACGTGTAAAGGAAATAGACGCGAACGCTCAATGGATTCTGTGGAACTCTAATGAGAAGCAACCACCAGATTTTTATGTGATGAAGGCGCTAACGTTCGGAATAAATTGTGCACCCTGCATTGCACATTACGTGCGTAACAAAGATGCTGAATATTTCCGAACTGACTATCCGCGAGCAGTCGAAGCGATTGATGACTTCATCGATAGTGTCAACACGGAAGACGAAGCATTTGAGCTCGCCACACAGGTGAAAAATATATACGCAGCTGGAGGCTTCCAGATTCGAGGTTGGATGTCTAACTCTGCTAAAGTTGTAAACTTATTAAACAACACTGCCACCACAGAATTACATTCCAAAGAACTGAGCCCTCTTTCGAAGGTATTAGGTATGTATAGGGACCCCAATAACGACATGTTTAAATTTATTTTTAGATTCGCCACACTGTCACGTAATATCATTCGTGCTGATGTTACCCCAACTAAGAGAGAGGTTCTGCAAATCCTAATGTCAGTATTTGTCCCTTTAGGACTCCAGGCGTGCTACATAACATACACCATAGGATTAAAAATGCTAATCCAGGATATCTGGCGTTCTGGGATCGGAAGGGATGACTATTCCTGAAGCACTAACACCAAAATTGCTACAATGGAAAAATAGTATTCCGCAAATATCCCATGTGACCATTACCCGCTGTTACTCTCACAAGCTAAAGGACACCGATGACATCCAGCTGCATACATTTGTGGACGCCGGCGAATATGCGTTTGTTGCCGTAAGCTACCTGCGTGTACAATGCGGTGGTGAAATTACACTCAATCTGGTTCCGGCTAAAGCTCAAGTCACATCACTAAAATCGAATTCAATTCCACGGCTGAAACATATATATATTTATGCATATATATATATATATATATATATATATATATATATATATATATATATATATATATATATACATATATATATATATATATATATATATATATATATATATATATATATATATATATATATGTGGCTACACCACTACCCCCACCCAGTTGTCGGGTACGCCAACGCAAGCAGGCGTTAGTTCCGCGCGCCATCTATTAACACGCTGTCGCTGTCGCACAGCGTGTTTATGGGAAAACCGGAACTAGCCTGTGTTGGCTGCTGAGCAACACACTTCGTGTTTCCGGCCTTCGATTCGTTCTTTTTCCGTTCACAGCGCCGGAGCCGTGCACACGCTCTCACATCTGTATCTATTCCAGACATCATAGTATGTTTTAAATATATTAAATTGAAATTGGCATATTTTATTTCTTTCTTTTTTTATTGGATACGCTACTCCCGAGCGTAACCCAAATATATATATATATATATATATATATATATATATATATATATATATATATATATATATATATATATATATATATATACTAAAGTAACCCTGCCCGCGTTGCTGGACAATACATTAACATACGTTTACGTCTTTGTATTAAAATTTAAATTTTCTAGAAAGAATAGACATTTTCCTGAAAAAGAAGTGCAAAATAATATAAATATTTTAAAGTGAGAACATCAAAAAGAAAAAAAATTATTGCAGAGCTTGGTGGTAAACGACATTTTTAGTATTGCCATTTTCACAAAAAATGAATAAAGACGACGGCTTCCCAACACGTGAACATGCAACATAAAAATGACCGTGTGAAAATACAGGAAATTCTAAATTTATTCCGCAAACTTGCAACGACTGGCCTTGAACTTCAAAAGCCAAACGAACGGGAAACTGTAATCGTTGAAATTAAAATGGCATATCAGTGGGAATCATTGGAATGCGTGGTATTAAAACATCTTCGCCTTTGAATTTCCCATTTAAAATTGTTGCTTCAATTACATAATTCATAAATTTTTTTACCGTCTAGTTCCGTTGCATAATTTTGATGGATTTATATTATGAAGCATAATGATTGTAGATCCGATTTTCAATTGTAAATTATGCGGTGGCATTCCAGGCAAATCAAGAGAATTGAAAAATTCAGTTGGGTACTCTACTACGTCTTCTTGATTCTTCACAGATTTATATGTGATCAATTCACCATCTATTTGAGATTGAATGATGAAATTCAAATCATTGACATCCTTATTTTTTCCTGCCAATATAGCTCTTTTACTCAACCAAGCATGATTTTTGTATTGCTGTTGTATATTTGGGAAGACTTTTTCAATTAGTTCTTCTTTTGATTGTGTGAATATATTTTTGCATATACAACAATAACTAACAATATTAAAGCGCTACCAAATAAATTTTGATTTCCACGGAAATCTCTCATTGTTCGATCCAAAGCTTCAATTGATTTCTTGTGTGCCATTGTGCATTCATCCCACAACAAAATATCAAATTGTTTCAAAACTCTAGCCATGCCAGAGGTTTTTGATAAATTGCATGATGGTGCTTCATTTCGTCATATTCAAAGGCAATTTTAGCGTTGAATGCGCTGTCCTACCACCATCCAATAAAGTGGCTGCAATTCCAGAAGATGCAAGTGCCAAAGCAATTCTCCCACGTGCTCGTACAGTTGCTAAAATTAAAGTTATCAAAAAAGTTTTGCCAGTACTACCAGCTGCATCCCAAAAATACATCCCCCCATTACCATTATCAATTTCTTGCATAATTTTTTCATAAGCTAATTTTTGTTTGTTGATTTAATTTAGGAATATTTTCTTGAACATAATTTGACAGCACATTTGGATCCTAATTCTGTTCTCGAAGCAAATCTTGATTAAAAATATCATTTCTTGAACGATTTGGTGATGGCATACCTAACTGAGCCAAAGCTTTACTCGCCATTCCTAAACACATATCCTCAATCAATATCAATGCCTCATTATACATTTCCTCTGTATAATTCAATTGAGCATTAATATTTAAGGTGCGTATTCGATGTAAAATATCTTCCGTCATGTAATCACGAAATTTCATTCAAATCAGATGGATTAGCCGAATTGCACGCTGAGATAATGATAGAAAATAAAATTATAATTTGTTGTGGATATGCTGATACCGATGCATCAGTTAATGTATTTTCCCAATGTCTATTGTGCTGAAGCAATCCTAGTTTTTGACATGCTTCACGGTAAGTGGCGCATAATTGTCCATCAAGAGTTCTCAAATAATTAAATGATGTTGGACCATGAACATTTATCAAAAGCAAACGCAAATAAAAACACTCATCATTATTTGGGTGAACTGTGTAAATTCAACCTAAAGCATCAGTTTCAAACACATTTGGATGACCTGGAACAGGTTTGCCTTGCTTTCGACGTTGAAATTCCTTTTTTGACGCATTCCAAGTATAATATGATTGAACCTGAGCATAAAGCAATGTTCTTGCGGTCAAAGTTGTATCTTGTGCCGCAATTGCTCTTTGTGCTGCATTTTGTTCATTAAAACAAATACGCTGACCATTTTCCAAATGAACAGCTAAATATTGAACGGTCGGGTATCTTTCATGTATTGCAAAGGAGAGTATACGCCATACTGCTTCATTACTGCTGATGTATCGACCAGTTCGGTAATGTTTTATTTCATCATTTTCAGCAACACCGAAAGCAGCCATATCTATTTAAACGTATTTGACTGATCTATTTAAACGTATCTGACTGCTGTGGCGTGTTCGTCGGCCAATTTGTGAACGGCTTCGTCGCGGCATTGTTGATTAATTTTTTTTTTATGCAAAAGATTTTAATTTTAACTGAAAGATTACAAATCAATAATTAAAAAATTTCTCACACTATAAACTTAAATGACAATCAATAAACACACAGAAATTAAATAAGTCAAATGACGCGAGCAAGCAGAGCCTTATACCAAAGAACATCAACGTAATAAGAAGTCCTATAAAGAAGAAGAGCAAAATATTTGATTTGCTCTTCACGTTACGAGTTAAGTGGGCGACAAATCTTGAGAACTACAGAATCATGAAAACTACAGAATTTTTATTTTTGTTGTGAATAATTGTACACACACGGGCTTACATACATATGTATGTATGTTTGCATTGCAAAAGAAAGAACTATTTCACACAATGCAAATCGGAAGCATACATACATAATCTATTTTTATAAAAATGGAAGAGTATTGGTAGTCCAATTTTTACTGGCTTTGAAAGTTTTGTTGTATTAAATAAAAATATAAAATAATAAATAAAATAGTTTCTTTCATTGAGTATTTTGGCCGATCATACCAGGCTGAAAATTGAAATTATTCTTTAATTTCAAATTGATATGTAAATTTGAAAAAAGTCTTTGCTCTTATTTCGCGTTTCGCACCCTTCAGTAGTCTATAACTGCAGAATTAAATGTGTATAAATGTATGTATATACACACGTGCATCTTTTTTCTTTATTTTTATTTTGCAATGCAAACATCCCTCTTCTCTTTATAGGACTTCTTATTACGTTGATGTTCTTTGCTTATACCGACAAAATGTAATTCTCATAAGAAAAAAAATACATTTTATATGGGGAAAACACACCATCATAAACGTGTGCGTATAACCAATGAATATCAACGTAATAAGAAGTCCTATAAAGAAGAAGAGCAAAATATTTGATTTGCTCTTCACGTTACGAGTTAAGTGGGCGACAAATCTTGAGAAGTACAGAATCATGAAAACTACAGAATTTTTAATTGATACATATATGTAATGTATGGTTGTTTGTATACTTATAAGCAAAATAAAAAGAAAGAAAACAAACCCAAAAAATTAATACATACATACTCACAGGTAGCGATGGAATAAAATTGTATGAAAAGAGAACAAAGCGCCTTTATGTCTAGAATCATTTATATTTGCACATTATTGGAGTTATTTCATTTATATCATTTAAAAAAATAAAATCCATAAGAATTCAATTTGTTATAAAATTTCTGTCAATATGCTCAAAATAGGCACACATATGTATGTATGAACATATAGCAGCAAAATTAACTCTTTCCTTTTTTATCAGCATTTAATCACAAATATGTAAATAGAATATTAATTAAAAATTGCAAGAATTTCACATTTATTTTTTTAAATATAGGAAAATGCATGTTTTGTTAACCATCTTATAATATAAATAAATATTTTTATCTATTGCCTATTCAATTTAAATATTTATGTAAATAAAATATTTCTAAATGATATACACACATACATATGTATGCGCGCTTAACCAAATCTAATTGCTTTAAAGTTTTTTCCCAATAGCCGTTCGAAATACTACAAACGATGTGCTCAATGCATGACTCCTCATGACTTGGAGATTTGGGCAATGGAAACTAATTACAAGAAATTCTTAGAGCTTCGTTCATATTGTCTCTGGGTACGTATGCACTTATGTATATGGGAAATACTTTGAATCTGATTATATATTTTGACCTATATTCGTATTTAATAACTCATATTCACCCAGGACGAAACGTATACACATAAAGTCAAAATTTATTAATGAATCTTTAAGCTCCTCCAAAATCAAATTTTTGTATTTAGATACCAAAAGAATGTTAGTTGATATTCTAACCAAGCCTGTTTCAGTCGAAAGGCAAATGTATTTTGTTAAACAATTTGGTTTGTCCCAAATTCACATCAATATATGATTTCTAGATATTGTATATTAAATTATTAGTATAGAAAGCATGACATTTTACAAAGGCTATTCATTTTAGATTGTAATTAATTAAAAATAAACTGTTGATTTTGGATTTATAAATTGAATATAAAATGAAATGTAAAATATTGTATTTATTCATAATTTAATGCTTGTAAGTTATATATTCATAATTTATTGCTTGTACATGTGGACATGCTTGAATTATATTCCCTAATAATTGTTCAGGGAAGGTGTTAAAAAGGAACAAATATTAGGATACAACACTGATTATAGTAATATGTCAAATGTATAAAAGACACGTCAACTTTAAGTGTCAAATAATAAATACTTCCTGTTCTCTCTTCTTCTAATATTTCCGTTGTAATAAGATATGTTTTATTTACCTGCGCTTTGCATAATTTTAACAATTATCGTCAAGGAGGGCAGTATGCAATTTAAGAGTAAAGATAAAGTTCAGAGCCAGAAGAGGAAAATTTCTTACTTAGCGAATTTCAAACTTTGTGTTTGAACGCGGATTTTTAAATGCAACCCAAGGCCCCCGATATTGACTTATCCCATTTAGATAGACATGAGGTTAACCACCCAAATCACCAGTGGAAATGAAACTGATGCTAACAGATCACAAAACGCGTCACGGATTATGTTATCGAAGGCTGAATGCAAAAATAGTTACGGATAATTTTCCGATAGTATTGATCGATGAGGTACTGGAAAGGTTGCAGGAGACGAACGTTTTTATCAGTCTCGACTTAATGAATGGCTTCTTCCATGTACCCATCGAACCCGATTCAAGAGAATATACCTCATTTGTAACTCATAATGGGCAGTTTGAGGTCGCTTTTGTGCCATTTGTCATATCGAACTCGCCAGCGGTGTTCTGCCGGTATATTCATGCAATCTTCCGAAATTTGTTCAGGGACGGGACGGTTGTGATATATATGGACGATATCGTAATCCCAGCCAAGGATAATTTAATTTTTAATCAACTTCTTGGGTTACATTATTGAAAACGCAACTATCTTACCATCGCAAGAAAAAGGTGATGTATTTGCAAGAAAACAATTTTGATATCGAACATAGGTTCGTATGATGCACGTCGATTCTTTAAGTCGGGTTCATTGTCTGTTAGTTGAGGATTCACTAAAGTTTCGCTTCCGAGAAGCGCAGGTAAAAGATGACTGGTTGAGGGTCGTAAGAAAAATTTTAGAAAGAGACAATTAGGAAGACTACTTTTGACAAACAATTTGATTTATATATACCCCGTAAATGAATTGCTAGTTATACCTTCTGGAATGGAAGAGGATAAAAAAATAAGCACATGGATAGGGCCATTATGCAGCCAAGAAAACTCAAGATTTAATTTAAAAGTATTATTTCATGCCCAATTTGAATTCAAAGCAGGGTAAAAAGGAGAACTTATTGACGCCAATCGATAAGGCTAGTGAATCAATAGGAACCTACCATATCGACTTCTTAGGCCCACTAACTGAGACGAACAAAAAATACAATCACATACACCCCGAAATCCACCGGTGTCGAGGAAGTAATTGATAGGCAACGGAAGCAGTCGGCTTTTTTTTTGATAATCCTAAGAAGATAGTGACTGACAGAGGTGCCGCATTTAAGTAAAATCAGTTTAGGGATTACTGCGAGCACGAAAAGACACAACATCTACTATTGCAACCGGTGTGCCTCGTACCTGCCCGGAGGAGGAATACATAGAATTGTCATTCCAATGCTCTCGAAGCTGTGTCACCATAACTCGACTCACTGGTACAGTTATGTGGAGAAAGTTGAACAAATATAAATAATAACAAGAGCGACGCCCTTCAGGATCCTTATTGGGTTAGATATGCGAACTGTAGACTATCCAGACTTGAGAGAAATTAACGACTTAGTTGCAATAAAAAGGACTCAATACGGTACGAATTTGAAACAGAAGCCGAAATACTTTGGACCCTACACAGTGACCGCTAAGTTGAACCATGGAAGGTTCGAAATAGAAAATGTGGGCCACCATGAAGGTGCTACTAAAACCACTACGGTAGCCGAATTTATGAAGCCATGGCACACATCATTCGGGACAGATGACAAGTCAGGACGGCGGAATGTGGGAACAGAACTTGACGAACGACCAGATGAAAGGGTGGCAATGCCTAGACATTCTACGAGAAGTGGACGGACATATTAGATAATTAACGAAAAGATAGTCAGGACTGGACGAGTGGACGAAGAGTTAGTTGGTGCGCGGGAAGGTTTAGAAAAGGTTGAAAAAGAGAATCCGCGGAAAAAATGTAATGTGTTGAAAGAGTGAACTATACTGTATCAACTGAAACTCAAAACTATTAAAGCTATTATTTAATGAAAAAGACGTTTAAAATAAACCTAAAACCGAACAAAATTTAAGTTAAAATGTAAGTAAACCTAAAACTTTTAAATAAACTCATTAAAGCTAGTAGATCTGTGTGTGTGTGTGTGTTTTTTTTATAGTACGAACACAATGAAAACAGCGATTACGGTGATTGAAAAATAGCAATCCAGTGATTGATTATACTGCGATGCTGAAAAATCGCTGGATCGCTCATCTCTAGGACGTACCAATGTCCGATATTAAAATAGCTGGTGTAAGCGATTGATGAATTATTATTCTAAATATCTGCAATACACAGAAATTTGCATGCATTGCAAATTTATAGCCTAAGCAAAAAACGTTGACATCATTCCATTTTGGTGTTCCTTTCGAAGTGGCCCACGCAAAAAGTTTCAGCGGCACAAATGGTACTGTCCATAGATCGAAGTAGGATAGTGCAGCGACTGCAAAATTAGTGAAAGCAGGAAAAATTACCGAAAAATGCATTATGTATAGCAAGTATCTCTTTTGAATTGTAGGTAGGTAGGTATGTATGTAAAGCGGTCGCCAGAAGGGCGGACTTAGGCCATCATTGACCCCTAGTGATACCGCATGAGATACAAATCCCAATCCATTTCAAAGGTCCAGCCATTCCGAGGTTTTAATGAAGCAGTTGATGGAGCTAATCTTTTATTTGAGATATCTCCCAAAGAGTCCAGAAAGTAGTCGCCTAGGAAAGTGCGCCTGCCTCTGGACAACGCTAGACACGTGCATAACAGGTGTACAATGGACCTTCCGCCTCCATTTAACTCCTGCAGAAGTCCCAGTCTACTACCGTGTGTACTCAGGGTCCAGTGTCCCGTTAGGACACTAATCAAGGAACCTATACTTTGTCTATTTAGAAACACTAGGTCCTTTGAGTGCTTGACATTTATCTCTGGCCAGGTTTATCTAGCTATTTTGCATCCTGAACTTTCAGACCAGCGCCTGCCCGCTGTCCCTAAGGATATTGTATTTATTAAGAGCTTACATGTAGCTATAGAAATAGCGAAGTTCGACCTATCTGGTTCAATTGGTATGGTAGTACCCTCACGGGCAAGTTCATCCGCTTTACAGTTCCCTGAAATATCTCTGTGGCCGGGAACCCAGCACAGATGGAGACGGGTCTGCTTAGCTATCTCGTCTAAAGATTTGCGGTAGCTCTTGATAATAGCCGAATCCAGGGAGCGCAAAGCTGCTTGGCTGTCGGATAGAATGCAAATATCATGTCCAGATATTTTCTTCTTCTTTAGCCAAGACAGTGCTGCCTCTATAGCCGCTACCTTTGCCTGAAAAACACTGCAGTGGTCGGGCATCCTAAAGGACATGTTAATGTCCAAATCATCTGAGAATACACCACGTTCCACCCTACTCTGTAACTTGGATCCGTCTATGTAGATGCGAATCCCTTTAATGCATGAGAGGGAGGGATGGCATCCTTCCATTCGTCCCTGGAGGGAATGGAGATCCCTCGAAACGTCTTACGATAGACAAACCATTGATTTTCAAAACGGTCGTGTAACTAAACGGCCGTGGAATCACACGAGCTCCGCCCTTGTGACATTTATCGTTGTTTAAAACCAAATAACTAATTTTACAAAACGCGCGAAAGAGACGCTAAACGAAAGTGCAATTTTCAAGAAAGTGTCTAGTTCTGTTTAGATAATCTAAATACCTATAATAACTAATTTGAAATTTATTAAAAGTGTTAAATAAACAATCAAACAAACAAAGGAACAGTTATATACATACGAGTATATGAGTTAAAAGTTGAAAGAGACAACAGATAAAATAATCCCGGTTGTGTGTGGTGTTGCCACAGTGGACTCTGGCCATAATAAGTGATTAGAGTTACCACACCAAAAAATTTTGTTTTTCGTGATATTTTACATACTCGTACATACGAGTCATACAAATATGATTAAAATATAGCAAAAATAATAATAAACAAAATTTTTTAAAAACTAATAAACAAAGTATATTCGGTAATCGCATTGCTCTCCCCCGTGGGAGAGAACGAGATCTATGAGCGAGTCACTCCACTCTTCGTGGAGTGCACATGGCAAACCCCCAATAATGTCCTGCTCCAGTATAGCAGTGGATTGTGCGACATCTACAACAAATTCGTCAGCAACAACATCTGCCTTCTCTACGTACGGTACAACAACTACATTCTCGACTACAACTGCGACATCAACATGTTCTTCTGCCTGTGTGCAAATTCCACCAAAAGGCATGCAGTCGTGCAGTCAACTGCAATCGCTACCGAAGAGAGCAGAACCTCACCCACGACAAAAAATAGCAAAAAACACAAGTGAATGTCAAAAAAAAAATAACCAACGCAGCTGAAATTAAATGTGCCATATGTGGCGGAAATCATACTGCAAACTACAAAGGCTGTGAAATATACAAAGCCATAAAAATTCAAAGGTTTCCATCTTTACGCAGAAAGGATCCATTATTACTACAGACCGAAAATATGGATGGATCAGTAGTTAAACCAGGCGTAAGTTATGCCGAAATTGCAGGGTCGTCAAATCCAAATAAAACTGAAGAAAATACAAAAAATTCAAACGATAGTGATATTAATGAACTTAAAGACATGGTGAAATCCCTAATCACTCAAATAATTAATATGATGAATATCATTACAATGTTACTAACAAGCTTAAATGCACGAAAGTAATAGTTTAATAATTGTAGCCTGGAATGCAAATGTCCTAACAAAACATTATCTTGAGTTGAAGCAATTTTTGTCTGACAAGAAAATTGATATAGCTCTAGTTTCAGAAACACATTTTACGAACAAAAGCTATTTAGTATTTCCTGGATATAAAATTTATGTGACAAATCATCCTGATGGTAAAGCTCGTGGTGGGACAGCTATCATAATAAATTCACTATTAAAACATACTGAACGGCAACCATATGCAACACCTCATATTCAATCCACTACTGTGCAAATTGAGGATACAAGTGGGACAATACTCATTTCCTCAGTTTACTGACCCCCCAGACACCTAATAACGACGGATCAATATGATGACTACATAAAGACGCTTGGAGTAAGATTCATTGCAGCTGCAGATCTGAATGCAAAACACACTGACTGGGGATCTACGCTAACCAATAAAAAAGGAAATCTGATTAATGCTATAAACAAAAATAACTGCAAATTTTTAAGCTCAGGTGAACCCACATACTGGCCAACAGATAGGAAAAAGATACCAGATCTAATCGACTTCAGCATAACAAAAAATATAAAGTGTAACCAATTAAAAATTAAAGCTTGTTTTGAACTTTCTTCAGACCACTCTGCGATAATACTTGACTACACAACGGACATCAAACCCATAGAACCAATAGCTAAGATTTTTAACCACAAAACAAACTGGAATTAATATAGACAGCATATTGAAAATCAACTGAATATGTATATCACACTAAAAACACAATTAGACATTGAACGTGCCATTATTCACTTCAACGATGTGGTCCTAGACGCAAGAATCAAATCAAGCCAACAGCATAAATTTAGAAGAAATAAACCTACAACGGATATTTTCATAAGAAAGCAAATTATTGAGAAGAGAAAGCTGAGAAAGAGGTGGCAGCTAACTAGATCGCCTGAGGAACTTAAATATAGCCTGCAAAACTCAAGAAAATATTAACTAAAAGACAGAATATAAAAGTTGAAAATTATCTAAAAAACTTGACGCCTATCCAGGATACTAACTACTCATTATGGAAATTCACAAAGAAATTAAAAACTCAGATAAAGTATCAGCCACCACTACGACTATAGACATTACAACCAAAATTAAGAAAAAAACACAACAGAAATAATTAATTGCATTAAAAAACGAATAAACCACAAAAAAGCACCAGGATACGATATGTTGACACGAAAAGCTCTCGCTGAGCTACCTACTATAGGTTATAACTACTTAAGGAATGTTATCAACTCAATGTTCCGACTACAATTTTTTCCCAAAGTATGGAAAGTTGCTGAAATTATTGCACTACTGAAGCAGGGAAAAGATGCTACAACTGCTTCGTCGTATAGACCAATTAAATGTAAATGTAAATAATTATCATAAACATAATTTTGATCAAAAATTGTTATAATATAATTATAGTGAACTATTATAATTAATGTAAATAATTTTTGTTGTATAACTTCTTGGCCTTGACTTCTTCCAAACAAATTGTCAAATCATGTACTAGGTGTCAATATGACAGATGTATGAAATAAAGGGAAATAAAAAAATTAAAAATAAAAAAATATTGATGCTTAGCTTTCATCCAAGTTGGTCGCAGTGCATAAAGGCCTTAGCCAAACCCTTACAATCATTACATTACATTCATCCTTATAGCTGAGTTTGCAGCCATTTTTTCGCCAAAAAGCCTTTCAGGCAGCAGATTGAACATAACGTCTAAAGCTGCCGTTGGAGTCGTTCTAATGGCATTACTTATGAATACCTCTGCCGTTGTTTATACATTTGTTACCAGCCTGTTGTTAGTGGACTTAGGGCTGTCCACCAAGCAAGCACCCCATAAAAAAGGACTGGTCATACCACAGCTGTGTATATCCAATAGGCTACCTTATGCTGTAACCCCCATTTCTTACCTACAACTCTTTTGCAATGGTACAGAGCTACCTGAGCCTTCCTAATGCGCTCACTTATATTAGCCTTCCAGTTCAGCTTCCTATCTAGGCTCATGCCCAAATATTTAGCTTCTTCGACAAGGTTAATATCTACACCCATTAGTTTCATACTTCCTTCCTTCATACAGGTTATGGGCCCAGGCCGTGCGTCGGTCTGTTAAAACGATTTAATTTTTGTTTTTGCCAAATTGATAAGTTCGGTTTCGTGGCGTGCTTCGTCTGTCGAACTTTTATAAACAATTTTAAAAAAAATTAAAATGAGTGCATTCTCTAATATCGAAAAGTTCGATGACTCCAACTACGCATCGTGGTCGGTTCAGATGAAAAGTGTGTTAATACACTCCGATTTGTAGCAAGTTGTATGTGGCCGACTTATAAAAACAGAACTTCAAAGCAGCCCGAAAAGGCGGCGCTCGATAGCAATCACGACAAAGCCCTCGCATCAATATTATTATGTGTGAAACCGTCCCAAATTAATATTAAAAACTGTGAAAATTCAATGGTTGCGGGGAATAAACTTCGCGAGATACACCAGCCAAAAGGGCCGGCGCGGAAAGGGCTGTTATTCCGAAAGCTTTTATATTTGAATATGGCGGAAGGTGCTAGTGTCAAATCAATTGCATCACTTTAGCAAAATCATAGAAGGCCTAGCAGAAATTGAAGTGTCGTTGACTGATAAAATGCTAGTAATTATTTTATTATCGAGTTTGCCTAAACAATTTGAACATTTTGTGGTGTCCATGGAAACGCGGGATGCATTGCCCACTTTAAACAGTTTAAAAGTGAAATTGCTGGAAGAGGGTGCACGGCAGCAGGCAAGTGAAGGAAAGATCGAGAATGCGCCAGAAACTCTTATTCAGGTGCGCGCGGCACTAGTGGAAATTTCCGTAAAAATGCAAACTTTGCAAATAGTGCGGACAAGAACAACAAAAACGTAAAGTGTTACAATTGCGGTCGACGCGGGCATTTCGCCGCAAATTGTACTGAACCAAAAAAGACTGAAAGCAAGCGGGGAAAACAATAATGGGAAACATTACGAGCGTTCGTGTTTTATGGCTCTCGCTGCAACACATACAGACCTTGAAATGTCAAATCGCGTTTGGTGTGTAGATAGCGGCGCAACTGCACATTTGTGCAGCGACCGAAGTTTATTTTCAAATTTTAAAGAAAACGGCAACGCAAGCAGACGCTAGTTCCACGCGCCACCTATTGACGCGCTGCCGCGCAGTGTGTTCATGGCAAGCGGAACTAGCCTGTGTTGCCGAATATCGGACTTTGTGTTTCCGGGCTGTTCGGCCTATTCCAGCCTGTTCCAGCGCTGGAACCGGGCACGCGCACTCGCATCTTTCCTGATTCAAGGCACCATAATACATTTTGTATTTATTAAATATACTTTTTTTTTTAAATTTGATCAATTGTAAATGAATTACAAGTTATCTTAATGCAGCTGTAGCACCCTAGTCTTTTAGCTTAGTAGGTAATAATGTTATACAAATACAGTTGTTTGTGGTGTTATATGTCAAAGTATAGGTTTAATTTGCAAATAAAGTTTATGAAAAGTTTGATATTGGCTTGATTTATGTTTTGCAAAATTTCTTTGAGATTAGGGTTTCCCAATTCTTGGCGGATTTGACTGATAGCTTGACAGTTATAAAGAATGTGCGGAGTTGTGAGATAGTCCGAGTTGCAAAATGTACATGCAGGAAGACTGGTATTGTTGAAAAGATGTTGGTGTGTTAGCCGTGTGTGGCCAAGTCGGAATCTAGTATAAATGATGATGTGTCTTCTAGGGATCGTAGTTGGGAATCGGGGAATAATTTGGTTGGGGTTTATGGCTTTGTAGGAATGTGCGTATTCAGTCCAGATATGTCTAATGGTCTGAATTTAGAGGTTATCCACAGCTTTTTGTCCATACAGCTGGGTGTCCATACAAGTTTGATTTTCTTTTGGCTTGTAATAATTATGTCCCTGATGTGAGATATAGTGTTGTCATTGTTGTTGACGTTTTTTATTGCTAGCAGCGTTGAGAGTCTGTGCACATTAAAGTTTTCATTTTGCTGGATTTGGCTATGAGACTTGCTTGAAGCATTGCTTCGGCTTCGGCTAAGAAAACGAATGCATATGTTGGAAGTATAGACTTAATGATTGTTTTTTTCGTCTACAACACTGAATCCAACTGCGGTTACAGATTTTGATCCGTCAGTGAATAAAATGTTCCACTTTTGGTGTTGGTTGCGAATCGTTAAGAATTCTCTTGTGAATATATTGTGCGGCGTGTTTTCTGTATGGTGTTTTGCTAGTTCAAGTATGATTGAATCTGTTTGAAGTGTCCACGGCGGCGCTTTTAAGGTTGGTGTGGTCTTGGAATTAAGTTTAATATCCAATTGTTTCGCTATGGCAAACTGCCCTTTGTACCGCTGATTTTTTACAGTTGCATTTTTTCCTTTTAAGTAGGTTAGTTAGTGCTTTATTTAATATTGATCCTTTTGCGTTTGTAAGTTTGACGATCATACGTCCCGTAAGTTGGAGTTGTCTGCTTTGAAGAGTCGGCAGCTCGGTTTCTGTAAGGATGTCAGTTATAGGGGTTGTGCGGAAGGCTCCAAGTGCCAATCTGGCCGCGGAGTGGTATATTGATGACAGTTTGTTTACATTATTTTTTGATGTATTACCGTAAATTTGAAGCCCGTAATCTATTTTAGATAGGATAGTTTATTTGACGATATTTATAAGTGAGTTAGTACAACTCTCCAATTTCATGTGGCTTAGACAATTTACAATGTTGATTCTATCATTTAATGCATTGGTTAAGTATTTAATGTGTTCATTCCAAAGATAGTTACTACTAAAGACTAAGCCTAATATTTTTAATTTTTTTACATCAGTTAGTTTGTGCATATCTAGATAGATATTTAGGTTATCGCAGTTACGTTTTTTACAAATGTGGAGATATTTGGATTTTTCTTTTGATAATTTTGTGCCACTAATTTGACACCAAGCAAGTATTTTGTGGAAAAGTGTTTGAAACTGTGTTTTAAAATCGGTTGTGTTTTGAACTTTAGAAAATATGTATGAAACATCTGCGTATATTATATGTTTAAAGAATTTATGTTCATTTATAATCCGGCAAAGTTTATCAAAAGCTATCAGAAATAGAGTTACAGACAACGGCGAGCCTTGGGGTATGCCGTTGTCGAGTGGCCAGAGTTCCGACACCGTCTAATTCACGTTGGGTTTTCGGTTTGTTAAAAAATGTTTAATATAGTTTAGTATCCTGGGTCCAACTCGCCATGCCATAAGCTGCTCTATGATAGAGTGGATACCGACCGACTCTGTCAAAGGCTTTTTCCATGTACATTGTAATTATCGAAAGATGCTTTTCTGTTGAGATGCAGTTACAAATATGTTCCTGTAGAGTGAGCAGCGCATCTAGTGTTCCTCTTCCAGGCTTAAAGGCAGTTTGGTTTATTGTTAGTAATTTTTTATTAAGTATATACCACATAAGTCTACGGGAAATCATCTTTTCCATTACTTTTGAGATACACGGGAATAATGATATTGGCCTATATTCTGTACTATTTTTGGCTTTGTTAGGCTTAGGTATCGGAATGGCCATTGCGATTTTCCATTCTTGTGGTATTACACCTGAAGAGAATATGTCATTGTATAGGTCGCATAATTTCTGTTTACCAGTAGGATGTAAGTTTACTAAAAGTGGATATGGGATATTGTCTGGCCCAGGAGTTTTTCCTTTTAGTAGTGAGAGGCTGGATTGAGATTGAAGCTCTAGAGTAGAAAAGGTATTTTCTATCTGCTTTGAATGCGTGTTTAAGGTATAATTTATATGTAAATTGTTGGTGAGTGACTCTTTTTTATTTACAAGTTCCAGTTACAAGTACCATTTGTAGTAATTAAAGCCATAGAGTAATATAGAGAGATAACTCTTATTCTTCCAATATCAGCTGATGAAATGATCATATTTTTTCCATATCCATGTGAAACAAAAACAACCTATCGGTTGCCTATCGGGAATGTGAAATAGAGCCCTTTGCTCGTGAATGGACCTCTACAAAAATGTGTAACTTTATATGTAAGCATCTGTCATAGATTAATATAGATACGCAACTCTTCTTCTTCCTCATCAGCTTTTGAAAAAATTCATTTTTTTCCCTATCCGTGTGAAAAAATAACAACACAATGTATAACGGCCATGCTATGGTGAGAAAGTAAAATTTGCTTCAGCTGACTGAATTTAGAGTTTCGTGGCGTAAGAATTAAAAAGTACTTTGAATTTGAAAGCGGTTATATATATATATATATATATATATATATATATATATATATATATATATATATATATATATATTATTTTGTAAAGTATTCTTATGTTCATATGTAAGTTATATTTACATTTATAAAAAATAAAATTTGTTCAATTTTCTCCCCACCCACGGGGTACACAAAATGGCGCGTTATCGAGATTTTTGGGTGCTGGATTCCCCTATAGGCCTATTTCAAAAGCTAATGCATAAATAAACAGTTGGGCTGTTCACAATTCGTCAACTTTGGTGTTACAAATTGTTGAAGTTATATTTTAAACCTATTTTACAATTAAGCTGTGAGCAATTTGTATGGGAAACAACAACACCACATATAATAACGCTATAATAATATTAAAATATTAATAATATGAAACTATTTCAGAACCTGCGAACTATATTCCTGGTTATTTGAAGTGGCAGACTATAAAAAAGAATCATTAGACGGTAGAAAACTATTATTATCATTAATTACAATTAAAATTATGATTAAGAATCCACTAGCTGCCAGGGCTATCGAGTTTTGTTTAAATTAATCTTAGATAAAATTTAAATGTTTAAACTTAGGCATTTAAATTGTGGATACATTTTAAAAAAAACTTAAAATTAGTTTGAACATTTTCTACGTAAGGTTTACAAAGTAAATGTTGCCACTCGGAACGCTTAAGAATCAACTGTTTTGAGAATAAAACATTTCGTTGCAAGTACCAATAGAACTTGATCAGGAAACACTAAGAAGGTAAAAGCATTTTGAAACACATTCTTTGTTTCGTAAAAAGTTTCCATTTTAAGGGAAAAATAATGTAGCTCTTTTAGACAATCTTGGTTTTTGCCATTATTGCCAAATTTTTAAATTAAAGATATTACCCTCTTAGTTTATGTTGGCTTTGGCTGTTTATATGCCAATTCCCGATTGTTTTTTAGAATTCGGCAATTTATAACCAATCAATGTTAGTGGTGAATACTTACAATTATTCAGCGGTGAAAAATCACAACAAAAAAAAATGGATGATTTATTTTTTATAAATTTGTGTGTAAGAAATAAAATTTATTTCTCAAATAAACCTTATTAGCGTATTTTTATTTCGAATTAAATAAAATATAACTAAAATGAAAATTATTAGTGAAATAGTGTGGTCTGTTATGTATATTTACGAGAATTCAAAAGTGATTCAGAGAATATTGCAATAAATGAAGCTAAAAGAAGACTAGCAACTAAGGCCTTCGACTAAGAGAAAAATTTTTACAGAAGAAGATTTTTGCATGAGGTCGTTACTGTGAGACAAAATTTTCTTTATTTAAAAACATGTTTCTTTATCACTCGTCCTTAACACTTCCTATTTATTGTCTGAAGTGTTAAAGACGAGTGATAAATCAATAATAAAATTGAAAACTTTATCTGTCTCAAGACACATTTCGCCTACGTAAAGTCAATTTGAGATAAAATCACATATCCTTCTCTTACAATTAATTTAAATTAGATATAAAAGTGTATAGATATAGATATATATATTTAAGGGTGTTATACACTGCGTAGTCTCATCTATAAATCTTCTGTCAGGTTAATTTCCGACACGAATTCATATATTTTGGAGGTCTCAAGATGAGGGATCTTGCTCATATCTAAGATATATTCTCCAAAACAACTGTGTCTTTTGTGTGCCAATGGTCCGCAGTCTGTGATCAGGTGCATTGAGGTTTCGTCACTTTGTCCACAGAATCGACAGATGGCATCAGAAGATATACCCAACTTGTTCAAATGGTATTTGAGTCTACAATGTCCGCTTAAAATGCCTGTGATGATTCTTAAGTTACTCCGAGGCATATTTATTAACTCCTTAGCTCTTTTAGGATTAAAATCTCCCAGACTGGAGATCTTGGAAATCTTGGACTGTCTTAATCCCGGAAGAGTTTTCCAAATTTGACTTCGTTTTGCATATGTACATTTCTTCAGCAGACCTCTAATGGTATTGGATGATAATCCACAGAGGGGTTCAGGGCCGTTGAAGTGAGAGGCCGCAGCCTTCCAAGCTAAGCTATCAGCCTTCTCATTTCCCTCTACTCCTATGTGGCCTGGTACCCACATTAGAGATAACTTGTTCATACTGCCTAGGGAGTTTAGCTTCCCAATAGAGTCCCACACAAGTTTAGACCTCACTAAGGGTGAGACTCTTGAGTGCTGCTTGACTATCAGATAGTATCACGATGTTTTTCCCCCGATACTTCCTGTCAATGTTGATCTGGGCACATCCTTCAATAGCGTGAATTTTCGCTTGAAAAATGCTTGGAAAAGAACCCATTGGTTCCCAGTAGTTGGTTCTAGGCCCAAATACTTCTGCCCCAGTTCCGTCCATTGTCTTAGAACCGTCAGTATACCATAATTTGGAATTTTCTCTAATTTTATACGTCTCAGTTAGACCTTTCCATTCTTTTTTGCAACTCATCATTGTACAGTATTTGTGTGCAAAATTGAATTTTCTTGGCATAAAATCCTTGTGAGATTTTAGTATACCGTATTCTTGAGTAGAATTTTTACCCCATATATTTTGGGTGTAATTTGATTCTCTCGAAATAATTTCTTGTATTCTGGTAAGAAATTCCCTAGCATACTCATGAATTACTAGATGTAAGGGTGTAAGATCTAGTATAACTTCCATTGCTGCTGTTGGACAGGTGCGCATAGCTCCAGTGATAACAAGGCAGGCAACGCGTTGTACTTTACTTAATGCAGACTTCGCGGTCTTAAGTCTGACTCTATTTGGTCAGGCCACAGAACCATAGGTGATGATTGGTCTCGCCATCATGGTAAAGTTATTATTGCTGGAGTAATTTGACCAGGTCCTACCCAGCAGGTCAGAGATTTCTTTTGATGTGGAAACTTGGGTCCCATCTACGAGTATAGTTTCCATGACGTGGATATTGTTTGTCACACTTTTCCCGTATAAGATTTTTACCTTATCCCAAAGGATTTTTGATGGCGTGTTGTAGTTTATATCCTTTGTTAGTTCCATAAATGCTATTCTTTTGGAGATTTTTGCTTCTCTTTTAAATCTAGCGTTAGATCTTTTACTATTTACAATTGATTTAAAACCATCACTGAAATCTGAAGAAGATATCATTGCGGCTGTTGAACACTTCAACAACTGCCTGCAACAAGCTGCGTGGGACTCCACCCCCACACTAAATGAGCGAAAATCAACGAACATCTCCAAACCTATAAAAGAAAAACTGAGAGAAAAGCGATATGCAAGAAAAAAGTGGCAACAAACTAGACATCCTGAGGACAAGAAAAAATTAAATGCGCTTACAAAAGAACTTAAAGAGATCCTTAATAACGAACGAAACACCCAACTCCATCATTACCTCAGTAATCTCGATGCAACAGCTGCTACAGAATACTCTCTCTGGAAAGCAACTAGGAATCTAAAGAGACCCACAATGTTCCAATCCGTTTTACGAATGGAAAATAACGAATGGGCTAAAAGTGACCTTGAAAGAGCAGTCACATTTGCCCGACACTTAAAAAAAGTATTTACTCCACAGGAAATCGAGCCCCCAGCATGTGTAACAGAAGAAGTGAAAAGTGTTCTGAGTAATACCCATCAGATGGACCTACCCATACGTAAATTTTCCAAATCTGAAGTGAAAGCAGCTATTGATAAGCTAAATATTAAAAAAGCCCCTGGGTACGACCTTATCACTGGAAAAATAGTAAAACAACTTCCAGAAGAAGGACTGACATATCTTACCTACTTATTTAACGCGGTACTAACATCTGGCTTTATACCTCCCCAATGGAAAGTGTCACAATTAAAAATGATTCTCAAACCCGGAAAAAGCGCTGATAAAGTTGAATCGTATCGCCCAATTAGCTTGTTACCGATTGCTTCTAAACTCATGGAAACCCTTTTCCTGAAAAGACTACTCCCAATTATAGAAGAGCGAAAGCTAATTCCAAATCATCAATTTGGTTTCAGGAAAAAACACAGCACAATCGAACAGGTTCATAGGATTGTTGAGTATATACACACTGCATTCGAACATAAACAATATTGTACAGCAGCGTTTCTTGACATCTCGCAAGCATTTGATCGCGTTTGGCACGATGGCTTGCTTTACAAAATAAAAACTACACTCCCCATTAACTACTATGTGTTAATCAAGTCTTATCTTACAAATAGATATTTTTTCGTAAAGCAAGGTGAGGAACAATCTGAGCTCCATGAAAGCTCAGCAGGCGTACCCCAAGGAAGTGTCATGGGCCCAATACTTTATCTACTTCACACGTACGACTTACCATCAGCTGAAGGAGTCACCATAGGTACCTTTGCAGATGACACTGCTGTCTTAGCTGTTGACACTCTCCCACACTTAGCTTCCTCTAAAATCCAGAGTGGGCTAAACAAAATTACTGACTGGCTAAAAAAATGGAAAATCAAGTTGAACGAAACAAAATCAGTCCAGGTTACATTCACTCTCAAACGAAACACCTGCCCACCCGTTAAACTCAACGGCATAAATATACCCCAATGTAATGAGGCTAGATACCTTGGGATGCACCTCGACAGAAGATTAACTTGGAAAACACATATATTTACAAAACGAAAATCACTCGGTATAAAGCTCAGAAATCTACACTGGCTCTTGAATCGAAACTCCAAAGTCTCAATCGATAGCAAATTGCTCTTGTACTCAGCAATTTTAAAACCAGTTTGGACATACGGTATTCAGCTGTGGGGCACTGCGGCAACTTCCAATGTTGAAATACTTCAAAGATTCCAACCAAAGACCCTAAGAATGATTGTAAACGCGCCCTATTATGTCACAAACAACCAAATCCATCGTGACCTCAAAGTTCCTACAGTCGCTCAAGAAATAAAAAAGCTCTCTACTTCGCACAATCTGAGACTCCTAGTCCACCCAAATCCACTGATATCGGAACTCACTTCCAACCCCTTCACTTTCATCCGACTGAAGAGAAAATCCACAACAGATCTCCTGTGCTAATAGGCAATGGCTGCACCACTGGGTGTAGTCCATAAAAGACAGTAAATACAAAAATTAGTCTTAAGTTATTAAATATTGCTGAATGTGATTGAATGTAACAGATTGCAATAAAATATTTGGATATTAAAAAAAAAAAAAAAAAAAAAAAAAAAAAATCTTTTATAATTTAAGATGTTATCGCTAGTGGGTTTTGTTTTACTTGATCCACATATTATTCTTATTGGATCTAAGTTGAGCTAATGTGTCGTTCCACCAATAAACCGTATTCCTAAATCTTTTATGTGTAGTTTTGGGAATGGATTCATTCGCACTAATTTTCATTTTTTTCAGTAGGATTGCTGCTTTGTGATCTATATTAATACCTGCTGGTAGGTTAGAGAAGTGTTTTTGTATTGCAATTTGATATTTTTGCAAATCAGCGTAGTCTAATTTATATCTGGGTATACTATGTCCAGTTGATTGTGAGATTTCGTTGAACAAACTGAGCAATATTGGTAAGTGATCACTTACGTGTAAGTCATCAATCACTGACCATTTAACTGACAAGTTTAATGGTGGAGTGCACATAGTCAGATCCACATGTGTCGAATGTGTTGAGAAGTGTGTGGGTGATTTGTCGTTTAATATAATAAAATTGTTGTTTTGTATATATTTTGAAACTTCTCTCCCTTTTTTATTAGTTTGTTGATCCCCATAGTGGACTCCAGGTGTTGAAATCTCCAAGGAGTAGTATCGGTGGGTTAAAGTTGGATAGCAGGTTATGTAAGTCATTTTCCGACAGGATATCTGAAGGGTAATTATATATATTAACTATAGTAAAGGGTGTGTGTGTTTGGATTTTGGCTGCTATTGCTAGTATTGGAGAATTGACGTTTATAGTTTCATGTTGAATTGAGTTGGAGATTATAAGAGCAACTCCCCTCTTAACTGGAGCGTTGTTTTCAATGTCGTTTTTTCCATAATAGGAGAAGTTATTAGCAATAATGCTATGGTGTGGATTTGATTAGAGATGGGTTTCTTGAATTGCGATTATTTTCGCGTTCTGATTACGCATCAGTAGACAAAGCTCATTGTAATTATTTCGGTATCCATTTAGATTCCACTGAAGTAATCTTAGAACCATAGTTTAACTAGTGTAATGATGTTTCTACAAATATCGTATAGTCTTTCATGTCAATATCCCGTTCTGAGTCGGAGCTGAGCGAGTCTATAAATGCGTTCTTTATTTTTGTAGACTGAGTGTTCTTTTGAGGTTTTGCAGGAATAGTGAGTTGAAATATGGTTGTATTATTTTTTAAGAGCGGACTCTCGTATTTTATTTGATCTTTAGTGGTTTCCCGGTTCTTTATAGTTGGAGTGGAGATGATTTTAAAATTGTTGCTGGTTTTGGGTTGCGGAATTTTGTTGAATCCCGAGTTAGGAATGGGTTTTCCATTGGAGGTCGAAGTATTTACTATCTCTTTAGATTCGTTTACTTTGTCAGGTGGTTTATTGAATTTATTTTGAGTTGCTTCTTCTAGAGTTTCAATAGGTGAATCATGTGTTGTGACAGTTGTATCGTTGTTGATGGCTTCAATTGCCTCGCGGAATGAACATTTATTAGGGTTTTGTTCTTTAATATTGCTTGTCTTTTCTTGAATGTTGGACAGTTTTTGTTGGCAGAACGATGTTGTTGCTTGCAATTAATGCACTCCACTTTCTTACATGGTAGGGGTTCATGGACAACGATAGAGCACATGTTGCATTTTTTTCGGATTTACAAAATTTGATAGTGAGGCCTATTGCAAAACAGTTTTTGCATTGCATAGGTGATGGAATGTAGAGTTCTACTTTTACTTTAAATGAGATTATGTGCAATGGTGAATTAGTAATTTTGCCACCTATCATTTTTGTAATTTTTTTGCATTCGACAGCACCTTGTTCTTTGAAGCCTTCGACAATTTCATTTTCACTTAAATCACGTAGAAAACCGGGATAGACCTCGCCCTTAACCGTATTTAAGGTCGGTTGTAAGCTAACAACGACTTCACATAGATTGGAAAGTTTTGTTGTTTTTAGAAATTTGTTTGTTTGGTGTTCATTATTTGTCAAAATAAGAAGGTGACCTTCTCTTTTAAATGATATGGAGCGGAGTTTTTCAGTTGTTATATTTTCAAGGGCTTTATTTAGTATGAATATGTTGAACAGCTTAAGCGGCTTGTCGATTTTGTTTTTGATTATTATGAATTTGGGGCACGAGGTAGATTTTTGTGATTTTATGTAGTTTTTGTTTTTGAGGTTTGAAAGTCGTTGTTGTTGTCAATGTTATAATTTTTACTTTTCGGTGCTGGTTCATTGTCAAGGATAGAAAAAAGTTTTGATCGCGTCCTCCCGGTTCAGGAGGCATTTTCGGATACTCGGATACGCGGTTGAGTCGAATGCTGAATGTATAATTGTTATTGTTTGCTTAATTTACACTTAATTGTTGCACAAAGGAGTTTACTAGTCTGCAGATGGCACGAGATGTGGTAAAGAAAACGAAAACTAAAACGAAAGTTAAATAGAAGACATTACAGACAAATGCCTTAACGTGTCTGTGCAGAAAAATGATGTCGATACGGCGATAAAATGGCACAATTGGTATGGCCATGTAAATTTTAATTGCTTAAAACAAATGTCGAATAATCAATCATTGTGCGGTTTGAAGCTTGGTAAAGTACCGAATAAAATGTTGTGTAAAACGTGCGCAAAAAGTAAGATAAGTGAAAAACCGTTTCCACGCGCATCCGAAACTAAAGCAAAAGATATTCTCGAGGTAGTGCATAGCGACGTTTGCGGTCCAATAAATAAGAAGTCAATCGGCGGTTCGCGTTATTTTGCTACGTTTATTGACGATAAATGTCGATATATGACAGTGTATTTCCTAAAAACAAAAGATCCTGTGTTCGATGCATTTAAAGACTATAAATCCATGGCTGAAAAGCAAACCGGTCGTAGGATTAAAATTGTAAGAAGTGACAATGATCGCGAATATGTCGGAGGATTTTTTTTTTTAATTTTTTAAAGCAAAATGGAATCAAAAGTGCCATACACGCCGCAGCAGAACGGCGTAGCGGAAAGAGCCAACAGAACGCTGGAGGAGATAGTAAGGACCATGTTGGTTCATGCGGAGCTTGACGAATCTTTTTGAGCGGAGGCAGGAAGACTTCTGCATATTTGAGAAATAGAAGCATGAAGTCTGGTTTGTTTCAAAGCCCTCAGTGTCTCATTTTATGGTTTTTGGTTCAACTGCTATTTTTCTTGACAAGACGCATTCAAATAAATTCAGTGCGAAGGGAAAGGATTGTATTATGATCGGGTATTCTGAGGTGGCAAAAGCTTATCGCCTCTTCGATCCAACAAGCCGAAAAATCATTGTTAGTCGCGACGTATTATTTGAACAAAAAGCTCAAGTTTGTCAAGATCGTGGAACAAATATGTTGTTAAATGACCTAGAAGGTGAATTTTGGCCCACAAGTTCAACTGTGGCAGACGATGCTGCTGCTGTTCCGGCGAGTGCTGACATTGCCGTGGGCGTAAGCGATGGTGGTGACGATAATGGTGAAAGGTGTGACATAAGCGAGATTAAAGACGTTGGCGACGGTGACGAAAATGGCATAGAAAATGTTGAAGCAACTGGCTCTGAACGTTCGAGGTTATTGCGTTCTGGAAAGCAGTACAATATGCTAGGTGTGATGAGCGTGAATGCATTGGAAGCGCCGGATAATGTTGAAGAAGCGCTTAGTGGTGCGAATGGCATTGCATGGAAAGCATCGATGGGTGTTTACCATCCAGCGCGACAAGTTTGGTGGCATTTCATTCGTTTCAAGTCACGATTGGTTGCCAAAGGCTGCAGTCAACGTTATGGCGTGAATTACGTTGAGACTTTCTCACCAGTGGTGAGGTACGCAACAATACGTATGGTGGTCGGATTAGCTGTGGAACATCGTCTCTACGTGCATCAGATGGATGTTTCATCCGCGTATCTGAACAGTGACCATTATGATGAGGTGTACCTGCAGCAACCGGAATGTTTCCTCGACAACAGCTATCTAAATCGTGTTTTGAAGCTGTAAAAGTCTCTTTACGGACTGAAACAAAGCGGTCGAGAGTGGAACGCAAAATTAGATGCGATTCTCATTGCTTTTGATTTTTCATAATGTCCAAGCGAGCCGTGTGTCTATACCAACAATCATGATAGCGTGATCAACATTATAGCCCTATACGTCGATGACCTGTTTATAGCAAGCTCATGTAAGTCAGAGTTGATGCAAATAAAATATAAAATTTCAAACGAGTTCGATGTGGTCGACGGTGTTCCGCTGACACATTTTCTTGGGATGGAGTTTGAACGTGTTGGCGAATCTGGTGAAGTTACTATGTGCCAGAAGCAGTTTATTGTACAATTACTTAAAGAATATGGAATGGAGAGTTGCAGAGAAGTCTCAACACCATTAGATGCTGGTTTTGTCGGAAGCTCTAAAAGTCAAAGTTGCCAAAAGGTCGACAAACAAACAACATATCAATCCATTATAGGAGCCTTGTTGTATTTGGCGATTTCGACGCAACAACAAGGATATTGCATTCAGTTTCAAAATTGTCGCAGCGCAATACTAATCCACATGCAAAGCACGGGGCAGGCGTTAAACAGGTACTCCGTTATTTAAAGAAGACGTCTGATTACAAATTGCACTATCACCAGACCGGTTTTTTTTTGGTAGAGAGGGTAAAAATGCCTGCCGCATCATCAAAACTGTGGTCACAGATTTGGTATGTGAGAATTGCACTCACTAAAACATCCCCCTCCCTCGCTGAGAACATCACCAGACCGGTAAGTCCATTGAATGTTTCGTCCATGCCGACTGGTGTGGTGACGCCCGCGACCGAAAGTCATATTCAGGATTCGCATTCGTAGCGGCAGAGGCTGCGTTTTCTTGGTAATCGAAGTAGCAGAGCACAGTTGCTCTTAGCAGTACTGAGGCAGAGTACATCGCTCTATCTACAGCAGCAAAAAAAGCGGTATATATCAACAAACTGTTAGCGGAGATGGGTTTTAAACAAGCCAGCCCGATGATGCTTAATAATTACAACATTAGTGCCCAGTGCTTGGTCAAAAATCCGACGTACCATGCAAGCAGGAAGCATATCGACATAAGATATCATCATATTCGGCAGTTGTATTGTAGTAATGAAATTAATGTGAACAATGTACAAACCAACGAAATTATGTCAGATATGCTAACTAAAAATTTACGAATAGTTAAACATGTTAAGCTTTCAAATTAAATGGGTTTATTTTAAAGAAAAAAATGTGTAGTGTTGAGAGGGAGTGTTAGATATATGTGGCAACACTTCCCTCTACACGTTTTTTCTTTTCATTTAATATTGTTATACTTTGTCTATTCATTCGTTTTTCAATAAAGAATCAAACAAAAATTTATTTTTAATTAAATGTTTGATAGTGCCTTTCTCCATTTATAAACAGGCATTAAGAAGTGATACCCTACCCGAGGGTAAGCGTTACTACTGTTCATCCATTGTCACTATGTTGCTCTCGGCTAAAGGTGGCGTGGCGTCGAGAGAATTCCCGCGGTTACATGGCTTGACGCCGTGAGCGGCAACCGATGATAAATCTCCTCTTATATACCTCTTGCACACGAAAACCTCAACCAGCCTCTGAACGCAGCATCGCATGCCTTCTCGCAGGATGTAATTCACGTCACCCTGTCAAATCTGGGGAGGCCGATCAACAACTGGAGGGTTCTCGCGAAAAGACTCGTGCTCGGACCACAGACACATTGAGTTTCAGTGTGGCGAGCGGGCGCATATGCCATTGCCCACCAGAAACCCAAGAAAAACAGACTGGCCAAGTTCAGGGAGGCACTGCGTAGCAATTACGTGACGCCACTGAAACTTCGCAAGGAGCAGAACATTGAGGCGGCTGTTGAACATCTCAACACCGCTCTAACAAATAGCTTCGAGCTAGCCTGTCGAACTAGACCTCCTCTTAGCCGGACTCCTGTTCCATGGTGGAATCGAGAGCTTCAGGTGTTGAGGCGTGAGTCTAGAAAACTCCTCAACTGGGCCCTCAAGACGAATCTTGATGAGGACTGGGAACGATATCGATGTGATCAGAGGGACTACAAGAAGCTAATTTGGGACTCGAAAATGGCTTCTTTTAGAGATTTCTGCAAACCTGATGGCTCCTATACGGAGAGGCAAAGTGGGACACTCAGCTTGCTGTTGGAGTCACACTTTCCAGGAAATCAGGGAAGCATAGCCCGTCAACAATCACCTTTGGTCGGAACTGTTGGCAGGGCAGCTACACCCTCTCGACATGATTGGTATGTCGCCAGAACTGTGGCGAATGAGGCTGCTATTAGATTTGCTATCAAATCCTTTGACAGCTTCAAGTCGCCCGGACTGGATGGCATATATCCGATTGTGTTGAAGGATTGTGTTGAGTTAGTGTTGGCAGCACTGAAGAAGGTTGGAAGAGACCTCTACACCAATCCCAAGAGCTTCAGACCTATTAGTATGACCTCGTTCATGCTAAAGAGTTTAGACCGGCTGGTGGAGCTTCGCATGCGCAGGGAGTCTCTGAAGACGCATCCACTCTCTCCATTTCAGCATGCCTATCAAAGCGGATGATAGAGCGAGCCATCGACAGGAAAGAATACGCAATAGGCATATTTGTGGACATAGAGGGTGCGTTTGACAATGCTACTTTCAACAGTATGTGCGGCTCTGCTAGGCGGCATGGACCGGGCTCTAGTAAAGCGGTACAACGTGTTGCTGCCAGAGGCTCGTTCATGGTTAGATCCCGAGAACGAGCCCGGCAAACACTGCTGTCGTATTTTCACTGATGGCTACAGGACTGAAGGCGGTTCAGGTTCTGGTGTCTTCGTGGGACCCGTCGGTTCTTTGTCCTTGGTGTGCATGCGTCTGTGTTTCAGGCGGAGGTGTATGCGATACTTGAGGCGATGGACTTTGTTGTGGAAAACAGGTGGAAGGGCAAATCTATTTGTGTCTGCAGTGACAGCCAAGCTGCGCTCATGGCCTTGGATAGCCCTACCACCACTTCCACGATAGTCAGGTCCTGCAAATCCAGGCTAAACTGTGTCTGACGCTGACTTGGGTACCGGGACACGCTGGCATTGCGGGTAACGAGACCTCTGACTCCTTGGCCAGGATGGGCTCCGAGGCTGTTTTTATGGGCCCTGAGCCTGTTCTGCCACTCCCTTCCGCTGCCATCAAAGCCACTGCAAACAAGGGTGTTGTTTCGACCCACAAGCGAGCATGGCGGGCTGAGAGAGGCTGCGGATGGACGAAAATTATGCTACCCGTTATCTCTGACCGATGGTCACGGTTCCTTCTATCTTTAGGTAGGAGGGACTGCAGGCTGCTGGTTGGCGTGATGACGGGGCACTTTCTATGGGCTAGGCACATAGAAAGGATTGGCATATCAGACAGTGCGCTGTGCCCAGCCTGTGGAGAAGAAGACGAGACGGCGGACCATTTTCTTTGCGTCTGCCCTGCCTTGCTCGAATCAGGTTTGGGATTTTTGGCACTGATGTGCTGAGGAGTAACCAACTTGGCTCATTGGCACCACAGGATCTACTCCTATTTCTTCGGAGGTCGGGTAGATTTAAAGCAGAGTAAAAGGGAACCTTAAGTGCAGTACAATGGATATATACTCTGTCTGAGTGCTGCGCTTACTAGATTCTTCCGACAAAAAATGCCTTCTCGCGTGTACATTTTTTGGGGTTGAAATCGCCGCTCACCCTAAAACCATCAACCAATCAGATGGCGTGCCGATTTCGTAAAAATATCATATTAACCTCGGGATCAGTAAATAAGTGAAAGTAAACAAGTGAACAAGTAGTAGCAGCAGCAGTGAAACAGTGAGCGTAGCCGAAAGTGAACATCGTAGTAGCAGATCAGTTAATGAGTGACAGTGGCAAAAGGATCATAGCCGAATCCTGAGAGTGGCATCTGGCAGGGTGAGCGCCGTGTTAGCAACGGAGAGTTAACAAGTGAGCGTCGCAGAGCAGACATTGTTTTAGGGCAGTTGAAGCAGATGTAAGTATAAGATTGTGGTGCAACAACTGACTAACTGAAGCACACAATAAGCGAAGACGAAGTATGAAAAGCGAGCAAACTTTTAAAGCCAATAGTATTTGGACGAATACTAATAAAGCCAATTGTTCTAACTAAAAAAGGAATTGTTTGCTTATTACTAATCCAGCGATACGAATGCAAGTATTGAGCTTGGCATAAATTGTCTGAAGGGCGATTACGTAACGATACATTATCTTACGGCAAACCTTTGGTGCTTTTCTTATTCAACAAACCGATTTTTATGGAACAAAGCAATCAAATTAGCAGAAGCAGCCATTTATAGAAAACAACGTTTTTTATTATTCTTAGATTCTATAATTCTTGGTTTGGATCGCGATCATGCAAGTAAATATATTACGAAAGCAAACAGAAATTACAGTATGTACTTTTAACCGTACTGTCATTTCAGTTCATTGGCTATTTGTCTTTTTTTAAAGAAATACTATTTAGTCGAAGTTATATAATCAATTAAACCAAAATTAATATCCAGACCATGGCAAATGATCTCGATAAATTGATTCATTCGCCTTGTTTTCTCTCTGTATCTCAACGCGGTTGTGGTATCGGTTGAAACAGTACTTCATTGCTTCATTTCTCAAGTTGAGAAATCCTTGGCGTACAAAGAATTCACACTTGCCATATTTCTGCACTTCGAGGGAGCATTCAACAATGTATGCCCTAACGCTGTCATTTCCGCACTCTATAACCCTAAGCCTATGCGGACGACATAGCAATCGCTGCATGCGGCAAATTCCCCCAAACCCTTTCCGAAAAACTTAACATTCACTCTCTATTGTGTCGAACTGGTGTAGTGAATTCGAACTTGGGGTTAACCCAACCAAAACCGAGACTATGCTTTTCACTAGGAAGTACAAAATTCCAAGCTTTGCAATGCCTAGTCTAAACGGTACTCCGCTCTCTTTGAGCATACACGTTAAGTACTTACGCCTGATTCTCGACCCAAAGCTTAATTGGAAAGCTGAGAGGGCACGTAAGGCAACATGCGCTATATACTGTGACGAGCAAAATTATTGATTAATTTTGCTCACACAATAAATGTCCCCCAAAGCAATAGTCACTGCGAAAATGGACCGCCAGCGTCACTCGCGTGCAAAGAATTGAGATTGCCGTAACCAATCAGCTTGCGCGCCTCAACGCTTAATATTATATATTAGAATACCTTCGCACCAATGGAAACCACGGCGAAGGCGGGAACGCATGAAATGCACGAAATATTAAACGTTGGTCAATAAATCACATGCAAATTGTAACAACAACTACGCAATCGGAATGCAAACCACACCATTGGCAAGCCAAGCCAGCCGCTTGCGTAAGACGAGGAAAATTAAATGCATGTGGATTATACCAACAAGAATTCACCGACGGACTTAGCGAACTCAAGCCAGCCGTTTGCACTGATCGACAACAACAACAACACTACAAGCAGACTTCAATTAATCGTGCGTTAATTACAACAACACGACTCGGTAGAATTTACCGAGTACGTTAGCTGGGGAAATAGTACAACAACAACACGAGGAAGGAATGATAAGAAAAGAGACGACGACATAACAATCGCTGTGCAGACAAGTTGCGCGGACATCACAGAAAGGAGAAACACACAAATAGTGTTCAAACACTGGTGGATAATTTAAATAATATTAACCACGAGCAGAAAGAAATCATGCGTGCAACAACAACACGGCGTGCAACAGCAACAACGTGCCGCTGCAACATCGTGCCGCTGCAACTACTACGCGCTTGACAACAGCAGGGAAACGCTGAGGGACGCCTAAGGTCAAGCGGAAAACACCAACAATGCCTTGGCCTTAACAACAGGAAGCGGTAGTCGGAGCAATGGCCAGCGGGACTGGAACAACAACTAGAGGTTCAACAGGTGGCTATAAAAGCGCCTGTAACCGGACATACGCTCTATTTTTCCTGCTACACATCGCGCAAGTAAGTACCTTAGAAATGTTGCCGCATAGACGTCACCAAATTAGAAATCAGTACGAACGGACACACACACACACACACACAAGCGCTGCATTTACTACGAATGCTGGATTTTAATCCACTCTCATAGTAAACCAAAACTTGTTCGTCAACGTTAGAACGGTGGAAGTGGTTTGTCAATCCACCACCGTTGAAACAAGAGACTCAAGACACGGACCTAGACACTAAGAAGTACTGCGTTTGCTACGAACGCTGGGTTTTTCAATCCGCCTTCATAGAAAACCAGGACTTGCTTCACAAAGTCAAACCGGTGGAAGTGGTTTTTCAATGCACCACCGTTGAGACTGGAGACAGGACGGCACAGCACCAAGTTCAGGAGCGGCCTTCATAAAGCTCATCATTTTTGTAATAACGTGTAAACCTAGAACTAAGAATAAGGATTTAATGAAGAAAACTTAAACATTACAACGACCGAGTATATTTTCTGTATACGACCCCTGGAGCAGCTGAATTTTACCACAGCTATAAACCTGCAATTTCAAACCCCTCGATAAAATCAGAAGATCCATTGCTCTACTGATCACTGGCGCTCGTCGTAGCACACCTACGAAAGCCCTTTTGCCATGCTGCACTGGCTCCCCTCGAGGATCCTGGTTAAGCAACAAGCCAAGCTGACAGCGATTAGACTTAACGCTCTTTCGCACTGGCGCATAACCCTCACGGGCCATGCTTCTATTCTGAATCAGGATCGACCTGTCCACAACTTTGTCGATTATATGTCGGTCTATCCCGATTTAAACAGGGAATTCGACCTCACTATTCCAAGTAGAAACGACTGGACTTCAAAAAACCTAATCGTCAGTGAAACAGTCGAAATCTACACCGACGGTTCCAAGCTTGGAGGTAGAGTCGGCAGCGGTATTTATTCCGACAAGCTGGACTTAAACATCTCCCTACGTCTCCCAGACCATTGGAGCGTTTTTCAAGCTGAGGTTATGGCCATTTATCACGCAACCAAATGGATGCTGAGTAGTGATATCGGCGCAGTCGACGTATCTATCTTCTCAGACAGCCAGGCCGCCATTAAATCTCTTTTTGGCTCCACGGCCACACCAAGACTAGTTCATGAATGTCGAACATATTTAAATGAGCTCCCAAGTTACTCTCGGGTGCACCTAGTCTGGGTTCCCGGACATAGCGAAATCCCGGGAAACTGCGAGGCGGACGAGCTTGCCAATGCAGGCACGCTAATGCACGACATTCACCCCTACGTAAACATCGGCAATGCACTGGCAACAGCCAAGCTCGAAATCAAACGGAAATATCTGGCTGACGCCTACAAATCCTGGGCTAACGACGAGGAATCCTGTCACACGGCTAGACTAACTTGGGCAAGAATGGACAAAAACAGAACCAATCAACTTCTTCGACTTGATCGCGTATCATTGTCGACAACTGTGTCGGTTTTGACCGACCACTGCATAATGGGACAGCACGCAGAAAGATTGGGCCTACCCTCAAATGACTTTTGCCGAGGCTGTGGCTCCGAGGAGGAGAACGAGACGGTTTTCCACCTCTTATGCCACTGCCCATCCTTGAGCAGAAGAAGAATTCGCACCTTGGGTGCTTCATTCCTTACAAGCCTGACAGAGCTGTTATCCATTAATATTAGGGACATAGCCAGGTTCAAAGTATCAGGATGGTTTCCTGATGGGGGAGTCGTGCCGTTCCTGGCGCTGTCCTTGCGCTGACTATCACCATCCCAGGTACGGGAACTTTTTAGTCAGTGCTTGAACGGCGCCACACCGTGGTATCACAATGGGCCATTATATGTGCTCAAATGTGCTTTTGGCAGACTGGGCGGCCACTCCTACCTAACCTAACTTAACCTTGTTTTCGACTTTATACTAGATACTGCTGGGTAATGCAGTAAGGGAAGAATGAGGGAGATTACTAATCTGGGAGGGCTATTATTGAATTAATTCAGCTTCAACAGAAAAGGCAAAGAAACGACAGAACAGATCAAAAGTGTATGCCAAATAGTAAAAAATTGAACAAATGTTAGTTGTTTCATAAACAAATGAGGAGACTAAGCAGTTCAGAAACTTAATCAAGTGAAAAGTTAGCAGCAGTCGCTCAACAAAGATAATCCCTCTACGCATTGTAAAAACTTGTATCCCCAGGAGGAGTGGAATCTATTTGTAAATTACTGATTTCAAGAGCCATTACTTAGTACTTGTGCTAAAATATAATCAAATATATAATTATAATAAATAATTCGAATTATTAATAACAAATTCTAATTATTTTAATAACTAGTTGTTAGCGTGCAAAACGAACGCAACCTGGTGGTGGAAGCAGGATAGACCTTCTTAACCCAAATTTTAGCAAAACTGTACATCATGTGAAAGTTCTTATTAAAATTAAAAATTTATAATGTTTTGCGAGAAGCTACAAAAAGAGAATGGTGAAGCAAGATAACAACCAATTTAAAAATATGGAATAAAGTCGGAATGTACCAGACTGATCAGAAATAAATAGCCCTACAAACCGTTTGGATTCTAAAAAAAATGGAATCCTGTAATGAAAGGAGAGCTAACTATTCGGAGAAGTCCGAATGGATATTGGCGAAGTACTCCTACTGTGAAGACGGTTGTAAATATCCAAGAGAACTGTGGGTGAACTTCAAACCCAAACTTCGTCTTAAAAATTACACTTCCATTATTCACTTTGGAAAGCGATGAAAACATCAAAAAGGGATATGATACAATCTCCATCTATTAAGCTAGAGTCTAGCTGCCCGACTAGGTTGGGAAAAATCAACAGTGAAAAAGTTGGGATATTTGCGGAACATTTAAAGAATAATATCAGAATGCTTATTCATACGAATTTCGTCCATACATTTAATAGAGGTCGGTCTTAAGTTATGAATATGTCACTTGGTAATAGCAAGTAAAGGCCCACATATGAGCTGAGTATGACGCATATGCACTTTATATCAAATTTTGGTTTTATATAATCAATTGGACAGAAGTTGTAGTCATTACATTGACATATGTATGTGGGAAGTAGACGTGTTTTGTGTCGGATTCAGTTCATAAGCGATTACGCTCTGTCTCAGGGTCCACACAATACTATTTCCAAGTCTCAATAAGATATTCTTATCGTTATAGAAAAAGGACAAACACAGACTTAGAAATTGACACTGATCATTTATAAAGATACATGTCCACACCTGACATGCAATGTTCTGTGTGTTAAAAACACGCAACCGCACTAAACTGTTGTAAAGTACTTTTTAAGGGTTAATGGTATAAAAACATAGAACTAGCTTTCATTATCGCGGTCAGACCGAAAAACCCGAGAGGGGCAGAATAAAATATACCGCTAGCTACAAAGCATGACCTGTCCTGGAATGAATAATGGACCTGTCCTCTGGCTAATTTTAGCTGTTTTGTTGCATACAAATAGTTTTATTGAATTTGAAAAAATATGGAAATAAAAGAAAAAACTTACGTATCAATAAAAAATAAGAGGCTGAAACATCTTTAAAAATCAATCTGAAATAGCTTTTTTCCGCCTATTATTTTCATACTATTTTTGACTAAATACTTATTTTACTTTGACTTTAAAAATATCATATAAGATGGATCAACGAAGATTTGCATAAAGGACCAAAGTAGCACTATAAAATTAAACTACACTATTCATCTTTGTACTACAATGTACACGTATATCTCAAAAAACACGCTCTTCATTATATGTGAATCAGAACTGGAAGAATACAACAACATGTGTCATACCACGAAGGTACGTAACAACAGTTATAAAAACTCGTCCCCATTGCACGCTTGCACAGGATATACTCCAAAAGAAACATCCTCAACAAGAACTTCCGTCTCTTTCAAACACCCTGGTAGACTATATAATACGTAATTTCATCATATTAAATACCATTTTAAAGATTTCAATGAGTAGGTTAATGGAAATTTCATTCAGATGTGAAACTGCTTTAGGCGGAAGTTTGTAAAAAGAAATATCCCCGAATGTAGGTGATTCCACAATGCAATAACTTGACGCTCTTGTCGTTAATTATAATTAACATCTTCCTAAACTTTATTTCAAATGCATTTTTTGGGACTTACAAGCTTATCCACAAAATTAATGTTTGGTACCTTGAAGTAGAATTGGAATTTGTACTTACTTTGCCTTTGCATGTGTTAAAATATGCGACTTCAAGTTTGTGGACTGAGCAAATTTTTTATTACATCCATCGAATGGACAAACATAGGGCCTATCGCCAGTATGTATTCGTACGTGGGTTCTGCATGGAAATACGCATTTATATAATCTCAGTTCATATTTATATATATATATATATATATATATATATATATATATATATATATGTATATATATATATATATATATATATATATATATATATATTTATATATATATATATATATATATATATATATTTATATATATATATATATATATATATATATATATATATATATATATATATATATATATACAGTATGTCAAGAATGAGTTTACACATTGAACAAAAATTTAATTTTTCAACTTAATTACCAAAAAGGGCTACTTTTTATTTCTGTACATAAGTATAAGATGACAAATGTTTATTAATTACTGTACTTACAAGGAAATCATTAAAAAAAAAATATGCGAATTTGGAACAAAAAGGAAAAATACAACAAAAACAAATACTACTTAATTTGGTGAGTGTCAAGTAACTGTTTTCACAAATAATATAAAGTTTTTTTAAATAAAACTTACTATGTAATAACTTGTTTATACAATGTACTTAATATTTAGTATGGCCACCTTTAGCATCTATCACGCATTGCAGCCGTTTTTTGATGGAATCAAGCAATTTTTGCATGCCATAACTGCTTGGTATCTCATACCACTATTCTAATATTGCAGTTTTAAGTGCAGTTCGATATTTTGGTTGCCTTTGAGCCACTTTTCTCTTCAAATAGACCCACAAATTTTCGATAGGATTTAAGTCAGGACTCTGGGCTGGTGTGTCTATCACTTTACTGCAGTTATAAGGGACTCACATCCGCACCATATGCGACTTATGCTATGGGTCATTGTCTTGATAAAATTTGAAATTCGGTTTGTTGACCTTAATAAACTCAAATTTATTTGCACTCCTTACCAAATGGCTATTCAAAATACTCAATCAAAGTTAAGTCTCCAACTCTTTTGCTTGAGATGCACCATCAAATCATAATACGACAATTTTCCAAATTTAACAGTCGGAATAATATTTCTATTTTGTAACGATGTTAATGCCTTGCGCCACACACAGGTGGTTCCATCATTATAGTACAGCATCATTTTGGTCTCATCACAGAATATGACATCGTCCCAGTACTCAGCAGGCAGAAAAATGTGCATCGTAGCAGACGAGAGACGCTTTTCAACATTTATTGTAGAAAGCAGCGGTTTCTTACGAGCAGCTCTTGATGACTATTTGTTCCGTATTATGGTCTGTCGTACTATTTCGTGAGACAACAACATCACATTCTTCTTTGAGCTCCCTTGCAAGCATCCTGGTCGAAATTTGCGGGTTTTTGTGTAGTTCACTCAACTTTATGCGCTCTACACGTGCATTTAATTTAAACTTGGGGGCACCTTTATACTTTGACTCCAATCTACCCTTGTTTTCGGCCCGATTTAAAATTGTAGATTGGTTTCCGTGTTACACAAAACATAGCTGACAACAACTGTACATTTTTCCCCAAATAGTGATTATAGTATATTAACTGGAGCACCTCAAATGATAATCGTTTACCTGGGATTTTAAATACACAATATTGTAACTTATAATGTGCGGAAATCTAAAAATTATTTATCAACTATGAACAAAATCACACATAATAATCAATGCAGAGCATAGATAACGGTAAATGTACCGCAAATCATTGAATTGGTGCAAAAAGGAATTAAAAAAATATTTGTGAAAACAGTTACTTGACACTTACCAAATTGAGTAGTATTTGTTTTTGTTGTATTTTTCCTTCTTTTTGTTCCAAATTCACATTTTTTTTTAATGATTTCCTTGTAAATACAATAATTAATAAAAATTTGTCATCAAATACTTATGTACAGAAATAAAAAGTAGCCCTTTTTCGTAATTAAGTTAAAAATTAAATTTTTGTTCAATGAGTAAACTCATTCTTGACATATATAAATATATATATATATAAATATATATAAATATATATATATATATATATATATATATATATATATATATATATGTATATATATGTATATATACATACTATATATATACATATATATAATACATATATATATATATATATATATATATATATACATATTTATATATATATATATATATATGCGTGTGTGTGTGTGTGTGTGTGTGTGTGTGTGTGTGTGTGTGTGTACATACCTTAGATTGAAATCCAAGGAGAATCTTTTGCCGCATCCTTCAAATGTGCATTGAAATGGCTTTTCGCCAGTATGCACCAATTGATGCCTTTTTAATTTTGAACTTTCAACAAATGCCTTTCCACATTCAGCGCAAACGTGCACACGTGGTCCATGCGTATGCAAATGCTTCCGCATGGCAGAATTGTCCCGAAATAGCTTGTGGCACCCTTTATGTGGGCAAGCAATCTTCTTTTCATCTGTGACAATAGAAGAAGCTGTGTTCGTATTGTTTTTAATGTTATAAGAAAGTGGCGGCGGTGATGAAGATATAGGAGTATTCACATTTTTCTCCAGAACGACACCCACAGGCATTACACCAGATATGTCCTGCAATGTGCTCATTGCAATTACAGAATTTGTTGTATGTAAAAGTGGCGTCGTCAAAATTGAAATGTCTTCATCTCCAGTGATAATTAAATCGTCTCTGTCGATGGTTCCGCTACTTTCTCCAACCTTCTTGAACTTATTAGATTTATTGTTGGCTGTAGTATGTGCAAGTGCAGAAGGTGCGGATGTTAGCTGCTTTGCTTCAGCCAAGCTCATTTCTGAAATGGTGAACGCATGCCTGGTTTGATCTTTGTCTGCAACTTGCGGTGATTGCAATAATAGTTGCTGTTGCATTAATTGCTGCTGTTGAAAGTCACCATTAATAACTTCCACATTTGTAGAGAAAGTGCTGCAATCATTCTGTGTCGGAGTTACATTAACGCAGCCAGTTCCGAAATGTGGATATTCGGCCTCTGGTTCTGAATTGGATATGTCATCATCTGACGTGCCGGATGCCCACATTGTTACACTGAATTCGCCCTCCATAGTTTTTATTTGGACTTGTTTTTGTTCCCATCGACGTGGCTTTGCGTTTTCTTCTAATATGATATCTTCCGATTTTAAACCAGTTATGTTATTCGTCTGAAATTGCTGCGTTTTGCTACAGCGTTGCCTTTGAGCACGTTGGTTATGTTGCTTATAATGCGACGAATTAATTGCACTAGGGTTAAATAAATTATGTAGTGACTTTGTTGTAACTATATTACATTCCGCTGATTCATTGATAGTAGTTGGGTCCATACATTTATTATGCTTTCTTTTTCTAAAAAAAAAATATAAATATAAATTGTAAATTCTTATTCTTATTTTTATAATAATAATTAAATCTTATAATTCCACGGTGACGAAATGTTCCATTAGCACCCCAGTTGTATATATATTTTAGTAATAATATTCATTAAAACACCCAAATAAAATTACCAGTACTCACATCGCCAGCATTGATAATATTTTGGCCTAGTGCAACTTGCGATTACTTTGAAAGCTTTCGCTTCACTAAATAAATAATTCTTACTTGTGTGCTTTTGGGAAAAACAGACTAACAACGATATGCATGATGATGAAAGATCTATTGCAATAAACGGACCCTTAACATGTACAATAATTAATAAACACGATTTGCCTACGAGCAGACCGGCTATTAATTAAATTTATATTACGTTGGTATTAATCTAATGAATAAAGCGCGTACCCTGGTTTGACGGCTCACTTAACTTTTTGCATCAGCAAAATATATTCCACTCTCCCAATGAGAAATCTTGTGTGTAATTTCTTTATTTTGTCACTACAGCTTGTAAGAGACCTGAACATGTTTAATATTTTATGTCTTTTGTACCAGTTAGAGCCAGAGTCAGGTTTGTAAAAATCGTTTTTCATTAAACAAGTCGGAGATTAGAGTTGGACTTGGTCGTTCAGTTGACTGATCCGCTCATTCTCGTTCCCTGAGCATATTGAACTAGGTCGTTCACATAGTTCACTTGCGCGCGCTCAGTATGTCATGATTGTTAAAACATGTCACTTGCTCACCTACTCAGTTTACTCTTTCGGCCTTTGATAAGAAGTGGAAGGAAGCAGAGAGCAATACTTGCACTTGCGCTTTTTTTTTGTCTGCGTTCTGAACAAAATGTCCCCATATAGCAGTTAGTTCAATTCAGTGAAACAGAATAGTTAGTTCGTTCGGTCGTTCACTACTCAAGCCTACCGGAGATAGTACAACTTTTTCTCGACATCTATATGAATTTAAATTTTTTGGGTTTTGATCAAAATGTTTGCATCCCAAGTTACCTAGATAAAAAGCAACATTAGGCGAATTCGATTCGTCTCTTGTATCGAGCTCGTAACGAGTTGTGCGAATAAAACAGCACACGAGTAAGTTGGTGTACTTGGCAGCACTGTTTCAATTGTTTTTTTAAATATTTACTTTCTTTATATTTTTTATGCAAACCAATCATCTGAATATAAATTAAATTAAATGTTTTCCTTCAATTTAAAGAGGGGAATTTGTGTGGGTAAATTTTAATCTCGTTGGTTTTTAAGCAATTTTCAATTTGGAAGCACTTTTCTATCGAGGATGCAAAAATTCGCTCGTTTAATCCGAGTATAATTTACTTGATATATTTTCCATACAAATGTCTGTCCTATCGTCGATAGTGACGAATCGAATGCGCCTAAGATTATGCTTGACCGTCACGTCATGGGGCGAATAGTCTTAACTTACTTTGTATTAACAGCCGTTATTGTGGTTGTTTCTGTTAAATTTGTATCTTCATATATATCATTATTAAAATTAGTTGAGCTGGCGTATGCGCTAAAATCAGTATCATTTAAAACTTCATGACCTTGTAAATGTGTGTCCGAGTGCATAACAATTTCTTCTGTTATAAAAACTGAAATAATAATAATTGCTTCTTTAATAGAAAATATATATTGCAAAAAATTTGGTACCATCTTCAATATTCTGCACCACCATTCCCTGAGGGTCTTCATTTTTGGTTGCCACGTCTTCAAAGTGCTCATTTCTGACTAGAATGCCATATTGAGAATATGGAGTGCTCGATATATTCGAAAAATGATCTCCATCTATAATTTGTGCTGAATCCACAGTTTCCACTTCACAGATTATATCCGATTGAGACATTTTGCGTAATGCTCTTTTAAATTATGTTTTAGGGTGTAAATATGATGGAAATTCTTGTTTTATATGTAAAACATATGCAAACAATTTTGTGTAAAGAAACTAAATTCCTGAGTTCATTAAATGTGTATAGACTGTTTTTTTCTGTCTTTGGTGGTTTCGTTTGCTGTAAATTTCTGAAACGAGAAATTATTTTTAAATTTAAATAACTTTAAAAGTATACGTATTATGTTGTATTCGACCCAATTTTTTTTACTATCATTAGTTCTTTGTGGAAAGTGTAGTGAAAACTGCTCGTCAATCCCTTTTTTAACTGACTATTGCATGTCCAAGCCTTGAAATAGCATTATTTACCAAGAGTTTCCAAAATTGTAGTTATGTATTTGGTAATAATTTGCACAAAATAGGGATGCGTTTTTACATGAAAACTAAACAAATCGAATTAGCGTTGCTAGACTTTGGTGTTAGGTGATCTAAAGCTATATAAGGGATGGGCAGAAGCAGGCATATTCAAATTAGTCCATTATAAAATATCTACATTGAACTTTAATTATTGTTAAAGGAGCTGGGTTTTTAAGATATACAGTAATTTGTGGACGTGCGAGAGAATAATTGGAACTGTATAAGTAACGGAGTTATAACAGCGTTATTATAGTCCAATAAGGACTGCTACGATCAGACACTCACACAATAAGCGAATACATGAAATTTAGGGGTAGACTAGAATATTTGTAATAATTAAAAAAAACTGTTAGACAGCACCTGTTGCAGATGTGTATATTTAAAATTACTGTAAAAAGAAATTCAGACCCTCAGGCTGCAGGCAGAGTGCCGACTGGCGACCGAACCGAACTTATTGCTGACCGAAAAAAAAAACTGGTTCAATACAAATTAGTGCAAATCGGCGCCGAGATGGCAGAGTAACAGCCGAACCGAACCGAACTTATTGCTGACTAACTGGACAAAACTGTTTTAGAGACTTATTTGTGACCGATTGTGACTGATGTTTGATTGTATGTGTAAATATTTAAGTTGATGCTTTGATGCTATTGAAATATTTCTTTCTGTTTTGTTTGACACATATGTATGTGTATATCTATCATGTAGATCATTATACCATTCTCTTGCTTTTTTGTTTATGATTGGTTTTGTTTACCGTTTGAACGAAATATACATACATATGTACATATATACAAAACACAAAATTCTTTTCCTTCATTCCACACCAACAACTTCTCCGGCCTCTACCATGCTTTTGCTGTTGTCAACGCAGTGTATGATTGGTTTTGTTTACAAAAAAAGCACAAGTTTCAGCCGGCACTCTGCCATCCCATAAGTTGAAACAAGTCAGCAATAAGTTCTGTTCGGTTCGGTCGCCAGTCGGCACTCTGCCTGCAGCCTCAGAGTGGCTGCAACCACTTGCTAATACTTCGCGGAAGCAAAAAAAAACCAATTCATTAATTACAAAAAAGTTGTAAATATCACAAGTTTCAAGTTTAAAATCTCTCCTAATTGCCATTATTGCTATAAATTTTCACAACAAATAATTAAAGCATCTATTCATTGGACTCCCACAACTTTTTATAAGGATTAATAGTAAAAGAAACGAAGCACCAATGTATTACCGAATACAAACGAATGAACGTCACTGATATAAATCACTGTCAGCGTCTAAAACAAGCGGCCTTCTAAATATTTGTATGTATTATGCCTTATCTGCATAATTTTTTATAATCATTGTTTATTACAAACTTCTTGAATAGAAACAAAAGCAATCTTTATTTAAAAAAGCGCAAAACAAAAAAAAATACATTAGAGGCGCTCATTAAAACATGGCGGCACAAGTGTTGCCGTATTTTCTCGTATTTAATTTACAGCTTTATTTGCAAATTCGTAAATATACTTACACAGATTGCCAAACAGTGGCAGTACGTAATATTTAGTCTAAATTATTATGCAAATAAATAAGTGACTCTTCTGGATAGTTTGTATTATAGCTATATTGCTATTACAGTCGAACTTCCCTATAATGAATCTTGACGGGACCAGAAAGTCACTTCATTATATAGAAACTTTATTATATAGAAATTATTTTTTTTCCCCACTTTTTATTTGAAATAATAAGGCATATTAGTTTGGGTTACACTTTTCCATTTTTCTTCCTCAACAAAACCATCGAATACCAAATAACAAAACCATTATAACAAACAATTATATTTTTCCATTTTTATTTAAAATAATCAGGTATTTTAGTTTGGATTACACTCTTCCATATCTCTTCTTCAACAAAACCTTCTAATACATTTAGAGACTTAAATACATTAGTCGGCACGTTACTCCTCATCTCCACAAAAGTTCGAAGTACATCAATTGATGAAGAAACGTGCTCCAATGTAGGTATCGTCTTATTGACATCAGCAAATTCTTCACCGGCCTGTTCTTCTTCATCGTTATCTGAATCTGTAAATGTAGAAGTAATGTACATCACAGATTTATTTGGCATTAGGATTAAAATATATACGTATGCACAAAAAACTAATAAATAAATATGTACCTGCCATAGCCGGAACTCCACGAGTGTCCAGAACACTGATGAGAATATCCTCATCGGACGGTATGCCCATGGTCTGCACAACAATATCAACATTGACATAATCTTCAAATGATGCATCAACGTTCGTGACTTCCCTAAATGATGCCTGTAGAGCAGCTAAATCAGCTAACGAACGGAAGAAAGTCTTCCTCATCCCAATGAGTCTGCATGCCATCTTTCGAAAATCCTGCCTTTCTGAAACAGTTCGCAATTGTTTCTGGTTTTACAAAGGCATTTCACACTGTGCTTAAATTTCGAATAGCTTGAAGCAAATCTATGGTCAAAACAAGTTCGTTCTCCTCCATTTGTGACAATATGTTCATTAAAATTCGTTTTCTGTAAAGTTGTTTTATATTGTAGATAATGCAAGGCATTATCCATTGGTTGGAGTAATGACGTCATGTTGGGAGGAAAATACACAAGCTCAATATTTTGCAGCTTATCTTTTGCCTCCTTAGGATGCGCAGTGCAATTATCAATAAAAAGTAAAACCTTTTTTTTGAGAAACGAATTGTTTTTCCAGCTCTAAAAGCCACTTCGTAAAAATGCCACTTGTCATCCATGCTTTTTTGTTGAACTGATAATCCACATCTAGAGATCTTAATCCTTGAAAACATCTAGGATTTTTGGCCTTTCCTATAACAAGCAGTTTCAGTTTCTCCAAACCAGTCATATTGCTTGCTACTAGGACAGTTATTCTCTCTTTGCTCTGTTTTCCACCAAAGCATTTCTCATTTTTGAATGTTAGTGTTTTGTTTGGCAAACATTTGAAAAACAAACCAGTCTCATCGGCATTAAAGATGTCATTTTGATCATATTTTTGTATCAATCTCGGTAAAACGTTCATCATCATCACGATCTCTTATGTTGGCGTCAGCACTTTCCCCACATAAGGTTTTTGCTACAATACCATGCCGTTTTTTAAATTTGTCTCACCATCCTGTACGAGCTTCAAAATCTTCGTGTCCGAATGAATCAGCGAACTCTTTGGCTTTTTGCTTCATTAATGGCCCAGATATAGGAAGATTTTTTCCACGTGCGGCAGTTACCCATTTGAGCATTGCTTCATCAATATCGTCAAAAAGGCAGGTTCGAAGCATTTTGGAATCACAGCTTTGTTTTTTTAAATATTTGATAATGTGCTGGGAAGAATTCCAAACTGTTTAGCTACATCTTTTTTTTACTCCTTCTTCAACTTTATTAATAATTAATAATTTTTTTTCGAGAGAAATGCTGCTTCGCTGCGTCATTTTCGATTCACTGAACACCGGCAACTGATGTCAAAATTGTTATTGATGTGACTTTCTTCTTTTTATGTTTTTATTTTCTTCATTTGGGAATCCCCTCATTATATGTGAATTCATTTTCGGTACACAGAGTTGTTGGCATTTCTAGAAAATTGTTTGAAAAATTCATTATATGGAGACAAAAACGAATATGAGTCAATTTTACACCTGCAAAATTGTTTCATTGTATAGAAAACTCATTGTATGGAAATTCATTGTAAGGAGATCAACATTCAATGAAATTGGAACGAAAAAGTTGTGTTTTTAAAATTAGTTCATAATAGGGAGAGCTTCATTGTATAGAAGTTCACTATAGAGAAGTTCGACTGTATATTGTTTTAATAGGTGATGACAATTACTCACAATTTGTTTTGCCGTGGACTTGCATATAATTTAGAATTCATTTGCTTAATTACTAAACACGTCCCAAGAACACTTAAGAAATCAATTCAGATTGAATTCTGATTATAGCTCAAAAGGTTTTCAGGAAATATTAGGAAACGTATTTAATATACCAATATGAACTATAAAACTATGTAATCATGTTGTAATTTTATATTAAGTTGTACAAATCATAACACTTTAGGTCCAGAATGCAAAATTTTTCATAAACTTGCAATCATCTGTAGCGGCGGCTACCTCACACATGGTTGCATTCCTGAGTCCACCATACTGCATCGAGGGTGGACAATACTTCGCAATACTATTTTTTAAAAGTAAATATTTAACTATTTTTGCATCTCACCTCTTCCTTTACACATCCGTTGTTCTCTTCTTTTCATCTCACTCCGTCTTTGAAAGCCTCATCATGTCCTCTGCATTCACATCTCTTATCATGACCTTCATTTTACTTACATTTACTTACAAAACGCCACTTTCTAGTTTTTAAATTTTGTCAACGTTCACCTACCTCCAGTAACTTTAAATATATATTTAAATTTTACTTCACATTTCTCGGACAATATGCGTTTTAATATTCAGTTTCAGCACTTCCATCGTCCCTCGAAGATACAATATAATAGCTCAAATTCTTTTTGAATATGCCTTATATACATTCTTACTCATTATTATTCGGTTCTTCACAGTTATTCCATCAGCTGACACTCGATCGCTGTCAATAAAGCAAAGTCCATTTTTCGCTCTTTACCATCACTGCATCCTTCCCCCAGTCATTTGCTCACAAATTCATGATAACCTCACAAGCAGAATTAAATTCCACAGCATTTAGAAACTTCCCATCCACTACAGTGTCCCAGACTCATGTTGTGTAGTATTAAATAAGACTATAGTTTTGGGCTTCTGAACTTTTTTATATTTTTATTTTTCTTATTAGTTTTATTCTTTTTGAGCACACACAATATACATATATAATAATATATATTTTTAATAAACCATTTTTCACACTTTTTCCCTTTTTTCAACGCCAACTAAAACTAACGTGTAGTCTCCACACAAAGTATATGGCGTGATAATATTGTCAGTGTTATTTTATCTGGCTCCGCGCACAGTGGGGACGGAGTGGTAAAATTCCCGATGGAAATTGTACATGCCGCCCGCAATGCTGAGTCCAGCATGACAAACCAGGTGCGTCGCGATAGCAGCAGTATTGTTGTAGCTAAAACTAGAAGAGAAAAGGGTTAAGTGTGTGCAAGGAGCTTAATTTGCTTGAGAGTGTTGATTGTTGTCACTGGAGATTGGAATTGGTAAGCAACAGATTTTGGAGATTGATCGCTTATAAAGGCCGTGTTGAGTGCGAACTGTGATCACACGCACTAGTTGGTCTGAACCGGGGTGAAGCGCCATCACTCGTCCCATCATCCACTGGTTTGGTGGGAGACGATCATCTTTCACCAGCACTAGCTCGTTGATATATAAGTTTGGCTCTTCTTGTCTCCATTTAGGGCGTGCTTGTAAGTGTGAAAGCCAATCCGTGGACCATTTTGACCAAAATTCTCGAAGCAGTCTTTGGAGTTCAAAATACTGTTTGGAGAGAGACTTGTTGTCCGGAGGAGCTGCAGGTGGTGATAATAGAGTATCTCCAATAAAAAAATGTCCCGGCGTAAGCACAAGAGGTCGTCGGGGTCGGACATTAGTGGACATAAAGGCCGTGAATTCAAGCACGCTTCGATTTGGACTAAAACAGTAGACAGCTGCTCGTACGTCAGCCTGGTACCGTTAACCGTACGCTTTAAATGGTACTTTGTGGACTTCACGTTCGCTTCCCAAATACCTCCAAAAGTGGGTGAATGTGGAGGGTTAAAGTGCCATTGAATGTTGATTTCAGCCAATTTGGGTACGATATCACGTTCCACCTCTTCGATGAACCTTTTGTGATTTGCTTTCAGGACAACGTCTGCGCCGATGAAGTTGGTGCCACAGTCACCACAGATTCCGTGACAGATTCCGCGGCGTCCGATGAATCTCTGTAAATCCCACAGGAACTGCTCCGTGGTCATACCTGTAACCCCCTCTAAATGTATGGCCTTCGTGGCGAGGCATATAAATATGGCTATATAGCCCTTATATACCGTATGGCCGCGATATCTGGAAGATTTTGAGCTCTATAGCTCCGGTGTAATCTACACCGGTAGCGAGAAAAGGGCGTATTGGTGGGTTTACTCGCTGCATCGGCAAATCTCCCATCAGCTGCGTGGCAATTTTCGGATTGTTTCTGAAACACCGGATGCAATGTCGAAGATGGTTGCGCACTGTCTTGTGTGCATGGATTATCCAATATGTTTGACGAATGTTGCATAATGTCAACTGTATGCCACCGTGTAGTGTGATGGCATGCGCGTGGTCGATGATTAATCGTGTAAAATGATGATTGCTGGGTAAAATTATTGGATGTCGTTGGCGAAAAGGCAGTGTTGAGTGCTTTAAACGACCTCGTACACGTATGATTTTCTGATCGTCTAAAAAGGGGGTTAAACTAATGAGTTTGCTGCTGCTTGGTAAACTCTTCATATTTTTCATCAGATGGAGTTCTGCTGAAAACTCCTCCAGCTGCACCAATCGCTCAAGGACCATTAGGCTTTCTTTTAGCTCGTTGGCAGTAAGTGGTCTGTGCTTGCGCTGTTCCTTGAATCGGAGATTGTGAGAAAATCGGAAAAGCCACGCGGTGATACGTAAGAGCCTTGAAAACGATGAATAGCGAAGTAAAAGTGACGGCGTCGTCATGGTGGAGTGGACGTGAACCTGAATTGGTTTCTCCTCTGACGCTGTGTTGTCGATTTCTACTTTGTGAATAGCACAGCTTGGCCAGGCTGACTTAGGTTGTCGCAACCATGTAGGGCCATCCACCACAACTCGAAGGTTCGAAGTTGTGATGGTGCCAATCCTCGCGTAGCACAGTCAGTGGGATTTTCGGTGGTGCTAACATGACTCCATTGGTGTGCAACATATAGTTTCCATCGGTTGAGATCTCCATGAATCCAATACAGCACTATCATGGCGTCGGTCCAAAAATAAAATGGAGCGTTTGCATCGATGCGATGAAGAGCCATCGCAAAAGGTGTGTACTTCCATTGAATGGATGTGGTGCGGAGAATAGTGAAGCCATCATGGAATGCAAATGGTTTTCACCTGTGGCAACTCTGCTACAAATTGTTGCCAGGGAATGCCAAGCGATTTAGGTAACTCTTCATCCCAATCTAAAGGAGTTTCTTGGTCGTCGTGTCGTTTGACCTTTATGGTCCAAATTTCCTTCAATATAATTTTAGCTGCTACTATGACAGGAGCCAAAGATCTGAGCGGATCGAATAACCGTGCAATTGTGGATAAAACGGATCTCTTGGTTGCCACAGCTGATAGAGCAAAATTAATGGAAAATGTAAAGGAGTCACGGTTGGGTTGCCACTGTAAGCCGAGCGTTTTGACAGTGGCATTCTCGTTGAGCGCGAGAGTTGGTCCTCATGCATGGTGCTCTACTGGAATGGATTCGAGCAGCGCTGGAGCATTACTAGACCATTTTCGGAGTTCCATCCCAGCTGACCTCAAGGCGGAAACTAATTGGTCGCGTATTAAAATTGTGCTACTGATTGAATCACTACCACTGAGAACATCATCTACATACATCTCATGCAGCAAAACCCTTTCAGCTAGCGGGAAACGATCTTTCTCATCGTGTGCGAGTTGGTGAAGTACACGAATGACAGTGTACGGCGCGGATGCTGTTCCAAACGTCCCGTGGTAAGGCAGTATACTTGGATCTGCCATTCATCATTGCGCCACAGTATCCTTTGATATTGTGTATCATCTCTGTGCATATCGATGCAGCGGTACATTTTTTGTATGTCTGCGAGGAAAACGAATTTATGCATCCTCCAATTTAGAATGACAGCGGGTAGGTCATTTTGTAATGGCTGACCTATGCACAGCATGTCATTCAGCGATCGACCGTTTGAGGTTTTGGCGGAAGCGTCATAGACTATCAGCACTTTGGTCGTAAGACTGTCTTCTTTTATGACAGCGTGGTGGGGTAAGACACAGGAACTTACGGTGGGCTTATTGGAAGCCGTGACGGTGCAGTGTTGTTCTTCAGTGGTTGTTGCAGCTGTAATTTGTTGAAGGCGGAAATAGTCTTCTATGCCGTCTGTGTATCGGGCTCGTAGTTCGCCATCTCGCTGCAAACGCCGTTCGAGCTGATGAAACCTATTTAGAGCGATTTGTTTGGATTTCCCTAACGTCTGGTTAGGATCGTACAAATTTTTTAGGGGTAATCGTACTAAATATTTACCGTTATCCAGTCGAATGTGAGTGCTTTGGAAGAACTCCTCACACCATTGGTCTTGCGCCGAAATTGGTGTTTCGATAGGTACCTGTTCGCATTCGTAGAATTTCTTCACGAGGGTTTCTAGCTCAATATTAGCATGATGGCAGCGAATCTTATCCGTGAGGGGTGCTGCGGCTTTTACTCGACCAGAAAATATCCATCCTAAGTGGGTGTTTTGTGCAATAGGTTAGCTTGCAGTACCAATTCGAATTTCTGGCAATAGTATTTGCGCTATCATATCAGCACCTTTGATGAGATCGATCCTTTTCGGCTGATAATACGTTGGATCTGCTAGCGTGAGATCATGGCAGTGCGCCAAATTCTGTGGCATGATTGATTGACTCGGAAGCTGAACGCTGAGTTGTTTCAGCACATACGCCGTTTCAATGTGGGCCGCGAAATTTACATCGTGGCAGGAAAGAAGTGTGCAACTGACCGTTCAGCGTGATTGGCTGAGAGAGGTTGGACCCACACCGCAGATATCTGCTGATGTCGGAGAGCGTTGAAGTCCAAGTCGTTGGACAGCAGTTTCGGAAATGAGGGTGCCTACTGACCCTTGGTCGATTAGAGCGTAAACGAGTGAAGATTGATTGGTAGCTTCATTGTATAATGATACTAAAGCTGTAGCTACTAGAATTTTCTGCGATGGAGCTGTAACTGCCAAATTCGTGTTGAGTTGAGCTGAGTTTGCAGCCACGATAGCGTTTGCGTTAGTGACACGCCTTGGTTCAAAGGCAGTTGCTGAGGTGGATGCTGCATAGAAGTTGGCCAGTTACCTATCAGATGAAGCCGGAGTGTTATCGACGTTTGATGAAACGCGTTGAGTTGATGCCGGTGCAGCTGGCTTTGTTTGAAATGTCGTTGTGATGATAGGGAAGTGCAACAACGTATGATGGCGTTGTCCGCATTGAAGGCAGTTTTTACTGCTTGTGCACTTTGCGAGTGCGTGAGACTTGCACAAACAATTTAGGCACAGCCTTCCCTTGTCAACTATGGTCTTTCTCTGATAGCAATCTTTTCCAAGGAAAGTTGGGCATCGGCGTACGATGTGTGCTTGGCCACATAGAGTACAGCCATCTTGATGGGCTGCGGCGATGTTAGTGGCAGCATGGAAAGATTTGACATGGTGTGTCGAGCGTGGCGAAGATTTCGAAGAATGAGAATGTAGATTGTTGGCAGGTTTGCCAAAATTTTTGCGCAGGAATTGCATTAAAAGCGACGTTACGATTCACGATTGCATCGATTGTAAAGAGGCAAGACGTTAAGAACTCTTGCAAATCCGAAAAAGTTGGTATGTCAGTCTTAACACCTAAATGACGCTCCCAGGCTGAGTGAGTCTCGGTGGGCAACTTAGTAGCCAAGCCGCAACCCAATGGTCACAATTTTCAATTGGAAGCTTCAAACATTTGAATTCATTGACACAAACATTCGCCACATTCAGCATCAATTTAATGTCGTTTGATTTTTCTTTGATGAGAACAGGCAAATTATATAGCGTGTTCATATGGTGTGAAAACAGCAGCTCCGACGCTGTTAGATAATTTCCATCAGTCAAGAGCATTTGATGAATGTCAACATCAAGGTCAGATGGTAGTGCCTGCTTTAAGTAGTGAAACTTTTGGACTGAGTTAAGTTCACTATTGAGGTGTACAAGCCTGATAAATGAATCGTGGAAACTAGGCCACTCAGTAAACCTTCCCGAGAACGACGGTACCGGCAATTGGGGAAACTGAATAACTGAGGAGCAACGATTTCGTGTATCGGATATTGTAGGGCCGCCATTTGAGTTTTCAGCACTCGCCTCTTCAGGAAACATTTCTTCATGCCGTTGACTGAGCAAACAATAAAGGTCTAAATGCAGTTCGTCGAATTTAGAATCGATGTCATGTTTTAAATATGCGTCATCTGCTTTGATGTTGGAACATATTATACTTTTATGAGCAGAAAAGAAGTCGATATTAACGTTTGATCCTTTGCTGAAAGTACGGCTTCGTTTTGCGTGAGATTGGGTCTTTTTTAAAATTATTGTGGAGTTTTTCAAGAGTGTATACCCGGTCCAGTTGCAGCTTAATTAGAGCCTGAACGTCTGGTTTTGCCGCCGTCATTGTCAATTTACAATTAGGTCACTCAATGCAAATGTTTTCTAAGAGTAGATCAAATCAATGCACACACTTACCTTTGTTTCGTCGATCTAGTCTGAATTAAGCGCAGTTTTCTGTATAGCGTCTCGTTAAATACGATCCTATATGATAGGTCATGGATCCCGTATTATAGTTCCTGGTAGGTCCTTTTGATTATAGCAGTATCATTTTTCATATTTATTTGTTTTATATTGAAATATTTTATTTTATTTTCAGGATATTTTGATCCTTCTGGCAAAAGGACCGTATTCTAAATTTTTGTGTTTTCGCTTTGCGGCATTTTTAAAATGCGGAATAATTTGTGATTAAATTTTTCAACTTTTTTTTTTAAATTTATTTTTTTTGGGAAATATTATTATTCCCCCTACATGGGCCACCATAAAATGTGTAGTATTAAATAAGACTATAGTTTTGGGGTTCCGAACTGTGAAAACTATGGCAACACAATTACTAGAATATATTGGCAACCCCTTTTTCTTTGTAACACTGTCTTGAATTTTATTTTACGTTCTATCCTTTTGTATGTTTTTGTACATTCTAGTCAGTCTCTCTCTGACCGCGTATTTGAATACAACAGGTTATGGGCCCAGACAGCCATAACAGTATGAAAAGGAAATTCCCTATGAATAAAATATATTGAAAAGACAGAACTTCAAATAAATCTTTGTGATTTGTAAAATACTGATTAATATAATTTTTCTGTGTGAAAAGTGAAAGAATAAAAGACAATGAATGTAATGCAGATTGACAAACTTGACGATAATAATTACATCACTTGGTGCATTCACATGAAGAGTGTGTTAGTGCACTTAGATTTATGGGGTGTAACATGCGGCAGAGATGTTAAGCCTGAGGGCGCAGGAGCAGCGGCGTTTGAAATAAAAGACGAAAAAGCATTGGCGTCGATATTACTGTGTGTTAGGCCGACGCAGCTGAATCATGTGAAGTCATGTACAACGGCAGCGCGTGCTTGGAATAAGCTAAAGGAAATCCACCAACCTAAAGGGCCGGCGGGAAAGATAATGCTATTTAAAAAACTGTTGTACATGCGAATGCCAGAAGGTGGTAAAATTGTGGATCACATTAATGAGTTTCTAAACACAATGGAAAGTTTAAATGAGGTTGAGATCGAGTTGGCTGACGAAATATGCGTTATTATTTTGTTGTCAAGTCTACCAAGAAGTTTCGAGAACTTTGTTGTTGCTATTGAAGCAAGAGACAACTTACCTACCTTCAGTTCGTTGAAAGTGAAGCTGTTGGAGGAGGGTGCGAGGTAAAGACAACAATAATAACGAAGCAAGCGGCGTTAGTGCAACAGAAACACTCATGCAAACAAAAGCAGATGGTAAATGCCAAAGAACAAATAGAGACACTCGTAATGCAAAAAAACGAAATGGCGACAAGAACAACAAGAGATGCTATAACTGTGGTCAGCCGGGACATTTTACTGTAAAATGTAGACAACCAAAGAGAACAGAAAAAAACTCTTGTTTTCTGACACAGCTACTGGCGTTCGACAACAACAGCGATAACAGCAATACGCATAGAAATAAGTGGTGTGTTGACAGCGGTGCGACTAGTCATTTCTGTTGTGTGCGGGAGTTATACTTCGTATGAAGAGTGTGAGGAGAGAGTTATGTTGCCGAATAATATGTACGTAAAAGCGATCGGTCGTGGCGACGTCGATATTTGTGGTGCAAGTGTAACACTAAAGAACGTTTTGCATGTCACTTCGATTCTTCATAATTTTATCTCTGTCGGCAGAGCAACGAGCGGTGGTATGAGTGTATTTTTCAAGGACAATTGTGTAAAGATAATAAATAAAGAAAACAAATGTCTTTTGAAAGCATACAAGGAAAATGATTTGTTTATTTACCAAAGTAAAGAAGAGGAACGGTATAAAAAATGTTACATTGTGTCGAAACCTAACGAAGAGGCCATAAAGTGGCATAATAGATTCGGGCATTTAAATTTTAATTGTTTGAAAGATTTAATTAATAAAGAAACTGTGCGAGGCATCAAAATAAAGAACATGCCAAATTGTTTAGAGTGTGCTACGTGCGCGAAGGGAAAAATACATGTAAAACCGTTTCCTCAAACCTCGGATAATCGTTCGAATGAACTCTTGCAAATTGTTCACAGTGACGTGTGCGGTCCGGTCAATAAAGTGTCATACGGCGGTTCACGATATTTCGCGACTTTCATAGACGATTACTCCCGATATGTTACCGTATATTGTTTGAAATCCAAAGACGGAGTATTTAAAGCATTTAAGGACTATAAAGCAGAAGTCGAAAAACAAACGGGTAGGAAAATAAAATGCTTGAGAACTGATAATGGCCGCGAGTATGTGAACAAAGACTTTGATGATTTTTTGCGATTAAACGGCATAAAAAGACAATTAACTGTTCCGTATACGCCACAACAAAATGGTGTTGCCGAAAGAGCTAACCGTACGTTGGTCGAGATGGCAAGAACAATGATCTTACACTCCGGGTTATCTGAATCATTTTGGGCCGAGGCAGTAAGAACGTCAGCGTACATCAGAAATCGAACAACAACAAAGATTTTGCGGGATAGAACACCATTTGAAATGTGGAACGGATTTAAGCCAGCTGTAAGTCATTTCAAAATATTTGGTTGTAAGGCAATAGTACTCGACAAGACATCGAAAAACAAATTTACACCCAAAGGTACTGAATGTATTATGATTGGGTATAGCGAAGAAAGCAAGGCTTATAGACTTTACAATTCAATAAACCGCAAAGTAATTGTAGCTAGAGATGTCATATTTTTAGAAAATACCTTTGATGCTCTTGACGAATGCGACAACAACAATGATGTTTTTATATATGATTTTAATTCTGCAAATTCTGAAAACGAAATGGACGAAACTGGTGCTTATCGAGAAGGAGCAGATGATGAAACTATGCCCAGCGAACCTGAACGCGCAGAACAGACAAATGGTTCTCAAGATGGTATTCGTCAAGAAGGAGGAAATGATGTATCTACAAGCAACGATAGTGACATTCCAGAACAACAAGATCAATTTAGAGAAAATGTTCATCAGCAAGAAGCAGACCAACGAGTTGTTAGAATTGGACCTGGAAGACCAAGACTTTTGCGCGATGGATCCCGAGGACGGCCGAAAAAATTGTTCAACGAACTGCATGCAATGGGTAAGTGCGATATTGAAACCCCTGAGAATGTTGAAGAGGCTCTAAGCGGACCATACGCCGATGAGTGGGATAAATCCATGAATATTGAATATGACTCCCTTATTAAAAATGGTACTTGGGAGCTAGCAGATTTACCTAAAGGTCAAGTCGCCATTGGCTGCAAATGGGTTTATGCCGTGAAGAAGAACAAGGAAGGTGGCATACATAAATTAAAGTCTCGACTTGTTGCAAAAGGTTGCTCTCAGCGTTACGGTGTCAATTACAGCGAGACATTATCTCCAGTAGTTCGCTACGCTAATATAAGACTGGTAATTGGCTTGGCGGTATAACATGGCATTTATCTACACCAATTAGATATTTCCTCCACGTATCTCAACGGTGCCTTACGCGACACGGTCTTTATGAAGCAGCCACCCCATTTTGAAGATAGAGAAAATCCAGAGAAGGTACTCCGACTTAAACAATCCCTATATGGCCTCAAGCAGAGTGGCCGCGAGTGGAACTCCAAGTTGAATGAAGTTTTGAAGAAATTTGGGTTCTTTCCATGCATTAGTGAACCGTGTATATACGTGAGGCAGCATAATGGGATTTACGACATTATTGTAGTCTACGTTGGCGACTTAATCGTCGGAAGCACATCGTTATCCGAGCTAGGCGAAATAAAGAAATCAATTGCGAATGAATTTGACCTGGTAGATGGAGGTGAACTGTCGTATTGCCTTGGTATGGAATTCAACCGTGAAGGCGATCTTGGGCCAATAACAATTTCACAGAAGCAGTATGTATTAGATGTACTTGAGCAATACGGTATGTCTGAATGTAAAGAGGTTTCCACGCCATTAGATCCAGGATTCCAAGTAAAATGCGATGACGTTAATTGCAGAAGAATAGATCAGACAAACTATCAGTCAGCGATTGGGACTCGAAGTTGTCCCAGATGAATTGCGATCCCTATTCTGAACATGAAGCTGCCTATAAGCATATTCTCCGATATTTAAAGAAAACTGCAGATTATAGGCTATGCTATAAGAAAACTGGTAAACCAATTGAATGCTTTGCAGACGCTGATTGGGCTGGAGATACTAGCGACAGAAAATCATTTTTCGGCTACGTTTTTGTGGTAGCAAATTGTGTTTTTGCTTGGACCGCTAAGAAGCAGAATGTTGTGTCTCTTAGTTCAACAGAGGCGGAATATGTAGCAATATCAACAGCAGCAACGGAAGCATCTTATGTTCGAAAGGTGTTGGCAGAACTCAAATTTCCATATAATGGCCCACTGACAATTTACAACGACAACCAGAGCGCACATTGTCTTGTTAAAAATCCGACGTATCATTCTAGGAGCAAACATATTGTGATCAAATACCACCATGTACGAGATATGCACACCAAGGGCGACGTTGAAGTAAAATATATGTCAACCCATGATATGATGTCTGATATTTTAACTAAAAACTTATGTAGAGTAAAGCATTATAAATTTGTGGAATCTATGGGCTTAAATATCTAAAAATAATGTTTGTATTTTTGTGTTAAGTCAATTAACGTAATTGCGTTGAGAAGGAGTGTGAAAAGTATGGCAACTCAATTACTAGAATATATTGGCAACCCCTTTTTCTTTGTAACACTGTCTTGAATTTTATTTTACGTTCTATCCTTTTGTATGTTTTTGTACATTCTAGTCAGTCTCTCTCTGACTGCGTATTTGAATACTTCGAAATAAAATATCATTGTAAATACTCTGTTGTGTTGTGTGTTTTTTCTTTAATTCCAACACGAACTTTTTATATTTTTATTTTTCTTATTAGTTTTATTCTTCTTGAGCACACCCTTTTTTCACGCTTTTTCCCTTTTTTCAACGCCAACTAAAACTAACGTGTAGTCTCCACACAAAGTATATGGCCTGATAATATTGTCAGTGTTATTTTATCTGGCTCCGCGCACAGTGGGGACGGAGTGGTAAAATTCCCGATGGAAATTGTACACATGTCAAACTCAGACAAACCAAGCTGTCAACTACTTCTACTTCGAGCGAAGTGCTTGGCCACAAAATATGATGATAAATAAATAGATGATAAAGAATGGAAATGCGTAATTTTGTTTTTTTTTTTATGAGGAAGTAGATATGTAAGGCGGACTTACTTTGAAAATGGGACAATTCGGCAGCAGTTATTAGTTATGGGTCTTTGGCGTGAAACTCCAAAATTAAAATAGTGGAAAGAAGTCAAGAAACATTTTTGATTTGGTCGGAACAAGAGACGGTGTGTTTTGAGGAAGAGAAAATTAGAAAAATAAAGGAAGAAGATGGAAGTATTGGGCAACTGGAAAAGAAAAGAAACGTGTTTTAAAAAACCTCTGGATAGGTGTACAAATGTGTCACCGATGACAATTCTTGATAATCATGCATCAAAACAAAAGAGAAACTATTCATATATACGGCCGCAAGAACCTCATAGAAGAATCTAGTAACGGCACGCTGGGTCTCTCTAATTTTGTATAGCTGAGGTAGACTTAGCGACGTCACTGTTTGTTATCAAGAATAATACTTCAGACTTCGGTTCACTTTATAAATACTTTTATTTCCGAATAGTTCTTTACATTTTTCTTGTTATGTGTATATTTATACATTCTTGTTAGTCGGTGAATCGTATGTTGGGGGGCTTTTGTGTCACAAGTTCGGGTAGCGTAGATGTCTTGCGCGATTGAATAATTCGTTCCAGAAGTCGTCCGGCGCGAGTGAATAACTCGCTCAAGTCGCCAGAACCGTCAGTTCACTGCTATTGCGCCCCGTATAGATTATGTATGTACTGAGGCTTTGCGTCGCGAGTCCTAGTGGCGTTGTCCGGCGCGAGTGAATGACTCGGTCAAGTAATCGTCCGTCGCGAAGGTAAATACAAACGGTCGTGTAACTAAACGGAGGTGTAATCACACAAGCTCCGCCCTTGTGACATTTATCGTTGTTTAAAACCAAATAACTAATTTTATAAAACCCGCGAAAGAGACGCTAAACGAAAGTGCAATTTTCAAGAAAGTGTCTAGTTCTGTTTAGTTAATCTAAATGCTTATAATAACTAATTTGAAATTTATTAAAAGTGTTAAATAAACAATCAAACAAACAAAGCAACAGTTATATACATATATGAGTTAAAAGTTGAAAGAGACAACAAATAAAATAATCCCGGTTGTGTGGGGTGTTGCCACAGTGGACTCTGGCCATAATAAGTGATTAGAGTTACCACACCAAAAAAAAATTTTTTTTTCGTGATATTTTACATACATTCATAAATAAGATTAAAATATAGCAACAATAATAATAAATACAATTTTTAAAAAAACTAAAAACAAAGTATAGTCAGTAATCGCCATGAGTGTGCAGCGCTCTCCCCCGTGGGATAGAACAAGATCTATGAGCGAGTCACTCCACTCTTCGTGGAGTGCACATGGCAAACCCCCAATAATGTCCTGCTCGAGTATAGCAGTGGATTGTGCGACAACTACAACAAATTCGTCAGCAACAACAACATCTGCCTTCTCTACGTACGGTACAACAACTACATTCTCGACTACAACTGCGACATCAACATGTTCTTCTGCCTGTGTGCAAATTCCACCAAAAGGCGTGCAGGTAAGTCAACTGCAATCGCTACCAAAGAGAGCACGAACCTCACCCACGACAGATAAAGCGAAAAGAACGCCCAACACTAACAAAAAGCAAAAAATAGCAAAAAACCCAAGCCAAAGTAAGTTATCAAACTACTGGTTGAGCGATACTACTTCAGAAAGAAAAAACAGATTTGCTGCTTTGACCGTTGATTATGACGAACTTGCTGAACCCTCGCACAGTGGACAAGTTGATCAAAATGAGTCCGAAAAAGAAAAAACAACTAGTCCGAAAAAAAAGTTTAAACAAACCACCCCTTATATACGTACAAGGCGTAGAATGCATAAAGACGTTAAAAAATGCGCTTACCGCTGTTGCAGACGGTAACTTCATATTTAAAATATTTAAAACAAAAAACTACTATACAAGGGATCCAGTATGTGTGAAATGCGCTGGAAAGCATCTAACAAGTGAATGTCAAAAAAAATAACCAACGCAGCTGAAATTGAATGTGCCCTGTGTGGCGGAAATCATACTGCAAACTACAAAGGCTGTGAAATATACAAAGCCATAAAAATTCAAAGGTTTCCATCTTTACGCCGAAAGGATCCATTATTATAACAGACCAAAAATATGGATAGATCAGCAGTTAAAACAGGCGTAAGCTATGCCGACATTGCAGGGTCGTTACATCCAAAAAAAAACTGAACAAAATACAACAGATTCCCTCGATAGTGATATTAATGAACTTAAAGACATGGTGAAATCCCTAATCACTCAAATGACCAATATGATGAATATCATTACAATGTTACTAACAAGCTTAAATGCACGAAAGTAATAGTTTAACAATTGTAGCCTGGAATGCAAATGGCCTAACAAAACATTATCTTGAGTTGAAGCAATTTTTGTCTGACAAGAAAATTGATATAGCTCTAGTTTCAGAAACACATTTTACGAACAAAAGCTATCCTGGATATAAAATTTATGTGACAAATCATCCTGATGATAAAGCTCGTGTTGGGACAGCTATCATAATAAATTCACTATTAAAACATACTGAACGGCAACCATATGCAACACCTCATATTCAATCCACTACTGTGCAAATTGAGGATACAAGTGGGACAATACTCATTTCCTCACTTTACTGTCCCCCCAGACACCTAATAACGACGGATCAATATGATGACTACATAAAGACGCTTGCCGTAAGATTCATTGCAGCTGGAGATCTGAATGCAAAACACACTGACTGGGGATCTAGGCTAACCAATAAAAAAGGACGAAATCTGATTAATGCTTAATCAAAAATAACTGCAGATTTTTAAGCTCAGGTGAACCCACTTACTGGCCAACAGATAGGAAGAAGATACCAGATCTAATCGACTTCAGTAGAACAAAAAACATAAAGTGTAACCAATTAAAAATTAAATAACAAAACAAACTGGAATGAGTATAGACAGCATATTGAAAATCAACTGATTGTGTCTATCACACTGAAAACACAATTAGACATTGAACGTGCAATTATTCACTTCAACGATGTGGTCCTAGACGCAGGAATCAAATCAAGCCAACAGCATAAATTTAGAAGAAATAAACCTACAACGGATATTTTCATAAGAAAGCAAATTATTGAGAAGAGAAAGCTGAGAAAGAGGTGGCAGCTAACTAGATCGCCTGAGGATAAACACAATTTAAATATAGCCTGCAAAAAACTCAAGAAAATATTAACTAAAAGACAAAATATAGAAGTTGAAAATTACCTAAAAAACTTGACGCCTACCCAGGATACGAACTACTCATTATGGAAATGCACAAAGCACAACTCAGATAAGGTATCAGCCACCACTACGGAAAGATGACAACTCATGGGCTGCTACATGAAGAAAAAGCAACTGCATTGGCTAAATACTTTGAAAAAGTCCTATCAAATGACGAAAATAAATATATTGAAACACGCAATGACTTAAATATAGACATTACAACCAAAATTAAGAAAACAAACACAACAGAAATAATTAATTGCATTAAAAAACGAATAAACCACAAAAAAGCACCAGGATACGATATGTTGACAGGAAAAGCTCTTGCTGAGCTACCTACTATAGGTTATAACTACTTAAGGAATGTTATCAACTCAATGTTCCGACTACAATTTTTTCCCAAAGTATGGAAAGTTGCTGAAATTATTGCACTACTGAAGCAGGGAAAAGATGCTACAACTGCTTCGTCGTATAGACCAATTAGCCTACTTCCCATAATCTCTAAAGTTTCTGAAAAACTATTACATGATAGACTTAGCCAGATCCTTGACAATAAAAACATTATACCAAATCATCAATTCGGCTTCAGAAAACGACATTCAACAATTCAAAAGATACACCGTATAACAAACAAAATTGAAACAGACATAGAATATAAGCGGTACTGCGTTGCTGTATTCTTAGACGTTGCAAAAGCATTTGACAAAGTATGGCATAAAGGACTGATGCATAAACTGAAGACGATGCTGCCACTTGACTACTATTTGATTGTTGAAAGTTATCTTAGTGATCGTTACTTTTACGTCAAATATAATGAAGAGTGTTCGTCTATTCATCTTACAACAGCTGGAATTCCTCAAGGAAGTGTTTTAGGACCACTGCTATATGTCATATTTACCTCAGATATACCACTTCCAAAAGAACTGAATACCACAATTGCTACCTTTGCTGACGACACAATTCTCTTAGCATCTGACAAAAATCGAAATACTGCGACTGCAAATCTGCAGATATACACAGAGAATGTTAAGGAATGGTTTGATAAATGGTGCTTGAAAATTAATGAAGATAAGACTGTACAAATAATTTTTACAACTAAAACAAAATTTAACCCAATACCTATTAAAATAAACAATAAAGTTATAAAAATAGGGTCTACAACTAAATACCTTGGTATACACATGGACTCAAAGCTAAATTGGCACTACCACATCAAACAAAAAACGAAACAAATAAAAGAAAAATTTAGGCAACTATATTGGTTAATGGGTAAGCAATCTAAACTCACAATTAACAACAAGTTGCTGCTATACAAGTGTACTATAAAGCCAATTTGGACGTGCGGTCTCCAAGTATGGGGAACGGCAAAGCGGTCAGACATACAAAAAATTGAAAGACAGCAATCTAGAATATTAAGAGTTTTCATAAAGTCTGGTTGGTACACAACAAATGAAGATATACACCGCAAACTAAATATGACAAGAATTGGCGAAGATATAAAAAAGATATCCACAAAACACTACGATACACTGCATGGGCATAATAACGAAGAAATAAACGAGTTGCTACATCTAGAATAAACCACCATGCGCCGTTTAAAGAGAACTCTACCAAACGACCTACTGAACTAGGAAATACAGACTACACATATTAGTAATAGTAATATAAATGTAAATGTAAATATTTATTATAAACATAATTTTTTATCATAAATTGTTATAATATAATTATAGTGAATTATTATAATTAATGTAAATAATTTTTGTTGTATCACTTCTTGGCACTGGTCAAAATGTGTTTTTTATATTAATTTCCAAACAAATTGTCAAATCATGTACTAGGTGTCAATAAAATGTATGAAATAATCGGAAATAAAAAAAAAGGTAAATATGTATGTTCGATGCGAGTGAATAACTCGCTCAGGTCGTCAGAAATGTCCAGTCACAATCACTGCCAGTACTACAAGTTTCGCGAACTATGGTGTCAGGAATTGTTCACACCAACGCTGCTGTTCACATAAAAGAGTTGTTTCCGCCTACGCTGCGGTTCGTTGAAAGAACTGTTTTCTCTTACGCTGTTGGTCGTTGAAAGAGGTTGTTGTCGCTTGCGCTGTTGTTCATTCAAACAGTTGCTCACGCCACCGCTGCGGTTCGTTGAAAAAAGACCGAGTGCTCAAATGCTGCCCACACACAATGCGTGACGTACTGCGATTGGCTATCCGAATGGGGTCATAACTCAGTTTGGCCTTCTTCTTCTCGATAGCTTCCATAAGTTTAGCACCGCGCAGTTCTCATCCGCGTGTTTTCACTTTGTTTTCTTCTTCTTTTCGATAGCTGCCTCGTGGTTCTTCTCCGCGTGGGTTTTCTCCACGTGCTCTCCACCGCGCTGGTTTTCTCCTTGTCTTCTTCACCACGTGTTCTTGTTGGGAGGCAGTGGCGTTATAATGAAAATGACTCACCAGTGTCTGGAAATTGGTGATCTCCTCATTTTGTGAGTGCTGTTGATGTGTCATGTAGGAGGATAAATCATTCAGATTTATGCTCCTTACAATCTCCTCACATCTCTATCATGCCCACGCATCTCACGCCGAGAACAGCATTAAAGCTCTACCTATAATACAAAACTTAATAAATATATTTTCTTTTCCAGGCCGCAGACTCGAAGATCAACACTCAACGTTACCACACATCTTAGAGGATAACCAGCATACGTATCCTATCGAATATACAGGAATATATTTATTTTATACTATACCCCACCTAGTAACCCAACTTTCCTGTGCTGTAATCGCCTCTACTGGACGCTCCTTCTCTTCATTATTAATCTGTTGGTTGTCATTTTCGTTAACTTCCCCCCGGTTTTCTAATACCCTATTTGAGGGCTCATACTTCAACTCCTCAGCTGCTGGGCGTATTTCTTGTTCTTGTGGCTGCTGCACGGGTCTCACTGTATAATTAATGAGTTTCATCAGCTTCAAATGATTCGCCCGCAACCGTTTCCCTGATCTTCTTAAATTCCAGGTCTTCAGTGGAAATATTGACCCACACTACAGGTGACAGAGACCCTACTCAACTAAACACACACACACGTCACACATAATAAAAACCCGAACAGTCGTATCAAAGAAACGCCCACAATATAAATCGAAGCAAAAAGAAAGCTGCGTCAGAAACTTAACGAAAAACTGCTAACGATGTAACCAATCAGCATAGCAGTGGCGGGAGCACAGGCAAACCAGCAGCATATTAGATCAGTTGTAATAATTAACACAGAACTATAATTACAATAAAACAACCACACGCACAGCCAACGATCTTACCAACCAGCGCCACGGATGCCAAAAGAAGGAAAACAGCGACTAATATTACAACAAATACACGAAAAAATATTCAAACATCAAAAATATATAATAAATAATTAAATTATAAGCATAAGACACCAACTACTAACACATTTAATCACAATTTTTTACAAGCCTTTAATTCCTTTTTTATTCTTAGCGGCTCACAAGCACGTCAAGCCAGCGGCGGAGCACTTTATTACCACGACCACTGGTAAATGAAGCGAACACTATTCCCATTTACCTTATCTCTCTTATCGCCCTACCAGGCTCTTATCAGCACCTTACTGGATCCCGCCATTACCTGTGTAACGAACTTTTCAGAGCTCAGCTGTGTCCAGGGTTCGTCAACAGAAATAAGTCCTTCTTGCCGTAGAGGGAGCGTGTCCCAGTGAGACTATTTAAGCTGAGTCTCCTGTGGACTTGGTTGACCCTATTTCATTGTCCTTATTAAGATCTCAGCGGCTATTGGTCTTGGATATTGTTCTCTGCTTGATGTTTCGATTTATTATTGATACTTTGCACGTTTGTTACTTAACCCAATTAACCCAATGAAAGTTTAACGTGATTGAGAATTGGTTTCATACAAAAAGAAGAAACAAACGAATCAAAATCTGACTCGCCTACTTTGATTTATTTTATAATTTGGACAACCCAGATTTTGTGTGGGTGAAATTTGTCAGTGGTCAAATTTCACTTCACACTCCATCCTTACTTCGCGGAAGATGGAAAAGACATTGCGTTAATATTTGAATTTCCCAGCGATGCTTGTGGTGCGGATGTACACCCTTGTTGTGGTGCTAGGAGTCTGATCGGTACTGTGTTTCCCAGCAAGGCCCGGCCTTACTTGCTATCAGGCGCGCAGTACACTTTAAGTTCGAAGTCGTGAGGAGTTATTCTCTGTCTATCCCCTTGCCGTGTCACTTCGACTATAACTGGCGAAACAAAGCTCTCCACCATGTATCGCGGGGCCAGCTTGGCAGCGAAATGGTCTGTATCTTTGGAGAGGGGATGTTGCTTTAAGAGTACTATTTGTCCAATGGCTGGTTCCATGCTCTCCGCCTGAGGTTATAATAACTTCGCTGGTCCTGACCTGCGCGCACCTGATTTCGTTGTACTATTTGGTATACTTCTCTAGGCTGTTCTGACCGCTCCTTGGAGTTTTGTCGTGGTTGACCGGTTCCCATTGTATCGTATACGGTCTTGGGGAGTCGTTGTTCGCGTCCTTGTACTAAGGTCGTAGAACTGTATCCGGTTGTCTCCGAGACACTGATGTTGATGGCCAGAGTTAGCTGAGTCATCCCACTTCCGCTGCTGCTTGTCTGCGAACTGCGCAATCATGGCCTTAATAGTGCGGTTAGTACGCTCGACTGCATTTTCTTGTGGGGTATAGGCAGAGAACACAGATAAAGGAAAGTGTTTTTCCCTGCCAGCGGACACACCACGATTTTGAGTGGATTCACCACGATTCTGAGTGGATTCACCACGATTTTCAGTGGATTCGTGTACAAAGTTCGTCTGCTTTATTTCGCTGCTTTGCTGTTTGACGTTTGGGTTTCCTTTCTCTGTGTTCTCTGATATATGGTGCCGCGAACTGATGTCTTATCCCGTAGTCCTTGGTGAACCGCTTGAAAGATCGGCTGGAAAACTGAGAGCCGTTATCGGTGACCAGGACCTTTGGGACCCCAAAGTGGGCTAAGATGTACTCCCGAACGCCCGTTGTAAAGTCTCGGTGGTGCCTTTTCTGAGTGGAGCCATCTCAGTGCATTTGCTGAATTTGTCGTGGAATACTATAATCATGCTTTTCTCATGCGTTGAGCGAGGTAAAGGTCCTACGAAATCGGCGCACAGAATGGCCCAGGGCTCCTCGGGGATTTGTGTCAACATTTCTCCACCCGGTTGTTGTTGGCTAGGCTTGTATTTCTGGCACAGTCCACACTGACGAACGTAGCGGCTGGGTCCCTGAACAGTCCTGGGCAATATTACCTGTTAGCAACTCGGGCAATCGTCTTCCAGATGCCTAGGTGTCATTCGGTTTACGCGTCGTGGCTCTCTTGTAAAATGCGTGTCCTCAACGGCCTGGAGTGCATAGCTTTCATGGTGTACAGTCCGCATCACCCGTTCGATTTGCTATATGGCGATACAGCTGGCCGTAAGTTGAGCCACAACTTGCAATTTTGCTCCGCCTGGTCCTGTACGGTGACAGTGCATGCAGATTTGACTGGTTGTCTTGATAATGCATGTGCCAGTACATTTAATTTCCCCTTGCGATACTGAACCTCAAATAAATACTGCTGGAGTTCTAGTGTCCACCGTGCTAAACGTCCTGAAGGGCTCTCTATGGAATTTAGCCACTTTAGCTATAGGTGGTCGATGATCACAGTGAAGTGGTAGCCTTCCAGATACGGCCGCATTTTCCGGATGCCCCATATTATGGCTAGACACTCCTTCTCAGTTGGGGAGTAGTTTAGTTCGGCTCCATTCAGGTGTCTGCTAGCGTATGCTATCACTCGCTCAGCCCCCTCGATATCCTGCGTAAGCACTGCTCCCAACCCATGGTCACTGGCGTCAGTCTGGAGCGTGAACTTTTAACTAAAGTCTGGGCAAACAAGGATCGGAGCTTCCGTTAACCTTCATTTCAATAATTCAAAGCCCTCCTGTTGCTCAGTACCCCATCCGAAATGTTTTCTTTTGCTTAGTAGTATCGTTAAAGGGTGTACTGCTTTTGCAAAGTTGGGTACAACGCGGTGGGTACAACGGGGCGGTGGGATGCGATGTCCAAACAGCGGCGAAGCTGTCGTATGTTCTCAGGTGCTTGCTACTCCCGAGTCGCCGCGATTTTATCTGGGTCGGTATGTATACCCTTGTCGCTGACCATGTGTCCCAGATATTTCAGCTACTTCCGAAATAATGCACACTTATCTAGGTTTAATTTTAAGTTTGCCTCCCTCAACCGTCGATGCACAGACGCCATTTCCCATCCTGTTTTCTTACTAGCACAATCGGTGCGCTGTAGGGGCTATGTGAGGGTTCGATATAGCCTTTCGTTATCAAATCGTCTACCTCCGCGTCAAATATTTCTTGCTGTGCTGGATTCCTCAGTATCGTTGTTTGATGGGCCGGTCATCGCGCATCACTATCTTGTGGCTTGTGAGATTGGTAACGCTTGGCCCGTCTGTGAATTTAGCCAACTCTGTGGCCAGAAACAGTTTTATCCTTGCTTCGTCCGTCTTTCCTTCACTCGTAGAGACTTCCTGGCGTATGGTTGTGCACGACACGGTAACTTCCGTCTAGGCACCTAGTAGAATTTCCTGACCTCCACACGTCAGGGATAGTCCTTGCTGTGCCATGAAGTCCAGGCTGAGCAGTAAGTCGTCGGTGGAATCAGGTATACGAAGTAGCTCCAGTTGACATACATTCCCTTCAAGCTTGATATACGTCACAAACGCTTGAGTAATATCTCTGGTTCGCCCATCCGCCATCAGCGCTCTAGTGTGTGTAGAGTTTACTCTACCGGTGGTAGCACCTAAATGGGAAATGAGTCGCTCGCTTATGGCGCCTGTGTCAAATGTGGCCGTGACGTTTTCAGTGCCAATGGTGACTGTGACACAGATACGCTCTCCATCGTAGCGTAGTGTATTTACTGCGTTTGAGGCTTGATGTCGGTGGGCTTCTCCATTTCTTGTTGCTGGCGGCAGCCCCGATCGTTTCCCCTACCGTTCTACAGCATTCAACTGTTCTAGATCCTCTCTTTCCGCACTCCGGCTTAGTACGTGTAAGCATGTCTATGCTGAGCCCGTATACCTCAGAGAGTTCTTCGACACGTTCGACGAAGGCCAGGGGGTCTCGCTCTCCGTCGAACCAGTCGGTAACGGTTGCGCGTAGGACGTCACGCGAAGGCCTGGTCAGTAACCAGTGATAGCGATTCTCGTGTGGTCATCATAGGTTCGCCGGAACCCGTTTGTGGCTGCAAACTATATGGAGTTCGGGGCAACGTGCCTGGAACAGGCGGGAAGCTCTTTATATCTTGATCTTGGGAGTTCCTGATCTGAAGTGAGCTCTGTGGAATTTAAAAACTAAATGAGTTTCCTTCGCAATTCTTCTACAGTTCCTGAAGGATCCAAACCGAATTTGGTACTGTAGGCCACCAGTTGGTTCTTTCGAAGGATGTATACCCAACTCGTCTTCACCATCCTATTAAGACGATGCTATTCGTGCGTTGAACGGCGAAGGATTTTCCTTGTGACTTGTCGTTTTGTTTTCTCAGGTCCCTGCTCAGGCGCCACAGTAACGAACTTTTCAGAGCCGGGGTAAAGATCAGTTGTGTCCAGGGTTCGTCAACAGAAATAAGTCATTCTTGCCGTAGAGTGAGCGTGTCCCAGTAAGACTACTTAAGGCTGAGTCTCCTGTGTCCCTATTTCGTTGTCCTTATTAAGATTTCAGCGGCTATTGGTCTTGGATATTGTTTTCTGCTTGATGTTTCGATTTTTCGATGCGCGTTTTGGGTATATACGTCGATATGTCAATGATGATAGCATTATGCTATGTGGTTGAAATATATATGCATATATTAATATGAATATATAATTTTCATACTCACAAACTGTGATGCGTTGAATGCGAATCTCTGATCTGTATAAACAAACAGCAGTTTGGGAAATCAGTCTCTTTCTTCTCCAGCACGCAGTTGAGACACACCAGGCATCAATAGTCTAAACAGGCAACAATAGTCTAAGGTTTTCACCGATTCTTCTGAGATATATACATGCGAAGCACAGAACCAGAGTCTAAGGTTTTTGCCGATACAGAGCCAACTGCCCCAAAAGAAAGCTCTTTGTATTCACCTCTAGTAGTGAAAAAGTTTTCTTGTGTATTTTATCAGATGACTCATGCAGCAGGACACATTGAGCTTGACATTCAAAAATGTCCGACGCTGCCCAGAAAGTGAAGAAATAAGTATTTATATTTAATTTGGAAAATTGGGACAAAATTGTAATTTTCTTTTATTTAAAACCAAAGACTTTCCACACAATCAGAATTTGTTTTCAATTTCACTGACTTCACTCTCAGCTTTTTGTAAATAGTATCTTTTTATTTCGCTGTGATCTGCTATCGAAGTTGTTTCAATAAAAACCTCAAATGTAAATAGCTATTACTAAACGAAGTCAGCAAGCGCTGTAATGCATGCCGTTGGTTGCGGCCAACAACAGCGCAAATCGCTGATAACGAATTTTCACGTGCATCAGCACTTTGTGCACATTAATTGCAGTTTTTTGGCATTAACTTTATATTTGTTGTTGTATAATTTTTATTTTATATGTAAAATATCTAAGTAAACAATAAAGGTGGGGTAATAGTATAAATTAAGTGAAATCATTAAATATGTATCAGTTCTTTGCAACCTATCAACGAGTGTTTTATTTAATTGGTCATTCCGGAGGTCTGGTTATATGTTGTAGTGCATGTGCACTATTGCGCACAAACGTAGTGTAGTACAAAGTCTACCTACGCAAACTACACATCCAAACCATACCAATAATAAGACACACCCATCCGCTGCACTGCAACACTATGACACTTGACATATGCAGTGTAATTAGAATCCTGGCGTGCGGTCATTGGTGAATTGGTTTGTTTTACAATTGAGTGGAATTTGAGTTAGACTTAAGCGAAAGGGATTAGAAATAAACAATTAAATTAATCGAGATTTGTTATCGAGTTTGTAACTCAAATAAACCATATAAAAACCCTGCTCGGGAATTAAACTACTCAGTTACCAACTGGCAACTCAAACATTTGCATTTTTATTGCATTCAACCTTTCTTCGGCTCACAGTTAGAATTTGCTCAATGGCGTATTGCCGAGCAACGCTCTAATATATAATATATATTGTGGTATTTATTTCGCACACAATATACGTGCATTACATGGCGATCCTGCCAAACTCGAGCTTGTAGATCTTCCTATACAGTATTGTATCCTGCAAGGAAACTGTTATCCAGTTCTGATGCCAAACTCGTTCCTGCAGATTTTCTGAAATACTTTTGAATTTTTCCGAATTAAGATTTGATGTCAACAGTAGAAGAAGCGGCTGGTCCAAAACCATTAACGCTCCAGGAGTACCAAGAACGGATAAAACGCGGAGAAGAAGAGAAGCTGACCAGAATTCAGAAAGTAGCAGTACCACGACCGAAGCGTCAAAGAGGTGGCAGACAGGTCTACCTAAGGAAGCAGCACGCTCACCTGTTATCACTAGTGAACGACACACTAAGACTCCCGACTTGGAACGAGGCCACCCAATTGTGGATGAAGATAAACGACATAGAACAGGAACAGCAAAGACGCGGCTGGACAAAGCAAAAACAGCAATGGGGTCACCTCAGTCGAAAGAGACTACGGTAATTACGGAGAATTTCGCGAATACTAACAACAACAACTTTACCATAACGGGAATTCTGACCGGAGCAGCATCGACGATAGCAGTTATAATATTACGACTATATACATTTTTGAAACTTAATAACTATTTTAAGCAATACGTATATAAGTGCGTAAATAAAGTAAATAATGTTTATACATACGAAGCACAGAACCACAGTACATCACAACTTTTGAGCGGCAGAATTCGGAATTAAGAGCCTTGCCAGTGATTCCACTTGACCATGCATATTTTCAAAACAATTATTATGCCAAAATTGCGGCTAATGCATCAACATATAGTGATATGTTTGAGAAACGCTTCGCTGAGGTGACTCAACACCCAGAAACTTCAATTGAGGAAAATTAGGTAGTCCTCCTGCGGCCACAATAGATAATCAAGGTGCTACTGGATACACGGCATACTCAGTAGGTACCAAACCGCAGCGAGCCTCATCAACCAATCGTCGACTAAGCGAGTCTACGCGGTTAATTCGACCCCTAGCCGAAGTGATAAGGACACCACGGCGGCAATTAATTACAATTATCGACGACACGGATCGACACTCGAAACAGTTCCTTTCATTCAAGACCATACTACCACATTGGTACCATATCGAAGACATCACCAATTAGCTATGGGAATTGGAGGCTGATCCTACCCTTTTGTGTTATGATACACAGCATTATATAACATTAGAAGAAGAAGTACAGTCCGTACTGGTACTACTAAGTGAGTGGGATGCAGAAGTTACATCAACACCGGTAGCAAACAAGTCCTTACATCTGCCCAAGATAACCTTGCCTAAATTCGATGGCAATTATTTGAATTGGAGACAATTTCATGACCTCTTTAATGAAATGATCCATAAACAGAAGACAGCGAACTGCCAGAAATTGTTCTACCTAAAGTCCAACTTAATATGAGAAGCCTACGAGGCTGCTGGTAAACGCACTGCTAAGTAAATTTGTCAACCAACCCAACGTCGTAGCAGAAGGAGCCGACAGTTTAAAGCGTTTCTATGACACAATCCAAGAATGTGTATTGGGATTACAAAACATCGGAATTGACACTGGCACCTGGGACCCAATTCTATTGTTCATATGTATAAAGAATTTGGACAAGGCTTCACACACACTGTATGAGCAATCGCTAGCTAAGCAACGGGAACTCCAATCATTCAAAGATTTCCTAAGCTTCCTGCAATCCCGCTTCCAAGCTCTAGAGGCTTTAGGAGGCAAATCAATAAGCAAAGCAAGTACACTACTTGCAACAAATACCGACCGCTTTGTGGAAGTAACCATCTTCTCTACGCATGTAATGACTTTGGCAAGGTGAACCATGACAAGCGGCTGCAACAAGTGAAACGGTATAATCTCTGCATCAATTGCCTCAAACCAGGGCACACGCTCTCGAACTGCGTATCACGTGGATGCCGGAAGTGCTCCAAAAAGCATAATAATATGCTACACTTCAAACACTAATCATACAAGAATTTAACCTGGTCATACGAAAGATACGACGTCAACTGCAAGTACCGACCAACACAGCGTATTAGCTACTCATACTATTGCACGTACTAAGTATGTCGCACTGGGTACAGCAGTAGTAAAATTAATCGACCACTCAGGAGCCCCTATCGAATGCCGAGCTTTACTAGATTCAGGCTCCTAACTAAATCTCATCACGGTGCAGCTAGCTAATAGACTAGGATTCAAAGGAAAGGCTGAGTTGTTAACAATATAAGGCATCGGGCACGCCAATCAACAGTCACAAAGGCGTGTCAACACAAAAAGAGCATCCCGAATATGTAATTTCTCGGCCAATTTCGAAGCCTTCCTCCTACCACAAATAACATTACCGCAACCATCGATAGACATAGATACCACCAGCTGGGAAATACCACACAACATTAAGTTGTCAGACCCAGCATTCAACACTCCAGGTCCTATTGGCATTCTGTTGGGAGCAGATTTGTATCACGACATCCTTAGCATCGGACAAATTCGTTTGGGAAAGGGTTTGCCAACATTACAAAACACCGTTTTTGGATGGATTGTGACGTGCAAAATCGACAACCACTACCTTGATGAACTAACATGCGGAGTGCTGACCAATACAGAATTCGACCTAGAAAAATTTTGGAACAACAACTGCCATTTAAACAAAAACCTGAAAGGATCTGGCCTGGAGGAGCTTCACGTCATTGGAACGCAAGCTCACCAAGGATCCCGCATTGAAAGGAATGTATGCTGACTTTATGGCCGAATATCATCAACTCGGCCATATGAGTCTCATTGAGGAAGAAGATATAAAATCCCCATCATACTTCCTAGCACAACATGGTATGGTTTGACGCATCAGTGAAGTTATCAACGAACCTTGCACTAAATGACGTGCTAGCTACTGGTCCAACAATTCAAAACGATCTATTCACCATATTACTGCGTTTTCAGTTGCCCAGATTCGTTTCACTGCAGATATAGAAAAGATGTACCGTCAGATCCTAATCAACGACCAGGATCGAAATCTTCTATTAATTGCTTGGAGAATTGAAACTACTTTACCAATTCAGTTATATAAGTTAAATACAGTAACATATGGAACAATATCAGCACCTTCTTAGGCTACAAAATGCTTGCAACAACTCGCCCAAAATGAAGAGTTCAACCATCCATTCGCTGCCGCAATCCTTCAAAAGGATTTCTATGTGGACGATGTCATGACAGGATGTAATAGCCAAACAGAAGCCATTTTTGCTCAAGCTCAACTTCAGCAACTTCTCGCCAAAGGAGGCTTCAAACTGAGAAAATGGTGCTTCAATCATCACAAACTGCTGCATGAGATACCAACGGCAGATCGAGCAATACAGTTTGACTTCGATATAGACTCCGACGACCACATTAAATCCCTAGGATTATCATGGATTCCAGTAAATGATAGATTTCGGGTCAAAATAAATAGTTCCGTTACAGCAAGGAATACTAAAAGGATTGTATCCTCGGACATTTCAGTACCCTTGGGTTTATGGGACCAGTAGTCGTATCGGCAAAACTATTTCTGTAGCAACTTTGGACATTAAAGTTAGATTGGGATGCAGCATTACCAATGGACCTACACACATGATGGCTCGGTTTTCGAGATTAAGTAACTGAATAGGACAAAGTTGATGTACAAAGACATGCTTTTGGGAAACACGTGCCGAAAATTGTTCAGACAAATGCCTTCGCTGATGCTTCTGAACGGGCGTACGGCGGTGCAGTTTACGTTCGTTCAGTTACCGAGGACAATGTACGACTACTTTGCGCCAAATCCAAGGTTGCACCAGTCAAGTCTACCACAATTCAAAGACTAGAACTTTGAGCGGCTAGTAAATCGATTAAAAAAGAACAACAGTTGCGAGAGACTCCTACGTTCTTCTGGTCAGACTCTGAAATTGTACTGGCATGGATCAGTTCCACATCGTCATCGTATCAAACCTTCGTTGCCAACCGAATTGCAACCATACAAAATCTCAGCTCACCTCAACAATGGCGACACGTCAGATCGAAAGAAAATCCAGCCGATATTCTATAACGTGGAATTACTCATCAAAAATTGAACAACTGCACGTTATGGTTCTATGGTCCCTTATTTCTTCATAGCTCAGAAGCAACATGGTCAACCTGAATCTGAGGCAACCTGAATCTGATTGCAATGACGAACGAAAAATAACGGTTACAGTGAACGTGGCCCAACCATGCGCAGACCACTTCATAAACAAGACCAACCATAGGAACTCATTTCCTAAACTCCAAAAAAAAACCTATGTAACACGCTTCATTCAACACAGTCGCAATCCTAATCACAAGAAGGGTTCCTCATTAACATGCGAAGAGGGATTGCGCATCATAATTCGAGCCATGCAGCAAGGTGAATTTGCAACAGATTGGAAGCATCTGAAATACTTTAAAGAACTTCACAAATCCACTGATCTTTTAAGTCTATCACCATTTCTCGACGAAAACAACATAATACGAGTAGGTGGCCAATTGGGAGGCTTATGGGAGGCAGCTGTCAAATCGACCAAGCACCTTCTTCAACGCAGTGTCAATACCGCGTCCTTCACATATGAAGAACTGGAGACATTCATAATTGATATTGAAGCCATACTCTATTCCCGGCCTATCACCCCCATTTCAACTGACTCCAGAGACCTGGCAGCATTAGCTCCGGGACACTTCCTAATCGGAGATCCCATGACTGCCTCCATCGAAACCATGGCAGCAACTTCCGAAGTTCCTTTGGGCAAACGCTGGCAATTAATTAACAGCATCAAGCAGAAATTCTGGTAGAGATGGACTAAGGAATACCTGAGTGAACTGCAACAGAAAACAAAATGGTAACAACCCCAGAAGAACATTGAACTTGGAAGGCTGGTCTGAATTAAGGAAGACAGCACACCCGTTACTCAGTGACCTCTGGGATGTATAACTAAGGCGAAGACGGCTATGTTCGTGTTGCAGACATCCGTACTATGAACAACACGCTAAAGAGACCGATACACCGTCTTGCCCCACACCCAATAAAACCCACTTCAGAAGACCAGCAGGAGTCCGCGCCAACAGCAACGCTGAAAAAATGTCGACTTAGTAATATAGGCACCGTAATCACAGGACTACTACTCTGTTTGGCAATAACACCATGTGATGGAAGAATTAAGCAAGACAAAGACTCGGCCTCTATTTTGAGAACATAGGCACCACCAACATAATAACCAATGAATGGAATTTTATCATATTTTATGACCTCGATCCCTACTGGCAAGAATGGGGATATAAAAAAAAATGACGTTCATGGTAGACAAACTCTGTGGTCAGCTACTCCAAAGAGAATCTTGTCAACGAATTGGTTTATTACACAACCACAGGCTGAGGGACATGAGCAAATAAAACAATCTTCTGTCTGCACCATCAAACAGCCGGCAGAATAGAGGAGCCTGGGATCTTATCGGCAATGTTGCTAATAGTCTGTTCGGAGTATTAGACTCAAAATATACAGCCGATGTCAAACATTATCGATGGAATATATAGAAACGAGAACCACGTGCAACTACTGAAAAATCAGACATCCATTATCGATTCCACAGTAAATGTTCTGAAAAAGGACCAAATAGCAGTCGGAAAGGGTTTCCGTGATTTCCAAGAACAACTGCAAACCGTGGTTGCTCAATTTAATAATATCACCGAGCAACTCCATCAAGAAGAGCTCTCTAAGCTGTACTATGCGTTTGCTAAATAATTGACAGCATTACTGCCATACATCATGGCAATTTACTGGTGTCGCCTCCACAACTTCAACACGAACTCGCAACGATCAAGACATATCGACACGAAAGTCTTCGGTTGCCACTAGCTCAAGGCAATATTCTGGAATACTACAAGACAATGGAAATCGAAAGCACAATTCACAAAACCTATGTGCTCTTTCGGCTCCGATTCCCACTATTGGGTACTGAGAAGTATGACCTGTTCCTACATCCATAAATTCAACATTAATTCTCATCGAACCAGTTATGAAAATCTTGGCTATAAGTGAAATGAATCTATGTAATCATCTAGAAGTATCCGAGAGCTGTCATCTCTACCAAGCTGGTTCGGATTCCGTTTGGTATCAGTTGCAGAATGGAAACCAGTAGATTTATGGGATGAACAAAATGTCCTCAATCAACGTGATATGTGACAACAACATCTCACAACTGCCATTAGACTGCGTCAGACTCTTCGATCTTGATGACACCTGCTTTATCAAGGAAAGCCAAATACTTATTCAAGGCCACAAAAGCTACGAAAGTACGCGTAAAATGGCTTATACACGACTTGCGAGCTTACCAGAACCTATTTTGATACAACATCTAATGCCTTTATCATATAAGCCAACACGTTTCATATCCAACTTGTGAGAAACACGATTGCGGAATCAGTTGGCAGAACTTAAACCCAATGACATAAGCTACCACCATATTCATCATTATACCGTCAGTTATCTTTGCGTCCTTGGAATCGTTATAATTGGAATTGTAATCGCATGGCGAACATACAAAACAAGGAATCCGAAACCAGCACTACGAAAGAGACTGAATAAGACCCGGCGAACCAACCTTTACTGTAAATGTTGAACAGCTGTTCGACGAGGGGGAGAATGTTGCATTCTAAACAAAGTCAGCAACCGCTGCAATGCATGCCCTTGATTGCGGCCAACAACAAATTTTCGCAAATCGCTAACAACGAATTTTCACGTGCATCAGCACTTTGTGCACATTAATTGCAGTTTTTGGGCATTAACTTTATATTTGTTGTTGTATAATTTTTATTTTATATGTAAAATATCTAAATAAACAATAATGGCTCAATTGTAATAGTATAAATTAAGTGAAATCATTAATTGAATCAGTTCTTTGAAACCTATCAACGAGTGTTTTATTTAATTGGTCATTCCGGAGATCTGGTTATATGTACCACTACCTTAACGCAACAATAGTCTTGCTTTTGTACCTATGCTATTATCTGGTGACAAGCACCGGTATCTTCATTCAACATTAGTCTTCGTTTTGCACCTGGCTATTTCATAACCATAAAACGGGTATGGTGTATCCACCAGGACCCAGCATAAGTAAGGTGGAATAAAAGCATTCCCACTCTTAACAATGTTCACATTAGCCTCAGAGAGACAACTCATTTTGACATGAGTCCGCACTCCCATGTTCACCGCTGTATCATTTTGACTTTTGCAAGCTGTCAGAATATTTTGGATTCATGCACTTCTTCTATCCTGCGCAGCTTTTTTCAATTTTAAAATAGCATTTTTCACGCAAATACTGCCTTCATATCGTTCTTATTTTAGTTTTTACTTTGTCTGCAGTTAGTTCTGGTATGACTGCCCTTAAGTGCGAGGTAATACTCTCCTAAACCTTAGTTTTTTTGAAACGGTCCTTGTATTCCTCGGACTTCGTATTATAAAGCAATAGATTTTGCTCATAAACCGATCTGAGTTCCATTGTTTGTGTTCGGTTCCAATTCATTATTTAAAAATAAATTTTATTTTTGTGTGTTAATACAAATATTATACCAGCAAATGTGAAATCAATAAATTTTACATCAGCAAATATCAAATAACCCACCAGCAAATGTCAAAATGAATCGAGAAAATTTTACAATATAAAAAAACTTTTCTTCTCTCATTACCCGTAGACATCAAAATGAATCGGCTCTCTGAGGCTAATGTGAACATGGTCTCTGTCAAGAATGATAGAGAAAGAGATTAGGCAATGCGCATGTTTGCTTTCAATCAGCTGTTTTACCTACGTCACGGTTGACTTTGTACTATTCAACCGCGCTTTTCAGTTGTTTTTTAAATAAAAAATTTGTTAACACTGCGGCCACACGTGCCAGTAACTGGCTGCCAGTTGAGAATACATATTATTTTCGAAATTTCGAAATTTTGCTGCCATTGGCCACGGTGGCCACACGTGCCAGTGCAAGTTCATTTATAAAATATCATCGTATGGAAAGGTTCTCCCTACAGTAGCGTTTTTATAAGTTGAAACCCGTTTTGCAACTGGTTTTTTAAGGTGCGCCCATACATTTTCAATGGGGTTCATATCAGGGCTTATATATGCAATTATATAGGAGTTTTATTTGAACATTATTTATTTTTTATTATTTTTTTTATTTACATTAGTAACTTTATTCAAAATTGCATTTCTTTTGTTCTAATACAAATTTTTGTTCTAGGTTGTGTATATTTGCTTAGCTAATTATGAAGATTTGTATATTTGTTACTAAAATCCTCAGACGGAGTAACCGTGTGTAAGAGGATAGAAAATAAATCTTAAACTTAATAAATAAACGTAATAAATAAGCTATTAGTTTTTTTTTTTAATAATCACATGAAGGAGATCATAATATAATATGAACTATCTTAAGTTCTTAATATATGTATTGAGTTTTTGTTTAAAAATATTTATGTTTACGGCATTTTTGATATCTTCAGGTAAGTTGTTGTACTGTTTTATTGCGCTGTGTTTTAGACTGTGTAGTTGTTTTGTTGTCCTGGCCTTTGGAACGTCGAAGTTGTGATTCTGTCGCGTGTTGTGTTGGTGTATTGTGTTTCTTGTAGTTAGTACGGTATTTGTTTTCATAAGGTTGTTCTTGATTTTATAAATGTATTTGCATTTCTCTGCATATATAAGCTGGTTTATGTCCATCTGTTTAGTTTTTTTGTATAGGTCTTTTGTTGATAATGTTGCTTTTAGTTTATTAGTTTCTTCTTTCGTACCATTTAGGGTGCCTTTTAGTATGGCGCATACGAAGCACATTTACTTTGGTATTAGTACTTTTTTATTGTTTTCAAACTATTATACACTTTTTTCTTATTTGTAGTACCAAAATGTCCAACTCTTACATTACAACAAAAAATTTTGTGAAAATAATTTTTGTAGTTCGTTTTTTTTTTAGCATTTTTTAAATTCAAGAGTACTTTTTTATTTCTCTTTCGTGCATCAGTGATTCAGAGTATGAATTTGACATTTACTGGCCGCATGTGTCAAAAATTTACTGGCTATGAAATTTCGTTGCCACTAGCGCCGCCAGTAGCAAATGTGTGACAGTATTGGTGAAAATCTTTGAAGGTATTGAGTTTTTCGAACTTGCGCTGGCACGTGTAGCGTCGGGGTTAAATGCGTTGTTCTGTATTCGCTTGTGACATTAAAAATAACAAAAAAGGCGAAAATAAATGGAGATTTTTCCATTATCCTAAGGACAAAGTCCTTGCAAGAAAGTGGATTAACTTTTGTCGTCGGAAAGACGAAATAAATATAAAAAATGCATGCAGATGTGAGGAGCACTTTGCGCCGCAAAATTTCGAAAGGAATTTGCAATTTGAAATGGGTAAGAATAGCAATTATATTGTATTAATTATAATTATTATATAGCTAGAATGTATTTTAGAATCCGTTCACTAAATAAGACTATTGTAGAAAATATGTCCAGCAAAAAGCAAAAATTAAATTAAACAATTAAATGAATTGTTGTTAACTATTTTTTATTGATAACTGATTTTTATTTACAGCATTGTATTTTTGAAGCGTTACGAGGACAGACTAATTAGTGATATTTTGGTGTCTCATTATGGTAGGGTTTTTTGTCGGCTGCTGAGGCTACAAAAGCAAACGTGTACACATGTGCTATACCTATGTTTCAGCACTATTTTCCTTATGACGCTCATAATTCCATTGCTACTTTCTTGGGCTTCTGGGCTGACGGCTTTTAATTCAAAAAAAAATTCCTCTCAACAAACATTTAAACACGTTTACCGACACTTTGTGAGCTGCTGAAACGCTCTGCCACAATTCTTTGGGTACAAATTCCGATTTAAGAACTTTCGACCCAATTATAAACGTTTTTCTATACAAATTTTCGCAATGTTTCTTAAAAATGCAAAGAAAACCATAGAAAAGAAAATCAGCTGTTCGCTCGTTAGTCAACCGTGACGTAGATGCGCAGAACGAAGCAAATTTGAACACAGCATTGCGTAATCTTGCCTCTGTGAATTGTGGGTCTCTGTTGAGTCTTGTGACTGAACAAGAATAGAGGTGTTAGATTCGTAATTGGTTAACTGTGCCTGACGGGAAAACACAGAGAAGCGACACTTAAACGTAAAAAAATGTGTTTGTTTATCATTAGTTGGCTATATAGCAGAGAACACAGAAAAAACAAAGTATTTTTCGCTACCAGCGTCCGTAGCGGACATACCACGATTTTCAGTGGATTCACCACGATTTTGAGTTGATTTATGTACAACGTCTGTCTGCTTTATTTCGCTGTTTTGCCGTTTGACGCTTAAGTTTATTTTCTCTGTGTTCTCTGCTATTTAGATAGGCTTATCATTAGTTGGCTATATAGATATGTTTGTTTATCTTTGGTTCTAAGCACGGTGATTTTACTTACAGGGTGACTGCAAGAACAAATTTCCCGCAGTAGCTGTCAAAATTGAATAAGTAGAAAAATTTTATCAAAACAAATAAGCAAACAAATGCAAATAGAGATTTGATTTGAGTAGATAAGAGTTTTTTGTTATTTTTGTGAAGTTTGAACATTATGAATAATTTATAAGTCTATTTAACTTTTATATATTTTATATAAATTGGGTACCACTTTAAGCAGCTCTAATGTATTTCTCCATTCCTCTCAATTTTGTCTATTTTGAACAGTACCTAATCACAGATAGCTTAAGTTTGACTATTCCGGAGGTACGAAATTCACCTTGCATCGACCATGTAGGTAAATTTACTTTGGTCCATGGTGAAAAATTAGTTTACCGCAAACTATTGGAGTCCATTTAGCTTTGATTTTGTTTTTGGGTCCGCCAAGCTGCGTATCTATTTGTAACAAGGTGAATTTATTTACAAGGTGGATGCAAGAGCAAATTTTTTTGAATCGATTTTCCCTCAGTAGCTGTCAAAATTGAATGTTTAGAAAAATGCGACCAAAACAAATATGAAAAAATTGCAAATTGAGTTTTGATTTGTGTGAATAAGTTTTTTAATTGTAATTTTTGTGAAATTTGAACATTAAAATATTAAAAAAAAAAACAATATGCGAAGCAAATGTGTGATGTGTAGTAAATACTCGGGTAAAGGAAATGGATCGTTTTTCCGTGTACCCAAAAATGAGTATTTCCGACAACAGTAGGTGGATGTATGTGGTGTTAATTTTAAAAAAACTGCAGTTATTTGTGAAGACCATTTTTTGCCCACTGATTTCCTAAATGGTCCTGGAGATGTGTGTGCAATAAAACGGTTGCTGCCAAGTGCTGTGCCTTCTTACTCCATTCCCAGTGTGAATTTGCAGGATAGCTGTAACTTTCAATAAATATTCTCCATTTAAATATTCAAACACTGCACCACTTTATAAATATATTTGTATAAACTTCTCTTTCATATATACATATATGAATAATTTCTCACTCACATACTGAAAGTAAAAGAAATTATAAGTCTATTTAACTATTATATAAATATTTGTATATTTTGCGTACCATTTTAAGCAGCTTTTATGTATTCCTCCATTCCTCTCAATTTCGTTTATTTTTATCGCACATTGCCTATGTTTGACAATTCCAGAGGTACGAAATTCACTTTGCAGCCACCTTGTAAATAAATTCACCTTGATTGGTAATCTATGCTTAGAGGTGCTCTTTGAATGTTATCGAATTGTAATCGAAATTGTGTTCTTTCCATCAATAGAAAATATATTCATTTGAGGTGTTTTTAATGTTTTGCCTGTGCACAAAAGTGGGATGGTAATGGATGCATTAATGTGGGAATCAGAAACGTCTTGCACACGGATGTAATAGGAATAAGCTGTTTAGAAAAGTGCAGTTGAAATATACAACTTAATTTGTTTATATTTTTTATTAAATGTGATTTATTCATGTGTGTATTCACGATCCCATTATAATTAGTATAATGCAAATGCATGCATTGCCTATTCTTTATGTAAATTCACAAACGCGAGTAGCCATGCATAAAATTTGTCAAATATACCAGCTGAGAAACAACTAATTAAATATTCATCGTCGGGTAGCAATATAACAATTTAGTGTTGTGTCTACCATGGGCGCAACTATGGGAAAAAGTGGCGCCAATTTTCTCGATGCTCTGCCATCGCAGGTATAGTCATATTTTTAATATCCATAATTTGATTAATCTTATTCTTTTTGGTATATAAAGCAGGGAACTTTACATGTTGTCATGCTTGGCTTGGATTCGGCTGGAAAAACGACTGCTTTGTATAGATTAAAATTTGATCAGTATTTGAACACTGTCCCGACAATTGGTTTCAACTGCGAAAAGGTACATCAAAAATTGTGTAAGTGTTACTGGAAATATTGCTTCCTTTCAGGTGCAAGGAGCGGTTGGCAAAGCGAAAGGGGTCCAATTTTTAGTATGGGATGTCGGTGGGCAGGAAAAATTACGACCACTTTGGCGCAGCTATACACGGTATGCCATGTCATTGTCTCGTTTTTAAAACACTACAAAATCTAATCCAATTTTAGTTGTACGGACGGTATCCTTTTTGTTGTTGATTCGGTTGATGTTGAACGCATGGAGGAGGCTAAAATGGAACTTATGCGTACTGCGAAATGCCCCGATAATCACGTATGCACAGATAGATATCTATATAAGTATAGATTCCTTCATTTGCGACTTTTTTTTTAATATGAAAGAAAACACTTCCGGATGAACAATCAACACATTTTTATTAATGTGTATTGTAGGAGCTCAGCCATTTACTATTTAGAAACGATAAAAGCCAAAAGCCTATCACTACTACGATCACTGGCAACGATCCTTTGTAAGAATATTCAAACTTCCGATTAAAATTATAGATTTGCGGGCAGTGTGGTATGTGGCACTGTTCCGTTGAAACCACATAACAGTAAGTTCAATAACATCAATAATTATCCAAAATAACTCATAACTTGCCCTGATATCGCAACCCATTCACAGTAACACCTGTTTTATTCTCAGTTTAAAAAGATATGTCCCAATCACTCCACCGGACCAGAAAACGTACCAAACAGTGACACGAGTGATATGCAAAGGTTTCTCAACAATCTCTCCTTAGTTTTCATAGGCCCAAATGCGAAAGTTTTGTCTATTTACGTATCCATACAAGTCAAAATGGGCTTTTTCGAAACGATCATGTTTGCAGAAAAACAGTATTTTATTCAAGGGCCAATTTCGCGACACTGCGAGCAGAGAAAGATTGTCTTGTCTCAGTTCTTGACTAACTGCTCTTTGTAAGGCATAACAGCCACATCCTACCGCAATATTTTTTAGATTGCGTTCTCTGATTGCCCCAATAGCTGTGAGCGCAGTGAAATGAATAAATTTGTGTTCTATTCAACAGATTCACTCGGCCGCATGAACGGGACGAATACGAATTAGATTTATTTTTCTTTCAGCACAAGATAATTAAATGCTGGTTCAGAAGAACGATCATGATCACTGAATACATATATCCCGAATTTTTCAAAATAAAGCTAACACAGGTTCACCATTTTCGTAGTGGATTTTCATAATTTTAAATTTTAATTAACAGTTGGGGAGGTAGCTGTTTATAAAGCAAATCGCCTTTTAATTGTACGATAGGTCGGATACTTATCCATAAGGGCTGAAGCAAGTATGTTAGGCTGCCTTGTAAGGTGCTCCCTATATTTAGAGTTATATCGAAATATTTCTTCATTTATATATTCGTGTCAAAAGATCTCGATGTAGAAGTTCGTTTGGGTCATAGAAGATTGTTCAAAACTGGGACTTGCGACCTATGCGCTAGTTCAACGATGCTAGTTTTAAACATAATTGTTTTCTTTTAGCTCTTTAGATTTTCTGCGACGTCATCCGACGATCTAAATGTATACCAAGGTACTTGGTATCTATTGATTTTAGTAGTTAAAAAGCACCGGAGGACACGGGCTATTTCTGAGTGTTATAGTTACTTAGATAGATATAGTATAATTTTATCTCCTCCTTTTGTGTAGGTAGAACGCTTCCTTGTGGGTGGACGGATTTTGTTGGATATAATTTAGAATAGAAACTACGTGGTTGACTTTGGTCATAAAATGTCTGTTTTCAAGATAAGATTTCAGGACTCTTGGGTGACTCCAGAAACACAGCAGTAAGATTTTTAGTTTAATTTTAGATAGATATAGTATAATTTTATCTCCTCCTTTTGTGTAGGTAGAACGCTTCCTTGTGGGTGGACGGATTTTGTTGGATATAATTGAGAATAGAAACTACGTGGTTGACTTTGGTCATAAAATGTCTGTTTTCAAGATAAGATTTCAGGACTCTTGGGTGACTCCAGAAACACAGCAGTAAGATTTTTAGTTTTCAAGAGGTTTTCTAATGTATATCTTGTATAATCAATGTACTTGTTCCGTGCTTGCGTGCTGTTTTCTGAACCCAAACTGATGGTTATTTAACAGGTATTCTTCATCAAGAATGGGCCTTAGTTTATTGAGGACTTTAGATCGATGGTCGACAAACTAAAGGGTATTTATAATGTTAATTCCTCTTGAGGTTTACTAGGTTTTGGGATAACGATTATTTGTACAACTTTCCACTGGAGAAGAGCGTATCCAAGAGCTAAAATAACATTATACAATTGAGTAAGGTACTGAAATCCAGATTCAGGTATTTCTTTTTATATTTTGACCGTGATTAGAGTGTAGACATAGATATATAGATTTATTTAAGGGTGTTATATACCGCGACCTGAAGATCTATTGTGATGCCCCTATTTATTTGAAAAATGAGGATAATCTTATCTACAGTTCTGCCGTCAGGTTGATTTCCGATAGGTATTCATATATTTTGGAGGAATCAAGTTGAGAGATATGCTGATATCTAAGATATATTCTCCAAAACACCTGAGTCTTTTGTGTGCCAATGGTCCGTAGTCTGTGATCAGGTGCAGTGAGTATAGTAAAAATTTAAATACCGTAATTTTGAAGCATAGAAATCAAAGAAGAGATATCTGTACTTATAATGTATATTCCATATTTTATTCCAAAACACCTGAGGATGAGAGCGTATCCCTTCAGTTAATTTAATTTAGCTTTTAAAAAATTTATACTTTTGTTTTGGTAGTTTTGATTCAGGTGGGGGCGTGAGTCGATATACATATGTAGGTAGAAATGGCATGGATATATGTCAGAAGTGTTCAGCAAAGGTATCTGCCTTGCCTTCCTCACACTTGGACCGCGGATTTTGTTGTTATTGGGGCAATAGATATTGATATTGAAGACATTTTAATGGCAAACCTAAATCTTAAAAGAACGGGCTATCACAACTATCAAAATGGCCAACAACGATCCATTAGTAAGAAACATTTCTACCTACATATGTATATCGACTCACGCCCCACCTGAACTAAAAAACTACCAAAACAAAAGTATAAATTTTTTAAAAGCTAAATTAAATTAAGTGAAGGGATACGCTCTCATCCCGCAGGTATATATTTATGT